>CM072815.1:22862824-23549578 GCA_036937905.1 Salvia rosmarinus | reverse complement strand
TAGTATATGACGAAGCTTTCCTTGCCAATTTTATGCCCAAGCACCGCACCAACAACGTATCCACTAAGGCCGACATCACCAGCGGCATGCCCCATTCGGTGGCCTTATGACGGCGCCGCGACAGGTGCTCCTTCAATATCCGAAGCTTTTTACGCTCGTCGAACCCCATGGTACATCGCTCAAGCGGGCGGCTCATCGGTGCTATTCGCTAAGTCCTCGCAAACCGTCGATAAAATCCAACAGGCCAAGGAACTCAAGTCGCTTGATGTCATGGATACAGTCCTATTATCTCCACTCGCTTGTTTCACCTCAATGCCCTTCTCGTAGATAACACGCCCCAGACAATTCCTCTCTCGACCAAAACGGCATTTCTATAATTCAAGACAAGATCCTTCTCCACGCACCTCTCAGTAACTAACTCAAGATGCTCTATACATCGTTAAACGCTCTCACATACACAAGAAAGTCATCCATGAACACCTCAATCATTGCTCAAGCAAATCGAAAATATACTCATCATCTTTGAAAATCCTCGAGTATCAGATAAACCAAATGGAATACGACGATATGCAAGTGCCAACGCAAGTGAACGTAGTCTTATCATGATCTTCTAATGCCACACATATTTGCATATAACCGTAGTAGAGTCACAGAAGAGAACACCGTCTGCAGTCTCTCAAGCATCCGTCAATGAATGGAAAGGGGGGTCCTTCCGGTCACCTTGTCGAGCTTTCAATCAATGCAACCTCCACCGTCTGAGTCTCATCGCGACCAGCCTCGCTTCATTCTCACCACCAGACGCTGGATTTTGGCACGATGTGGATCGGGCTGACCCACCCTATCCGAGATGTGGTAACGAGGCCCAACTCAAGGAGTTTGAGTATCTCCACCCGACAACTTCCTTCATCACCGGGTCGAGCCTCCGGGTCTCGACCGCATGGCTTCGCCCCAGCAAGATGTAGTGTTGGCAAACAAAGAGGGCTAATGCCCTCGAGATCTATGAGTCCAGCCGACGGCCCTTGTATTGCTCAAGACGGCCTCGCCTCTTCTTCTTCTTCGACCGCACCGGAGCTTATGATCACGGCAAGCCCGCCGACCCGAGGGATATACTCAAGTGCTTCTAGGCTGAGTGTAGCTTGGGGCTTTCTTCAAGGTCAGATCCTCTTCATTATGCACTAGCGGTGATTGATAGCTTGTTGATCGCCCCACCTTGGTCGGCTTCACCAAGCACTTCACCAAGGCCGACCTCCTCCTCGTCGAGATACCAAATTGCATTGAAGACCTCACGGGACCACGGATCGATTACGACCACGGAAAAGAGCTTCTTGCCGTGGTATTTGCCTTCGAAATTCGCTCCTACCTCTTTGGGAGCAAGGCGGTGGTTTACAACCGACCATGCGCCTTGAAATATCTCATGGCAAAGAAGGGCACAAAGCAAGACTTATCGGTGGATCTTTCTCCTCCGGAGTTCGACGTTGAGATCGAGGACAAGTGGATCTCAAAATCAAGTGGCCGACCACTTGAGCGATTATGAAATGATGAAAAGATCGATCGAGCCACGTTTCAGACGAGGGCTGCTCGAGATTTCGCGAGGAAGTGGTGATGCGACTTGGTGAACTACATCGTGACAGTGTTGCCGGTGGGGATGTCAGCGCATCAAGGAACAAACTCAGAAGGAGAGTCGACAATACGTATGGGATGACCCATGCTTGTGGAAACAATGCTCGGACTTGATCTTGAGGAGATGTGTTCGGAAGGTGACAAAGAGCATCTTGAAACCTTGCCATGAGAAGGAGTGCGGTGGACATTTGGGCACAAAGAGAATGACAAGGAAGATCGCGATTGTGGGTTCTCTTGACCCACTATCTTTAAGATAGCTACGAAAGTCGAGAATGCGATAAGTGCCAACGCGGCGATGTCTCGAGGAGAATGAGATGCCCTTGGTGCCTATCTTGCCGGTGGAAGTATTAGACATGTGGGGCATGGATTTCATGGGCCCTTGCCAAACTCTAAAGGAAACCATATATACTCCTAGCGATGGACTACGTGTCGAAGTGGGTAGAAGCGAGGCCCTGCCGAGGCGGACCAAGGACCGTAGCCATTTTCTCAAGTAAAACATCTTGACCGGTTTGGTGTGCGAGAGCCATAGTTAGTGATCGGGTACCCTTCTACAATACCATCATTGGCGGCTTGCTTAGAAGTATGGGGTGAATCCTTTGGATGTCCGCGCGTACCATCCCAAGCCGATGGTCGGTGAGCTCTCAAGCGCATTGTGAAGACCATCTTGAGGAGGCCTTGGGAGAGAGCAAGAAGGTGGAGCACTCACTTTCGATGATGCACTTTGGGCATACGAACGCCTTTAAAACACCATTTGGAATGTCTCCTACTGGGATGGTGTTTGGCGAGATGTGTCACTGCTGTCGAGCTAGAACACAGGCGTCTTGGGCAATCCATAAGCTCAACTTTGGCGGGATGAGGCGGGAGAAAGCGCAAGCTTGACATACTGAGCTCGAGGAGATTAGCCTCGAAGCATATGATAATGCCGCTATATACTGAGGATAGGCTCAAAAGATCCCATCATCTTTAATCAAAGAAAAGAAGTTCGAGAATGGGCAAATGGTGCTACTCTATCAAAATAGGTTCCGCTATGCCTCAGCGGTGACCACCAAGTGGGTGGGACCTTACATCGTGCGCCCAACATCCGAGCGGCCGTGGAGATAAGCGACATGGACGGCACGAAAGTGTTCAAGGTAAATGGAAGCGGACTTAAAACCTACCATGGGGACGGCCAGAGAGGCTCGGAGAGTGGGGACCCGAGCAAGATGAGCCTACTGAGGTTCCCAAGAGGATCCTCAGATGCTAAGCTCGAGGAAGGCGTCGAGCTAACGGCGTTAAACAACGGCGCTTAGGGGAGGCAACCCGGTGGGAATGCGATTTTAATAAACATATTTTAATCCCTTTTTGTCGAGGGGTGGTCTTGACCACTTTTAACACTTTGCCTCGAGCGAAGGTGTGTGATCAGGGAAGCCCGCTTTCGTTATTGACCTTCTCCTTGGCGGACTTATTCTTCCTCGGGGCGTATTTTCTTAAAACCGCGGTCGAGAAGAAACTTCAGGCGGAAGTGAGTGCGCTGCGGTGGCAGACAACAACCTTGGCGAGGATACGGAAGCGAGGAGGCATCGCAAGCTCTGCGGGTGGCGTGAAAGCGTCCCATCGATGGCTTGGAACCTATAACCGCCCCCAAACCTACGTTCTAATTAACTACCTTCATTTCGTCTATCACGTTCAAAATTCAAACAACACCGAAAAACTTCCCAAACCTCGGCACAAAACCCTACTCCTACCCATGGCCCCAAGGAAAGGCGCAGCCAGTCGGCGTAAAAATGGAAAAACGCCACCGAGACACTGCCGAGCCCACCGAAGGGGGCCCGTCGTCCGGTGACCGAGAGCTCCCATGAGATCGCGGAAGAAAGAAGAGGCGCCCGTCCTCCACGACATTCACGTGGAGGTGGATCTTGAGAAGAAGAGCCCGCGGTGAGAACACAGGAGAAAGCAGGAGAAGCACTGGGAGAGAAAGAAGGAAGCCACACCTCTTGGAAAAAAGAAAAGCGAAGGAGACTCCTGACCTCATCATCAAAGAAGGCGACGACCCTCTCGCATGGGTCTGCAAACACGAAACCAGTCTTGGGAGGAGAAGGAGGTTTCGGAGGAGGAGTTCGGCGATGCTCTAGGAGAAAGCGAGGACGAAGGGATGACCCGGAGAAGAGATCGAGGATGAAGCGTCTTCCTCACGGAGAACGGCCGACGAGAGAGCAAAGATCGCGACAGCGTTCGTCGAAGAGGAAGGCTACAGGTGTACAACAAGGGCTCGTCAAAACCGAGGAGTTGGTTGTGCAAGCGGTGGAATCATACTCCTCGAGCAAGCGGGAATCGAGGAGGATGTCGAGAGGTTGTTTAAGGGAATAGGATGGAAATTTCTGAATGGGACACCACAATATCTGGCCGATGGTGAAGGAGTTTCTGAGGGATCTTGACATAGATCATGACAAAGGGTGCAGTGGGTATCCGGTTTACTCTCCGGGGAGGCGAAGGGAGTTTACGGTTGATGAGCTCAACCAAGCTCTCAACATGGTAACATTGATGGAGGCAAGGGAGCCGGCTACGGGGGGCAAAGCGAGGTGGTACCGAACTTTCTTGACGGGAAATGGTCCGAGATTTGGGAAAATTGATGGGAAGGATGGCGCGCAGTTGAGTCGTGTGGCCTTGAGGCGCGACCCTCGAGGACACAGCCATGCAAGTATGCCACGGATCCTCTCATATAATCTCTTTGGCAAGAAGGATAGCGGCAGAACCGTATCGAAGAGAGAGTTGTTCATCCTCCGGCAATGCGAAAGGATGAGGGTGAACTTGGCGTCGCCCAGCGATCTCGCATATGAAGAGCATAATGGGAAGGGGGCGTGAGGCTCTCCTGTGCCATTTGCCGACTAACTTTGCCAAAGAGAGCGAGCCGCTTGGCCAGACTTTGCTATGGCCCCAGAGAGAGGATACCGCCGACGAAAGTACTCAAGAAGATGCTCGGGATTGCGAGAGGGCGAGGGCGACAAGCTTACCATCCAAGAAGAGCTTGAGAAGCCCATTGCCAAGCCAAGACGCTCAAAGGCTAAAGCGAAGCGGGACCTTCAAGCAACCGGAGCACCTTGAGGAGATACTCAAGTCGCCTTGTCGAGAATCCGTGAGACCTTGGTGAAATCCGGACCGCCCACTCGCATTCTTTGCCCACGAGGATTCGGTACCCACCGCATCACCAAGCTTCCTCCCTTTTGTTTTGTTTTGTTTTCGAGTTTTTGTTTTGTGTTTTGTTTTTACTTTTTGTGTTTGTTTGTTTGCGTGTTTGCTTGTTTATGTTTTTCGGGGACCATACTCAGTCTAACACTTTGCCACGAGCAAAGTGTGTGAGTGTGGATGGCCCCCTGTTTTTTGTTGTTGTTGCGTGTGTTGACCAGCATGTTGAGATGAGCATGATAATTATGATCTTGGCATAGGCTTTGTAATACATGTTTAGCTTGTATCAATAAGGTTAGTATGACGGAAAAGGGGCATAGCATGCACACCTGTGAGGAATTGAGCCTATATATGCTAAATCATTGCAAGCATGAATTCTTTTCTGTGTGATATTCGGATGCTTGACTTGGTTGTGCTAGAACTTGCCTGCTGTCTTGATCAAAGCCTAACTGCTATAGGTCTGAGTGCTCTAAATGATTTAGGCTTTCTTTTCATAGCCATGGTCAACACTGAAATTAAACCCAGATATATATGTCCTTTGCTAGCCCCCTTGAGCTGTTCGTTTTCTTTCAAAATATCTTGTGCTTTTCCCTGACTTAGGGACTGAGAGAAGAAGAATAGGGGAGGGATATATATGTCTTGGGCATCATTCTGGGCAAAACACAACATTAGATGCATTGGCCTTCGGCCGACATAATGAGTTTAAATTCAAAATGTGTAGAAAAGAAAAGAAAAAGGGTGGGGGAACAAAGCTTAACAAGTATAAAAAGAGAAAAAGAAGTTCCCCCGAAAAATATAAGTGTGCTCAGGCCCGTAAGTATCTTGCCAAGGGAAATGGGAAAACATTATGCCCAAGACCTAAGTCAAGACAACCTTACCCAAGCTTAAATCCTTCCTACTTAGCCAAGAAGCCACTCAACACAACCCTAAAGACCTAAGGATAGAGAACTTAGACCAAGCTATAGGCGTAGATAGTAGGCGGCAGAGCAAGCTATGGCACTTCCTTGATCAAGTCATCACCGAGCGTAAAACCCCAAACACGTAGAGTTTGAGTGCTTGAAAGGAACTCCCGCAAACTTGCTCTGGCCCGATCTTGATTAACCTTGATGCATAGCTGTATTAATCGCCTATGTCGGATTATCTTTATTATGTTTTCATCTTATCCTTGCTGGTCTTTTGCGTGTGTTCTTTGTGTGTTTGTTTTTCTTTTGGGCAAGGAATGCTTGTACGCTTGAGGACAATCGTGTTCAAGTGTGTGAGTGTGACGAGCCCGTTTTTCATGCTCTTTTTGGGGTAGTCCTTGCCCTAGAAAGAGTGCATTTTGTGTATGTTCTTTGCGTGTGTTTGTGCGGGAGGACACTTGGGATGTTGCGGGTTGGGGTGGACTTTGGGCAAGATCAGCCACCTTCCATGAGAGAGGTAAAATCCGAAGACTATCTTGGCAAGACATTCGACATCTTGCCAAGACTTTGCACCGCATGGGAGCCGAGCACGATCAACGAGCCGACGTGAAGCGAGGAGATAATCGAGACGGCAAGAGAGGAGAAAATGACGATGAGTGATGCAAGGAGCAGAGGAGAAAGTCGGGGATGTAGGCGGGGACGCAGAGGCGAGATCTCCGCGGACTTGCACGCGAAGGAAAGATTCAGGCAGGTCTCTGCTGCCTTGATTTTTACCGTAAAGGAAAGTCAACTGCGGCGCTGGAATGAGACAAACCCGCGGGATGAAGCCGAGGAGCCTTGTCGGTGTCCACGAGGTGAAGCCGCTTGCCGCCTCACCACCCTCTCGCCTCGGGATGCGCCACGACCAAGCCAAGGTGGAGTTTACTAGCTCCCACAACAACTACACCAGTGATCCGATTTACATTGCACAACACATTTGGGAGAGAGCATCACCCGAATTTCTCTCAACTTCTCTCTTTATTTCTCTTGCATTTTCATGAGCGATTGGTGAGGAAGAAACAAGTCCCTGAGGCAAACAATTTACATTATGTATTTAATCTCGCTGAGCAACCGCATGAGAGAATGCTTTGATTTACGCTTGATTTCATATTCAAGTATGGTTTCGATTATGCTCTTGTTTATTGCTTTTATGTTTGTGTCGATTATGCGTGAGTAGTCGGTTTGGTTGAGCTCGGGGTGAAGCACGCTGAGTCAAGGTCATACAAGTCGTGAGGTCTAAATGTCCTTAGAACCTTGGTGGGTGTTCCGAGCTCTAGGCCTTTATACCCATGTTATTCCTTTCCTGAGCGTTAACTCGGCGGTAGCGGGGGGGGTAGCTACAAGCAATAGCCGAGTACGACATCGAGTGTCTCTTTGTCCTGGGAAGCGCGGTGGAGGGTGATTGTAGCCGTCGGCCTTGGGCAAAGGGCGAGAGCCACTCCTCGACCGGCCGTGGCTAGTTCACTGTCTAGCGAGTCAAGTGTTGGGCGGACGAACCAATCTTGGAGACCGTCTTGGCAAGGGCGGCGGGGGCCTCTGTTTAGTCCTAAAATCTCTGGGCATCTTTGGGTGGGGGCTGGTGTATGTGACAACCTAAAGGCATCTACCCTGGTACCTTTAACCACGACATACACTCTAGGTGAAAACCCTTGAACCTATGATCGACGCTTGACCAATATCTCAACGTGCGGAACCCTCGCCCAACTACTTGTTATTTAATCTCTTTACCTTGTGTTTAAGTTTCAGTTTATTATTACGCTCAAGATCTATCTCTCAAGACATTACTCGAGACTGTCACCGATCGACACCTTGCCTCTGGGCAACCTCCTACTCAAACCGTGACAACTCGAGTAACAACACAACCACTCTTTTGGGTTCGACCCCTTAACTTGTCATATACGGAACTATGTGTTCAAGTTGGAGGAGATTATAAATGTATCTTGACGTGTCTTGGTACCTCTAACGACGGGTAAACCGAGAGGTCGTCAGTCGTTGTGTGGAATACAGCCTTACTCTAAGTTGGGAGAAAAGTCACTTTATGGTCAGAAACGGCATTGTTTTGGGTCACATAGTTTCTAGTCGTGGAATAGAGGTCGATACGGCAAAGGTGGAGGTGATTGAAAAATTACCACCACCCAGTGATGTTAAAGGAATCCGAAGTTTCTTAGGACACGCGGGATTTTACCGTCGTTTCATCAAGGATTTTTTGAAAATTTCCCAACCTCTTTGTCGTTTGCTTGCTCAGGATACACTTTTCAAGTTTGATAATGATTGCCTTGTTGCTTTTAATACTTTAAAGGAGAAACTGAGCACTGCGCCTGTCGTTGTCGGTCCTAACTGGGCTCTTCCGTTTGAAATCATGTGTGATGCTTCTAATTCTGCTGTAGGAGTTGTCCTAGGTCAATGAGTTGATAAAATGTTACGTGTGATTTACTATGCAAGCTTAACTCTTAATCCTGCTCAAGTAAATTATACAACCACTGAAAAAGAGATGCTTGCTGTGATTTTTGCTCTTGATAAGTTTCGTTCTTACATCATTGGTCATAGAGTAATAATACATAGTGACCACGCTGCCTTTCGATATTTGTTGACTAAACCCCAGGCCAAGCCTAGACTTATTAGATGGGTGCTCTTATTGCAAGAATTCGACTTAGAGATTCGGGATAGGAAAGGTAGTGAGAATGTCGTTGCCGATCATTTGTCTCGATTAGATAGTCCTCCTTCCCAGTCTACTATAGGTCCCATCACAGAGTCCTTCCCTTATGAGCATGCTTATAGTGCCTCTTCTATGCCTTGGTATGCTGACATTGTTAATTATCTAGCATGTGGTGAGTTGAGGCCTGACCTTACCTCCCAAGAGAGGAAGCGTTTTCTTTCTCTGTGCAGGCAATATTATTGGGAGGATCCCTATCTTTTCAAGTTAGGGAGGGATGAGGTGATCCGTCGATGTATCCCAGATGAGGAGCACACCAAGGTCCTTGAGATGTGCCATCAAGCTCATTGTGGTGGACATTTCGGAGGACAAAAGACTGCACACAAGGTGTTACAATCAGGTTTATTTTGGCCCACTCTTTTCAAGGATTCCCAAACCTATTGTTTGTCTTGTGATCGGTGTCAAAGGTAGGTTCAATCGACGAGGAATGAGATGCCTCGAATAACGCCTTAGTAGTTGAGGTTTTGATGTTTGGGGAATAGATTTTATGGGACCTTTCCCAAATCTACGGGCACGAGTATATTTTACTTGTTGTTGATTATGTGTCCAAGTGGGTTGAGGCTATCCCCACTAGGACATGTGATTCTCACATTGTGCTCAAGTTTGTGCAGAAAACATCTTATGCAGTTCGATTTCCACGAGCAATCATTAGTGATGGCGAAGCACTTCGCAATAAGTCGTCGAGAAACTAATGAAAAAGAATGGAATCACGCACAAGATCGCCACCCCTTACCACCCACAGACGTCGCGTCAGGCCAAAACGAGCAACCGACAAATCAAGGGCATCCTCGAGAAGACCGTGCAGCCCTCAAGAAAAGATTGGGCAAACAAACTGACTGATGCTCTCTGGGCATACCGTACCGCGTACAAGAGCATCTTGGGAATGAGCCCATATCGTCTTGTGTATGGGAAGGCGTGTCATTTGCCTGTGGAGGTTGAACATAAGGCATATTGGGCCATCAAGACTTCGAACTTCGATCCCTCTAAAGCCTTAGAGCATCGCTCACCCAAATGTCCGACTAGACGAGCTCCGTGAACGCTTCTATGACAATGCGCGTATCTATAAGGATAAGATCAAAAAGCTTCATGATCGTCGAATCGTGCATAAGGATTTGAAGCCTAGAATGAAGGTTTTGTTGTTCAACTCTCGTTTGAAGCTATTTCTCGGAAAGCTAAAATCCCGTTGGAGTGGACCTTTTGTTATTAAAGAAGTATTTCCTTATGGATCGGTGAGCCTCGTGAAAGAAGGAAGTGCCGAGTCGTTCCTTGTTAATGTCCATAGAGTAAAATCATATCTTGAAGGAGATCTGTCCAGCGTAATAGTAGAATCAATCCATGTTTGCGATCCTCCGTCTATCTGATCAATCTTTGTCGAGCTTACGACAATAAACAAGCGCTTCGTGGGAGGCAACCCACACTTCTTTCTGTTTTGTTCGTGTTTTCTTTCGGTTTTGTCTTTGTTTGTGTTTTGATTTTTTTTGTGGTTTTGTATGGTGCAGGATGAGAGTTATTTTATCTAGGATTGGAACATGGTCGAAAAAGTCGAAACTTGCAAAATCACATCCAGGGAGGTACCCCAGGCACCGGACGCGGTGAAACCGGCGCTGGGATAAGAATCAACAATTGGTCAGAAGGATCACCCAGCTCCGGACGCAACGTAGCGTCGAACGCGGATCGATGATCAAAATTGGGCAGAGAGCACACCCAGTGTCGGACGCGGTGAAACCGGCGCTGGGTACAAATCGAAAATTGGGCAGAGAGCTTACCCAGCGCCGGACGCACCCAAACCGGCGCTGGCTCCTTTAATAAAAAAAAATAAAAATAAAAATAAAAATATATATATAATTATATAAATATATTTACGTGAGTTAGGGTTTGCTAACTCTTTCCTCTTCACCCTCTCTTGCAGCGCCGCTTCCCCATTGCTCCGTACAAATCCAGCGCTCACCCCCTTCCTTCCGTCCGACGCTCGAAGTCCGTCCGGTGTTTCTTTCCATCGCGCGTTTCAAGCACCGCGCGAGTCTCTTCCAACGCCCTCGCTCCGCCCGCGCTAGCCATGCCGCGTGCACTTAACGCCTCCTTTCGTCCGACGCCGAGATCCAACCGCGCTTCGCCCGAGCCGATCTCCGTCCGAGCGTTTCTCCCAAACGCCTCGCGCCCCTCAGATCCGTCCGACGCCTCGATCCGCCGGCGCTACATAGCGCCGCCTCGCTCCGTCCGCGCCTGCCTCGCCGCGCTTTCTCCGTCTGATCTTTGATCTTGACGCCGCTTCGCTTCATCAGCGCCAGCGCTGTGCTTCGTCCGCCAGCCGCTTCAAGCGCCAGACGCTAGCTCAGCGGCCTCGCCCGCTCCGTCCACCTCCGCCGCGCCCTCGCCGTCTTCACTCCGTCCGGCGCTACCTTGGCGTCAGCGCCTAGCGCCCGGCCGCTTCGCCTTTCCGTCCGGACGTTTTGCCCAACCACCGCGCAGAACGCCCGGTAGCTCGCCTCGACCTCGTTCAAATTCGGGCCGTATATACATATTTCAACATGGTTCAAACTAAAATGCAGACGACTTTAGCTCTCGTCATCCTCGAGGACGACGATGTTCGATGGAAGAACCGGTGGAGGACATAAGCATCATGTACTCACCACGCTTCCTATCTATAATCCGTGGAAGGTACACATTATAGGCGATTTGCATTTCAAGACATTACTCATCCAGCGTCAATTCAATTTGCAATTGATGCAAAGTTTAGACTCGAGGATAGGGTAAAGAAATATTTGAAAATTTGAAGCGATGCAATATGCTATGATGGATTTGCTCGGTTTCTCTCCATTGTTGATTGAATTTTATTGCACGATGCATATTGATGATGAATCCGATATTTTGAACTCGTAAATGCGGGGCAAGAATATGCTATCACACCTCGCATTATGAAGGGGGTGTTTGGATTTCCTACTTTAGGTGCACGTGGTGTACCCCCTTCATTCAATGTTAGAGAGGCATGGAAGGAATTATCAGGGTTTAATAACTGGTCGTCTGTTGGAATGCCAAGTGGATTTATCAAGGATCCGGCGTTGGCAATGGTTCATAAATTTATAGCATTCAATGTCTTTGGAAATGAACAGGCCAACAAGGTTAATACGGCTGAGGTCTTCTTGCTCACTTGCGCAGTGAAGAAGACAAAGGTCTCATCGACATTCTTCATTTGGGAGCACTTGTAGCTGGTTCAGCGACGTAAGATATGTCGGCCGACCCTATGTCAAATTCCTACTAGTCTAGCCCTACATTTAGGGATTATTAATATCGATGGACGCCATATTCCTGGGCAAGATTTGATAAGCCCTAAGATGATTGATCTTAGTGAGCTTCGAGGCGCCCCGTTTGCATATAACGAGACTACTCTTGTACCTCATGATATGGGGAATTGTGTGAGGAGATATATGCATGCGCAGCTCGCAGCAGCCCAAGAAGCAGATGCATGACCATCTCATGCGCCTTCGGGCGCTATGGGCATTTTTGACACTACCCTACCTTCCGAAGATGAGGGTGACGAGGCAAGAGAAGGCACTGAGCCGGTTCAGAGCAACGCAGATCCCAACCATTCACAGTTCCCTTTGCATCATGGTGCATCAGGGCAAGGATACAACTTCATTCGTGAAGAGTTGGGCCAGTTTAGGAGTGAGTTAGCCGGCCACTTGACAGAGTTTCGTCAAGATATCTACACTCGATTTGATCAGCAAAATCAACGTCTTGTGAATCGTAATCGGGTATGCAAAGCGTAACCGGCGTTGGAATGAGTATAATCAGCGAGATGATCGGCGAGAATAAACGCATGGCCGCCTCAAACCCGATGGAACGCTGTGGACTACATTTCATGGCGCCTCCTCCACCACTGTCTTGACCAATAGTGATTGTTCACTATTGGAGTGTATGTTATTTCGTTTTTGTGTGCGCCGTGTTGTTTTCATTGTTTTGCCTATCTTTGTTTCTTTGCTTTTGTAGGTTTTGTCTCGTTCTTGATGCCCGCCATTCCGGTTACTAAGCTTGTGGAAGTCACCTTCTATTCTCTTATATTATTAGTATGCAATGGGACCTTGCCCGTTTTAAGTGTGGGGGTTTCATTTCGTTTGGTCTGTCTTGCTTGTTTTCTATCATTTTGTGTTTTGTCGTTTCTTACCTTTTTATTGGATTAGAGAGATTTTATTTTCTTGAAATCAATGGTGCATGAAGAATTATGCTTTAAGTTGAATTAATCGTGTTTTGATCTGAATTTTATTGCATCTTGATATATAATTTTTAGTGTGATGAAACTTAGGTGTCAATTTGAACTGTGGGACATAATTAGGAAGCTGTGATTAGACAATGCGTGTGATCGGTGGTCATATACTTCGTACATGGAACCCTTTTCTTGTATGATTAAAAAAAAAGTAAAGAAGAAAAAAAAATCTTTGTTGTGAAATAAGTGGACTTTAAATTCGAATAAGGGGCTCTACCCCTCTTTCTTGTGTTGTCTCTCGAATGGAGGCTCTATGCTATGGGTATAGATATCTACGTTAGGATACTCGAGTGTACAACTTGAAGGTTTCACCTAACGATTATTGTCCTATAATCGATTTTAAGTTCCACATGTTTTATTTATTTGTATCATTGAGATATCTTACATGAAAGGGAACTATATGAGTTGTATATTGATTTCTGAAATCATGTTGAGTCGAAGCACAACTATTCTATGATAAGTCACATGTTTGGATTGATGAATGAGAATTGTATTAGTGAGATGCATTGAAAGGATGTGAATATGTGATTGATTCTCTTTGAAGTATTGATTCTATGTGTACCATTCTTTTCAAGAAACTAAAATTTGCTCGAGGACAAGCAAAGAGTTAAGTGTGGGGGAGTTGTTTTGCATGTTTTTGTTTGGTTTTTCTTTGTTTGTTTATGACGATTTGATTCCTATTTGATTATAATTGAATATTTATTATTGGAATCACGGTGGTTTTGGTTTTATGTAGGGAATGATGCGTTTGAACCATTTTGCGCATAAAGGCGCACCCAAGCCGGACTCGGCGTGGCCGGAGGGTACCGCGTCGCCCGCTGATTGCAAAGAAAGACCCGTCCGCGCTGTACGCGTCCGATCTTTGGGACCATCCGGTGGCGTCTGCGTCCGTGACGGCGTGCGTCCGCGCTGGACGTAATGCTTGACTCGTCCCAAGAGCTCCGCGTCCGGTCTTTGGGTTCCGGTTGAATGGTCCCGAGTTCGTGTATCCGTGACTGCGTCGCGTCCGCGCCGCGAAAGGCTTCAACTTTATCCAGAGATTCCTCGCGTCCGACGCGGCTTGCATCCGCGCCGCCTCGGTCGAGAGCGAAGTCCGGCGCTACTGCGTCCGGTATTTGGGAAATTTCGCGTTTGGCGTTGTGTTGGCCTTGGTGTCCGACCGGATATCGTCCGTACTGCGTGTTAATTTTGGGCACTATATATTGTTTTTAAGCAAAACGCTAGCCTCATTATTATTATTTCAGTTTTCTTTCGGATTGTGGACGCCTCCAAGTTTTCCTTTTCCTTCTTCTAAACTTTTCAATTATTGTTCTTTCCTTTCTCTTTGATTGAAGAATTATTGTCGATTTCGATTACTACTAAAGTTTCAATATCAATTCCATCGCTTGATTTTATTCGTAAGTTTCTTTTATCGCTTTATTCCGCCTATTCGTAATTGATTGTTATCGATTTCACGTTTGGTTATGATTAATATTGGTATTTGTTTAAGTATTCTTGTCTTCCATTTAATCTTTTCGATTCATGCCTGTGGTTTATAATTTTGATTCCGTGTTCTTCGATTTAGGTTTAATTCTCGCCTAGATAATTTATCTACTTTGTCAATTTCCATCTAGTTAATTCGTCTTTCTTTCTTTAATATTTCCTCGCCTAGGTAATCAATCAACCCCTGTGTGATTAGAGTGTTTAGGAATTTATTTCTTTCGTGTGGTAACTTAATAACGCCCTGTTAAGTTTTCCTTGAGAGACGACTAGGGTTAACTTTCCCTACTATAACACCTCATTCGATTATGAGTCAATTAAGAGTACACTTTTGATTGAAACAGCTTTAAATGATGCCTTCATAAACTTTTCTCTGTGTAAAGAATCATCATCTGATGATATGTTCTTTGGAGAAGAGATTCATGTATAATCTTTGTCATCTTGTACAAGTTTTTCTTTCCCTTTGAAAGATTTAAGTATCTTTTTACTCATTTCCTGCATAAAAAAGTTTATCTAAATTTGTTGATAACATATCTGCAACACTGTTATCTTTTCCTTTTATATGTTCAAAATTAATTTTAAAACCATGTTCTTGCATTGTATTTTGAAGATTAACCCATCGTGTTCTATTTATCTTTTTACTATTTTCATTTTTTATAAATTTAATAATAGCTTCACAATATGTTCTTACTGTAAATTCTTTGTTTAAAAATATTTTGATTTTTTCTAAAGAATTTATTAATGCTTGAATTTCAAAATCTAAACTAGTCCAATTTTTTTCAATTTTATTAAAATTTCCACTTGCATAAGCTGCAATTCTTTCAGTCGATTTTGGACTTTCTTTATAGGGTTTGCATATTAATATAGCTCCCCATCATTCTTTACAACCATCACATTCAATAATTACGTAATCTTGTACTATTGGTAACTCTAATGGTTTAATATTTTTCACTTGTTCTTTAATTTTTTGAACTATTTTACAGTCTTCTTTATTAAAATTTCTTTGATCATTTTTTGTTGTTTTACTATATAAAGGTCATACTAATTTTGATAAGTTAGGAATAAATTTTCTAGCATGGTTTACTAATCCTAAAATTTCTTGGATTTGTTTTAATCCTTCTAATTTATCTTGAAATTTTTATATTTTTTCTGATATATGTGTTTGTAATTCAAATTTTCCATTTCCAATTTCTAATCATAGAAATGATATTTTTCTTTTGAATAATTCCATTTTTTTTTGAAATTACTATTCCATTTTTCTATATTTCATTAAAAATTTGTTTTAAATGCATTTCATGTTCTTGTATATTATTGCTAGCTACAAGAATATCATTTATATATACTACATAAAAAATATATTATCCATAAATCTTTGAAAAATTGAAGGTGCATTTTTTAAACCAAAACTTAAAACATTCCATTCGAAATGTCCTTCTGGGCATGAAAAGTTGTCAATTTTTTAAAATTTTCTTCTAATTTTAACTGATTGTGTCCTGATTTTAAATCAAATTTACTAAAGATTTTCTTATTTTGAATTAATCCTATTAACATATATTTATCAGGTATATTATAACCATCATCTTCTGTATTATCATTTAACCTTTTATAATTATATACAATTCTTGTTTTTCCTCTTTTTACTTCAGAATGGTTTCTAACTATAAAAGTTGTTATCCTATGTGGACTTTCTGATTTTCTTATAAGATTTTGTTTAATCATTTCAGGAATTTGTTTTTTAAATTCTTCAATATCTAATGGACTATATTCTGAATTTTTTATTTTAAATTTACAAATATATTTTACTTTTTATTTTGTTATATCTTCTCCTATTAACCATTGTTCTTAAATAGGGTAATTTATGCTTTCAGTAATATTAGGGCCTTTTTCGAATTCATGTGTTAAAAAATTTTCTAATAAATTTAAAGTTTCATTATTAATATATTCTTGATTTTGTTTATATTCTGTATCTAAATTTTGTTTATTATTTTTGTGAAAATCTAATTCTCCAAGTCCACCACACTCTCGTGCAAACTCTGATGTATATGTATGTCTAGATGTAGGATAACTGTAGACATTTTTATTAATTGTAATGTAATTTTTAGCTATAGTAATGCTACCATTTATACTTGTTATAAAATTTAAGCCTAATAAAAAATCTTGAGAATCTATAGATTTAGGATTTATAAATCTATAGGTTCTCAAGATTATTTATTTTGCTAAAAAATCTTGAGAACCTATAAAATTTAAGCAAAATAAATAATCTTGAGAACCTATAGATTTATAAATCCTAAATCTATAAGTTCTCAAGATTATTTATTTTGCTTAAATTTTATAACAAGCCTAAATGGTAGCATTACTATAGCTAAAAATTACATTATAATTAGTAAAAATGTCTACAGTTATCCTACATCTAGATATACATATGCATCAGAGTTTGCACGAAAGTGTGGTGGACTTGGAGAATTAGATTTTCACAAAAATAATAAACAAAATTTAGATACAGAATATAAACAAAATCAAGACTATATTAATAATGAAACTTTAAATTTATTAGAAATTTTTTTAACACATGAATTAGAAAAAGGCCCAAATATTACTAAAAGCATAAATTATCCTATTATTCTTAAACTAGAAAAACAAGGGTTAATAGGAGAAGATATAACAAAATCAAAAGTAAAATATATTTGTAAATTTAAAATAAAAAATCCAGATATAACAATTAAAACAGTAAATATAGAATATAGTCCATTAGATATTGAAGAATTTAAAAAACAAATTCCCGCAATGATTAAACAAAACCTTATAAGAAAATCAGAAAGTCCACATAGGACAGCATCTTTTATAGTTAGAAACCATTCTGAAATAAAAAGAGAAAAATCAAGAATTGTATGTAATTATAAAAGGTTAAATGATAATAAAGAAGATGATGGTTATAATATACCAAATAAAGATATATTAATATGATTAATACAAAATAAAAAATATTTAGTAAACTTGATTTAAAATCAGGATACAATCAATTAAAATTAGAAGAAGATTTTAAAAAATGGACAACTTTTTCATGCCCAGAAGGACATTTCGAAAGGAATGTTTTAAGTTTTGGATTAAAAAATGCACCTTCAATTTTTCAAAGATTTATGGATAATATATTTTTAAAATATATTTTATCTAGTATATATAAATGATATTCTTGTAGCCAACAATAATATACAAGAACATGAAAAGCATTTAAAATAAATTTTTAATGAAATAGAGAAAAATGGAATAGTAATTTCAAAAAAGAAAATGGAATTATTCAAAAGACAAAATATCATTTCTAGGATTAGAAATTGGAAATGGAAAAATTGAATTACAAACACATATATCTGAAAAAATATTAAAATTTCCAAATAAATTAGAATGATTAAAACAAATCCAAGCATTTTTAGGATTAGTAAACTATGCTAGAAAATTTATTCCTAACTTATCAAAATTAGTATGACCTTTATATAGTAAAACAACAAAAAATGGTCAAAGATATTTTAATAAAGAAGACTGTAAAATAGTTCAAAAATGTTTAAAATTGTGACAAAAAATTTGACTAGGGTAGATGGCGTGTAAAATATTTGGAAATTATGGATAATGATGATCAATATAGATGAAGAAGAAGATCTAATGAAAATTATGGATAATGATGATCAAATCTCAGATACAGAAATTCCGATACTCATCGAGACTTTTGAAGACATCTATAAAGAAAATGTTTAAAATTGTGACAAAAAATTGATGACTCTTTGGCAGTATATCAATTTTTTCTGCCACCATTTCTGTAATTACTATTTTTCCTGTTTTCTTTTTGACTAGGATAGATGGCGTGTAAAACATTTGGCCATCTTTAGTCTCATCTTTAGGTAAGATGTCATTTTCTAATTCATGACATCTCTCTTAGTCTTATCGTTAGGTAGGATGTCATTTTCTAATTCATGACATCTCATCTGCAAATATTAACTAATAAATTATAATAGTTGTTTTAGTTGCCTATAAAAGGCATATGTTATTCATTGTAAGAATGTAACCCGAGAAGAAATAATATTTTGAGCTTTCTGAAAATCTACATGTGTTGTTAAAGTTTTCTCATATTAGAAAATCAAAGTCCGCAACTATGGCCCGATGAAATTTTAATTTGGAAACAAAATGTTGTAAGAAATTGGGAAACAAATAAAAAAGAAAGTATGGATAGAGAGAAAGAGAGAGAATGTATAAGAGGACAAGTATAATTAGGGTTTCGCATACAGGGGAGCGTCGCTTTGGAGAGTGAGTGAATGAAAGTGAGCATAGATAGATGGACTTAGGGTTGCCCTAATTTTAGTTTAGCTTGATTAGCGGCCCTAATAAGGCCTAATTCACACCACTTTTGGTATGTGACAACCTATAATAGAATACATGCCAACATGAGACGGATGGAGTATAATTTATTTTCACAATATATTATAATATATACTGATATAGCGATATTACAGTATATATTGAAACTTCAGTATATACCAAAGTTTTGGTATGCAATAGTATATCGTTGTATACGAAATTCAGTAGCATTATCGTATTGAAAACTTTCATTATAGTATCATAGCATACCAAAAATAAGTCAATAATATTAAACGATAAAAAAAAGTTTTTCATTCTTACATTAGAAAAAAAAGTTCCTCTTAAATCCTACTCTTCGGTCCATTCCTATCTCAAAACAAACAATAAGAACATGACTGGTGTGTGGAAATAAAGTGAGAATGAAATAGTGATTCTCATGTCAATTTTAATTCTATGGCAAATATGATTTTGTAATGTTGGATTTGTATACTGAAAGCAGATTGATTGAACTTGTCTAGAATGTTTCCTGTTACCACTATTCCGATTTTCTATCTGAATTGTTTACTTGATTGCATATGTTGTCTCATTATCTCATATAAAAGTTAGATCATATAATGTGTAGAAGATAACAGAAGTATGTATGATTGGTTAAGCTGATTGAGATATAAAAAAGATCACAACTGAAACAACTCGAGGACGAGTTGTTTGAAGGTTACAATATATATAAGAAGTAATTTAACTTGATTGTTTGTATATGCTGATACGTCTTGACGTATTGATTGATTGGTGACTTTACATTGATCTAAACCTCAATAAGGTTTCACATGAGTATGAGTTAATGACCATCACTTTGACTTATTTTGGACGATGATTACATGTGATAACCAATATTCTCCACATCTTGTGTGATGACAATACTTGTATATCATACTGATTACCTGTATCGAGTCACTGTATCCATTTAGGATGATGATGTCCCCTTAAAGAGCTCAAAATGTTTATTGTACTAAATCATGCAGGTTGAGTTTTCTCAATTAAAATAATAAATATAGCTGACAAAAGTAACGGGTCGGGCCGGCCCCGGTCCATCAAGCTTTGACATTTTTGGGTCGGCCCTTGAAAATTTTCTGCCTAAAATATGAAGCTCAAACTAGCCCAGGGGGCTTTGACAGACGGGCTTTTTTAGATCATTTTCCAATTTTTAATGTATAAAATTAATATTTTTAAATATAAAAAAATAAATAATTACATAAAATACAATTATTATTATTGAATAATTATAGATATATATACATATATTAAATAATATTATAAATATGTATATTTAATATAATACTAGGCGAGTTTTTTTAGCCCGAAACCCTGAGCTTTTTTGGTCCGAAGCCCGGTAGACCCGTGGTTTTTTGGACGAATTTTTAAGCCCAATTTTTTTGGGGGATTTAATTTTTAAGTCCAAACTAACCCAAAACCTAGGTTCCCCGAGCGGGCTTTTCAGTTTGTGCTTATTTTGCTGACTCTAATAATAAGGTTGAGTGATACTACTTAAGGAATTAAATAGATTAATTATTTTAAGCAGTCAGAGTGTTATTGTTCAACCTAAATTGCACATCTAGGTTCTCGCAATAGTACGAGGCTATGTAGTGTGGTAAGGTCAACTCAAGTCGTATCTCTCGAGGAAGACTTGCAGGACTTGTATTTCTTGTAAAACTAAACAATAAAGGAAATTCTACGCCTAACATAAGGGGGGTTTGTCACAAAGACTTTGAAAAGCATAAAATAAGACAAATAAAGATGACAAAACGAACGCGTAGGCAAACACTAATAATTCGATAGGATTTAAGGACTAGGGCTTCGAGGTTCTTTCATCGTGTATCAATTAATCACATATCATCATACATAATAAGAATTAAACGATTCTATTATTCAAAATCTAACCTAAGCTCTCGCTCCCGTATATGTATTCAATTAATCAATTATTCAATCCCAACAACGAATCACTCATTTCCTGTAAGATTCACTCCGATTAAATCATAAATCCAATATTGAAATAGTCTATCGACCTCAATCAATATCCAAGAACAATTAAACAATTGATCAATTCATTTAATGGCAAGTAAAACAAATTTAATCAGATAAATATGCTCAAAACGATATGCAATTCATCAATACAATATTTGATTCCCCCTAATCCTAGATGGGAAATTAGTTCATCAACATAATCCCACGATTCATACACATCAATAGGCGAGAATCATTCATCCCAAAATTAAAGAGAAAAAGAAGAATCTTACGAATTTCAATGATGAATCTATAATCTAATGTCGTTACAAGAGTAGATGCAATGAAATCAACATTTTCTAAGGAAAATTTTTGAGAGAAAATAAGCTAGGGTTCATGAATATGTGTGTAGAATAAAGAATATGTGAAAAATGAGTGAAAACCATATTTAAATCTAAAAAAATACGTCAAAGTCAGCCCCGTGCAGTACCAGACGTGGCGCGTCCGGCGTTGGGGTGTGTTCATTGTCTTCCGCGCAATGGTGCACACCCAGCACCGGACACGGCACATCACGCGACATTTTTGTTTCGCTTCGTTCTCTTTCGTCCGAACTCCAAATTGCAATTCATTTGCGCGTCATGGACTCATATCGAGATGTACTTCAAGTATATCTAATTTTTACTATTCAATTTGTACTTCGTTATCCGCCAAAATTCTATGATTTTCTACTCCGTTTTGTCCATTTTTTCACGTTGTTTCCTACAAGAAATATGAAACGAACTAAACCAAGCACGAATCGGCAATTATAACTGTTGGAAATTCTTAACATCATCTAATGATACGCAGCAGAAAATACAGTCAAGAAACAGATCTAGATCTACAATTAAACATGCGAAAAGCCATATGAACACGTTAGATAGAGAACTTACGATTTGCAATGCTTCCAATGAATCCTGCACGGTTGTCTCCACAACTATGGTATCCACGTGTATGCAAATCAGATGCAGGAACAATTCCTTGGTATAAAGTTCAACCAGAAAAAGCCAAGAAATCTCTGATTGAATTCACGGTAGTTCTCTAAGATTATGTTTCTGTATTACGTCTAACGTCTTACCTAAAGAATGAATTCTCTCTATTTATATTAAATAGAGCAGCCCTATCTTATATGGGATTTTATTCTTTAGTCTGCTTTAATTAATTAATAGTCAAACCATTAATTAACTAAAGCCCATATATCTAATTTAGCCCATAATCTTTCAATCTCCCACTTGGACTAATATTAGATAACTTACCGTGCACTATGCATATACCCTTGAGCGGATTAACAATACACTTGATAGTGTGACCCAATAGGCCCCCATTACCGACGATGATCTAATCAAAGTCTCCACAAAACTCTTGGTCTGCATTGTGCAATGAACTCGATATATGACGGACGTTTATGTGAAAAACAGTAAACAAACCTTTACATGAAGTTTATGTAATATCCTTTCATTCATTACACACTCGATTCAGCCTAGGATTTTGCTATGTATCTATCCCAATAGCTCAATCATTTTTCTCATCTTTATTATAAGACCCATATGATCATATTCAATTATTTTAATTGAATATATCTATTGCATTGGCCAATGACTTTATGGTCGAATAATATAGAGAAAATAAGTGCTCACTCGAAATTCCAATCGAGGAATGAATCTCATTCTTAGCTCAACTACCATTTTCATTTGTCTTATGATGCACCCAATCCAAGCCGTATCTTGCCACTTGCAAGCGTTGCCTTGGTCAAAGTACAACATTCAACAAACAAAATGTGTAATGACCTCAAGTCTAAGGACTGTTACATACTCCACACAATAAGAAATCGTAGACATCTAATAAACGATTTAATAGCAGGGTATACCAATACTCTCAAAAGTATTCATGTGTCTATCACGGATATCAAATATCTCGTAGTTGTGAGAACCATTACATTCTCTAAGAATGTGATGCAGACCACATGCTAACCTATGACATATCATCAATATCCCATTCTTGATGATCATTGGTTAGGGCTATTTTAGAATTATATTTTATCATTGATGTCTCACAGCAAGAATGATAGTGATAATTCAAGGGAACAAATAAGAGAATAACGACAAACATCAAAATAATTATTCTATTAAATGCACAAAACCCATAGATAAAACATTATCTTCGATTGTGATCAAAGTAAGTATATCTCAATAAAGGAGTTTCTAAAACATACAAACTGTAAACTCCCACTGAATCCAAACCAATTTCCCACATGTCTAACACCCAAGCTCTCAAAGAGTTTGTTGTGTTTTTCTATACACAACGACTTGGTAAAAGGATCAGCTAAGTTATCATCGGTGGGTACTCTTTCTAATTTTACATTGCTCATTTCTATTATTTCTCTAATCAGATGATATCGTCTTGGAACATGCTTGTTTCTGTTTGGAAGCTAGCATCAATGTACCCAGCCACTGATAGCTCTGGCTGCCCACCATAGACTAAGAAGTATTCTTTAATCCTTCTAAGGCACTTAAGAATAGTCTTAACAGTTTTTCAATGCTCCTCACCGGGATTTTGCTGAAATCTGCCCGTTATGTTAAGCGCATAGGCCACATCTGACCTAGTGCATATCATGACATACATGATTGATCCTATAGCCGAAGCATATGGTATCATTTTCATGCAAGCAATTTCCTTGTCATTAGAAGGACAATCATTCTTAGATAACTTGATGTCATGTCCCATAGGAAGAAATCATTTCTTAGAATTTTCCATTGAGAAACTCCGTAGCAATTTATCTATGTAAGTGGATTGTGATAGCCTCAACAATCTATTAGGTCTATCCCGATAGATCTTGATCCCAAGGATGTAGGAGGCCTCACCGAGATCCTTCATCATAAAGGATTTAGACAACCAGTCTTTCACGAATTGCATCATGGATCGGTCGCTCCCCATAATCCGAATGTCATCGACATATATGACCAGGTAGATAACGTTTCCATTCTCGCGCTTAATATAAACGCAAGAGTCCTCTTTGCTTCTAACAAAGTCAAACAATTTGATAGCTCTGCCAAAACAAATATTCCAACTCCTCGATGCTTGCTTAAGTCCATAAATGGACTTCTTTAGCCTACATACTGCATTTGGCCTTTCTTTGGATACAAAACCTTCAGACTGTGTCATATAGACATCACCTTCTAGTTCTCCATTGAGAAATGTGGTTTTGACATCCATTTGTCAAATATCAAAATTGTAGTATGCAACTATTGCAAGTAAGATCCTAATGGACTTGATTTTTGCAACTGGTGAAAAGGTCTCATCATAGTCAATGCCTTCACGTTGACTATAACCCTTTGCTACCAACCTAGCCTTATAGGTTCGTATCTTACCATTTGCATCTCTCTACTTTTTGAAGATCCATTTGCAGTCTATGGGGTAAGCCTCATCTGGTAAGTCATCAACTAGTTCTCAGACTAGATTGAAATACATCGAGTCCATTTCAGATATTAAGGCTTCGAGCCACATCTTTGAATCGGTGCCAGTAACCGCTTCAGTATAGGTCTTAGGTTCATCATCGTCCGACTCGACTTCATCATCTTGGTTCTCAACCATTAGATTCAGTCTTTGGGGTGCACGACGAGTCCTCTGTGGCCTATTGAGTTAGGTTGTTTGCGCAGGTTCATGTTGTTCATTTTGTACGTGAGTAGGCTCCCCCGTGTTGACTTCATCAACATTTTAGAGATTCTCAAGAATTTCTTGAGGTGGAGGTGGCACAACTATTGTGTCATCTTGTATTTAATGAGTCTCATTATCTTGATGTGGCCCTCTAAGAGTCATTTCCCCTCCCAATAGATCGTCAAATACTCCCACTGAATTTTTGTTCACACCATTGAACAATCCTTCGTCCTCTGTGTTGTTTTATGGTTCTCGAATTTCTTCGAGATCTACCTCGTTGTGACCTTGTTCCTTGGAAACATAGGAGTCTTCAAGAAACATCACATTCCTAGAAATAATCACATTGTGATATCCAGGTGAGTAGAATTCATATCCTCTAGTTTCCTTAGGATATCCCACAAGATAACATTTCTCACTTTTCGATTCCAACTTATCAGTCAGTATTTTCTTAACAAAAGCAGGACAACCCCAGGTCCGCAAATAGTTAAGATTTGCTCTTTTCCCATACCATATCTCATATGGTGTTTTCTCGATTGATTTAGAAGGAACCATATTCAAAATATGAGCAGCGGTAAGTAAGGCATGGCCCCAAATGAATAATGGGAGACTAGCAAAACTCATCATGGATCGAACCATGTCTAATAAGGTTCGATTTCTTCTCTCGGATACACCATTCAGTTGTGGTGTTCCCGGAGGTGTCCAGTCTGATCGGATTCCATGTGATTTCATGTAATCACTAAATTCTCGGCTTAAGTATTCCCTCCCTCGATCCGATCGAAGATTCTTGATACTTTTACAAGTTGTTTCTCGACTTCTAACTTAAACTCCTTAAATTTATCAAGAGCCTCAGATTTGTGTTTCATCAGATACACATACCCAAACCTTGAAAAAATCATCAGTAAAAGTTATGAAGTACGAATATCCACCTTTTGCTTGAGTTGAAACGGTCCACACACGTCTGAGTTTATTAACTCTAGCAATTCTTTGGCACGTAACCATTTCCCAGAAAAAGGTTTCTTAGTTATTTTCCCTTTGAAACATGATTCACAAGCACCATATGATTCAAAATCAAATGGTGTGAGATAATCTAATTTTCTCAATCTTGCTATCATTTTCTCATTGATATGACCAAGTCTATAATACCAAAGATAAGTAGCATTATTCGTATTACTTAGCTTAGGTCGTTTGTTTTGCACATTGAGAATATTTTGTTCACATTCAAGCATATATAAACTATTCGAAAGAAAGGCATTTTCATAAAACGTTCCATTAAGAGAAAACGAGCATCTACTATTTCCAAAATGGAAAGAAAACCCTTCAATGTCTAACATAGGAATGGAAATAATATTCTTTGAAATAGCAGGAACAAAATAACAATCATGTAAATATAGTCTATATCCGAAGAGATCTAATCTATAAGTCCCCACGCGTTCAGCAGCAACTCTTGCTCCATTTCCCACGCGCAGGTCGACCTCCCTTGATTCACTTTCCTGTTGTCACTAAGCCCCTCCACATTATTACAAATGTGTGAGCCATAGTCGGTATCTAATACCCAAGAATGTGAATTATTTATAGACATATTTATATCAACAACAAACATACCTGAGCTATCACCCATTGTATCTTGTGCTTTGAATTTTGGGCAGTCTCTCTTCCAGTGCCCTTTCTCATTACAGAATAGGCACTCATCCTTTGCTAACGTCGGCTTCTTCTTCTGAGCCCTCAACTCTTCTTAGGCTTCAAGGCATCTGATGCATTTTTCTTGTTTTTCCTTTGCTTTTTCTTCTCTTTGGAAGATTGAGCAGAAGAACTCACCATGAGTACAGATTTACCATTAGAAGTAGAGGACTCATAAGTCTTCAACATGTTGTGAAGATCAGTCAATCCCACCTTTGTGTTGTTCATATTGAAATTCACAATAAAATTCGCAAATGAACCAGGTAGAGATTGCAAGACTAGGTTAGTCGAGACATTGGCTGACAGAATCGTTCCAATCGACGCCAGCCTCTCAATCAACCCAATCATCTTCAGAACATGCTCAGAGATCTTGCTCCTATCATGAAACGTGCACTTGAAGATATCATGGAGCATCTCATACTTAAGGTTTGTGCCTGTGAGGCAAACAAACTCTTCAAGTGCTGAATCATTTCATAGGGTAGCATGCATTCATGTTGCCTTTGGAGTTCCAAACTCATAGAAGTCAACATAATGCCCTGAGCTGATATAACATCCTCAACGTGTTTCTTATGAGCAACCTTGTCAAACGAGGCATACTCAGGAGAACGCTCATCGAGGATGGTACTGATTGGTTTGTCTAAGACATACTCAATTTTATCCGTCCTTAACACCAAGCGCAGGCAACGTAGCCAATTCGGATAGTTTGACCCAATCAACAAATTTGTTTCCACCAAATATTTATATAACATAGTCGACATTGTAACTGAACGAAAAATAAAAGAAATTAGAACAAAAATAGAACAAAGTAAACATAGATCACAATCGTATCACTAATCAAACAAGGGTTTGTTGTATTAATTAGCTCTCACTAATTTTAACATACATTGCATCCCCAAATGCAAAATACGGATTTATAATAAATATAAATCTTAGTGGTCCAAGATCCAAGTCAATATTATTGCAGCCTCTGCGAGGGCTGATGACTATAATAATATCACTCAGTAGGGCTCAAAGCCAATTGCAGCGACAATTTTCCATCGATTTAAGTCTGCATTATTGCAGCCTCTGCGAGGGCTGATGACCACAATATTGACACTTAGTCGGTTTTGAATCCGAATGCAACAACAGTCCTCAATTCTTGGTTTACTAATCCAATTAATATGTGGCCACTAATTATCTTGATCACGAGGGCGATACAAAATAATTAAGCAAGTCAACCCCATCACACGATGCTAACCATACATCTATGAGTGAGCTTGGCCTTGTCGATTTGGGAGTAAACACGAGAGTGTAAAACTCTTGGATGAAAAGGTTATTGACATCAAACAATTATGATGGACGACACATTTTGTTTCAAAAACAAGACTTGTATTTAGTAGGGATAAAACATGTGATACTAATTGTTTATTTTAATATCCAATATTAAAACCAAAACAATTACTGGGTGCCGTCTACCAGGCATGAAATGCGGACCACATATATTGGACGCCGCCTACCCAAACATAGTAACACGGATTACAAGTATTGGGCGCCGCCTACCCAAATCATAAAAGCGATCTCTAACTACTATAGTTAAAATAAATAAGCATAAAATCAAATAGCATGCTTATCACATAACAACAGCAAATAGGGCCCAACGAATAAATTCATTAATTTAATTAATAATTTAATTCTCTAATTAAAAGTGGATTTATGCATTTATATTAATTCCAAATCAATATAAATATTCATGTAGCATTATTATTTCTAAAATAATAATCAAATAAGATTTATTAATCTAATTAATAAATCAATTCTTAATTTATGAATATTAGTAAATTATATTAATTCTAAATTAAATTAAAATCAAACTTTATACTATTATTTCAAAAATAATAATAAAGTGAAAATTTATTAATCTAATTAATAAATCAATGTCCAAAATTGTGATTAGATTTATTAATTCTAAATTAATAAATTAATCCATGTACATTATTAAATTATATTAATTCTAAATTAATATAAAATCAAACCTTATATTATTATTTAAAAATAATTATAAAGTTTAAATTTATTAATCTAATTACTAAATTAATTTCGAAAATTGTGGTTAAATTTATTAATTCTAAATTAATAAATTAAATCCATGTACATAAGTAGATTGTATTAATTCTAAATTAATACAAAATCGAAATTAATGTTATTATTTTGAAAATAATAATATTAAAACAAAATTTATTAATCCAATTAATAAATTAATTTGTGTAAGTGGAAATTGAATTTTATTAATTTTAAAAACGTTTTTTTTATTGTAATGGTCGCTGTAATGCATTGATACTCGTCGACCATGACCCGTGACCAGACGGACCAGAGGCCCGACGCCCGCGACCTGTAGGGAAATCTGATTTTAACCCTCTCCCGAGGATCTATCTTGGATGTTTAATTCACCATACATTGATTATATACCAAGCATGCACCTATATAATTAATTGCAACACGTAGGGGTTTTCTCGTGTTTACCTGCGAATATGTCGTGGTAGAATGGATCAAGACTCGTGCTTTGATCTTCTAGACTGTATCCCGATTGCCTAAACTCCAATGTCGAGTGAGGACAATCTATGGAGAATGCTATAGAAAATCACCTCTTTCTTCTCACTTAATTTTTGAAAATTCTCACTATGTGTATATAGTAATTCTCGAAAATAATGCTTGAGGATTAGCCTTGATTTTCTCTCTCACCTTATATTTATAATGCACTCCTAAATCCTATCTAGATAGGATCTATGCATATTTAATAAATATAATAATATCATTTAGGATAGAGATGATCAAGTTAGAGTCCCAGTAGGACTGAGAGAGAGATGTGCGATTTTCACCTTAGCTCCAGGCCTGGATGGGCCAGCCCAGGGATCAAATGCAAGGAATAAAGATGGGCCTCAAATAAATTAATTATCTTATGTTCACCCGAACATAAATTAATTCATAAACATTTATCCATGCCACTAGAGAATAAATGCCGACTTACCCTTTATTTAGAAGGTGAGTCGGGCTTGCACTTAGACTTTTGAATCCCGTATTTAAGATATCGTCGTCCATTAATTATTTCTGCTGCTCGACCGCTTAAAATAATTAATATCTTTAATTCCTTAAGTAGTACCACTCAACCTTATTATTGTACTTGTGATAACTCAACCCGCGGGGTTTAGTACAATAAACCTTTGAGCTCCTTAAGGGGCGTCATCATCCTAAAGCGGATACGGTGACTCGACACGGTAACTAGCATGACATACAAGATCGCCACCACCCAAGATGCGAGAGAATCTTGGGTTATCTCATGTAACCTCACCCATAACAATTCAAAGTGATGGTCGCAACTCATACTCACCTAATACCTTATCGAGGTTTAGATCATCGTAAGTCACCGAGATCTAGGTTCTTCACGATGTTCAGATAGAAGAACTCATCTCACCGTGATCCATCAATACGTCGAGACGTATCGGTATAGACAAGCAACCAAGTCAAGTCACTTCTTATCTACACGCAGCTATACCGACAACTCGTCCTCAAGTTGTCTCGGTGTGATACTTTTAATATCTCATTAAGCTTGACCAATCATACAGACTTCTGTGATCTACAACACACTGTATGATCTAACTTATATATGAGATAAAGGGACATACATATGCAATTAAGTAAACAATTCAGATAGGAGATTGTAATAGTGGTAACATGAAACATTGTATACAAGCTCAACCAAAGCTGCTTTCAGTATACAAATCCAACACGACCCAGCTGCAGCCCACGGCCCGTACGCACGCCCTCGGCCCAGAAGTCGATCCACACGACCCAGCCGCATGTGGCCCGAACCGTCGCCGTGACCCGGACATGCGTTGCCAGTAGCGAATGGAGGAACGGAGGCCCAGCGAGCGACGGACGAAATCCTAACGGGTTTCAGGCGCGGGCATCGCGCCGCCTCCGTTCCCCGTCGTCGTGTTCCGCCAGCGACTCCACGTCGTCGATGACTCCATCCCGTCCAGCAGCCACCGCGTATCGCCCTCATCCTCCCGTCTCCATCGCCGATGTCGAGATGAGATAAGTTGCAACAGCACAGCCGCGGCGACGACGAGTGCGCGCGCCTTGCATCGCGTCGTCGACCGTCGCTGTCAGGGAGCTCGGGATCGTAGCAGCTGGGCTTGACAACGACGACGAGCGCGAGCACCGAGCGTCGCGTCTTCAGCCGCCGTAGGTTGAAACATAGCCCCGTCGGTGAAGAAGGAGGTGAGGCGGCGACGGATCTCCGGTGAAGAAGCGGATTCCCGGTGGCCCCAATTTCCAAAACAGATTTAATTTTCTTTTTCCTTTTCGTTAGATTTTTAAAAAAACATATTAATAAAAGGAAAAATCAAACGAAAACAAAAGGAAATCGAAAAGAATTCGAAATTCAAAATTTCGAGAAATCCACAATTAATTTAGAATATGAATTAATTATAAATCGAGCCCGGGCTCTGATACCACTGTTGGGAATTCTTGACCTCGTCTAATGATACGCAGTGGAATATACAGTCAAGAAACAGATCTAGATCTACAATTAAACATGCGAAGAGCCCTATGAACATGTTAGCTAGAGAACGTACGATTTGCAATGCTTCCAATGAACCCTGCACGGTTGTCTCCACAACTATGGTATCCACGTGTATGCAAATCCGATGCAGGAACAATTCATTGGTATAAAGTTCAACCAGAGAAAGCCAAGAAATCTCTGATTGAATTCACGGTAGTTCTCTAAGATTATGTTTCTGTATTACATCTAACGTCTTACCTAAAGAATGAATTCTCTCTATTTATATTAAATAGAGCATCCCATCAAAACCATAGCTTATATGAGCTTTTATTCTTTAGTCTGCTTTAATTAATTAATAGTCAAACCATTAATTAACTGATCGCTCACTTTTCTAACACGAAAAGGTGTAAGTATAGGGTAAGCGAAGTATCGTATCCACATGGATTGCAATCCGAAAACACAGAAGCTAATTCAACAATAATTCATCATTATTCAAGCACAGATAAGGGATGAGAGGTTTTGGGGCTTCGGAATTTAATCCAAAGCAAAGGTAACCAAGCAGAAATATAAAATAAAATAATAAACTCACGGAAGATAACTATGAAGAAAGACTAACCCTAGGGATGCACCAATCCTATCCACAACGATGTTTATCCTGTTTATTATTAATCGTTTTAATCCAGACAAGATGGAATATCACATATATAACCAACAACTTCAGTTACGACAATTGCGGCAGTTGATTACTAATTTTCCCTATCACAGTTACGTCTCTAGAGGAAAATAAGCAACTCCCAATGGATCACTAAGAATATGCTTCCTACGAATGTCCTATCTCAGTTACGACTCAAGGCTTATTCGTATCATGCATTCAAGACCGATTGATAATTAATACAATTACGTCATTAACTGGCAACTAGATATGCATCAAGATTGATCAGAAATCAACACATATAAATAAGCACCATGAATCATGAATCAATGCCTGGAAGGTAAATAACAATAGCAGGAATCACAACATATAGGATCGAATCATGCAAACCCTAGGATTAGAACAGAAATTAGCTAGACATAATTAACGACATAAAGTACAAAATAATCATAAAAACAGAAATTAAATTGATAAAACCCGTAATGAAGCGTCGGATGAACAATGGTTGGTCTTGAATCCAATCCCAATCGAAAGAACGGAAAACAACGGAAAGCGATCGGACAAAACGTTCCGATCGATAACGAATTGAAGAACTAAACAAGAACAATGCAAGAATTGAATCTAGAACTAAGCGGAAGCTAAAACAAAGATAAAATTGAGGAAAACTGAAGTAAAGAGCTGCGGGCGTGCGGGGTGCGATGGGCGCAAGGGCTTTGCCTTATTTATAGATAAGGTGGAAACCCCAATTTGCGCCTCCGCCACGTCTCGCGACCATTCCTCGCGATCGCTAGCTCGACCGCTAGCACTTCGCAGCGCTCTCTCGCTCGTTCGCCGCTTGCGCTCGCATGGTTTCCTCGCGGCACGGCTAGCGGTCGCTAGCCATGGTCGCGCAAAATTGGCGATGAGTTCTCGACTGGGGCTTGCTTCTGCGTGCGAGGTCGCGATCGCCGCTCTGGCGGCCGCTTATGATGAACCTCGCGACCGACTGGCGACCGCTAGGTGGTCGCTAAACCGCGTAACGCGATTTGGCTCGTGCTTCGTTCCTTGCTCGATTTTCAACACAAAGACCTACAAAACACCAAAATAACACCCAAGAGCAAAGATCTTCAAAATAGATAAAATCATTAAGATCCAAGACATAAACGCACTTTATTGATCTAAAACATCTTTAAATATCATGAATAAATGCGTGAAATATGCGTTTATTATTAACTAAAGCCCATATATCTAATTTAGCCCATAGTCTTTCAATAACAAACAATAAAACACGAAACGATGATGAAGATCGGGTAAACCACACATTATATCACGTCAAAAATAGGCACAAAAATATACTAAACAACTATAAATAATTAATGGACGTGCTATATCTTAAATACGAGGATTCGTAAGTATAGGTACAAGTCCGACTCAACTTTGATACGATAACAAAGAGGCAAGTCAACATTTATCATAGTGAAATGAATAAATGTTAATGAATTAATTTATTTTTTGGGCTGAACATAAGATAATTAATTCATTTTAGGCCCTTTTTATTCATTACATTTGATCCATGGACTGGCTCATCAAGGCCTATTACCTATGGAATTTTTAGCCACCCCTAGAATCCCACTGAGATAATGTTCTGATTATTGTATTATTTATTTAATGCATCGTGTAGATAGATATTATCTGATATTAAGAGATAATTATTCTACAAATGAATTATCTTCAAGGATGAAATAATTATTGTTTTACTAGATGTGCCAGAATCGTATTACATTAAGATTCTAAAGAGAGCACTATAAATACATGGTAGGAGAAAATCAGATTATCTATCCTCATTAGTGAATTTTGAAAATCACAGACACACACAAATGGGGCAAAATTTTAGGTGTTCTCCATAGATTACTCTCACTCAATATTGAAGATTAGACATTCGAAACAAGTCCAGAAGACCAATTGTGGAGTCAGCTATTGATTAGATTTTCCAGAAATTCACAAATAAACACGAGAAACCTTTATATGTTGCAATTAATTATATATGAGCATGCCAGAAATATAATCAATGTATTCTTAATTAAACATCCAAGATAGATCATCGGGAGCATGAGTAAATTCAATTTTCCCATCATGTAATAGTAATTATTATTCCCGAATGAATATCAATTCCTTTAAATATGAGATTAGTCAATTTTCCACTCCCATATGGTATTGTTCATTTCAATGAATATGATATTAATCAAAATTAAAGTTTTCTCTTTTAAAATAAAATTATTCTTATTTATTTTTATCTTAGCAAATTTAATCTCTAATAACAATAATAATATTAATAATTATGTTCATTCTATTTTATACCCATTTCATTCAATCTCTGTAAGTACAATCAAACGAATGTTTATTCTGTACCATTCTCTTTACATCTAAATTCATTCCTAGCCGTTGTTAACTAATATTAAAATACATAAAAAAAAGAAAAAGAAAAATCAGGAGTGGATAATTTAACAATTGATTTAAAATTTTCAACTAAATTACATTAAAATTTTGGGCCTAATATCTTCAGCCCACACAACCTGGAAGGCGCTTGCTTCACTCCCCAAAAAAATAAAAATAAAAATAAAAATTGAGGACTGCGATTGGGTTTAGTTAGGAGCATTGACTACTGATGAATTTACTATTTTCGGAATTTCCAACTAATAAAAAAAGGGACGAGTTTAACTTAGAGTGCTCATAATCATAAACCAAATTTTACAACTTTCACGTAGTCTAATAGTGCCACATTAATTTTTTAAAATCCCATCAATTTTTATTCTATTTTTCTCTAAAATATACCTAACTTTCAACTTTTAGTGGATCCTACTAAAATACACATATTTTATATATCTACGTATGGTTAATTATATATTTTTAATTATAAATTGAACATTTAATAAAATAAAATAATTATTTCATAAATATAATTGCTAATAAAATACTCAAATTTATAACTTTTATATAATTTTATATATTATATTAATTTTTAAATATCTAAACTATTTTAACTTGGTCATTTTAAGAAAATCAAAAATTAGAAGAAAACAAATTAGAACTTGTTTTGACAAAAAATTGAAAAAAAGAAAATTGAAACTGGAAAAACTGTTACTCCCTCCGTCCCATCCAAGACGGCTCATTTCTTTTCGGCACGATTATTTAGGAGAATGAATAAAGTGGTTAAATTGATAAAGGTAGGTAGGACCCACAACTTTTGAAGAGTTAATTATTTTTTAAAAAGAAAAATGCCATCTTGGAAGGGACAACCCAAAATATAATACGGATCATCTTGGGTGGGACGGAGGTAGTAATTTTTTTTATATCAGCGCGTCATGAGCACGCGCCAACTAACGCGCGCATGTGGACGCGCCGAAGCTGATGCTCGCAGGGGCCCCAAAATACAGTGGAAGTCGGCTTTTACTGCTGAGAGCTGGTTTCAACTTTATTTTTTGGGCTTGGCATCGTGGGCTGCGAACTTAGATTCCAACTTCTGAAAGTTGGTTGTTGGGCACCGTTGTAGGTACCCCTAGAATTTTCAGAGCTAAAAAAAAGGGGACTGAAATTACAAGAAATTCGCTGCTTTAATTTTTTTGCCCAATCTGCAAGATTGGGTTCCGGCAAAATGGTTTCAATTGACAACACAAATTCCGCCACTTCCAAAGCGGCCGTGGCTGACGTGTCCACCACTCCTTCAGCGCGGGAGTCCACCGGTTCTCAGCCGGAGTTCGATGCGTATCGGAGGAAGAAATCGACGATTCTGCCTTTGGAGGTCGGTACGCGCGTCAATTGCCGGTGGCGAGACGGCAAGTATCATCCTGTGAAGGTTATCGAGCGCCGAAAGCTTTTCTCTTGCGGAGCCAACTATTATGAGTACTATGTTCACTACACTGAATGTAAGAAATAGTTTTGTTTTTTTAAATAAAATAAAATTAGTTGCCTTGCCTAGTTAAGAATTTGAATTAATTAGTATTTTTTCAATGAGAAAAGTTATTTTGTTGCTATGTTGTTTGCTGTTGAGTTATTGTGGCATTTGCTGATAGTTATTTGTATGCAGTGTTGAATTACTGGAACGAGACTTGATGAACAATCTGTTCAATTTTGGATAGAAGTATATGTAATTTCAATTCCGATCATTTTGGCATATTCAGTTCCTTTTCAGGCATTCACAAACCTTGTTCTAGCTCGAGGATTACATTTGATTTTTGAATGTGAAGAGAATGTTTAGAGAAAGTGTTTTGAATGTAATTTATATGTTTATAATTCGGTCTGGTGCCGTGTGCTTTTTTATTTTCTTGGGCAGTCAACCGCAGGCTTGATGAATGGGTAGACCTTGATCAACTTGATCTTGGCTCTGTAGAGACTGATGTGGATGACAAGGTCGAGGACAAGGTAATGTACTGCTCATACCTTTGCTTTCCACTCATAAGATAATTATACATAGATGAATAACTCTAGCTTAAGTTCAAATTCAGATTCTTAGGGATCAGAACTTTCTCCTTTTATGGAGGTTGTAGTACCGATGTAGTCAATGACACTGAAATTTCTCCATTGAGAATATGCTCACCCGAAAATATCTCAGGTAACAGGCTTGAAAATGACGCGTCATCAGAAACGTAAGATCGATGAAACACATATAGAGGTACTCTTTGTCGAATTCTTTTTGTGAATCATTATGCAATAAATAATGATTATATGACAGTTTTGTGATTGTGTGTTTTCATACTTCTTAGAATTATTGGTTCCATATCTTGGACGCATTGTTGTTCTTGCGGTGTCTGAACATGCATGCCCTGACAAATGGATATGTACAATCAGTGTGGGTTTGGATTGTGTTCGTATAGAATCACGGGCATTAGTCTGGGGTGTGATTCTGGTTGGTTTACTTGTTACTTGGTGTGGCAGAAAGTTATTTATCATGTCATTTCTCAGTGATCTCCAATCAAGTTTATGTTAACTTCTTTGGTATATTTTCTTGTGGCGTTCGTTCATTTGAAAGAGTGATAATAACATTTATAACAGATTGAAACTTTTCATACTCTGTTTCCTCAAATTTTTGTTTGGATTACTAAGAGCTTGTGGTTGAAATCATATAGGGCCATGAGGAGCTTGATGCTGCCAGCTTGCGAGAACATGAAGAATTTACAAAAGTTAAAAATATAGCAACAATTGAACTTGGAAAATATGAAATTGAGACTTGGTACTTTTCCCCATTTGCACCCGAATACAGTGACTGTACAAAGCTGTTCTTTTGTGAATTTTGCCTGAATTTCATGAAACGCAAAGAACAGCTTCAAAGGCATATGGTAAGCTTTCTTTCTCAGTTGTTCATTTATCCTCATTCAATTGATTGTTCAGTTTGAATGAACTCCAGTAGTCCAGTTGAAAGTCATTTTGTTACATATCTTCTGCATCCCTGCATCTTTTGTAATTGTGTCAGGCTTTCAGCTACTTGTTTCTGATAAATTTTCTAAATACTGGGCCATGCAAAGTACATAATCTATTATGCCTTAAATCGAGCCTTTTCTGTAGCTACAATATTTCACATTTGTATTTGCAGAGGAAATGCGATCTTAAGCATCCTCCTGGTGATGAAATATATCGAAATGGGACGTTGTCAATGTTTGAGGTAAGTTTTGCATAACTTTGGAACTTGACTTGAAAGAAGCAGTTATCAACTATGGAAAGCTCAGAAAAAGTTTTTGGCATGATTTGACAAAAAACCACCCATATATTTTGCTTCCCTTCTCATGATTCTATAAGCCATGTAAGAAATAATTGTAGCTCTCAGATCCAGTGTCGTTAGACTTTATGACATTCTCTTGTAATTGCTTCCCTCTATCATGTTCAGACTTTCTATGCAACAAGATGAAACATCCTATAAATATTTTTTTCCCTTAAAAAACTGGATCTCACTCATAGAGCTTGAAACAATTGGGCGATCTTATCCAAAAGTTCCCTTAAATCTTTCTTATCTAAGGGTCTTTCTTAGAAGTAATGGTCTTATTTTGGAAATCAAATGGCCATTTGAGCGAGGTGGTTATTAGCATTTCCCCTTTCTTTGAATTATTTGAATGCAGTTTACATGACAAATTCAATTTTCAACATTAAACTGGGCTTCAATCGTTCTCGTGGATGTACTTACCATGTGCAGTCTCTTATATTATCTGTTTATCTTGTTTTCAATTGCATGCCAAATGTCCAAATTCCTAAGTTGGTAAAGTTTTTTAATAGGAAAACCTGAATCTAATTTTGAATTACTGTACAGGTTGATGGCAAAAAGAACAAAATTTATGGGCAGAACCTTTGTTATCTGGCCAAATTGTTTCTTGATCACAAGACCCTGTATTATGATGTAGACCTGTTCTTATTTTATGTGCTATGTGAATGTGATGATCGGGGATGCCACATGGTGGGCTACTTCTCCAAGGTTACTTTTCTCTACACTACTTAATCTTATTTTTTGCTGTCTACTTGTACTCTCCATAATCATTGTTTATACGAGAGGAATTCTGATAGAGTAAAGGGTGTATATAGACAATAAAATACTTTTTCAACTAAAGAAGAAAGAAGGCAACAACAGATATTAATGAAATAACACAAGAAACTTCAGACGAGTTCCAAGAACTCTTCTGCCCAGCGTATACGCTGATTATGGGTGAGGGCCTGCCCAAGCCCGAAGGCTGAGCTTCTATTGAAATCCTACCAGGCTAGGCACTTCTACTTCATCCTTTAGTTTGATTAATCCTAAATAGGGATGTGGACGTAGACCACATAATTGTCCCTTTCCTTAATTATAGATAGCTATCTAGAGAGGACAAGAAAAGGAATAATATCTAAGCAATAAAGAAAGATTATCTAAATCAATTAAGTATTGAAACAAGATATTAAAAGATTCATAAGATCTTCTCTTCTAATCAAGAAATCAGTCTCTACCAAGTTCATTTACTTGTGTCATCATATGCTATTTTCCACTAGCCATTTAGGTTCACTGACTTTGTCACGCAATAACATTCCTGTAAATTGACTTCTTCATGTCCTTATACATAGATATACTGAATTACCTTTGTCAGAGCAGGAAGGAAAAGATTTTGTACATTTTTGTCAGAAATGATATTTAACTTGCATATAATATTTTCATTGCTTGATTTACAGGAGAAACAATCAGAGGAGTCTTACAACTTGGCTTGTATTCTCACTCTTCCTCCTTATCAAAGAAAAGGCTATGGGAAGTTCCTGATTGCATTTTGTAAGCTCACTATTCATCATTGTGTTTATTTTCTCTAGACTTTATATTAATGGAAATGAATGTACACATATCACTATGAATGATAATCAGTGTGTTGGAGTACAGGGTTTCAAGTACTAACAACTGAACTTGCAGGATAATAAATAAATACGGTAAAGACATGAATTTTTTTTGAATCAGAGAACAAAAAATTAACTTCTGGACCACATTCTATCAGGATTTCATCATGCCCAGCAAAGGCTGCAGTAAAAATAGATAAATTTTTACTGTATCTACTTTAGTAGAAATTGATGTTGGCAGTGGCACTTATTATTGTATACCCTACCCCCCTACAAAATAGAAAAATTGATCATGGGCTTTATCCTTATTATATACCCAAGGCTTCTGCAAAAAGGGGAAAAATTCTGTAAGAGTAAATACATATACTTAAATGAAATCTAATCCAGTATGCTGCTAAATTCTTAGAATATTATTCTGCTTTGTTACGTCTTTTATGCACTTAAACCTGCTGATCACTCACAGGGTGACTTGCGAACATTTCCTTCTTGTTAGATGATGTTTCCTTTGTGTGTTTTCTTGATTTAAGTGGGTGAGGATGATAAATGTGCTAATAAGAATCGAATAAAATTCTTAGAATATTATTCTGCTTTGTTACGTCTTTTATGCACTTAAACCTGCTGATCACTCACAGGCGACTTGTGAACATTTTCCTTCTTGTTAGATGATGTTTCCCTTGTGTGTTTTCTTGATTTAAGTGGGTGAGGAAGATAAATGTGCTAATAAGGAGTTCGATTCAATCTTAATGTAAGAGTGAAACTACTTGCCCATCTGTTCGTCTATTCAGAAAGAAGTAATTGCCTCTAGGAAATCTTAGAATTCACTGGTAACACTTCTGATGGACATGAAAAGCTGTTTTGAGGTTCATGACGCCAGTTGTTGCTATAATGTATGGTAGCAAGTTTACATTTGTAAATTCTTTTTGTTTACTTTCTCTAACTTAATCTGATTGAATTCATTGATACTGATTTGCTTAACTAACTGCAACATTCTGCTGCAGCTTATGAACTGTCAAAGAAGGAAGCTAAAGTCGGAACACCAGAACGACCCCTCTCAGACCTGGGCCTATTGAGCTATCGAGGATACTGGACGCGAGTTCTTTTAGATATACTGAAAAAACACAAAGGCAATATCTCCATCAAGGTTAGGATTCATCAACTCCTCTTTGTCCTTACTTCCTCCTCGCTAATACTCTTTTGGTCATCCCGACTCATTACCTTGTTTCGTTACTTTTCCAGGAGCTCAGTGACATGACGGCCATCAAGGCAGAGGACATTTTGACTACCCTTCAGAGCTTAGAGTTGATCCAATACCGGAAGGGACAGCACGTGATATGTGCAGACCCAAAGGTCCTCGATCGTCATCTCAAAGCTGCAGGCCGAGGCGGTCTTGATGTCGATGTCAGTAAATTGATTTGGACTCCTTATAAAGACCAGAACTGATCTCAAATCTAATGGAATGAATTTCCATATCCCCCGCTTCTCACTCCAGTTCAAACTGTATATAAAACTCCACCTACTTGGTTTATCGTTCTAGCATTTTCTTATCAGAAATTGTCAAATGTCTTAACATAGCAATTTATGAGTGTGTCTTATTACTGTTTTATATACTCTAATTGTTTCTTTCTCTAGTCATAGTTGCTTAAATTTGGATGACAAACTTAGATGGTGACATATTTGTCTCCTATTTCATGCTAGAGCTGGCAATCCTTGTATTGTCATTGTGTCTTGTGCTAAAAATATTTCCTACCATGTTCGTCGTTTGATATATATACATCATGTTTTGTGCCTTATAGTTGTCCATTTTATTTTTGTATTATACTCAGTCTCTATTTTCGTATCGTGTCAAATGATGATTCCTTCTCTTGCTATCTATATCCTAAAGGGGTATTGTTTGGACCTTTAGAAGACTTGGACTTGATTTGCGTTATTAACACTTCATCTGTTATAACTAGACATTTTCCCTTACATAATTATCAATTTCAGGAAATTTTCCAACATATCTAATCTAAGCCGAACTGCATGAGAATTGTGAATGGACTCATTAAATAACCCCTTTTCCACTTGCAGCGGTTTATAGTTTGAAATTTTATTTCAATTTACTATTTTCTTTTGTGTTACACAATTTGAACACGTAAATTCGCTGGCTGCTAAAGTGAACGAGCTATTTGTTTGGTTCATTACAATACAATTTTTGGTTTGAAAAACATTATGCTGCCTGATGATGATGGATTGTGCTAGTTAAAAGGTGAATTTTGACCTAACTCTATCCCAATCATTTAACTTTTTTATTTATTTAAAAAGTTATTTGCCTGTACATTATTGATTTTTACCACATTTTGGTTTTGTATACTAATTTTGAAATATCCGTCTCAATTATTGAAATATTGATTTAATTTGATTTTATTACCAATCAGGATTCCAGCCAATATAAATGCTGACATGGAACGCTGAAAAATATAAGGTGGTCAAATCGTCATACAATTAAAATAACATCGTTTATGGCTGAAATTGGATTATTAACTAAGAAATATATTTGAATTACATATGTTCTTCAAATTAGGGCATAGAGCTCAAGGATTGAAGAGAGAGATCGAGAGACAACCATACCAAATGAGAGGCGCTGGAGAGGATAGAAAGTTGGTGGATTTTGCGATGGCTACTTGTTCATCCTCTAATTTGTCGAACCGCCTAATCCTCCCAAGTTGTGCATTTATGATGTTCCCACTGCGTTGAAGACCCCGCACACTGAGCAAAATCTGGAGAGACGATTCTATTGTTGTAGTCGTAGAGGGGTAAGTTTATTGCTTATCTATTGTCCATGTATTTGTTTAATGCCGACTACAGCTATTTCTCAATTAAATTCGAACCATACTATAAATCATTTGGAGTTTTTGTTGATTTGAGGATCGATAATTTAAACAAATTGGAATCGAATGCTGATTCTGGAGCCTGATTAGTAGGAAAATCAGATCGTGAATCAGATTCAGGAACCATGTTGGCGTTTGTATTGGTCGAAATCCTGATTGGTAGCAAAATCAGATTAAATCAATAGTTTAGTAATTAAGATGTAGATTTTAAAATTGATATGCGAAATCAGAATTTGATGAAAGTTAAAGTAATTTAGAGACACATAACCCTTATCTAAATATTAGTTTAGGAATTTGTTCGAACATATCTAAAAGTTGAGTTATGGCAGAGATATTCCAGTGTCTTCTTATTCGAAATTGAAAGCATCAGAGTCTCTCCTGAATTCACTCTTACGATAGTTGCAGCAAGAAAAACGTCTATGGATTTTATTTTATCGCGGATTGATTTTTATTTATTTTTTAATTCTACATTGATGAAATGGAAATTGAATCAGGACAAAAGGATTAGCAGTATCCACAAATTCTCTAATTAAATATGGCACGACGAACTATACTTATAAATAATTATTACTATTACTCAGAAAATAAACACTAAAACAATCAGAAATACACGAAAAGAGAATAAAACCCCCCAATATTCTTCAAAATGTGGGACAACCTTAATTTGAACCCAAACAAAACATCAAACCCAACTATCACTGTCATAAACCGTTCTGTTAAAAAAAAAAGCAAGAAAAAGAACAAAAGAATAAATAAAAAGGAAAAAAAACATCTAGTCTTCCGAATTCATTTACATTGGAATCTCCAAACTAAATTATTTATTGATGAATATTTTTTTATTTTCCAAATTAAAATTTTATCACAATCACGAGTGAATATCATACTGTCGTCGGCACCGGTTGAAATTTCTTGGTCGGCAAATGAATGGGTTCAATATGCATGCTCTTCACCCCATGAGACCTCCTCTTCCAAAGATTCAACTCGTCGCGGCTGTTTCCCGGCGGCGCCAGCCTCTTCACCACCGGCAGCGGCGGATCCATCTTGCTAATATCCAACGCCACCACCTTATCACAATCTTGATCATAGTTAGTCTTCGCCGCCGATCTTCTTGAATCTCTTACACATATCTCTCTGTTGCTCCTGCCGCTTCTGCTCCCACTTTTCCGGCTTCCGGTGGTGGCCTCGGTGGTGGGGTTCGGCAGTAGGGTTTTGGTGGGGAAGTGTATTTTTCTTGGCTTGGAGTGTTTGTGGTGGTGGGCGACGGCGATGATGGTGGCGGCGGAGGGGTAGCCGGTGACGCGCTTGTTCCGCTTGACTTGGCCCATGCAGCTGACTCTGGGGGAGGAGGGCTCGGAGCCCGCGGCGGAGATGGGGACTGTGTTTAGCTTCACGTCTTTGATGGATAAGCGGCAAAACATGGGCAAGAAAATGCTCTTTTGATCGCGAATGCTTTCGTCTTTGTAATTCCCAATCCCCATTTATTCCGATCGTTTTGAACTATGCTGTTTCTTGCTGAAGTTTTGTGCTGATCAAGAATTCTAGAGAGAGAGAGAGAAATAGTTGAAGTCACCAAAACAGAGGAAACCAGAGGGAATTATGTGAAAAGGGAGATCTATGTATCTATTTATGTATGTAGCTGAATTATATATATATATATATATATATATGGGTTGAGGTTAACGTGAACTCATTTTTATTAAAACGTGAGATCCTAAAATTGATGAATCGTATGAAAGTTGATGAATCCATGGGAAAATGTTGAATCCAAAAAAAATTTTCGCCTCATGGGATTCGAACCGGGTGAAAAATTAATTTTTGAAAGTCATTAACTTTCTCAACAATTCATCAACTTTCATAATTAATTCATTTGGTTCTTAGTTTTAGGATAAGAATGGTTCTTATTTCAACCAAAGATATATATCTATATATATATATATATATATATATATATATATAGGGGTTGGTTATGGTGAAAAAACTTAATGTACGAAAATAAGAATAGTAACACATCTTTCATATTTGTGTAGCAATCGTAATTACTATATTGCATACGTTAGTTTAGCACATATTTCATCCATTCGTATCACATATGCTAAATATATTAGTTTAACACATCTTTCATTGTAGCGTAGACAAGAAGAGTTATAGTGTTGCACAATAATCCATGCCGCACACAAAACACAAAAGCAGAAGTTTAGAAAATTAAATCTCAACCATTGATATAGCAAATCAAATTATCAAGGCCCATATTTATTCCTATTAGAGTTAGGTATTCCTAAAACTAAGAACCAAATGAATTACTATGAAATTATTGAGAAAGTTCTTGAATTCAAAATTCGGGTTCAAATCCCATTGAGGCGAAAATTCTATTTTTGGATTCAATAATCTCATATTCATATATATATATATAAAATATATATATATATATATATATATATGAAGATGATTAAATAGAAACAATATTTATTCAAATAATTAGTAATCAATATAATGGAATGAATAAAAAAGTATCATGTTATACCTAGAAAAAAATAAGAAATTAAAAAAGATACTCCATCTATCCATAAAATACGTTCATTTAATTTCATTTTGGTCCGTCCACAAAAAATATTCACTTTTCTTTTTTGGAAATATCAATTTCATGTTTTTATCTTAAACCTATCCACTTATCTACAAAAAAATATACATGTCTCATCTTTTTACACCCACTATCCATTAATATATTCATTTATTATCCACCTTTTACAATTACTTACTTTATACTCATTACAATTTATTAAAATCCGTGTCACTAAAATCAAGAAATGAATTTGATGGACGGAGGGAATATAATTTTATATGTGAAAAAATATAATATTAAAAAAACATTATCTTATATATAAGAAAACACATTCCATTTGAAAATTAATTTTAATATATATATATATATATATATATATATATATATATATATATATATATATATAAGGTTTAATATTGAAATAATTAAGAGGTTTTCCTGACTTTGTCCGTGAGACTCAGGTCTTGAAAGGGAAACTGTTTTGATTTATATGCATTAAAAAGTTGCTATCTGGCATTCCACAATTAAAATCACTTTAGCTATAACTGGTAACGAAGTATTATTATATCTGATAATAATTATATTAATTGTTTTGCTGCAATCTTATAAAAATATTCGATGATATACTCACAAGTTAAATTATAACTATTATTGGTGAAAAACAAGTGATGTTTTGGTTATAATACCACAATATTGTTGGGTTTCTGGTTTAACATTAATTCGTCATTTTTGTTGTCTGTATTAGTTGAAAATTAAGTTAGAAACTCACTAATGCCTTGAATTCAGTTCAAATCAGTGGGATTCGCTCCTTTGAATTTCCCCCAGACCATAAATTAACCTAAAAGGTCTTTGAATTTTTTGGGTTTGTTGTGAACTAACTTATATAACTTCTTGGGATGGGAGAACAATTTTATGAGAATACTAGAGTTTTACTTGTATAAAATTGATTATATGTATGTATGTATAAAATTTTATCAAGTATAATATATATAATTCATGTATTTCACACTGATATATTGCTATTAATTAAAAATTAATTTGCATTACACAGAATAAGAGGGAATTTGGTTGAGCTTATAAGCTCATAAAAATAGTTTATAAGCTTTTGAAAAATGTTTGACGAAATAAAATCTTAAACATTTTACAAGCTATGGAAATAGGCTTCAACAATTTATAAGTTCTCCAAAAAAATAAATTTCTCAACTCTAACTTGTTGTTTTATAAGCTTATAGGCTAAAATGAATTTACAAAAATAATTTTACTATGATTCGTTATTTTCAATATATACCATATCAACTTCATATCTTTTCAGTTTTCTCTCTAATTTTGATTTTCTCTCTCTTATTAATGATTATCTAGTTTATAAGATCAATTATCCAAACACTTTAACAATTTATAAGCTCGTGAGATATTACATATTATAAACAGTTAGATTTTGTGAGCTCTCTAAAATAAATTTTGTCATTATGAGTGATTGAGATAATTAGATGTGGATTAATGGTTAGTTATTATAATAATTTTTTGTGACAATAGTAGTTCATATATACTAGTATCATAGAATAATTCACCCCGTATTGCATATACATACATAAAACCGTAAGTATTAAGTTAGAAGATCATGTCAACAGTGTCTATATCAGTCCTTTTAAGTACTGGTGCCGACTTATAAATATGTGTGCATTAGATTTAATGTTAAGAATTTCAGAATTATTGTTCTTATTTTAATCGAGTTTGTACACACAAGTTACAAGGTCTTTATCTTTGAATTTTTCATGGGTCTACTTTTTAAAAACGACATGCAATTGGACACAATTAACTCTTAATTAGGGTGTTTGTACTAGTAATGATATTTAAAATAAGAAAGCAACTGATAACCATCTTCGAAAAATAAAATAAAATAAAATAAAATGATGAGTCGAGCAATGCCAGAGTTAGATACCGAAGCGTGTTAAGATTTCTTTGTCTCAAAGGTAGCTATCTTTATAAGACCAAATGACTTAATAAATGGTTTAACTATGATGGCACTTGTTTTTTGTTATCAAATAGTTACAGTAAGAGGCTATAGCCCTATATTATTAGCCTATTTTCACATTACAAGAAATACTCTAAAGATCTTTATTATCGTACAAATGTGAGAGCAATGTATAGTCTTTGAAAGTTGATGCATGTTCCATAAAAATTATTGCACTAAAAATAAAATTAAATTTTTGTTAGAATTCGAATTCATTAAAATTAATTTCTATCATTCATCAATCAAAATTTACGCACCAAATTGATTTTTATTTACACTAGAATGTGGAGGTTTTAATTTGATCCGCTTATATATATATATATATATATATATATATATATATAGGGTTGGATCGGTGAGAACTCATCTTTTTAAGAACTGAGAACCATGCATGTCGTTGAAGATGATGCACAAAACAATATAAAGTTGTGCATAGCGAAAACTTTCTAAAATTGTTGAACAACAAAATAATTTTAGAAAGTTTTCGTTATCTAACTATACCGATTTATCATTATCTTCAACGTCTTATCATTTCTGATGAGTTCGCAAAAATAATGATTCTCGAGTTCATAAAAGATGTGGTTTCCGTTTGATCCACTCCCATATATATATATATACATCCGAATATTTACTCTAGAAGTAGAAATGGGGAGATTTATAATCGATCGATCCCCTCCCAATAAATGTATATACGTATATCCACGTCCGAAGAGAAGGTATGAAAAACTCTTGAGTGAGTAATGTGAAAAAAGTTGGACAGTCTACATAATAGTGTCGTTAGTGATGCCATAAAATATTGCAAGTATGGAGCAATGTTGATAGTAATATAGACATTACATGAAGTTCCAAATAAAGAAAATGAGTGTGGTTGATGGCCTCTCATTCCTCGTGAGCAACATTATTTTGCATTTGTAGTGGACCAATCTACCTTTTTATCATCAACTTTAGGGAAAAGGAAAATGTTCCAAACCCCTCATGTATTCAACCTTTCATCTTTTATTGCACGCAAATACTATAGGGAATTCTTTATATCAAACTGCCTCGTCATGCGACCAGTCAAGATATATAGAATGTCATAGTTATAAATATAAATACCAATAACATTATAAATATATCATTGAAATATGAGTTCACGGTGAAAATTTACTACTGACCATCACTTTGACTTATTATGAGTGATGGTTACATGAGATAGCTCAATATTCTTCGCATCTTGGGTGGTAATAGTGCTTGTATATGTCATACTGGTTATTTGTATCGAATTACCGTATATGTTTAAGATGACGACATCCCTTTAAGGAGCTCAAAATGTTTATTGTACTAGCTCAAGTACAATAATAAGGTTGAATGATACTTCTTAAGGAATTATTAAAAAAATTAATGATTTTAAACAATCAGAATGCTATAAATAATTAATGGACGTGTGATATCTTAAATACAGGGATTCATAAGTCAAAGAACATGTCTGACTCAACTTCGGTAATAAAGGGGTAAGCCATTATTTATTCTCTAATGGAATGAATAAATGTTTATGAATTAATTTATGTTCTGGGTTGTACATAAGATAATTTATTCATTCTAGTCTCATCTTTATTTCTTGTATCTGATCATGGAACTGGCCCACCAAGGCCTATTGCCAATGGTAAATTTCATACCCCCTATAGTCCCATTTGGACTGTGTTTTGATTTTTGTATTATTTATTTCATATATCTCCTAGTTTATATATATATATATATATATAGTTTGGTTCAAATAAGAACCAATTTTAACGTGAAAACTAAGAACTACGAAAACAAAATGAATACTCTGCGAAAGTTAATGAATCCAAAATTGAATTTTCACGAGGTTGAATCCCATGAGAGGCGAAAATTCTATTTTTTTTATTCATTAACTTTTATGTATTCATTATTCATAACATATTCTCTCATCGCACAATATTGGTTTTCGTTAACCTCACGTATATATATATAAAAATATATATTTTACGTTAATATATATATATATATATATATATATTATCGATATTATTAGATATCAAGAGATAATTATTCTAAAAAATAATTATCTTAAGGATAAGAAGATAATTATACTTATAGATGTGTCAGAGTCCTATCATATTAGGATTCTAAGGAGAGCACTATAAATACAATGTAGGAGAAAATCAGTAGTATCCTCAAGCATAGTGATTTTTGAAAATCACAACACAAGGGGTGAAAATTTGGTGTTCTCAATAGATCGCTCTCACTGAGAATTGAAGATCAGACATCCGGTAGAAGATCAGAACCGGAGTTAGTAATTGATCAGCTATGATAGAAATTCGAGGTAAACACGAGAAAATCCCCATGTATTGCAGTTAATTATTTAGGAGCATGATAAGAATATAATTAATATATGGTGAATTAAACATGTCATGACTCGCCTAATTAAATTAGATGATTAACTAAATAATCAGGCCGTGACTGGTTAAAACAATAAAATTTTGGACAATTGGACAACATATCCCCTAGAATAAGGATAAGCCAACCTGCACACATCAATAATCAACAACGAGCAACAACAACAAGTGAGGTTACAACTTCAACCATATGTACATAAACATTCCCAAGTATGTACAAGGTTTTTCCAAAAGTATAGTTCTAAGTTTAGAGTTAACAACGGAAGACTAGTGAATGTTATGTATGAAGACACGACATCCAGACACAACTATTTACAACATAAGAAAGACTAAGCTCAGCTCCAAAGCCCATATCTCTTCCATGCTCAACCTGCATCAAATAGAAAACGTATATACGGGCATGAGTACCAGAAAATACTCAGTGGGTAATTGCTAAAACGTTAACTTCCAGAACTTATTAAATTTGCTTTAAGCAAGAATTGAGAAGATAACTTGAATAATTACTTCATAAGAAGATTTCATTATTATATCACCACACATTCACGTTTTGAAACATACCGGCATCACATACCCGAATTGGTCCCGAAGGTTACCAACCACGGTCATACCCTATCTACGTCATTCGATAATGGGAAGTAAGCCCCCTCCCCAATACCATGACCGGCCTACATTTGCAAGTTCACGACCATAAACCTGTGCACAATATATAACGTTTTCCTACCGTAGATAGGTCAATCGCCGTCATACCCACAATGTGGTAAATCAATCATTATCAACATATTCATAATGTGGTGATTGAAAACATTTTCACAATAGAACACGTTTGAAGCATAACATTTAACTTTGTTCAACATATAGTTTAATAAGCATTACCCACCTGATGACGTTTACTCCAAAACGGTTGTTTCTTCGTCTTTCACTTCCCGACTTCCTTTGCTCGTTCCTTGTAAAATAAGATTATTATTGAACTTAGCAAACTTCATTATCCACTAGAACATATTACAACTATATCTTAGTCTTACCTATTCTAAAATTAGGTTAAACTTATTGCATTCTTCTATTATTCATTCCTTAATAACTTGAAGCTTAGATCACATGCTATGATTAAAGAAATTAAGCAACTTCAAGTAATTAAATTTCACTTAACCATTTATCAATAGGCCACTAATTAACTTTCAAAACGTATTATTATTATTCAACTTCTAACGAAATTTCGACAGAGTAACGTTTATAATTTAAATCGCCATACCAAACCAAACTCAATCAATCTCATACCATACTTCACCAAATCATCACCATATGTTTAAATATAAATTTAGAATTTAAAACAAGTTCTATCTTATTCATTTACACCATTATCATTATATGCCCTTCAACCATATTTATAGGAAATCTCAAGAATTTTTATATCTAAATTCCATTTAGTATCAAACAACTCATATTTATACTTATTCATCATCAATGATCATCAATCCATGATCACTTCAAATCTCAACCAAGTTCATCACATAAAATCACAACTTTGCACTAAACTTTAATTTTTCATCTTTTAGTATATATGTTCAATAATTCCCATAAATTCAACTTAAGCATTATTTTTATTATAGATCTCAAAAATCATATCAAATACATCAAATAAAATCAAGAAATCAAAGTTCATGCCTACCCCTTAATTTTTGAAAATTTGGACGTTATTCATATGCATGAATTAAATTCTTGTAAAAATATCATGCCAAATAGATCAAATAAAATCAAAATTCTTAAGTTCTAATTATCCCTAGTTTTTGAAAATTTAGGGTTTCAATATGCATGTTTTAATTTTTTACTTCTTTAATCATATGTTGTTTATTTTCATTCATAAACATATATTTAAACTCAATTTAACTAAATCACAACATATAATTCACATACACAAAAATTAGGGTTCATAACTCATACTTTAATTCACCAAATTTCATAATTTAAGGAATTAAAACCATAGATCATATTATTCATGCATCATAAACATAATTAAATCAATAAACATAACAAAAATCAAACAAATCAACCTTAATCAATATCCTCAAATTTTCGAAAACCCTAGGACATGAGAATATCATATTTATCAATTTAAATCATAAAAACTTAGCTTAAACAAAGTAATTACCTTCCTTGAAGTGAATTGCTATTAATTCCTCACTTAAATATGGATTAAAAGTGTAAAGAAAATTTTAGTGTGTGCTTGTGTGTGTGAGTGCCGAAAATGGTGAAGAAAATGAGCTTGAGGATGATCTTATGTATTTTGTAAATTTCTAGAATGTATATGTGTAATTAAATGTACATTTGTATTCATTTTATTAGTATTAGACACAAATTTCAAAAATTATAAGTATACCTCCAAAATTACTAATGTTATACATTAATATCCTTTAATAGGTAAAACTATATTTTCTCATAAATATTAAAATCCAAAACAATTTATATCCATGATTGAAATTAAATTCACATAAATATAAATTAAATAAATTCTTTCATGTGTTAAAATTCAAATAGTTATACTTAATTTCCTTAAATTTCAAAAATCATGAAAAGTAATTCTTTTATCACTAAATAATAATAAAATAAATTTATTCAAGCCAATTAATAGCATGAACAATAATTCATCTCATTTTATAAGAAAATTCTCATACAAAAATAATTAATGCATTTCTTAGCACAATTTCTATTTAATAACATTTTTCATTCAAACACACAATAATAATCACATCTCTCACATTTCATCATAATAAAACTCATTTCTAAATAATCTCTACGTCTTCTAATCTCTATTCATTCGATTAAAATTAATCAAATTTCTATCGTTTAATAATCTATTATGCACTTCTTTATAAGTTTTTAATAATAAAAAACCTTTAGAACCCTAATTATACTTAATTAGACTCTAATTAGGACTAAAAGATTTTCGGTTTACTACAAAACAATCAAAATAAATACTCGAAAGCTAGGAAAAATATATTTCCCTTCATATTGTTCCAACTTATATTCACCTAAAGTTGATCGCAATAGAACGAGGTCATTCTAGATTAATAAGCTAACCCAAGTCGTATTCACAAGGAAGGCTAAACAGGGCTCTATCGACATCGCACACAATAACAGAAAGAAAAACTAAACACTCTACTCGAGGTTTGGGGCTAACGTCACTCCTTAACTATCGATTAACTAGACGGAAATAACGAAAGCAAAACAATAACATAAACAAGAACTAAACCTAAAAACAGCAAACATAAATGAAATTTGATTAAACCCTAACGTAATAAGATAGATTAAAAATGGAAGAATATGGATCATGGAGATTATCAATTCGAAAGGATTCCAAAGCATAGAAATTACGGAAAGCAAGTAATAATGAATTGACAATTAAAGAACAACGAGAACTCACTGATCGATAAATAAAGATGATAAAACTGAAATTGATAGTCTTCCGGAGTAGAATCAATGTCGACAATCAAAAGCGTAGGAATCATCAAACATCTAAATAAACAAAGACTAAACTCTGAATCCAAAGAAATAAATACTAAACTGTTTTTTTTCCAAAAGAACTCTTGCGTCAAAAACCCTAGCAGCTGAACAATATGAGATACCTCCTCCGTATGAGCAAAACACATTTATATTAAAGAAAATCCGCCAACGCAGCGGTCGCTAGGAGGTAGCGATCGCTGCCCAGACGCGCTGGAATACGTCCTACAAAATTGGCAGCGAGCGCTAGGGGGTAGCAAGCGCTGCCCCTTCGCGCTGGGAAATCTCAAAAACAGGGGGCCAGCGACCGCTAGGGTCCAGCGGTCGCTGCCCCTCCGCGCTGTAACTTTAGCATTGTCTTGTTCTTCATTTCTTCAATTGGACGCTCAAATAATCCGCTTTCGCACACATTAATACTCTGTTTTCTTGATTCTCAACCTGAGACTATAAACATACAAAAACGAGCGAGAAAACAAGAAACAACGGGTGATAACAAGCAAGATAATAAAAAGGACGTACTAAAAGATGCACGAAACGCGATCAAATACAACCTATACAACTCCCCCACACACAATGCCTTGCTTGTCCTCAAGCAAGTCTTAACTCAAATCAATTAGCGAAAGTCAATCATAGAACTTGCTCAATCATACATCAACATCAAATTAGTTGCGAAAACTCAAAAGGGCAAAAGATCAATGCTAAGAGTTTCCCTCACATTGCACCTTCAATCGATCATAACACAAGATAAGGGATGATGCGGGTTTTCAAAACTTGAAGACTAGAATCATAACAAACATCATTCAAAATTATTATTCGATCATAAACTTCATCTTTTTTTTTTTAACAAAGATTCAAAGGTGACCATTCGAGTCCGGAGACAGTCAGGTTATATGGCCATGTTTTCACGAGATGAAAACATTTAGAGATCATCTAAAGTATTCTCGTGTGGTTTCCCATGCTCATGGTTTCCAATAGAGCAGAGGCCTCCCAACTAAATCCTTAAACAAATAACACCTTTAATTCTAGGTAATAATCAAACACAACAAAGGAGAGAATCGGGTTATATGGCAAAGGTCACGAGATGGAATCATTTAGAGATCATCTAAAGCGTTCTCGTGTGGTTTCCCATGTTCATGGTTTCCAGAGGAACAGAGACCTCCCAACACAATCCTTAAACAGAGAACGGGATATTTAATACGAGAAACTAGCATTTCAAGAAAATGAATACCCACATCATACATTATCTCTAGTTATTACGTCAATCAGAATGCACAGAGGTACCCCACAAAGAAGGTCAATCACCCAGACGAGAGAACACAACTTCAAATCAAATCAATGCATAATTAGAACAGGTGCTGATCAAAACATATCCACTAAACCAATTTGAGACAAGAATGTCAAAGAACAATCAAAGCATCGCGAACAAGCAAGGCGATATGTTCATAGACCAACCACAACACGTGAAAACAATGCATGCACACAAAACAAACACACTTCCTCCCCCCTAACAAAAAAAAAGCAAATAATGCCCACATTGCAAGAAAAACATAAAAAAGATCAAAAGAAGACTGCCCTGAATATAGAAAGAGGCTGTGTGAGGTGTAGCCGTTGCCAAGCAAGTCCATAACCTGGAAACAGAAAAACAAGGAAAACAAACCAACAAGCAATAAAAACGCACTACTCTACTCCGGACACACACTAAAAGAAAGATACGTACAAAACAGCAGTGCCAAATCACTGCTGATCCGGAGGTGGGGCAGGATCATCAAGGGCCCAATTGGACCACTGCTTGTTGTTTTCCAATACCTGCTGATAATGAAGAGCAAACTGTTCTTGAGAGAGTTACCATAACCGAGCTTGTTCGGCAAGAAGATCGTGAGAGGCTGAGACTTGCTGCTCTAAACGATCCTGCTGCTGATATATGTCCGTCCTAAACTCCCCAAAGTCCTCACGAAATGATCTGAAATCGGAATTGAATGTCCCAAAAGCTTGCTGATAAACCCCAAAATCCTACTGAAATGAATGAAATTCGTTTCTGTGCTCCCCAAACTCCTCTCGAAATGAATGAAAATCAGCAGCGAGTAGGGGGATTCATTAGCGAGGCGATGGGCAGGGGCCATGGTCTTGAGAACGAACCGGATGCCATGCCATAGTGAAGGCATCGCCATATGCTCGTCGTCATATTCAGTGTCATCAAATAAATCGACATTCTCTGTTTCCTGAGTAGGGGTGGCTGGGGCAGCGGCAAGTTCATTGAGGTGATTTCGAACACACGGTCGATGACTCGGTTGACACCATCTATAGTCAGCAGTTATAATCTTGGCCAACTTCAACTCACTGAAATCGATACGTGTACAGAAGATAGTGTCACTCTGTTCAAGGTTAGAAGGATCGAATACCTGAAAGTGACGACCGATGGCACACACAATCAACGGAAGGGTGGCGTGGTAGTGGGATGTCGCCAGCATATTCTTAAAAGTAGATAGGATAAAATAACCGGCGCACACCCGAATGTTGTTTACTGCACAATGAAGCAGATAAAGCTCTTGCTGATTGACCTTATTGGCTTGTTCTTTACCAGTGATTGCATAAGCAAGAAACTTATGTAATATAGCCAATACATTGTCGCGTAAGAAACTAGCGGGCATACCCCCAGACCTCCAATTCTGAAATCCCGTAAGAGCGGTCCAGGACGTATTAGGATTAAAATTAGGGGGTAATGCATGATCGCCCACATGCGTGGGATGAAAACCCATAATTCTACAAAGCTGAGATACAGTGAGCCGAAGAGATATCTCATGTAGACGAAAAGTACAAGAACTCACATCAGCAGGCACATCAAGAGTAGACAAGAATTCATGAGTTAACACCTTAGAGCATTTAAAAGATAATTTGGCATATTTTGTCAATCCTAACACAGCTAAGTAACGCATAATTGAGTCAACGCCATTCATTCGTGCCAATAAATCCCAATCGAGACAATGAAGGGGGTGTGATATCATACCGAGTCCATCGATCGTAGAAGCGACCCTCGAGCTCGGTTTCAATGAGGAAGGGACAGTTGTATTCCTCACGAAGGTCAATGGGCTCATCCGGTACTGCTGAACTGCTAGCATCACTCTCGCCGGGACATCTCTTGGTCCTGGTCATGTTGAGTAGCACAAGGCGGTGAACGGAAGAATTACACGAAGAGGAATGGGTGAAGCGCTCACTCGAACCGAACGCTCGTTGAAGAAACTGTCTCGCGAGGCCTAGCGGTCGCTGGGACAGAGCGATCGCTGAGAAGATTGCTTGCGGAGACCTAGCGGTCGCTGGGACCTAGCGGTCGCTAGGTCGAAACGTCTGAAAAGATGGAGACGCGGCATGGACGCGGCGGAGGAACTGAGCGGTGGAGCTGAGGAGGCGGGACGCGGCGGTGGAGCTGAGACGGTGCGGCGGTGGTATGGACGCGGCGGCGAGCTCAAGCGGAGGAGAGCAGGGGACGACGCGCCGGAGAGGAGGAGAAGGATGGTTCCTGAAGAAGGAGAAGGGAGAGAAGGAGGAGGTTGAGGCGCGGCGCAAAAAAAAAGGTAAGTAATAAAAAAATTAGGGTTTGCCCCCTTTAAATAAGCTTGAGAACCGTCCGGTCGAGGAACCAGCGACCGCTAGGGCTCAGCGGTCGCCGACCCTTGTATCTGGAATGGCATCGTAAACGAGGGGCCAACGACCGCTGGAGTCCAGCGATCGCTATCCCTCCTCCCTGGAGTTTCTTCATAATGGAGAGGCCAGCGACCGCTAGGGTCCGGCAATCGCTGCCCCTCCTCCCTGGAGTTTGTTCAATCAAAGTGTTCTCTTAATTGACTCATAATCGAATGAGGTGTTGTAGTAGGGAAAGTTAACCCTAGTCGTCTCTCAAGGAAAACTTAACAGTGTCGCACATAAAAAACAGTAAATCCTAACACTCTAATACCAACATGGGTTTTTGATGAAAACAGGAATTGAAATGCTGAACTGAAAATAAATTAAAGCAATAAATCTAACTAGGGGTTGTCAATCCCTAGTGGAGAACCTAAGTAATCACAAATGCAGGGAGCTAAAGCGAAGAACAAACTAACTAGATCATTAAACATAAAACTATAAAACTCGACGAAGAACAATTCAACATACAGCTATTATCCAATTTCAAATGCATAACATAAGATAAATCAAATCAAGTAGCCAATAATCCAAAATCAATAAAGAAATTTAATCCACAATATTCATAAAGCAGAACACATAAATGATCTAAAGGAATTCAACACGAATTGGAAATTAACAGAAATCATAAACTGATAAGTTCTTGTAAATCCAAGTCCACGAAAAATGTTTGCTAGAATTTGTAAATTAACTTGAAAGCAATTGAGAAAATAATTACTAAATGTTTATCTCGATCAACTGGAATGGAAAGAACTTGGAGAACAGTGCAAGCGGCGCGGAGAATGAAAAACAAAATCAGAACCCGTCAAAATAAACCTAGCGCGTATATATATATTGAATGAGAGTGAACCGGCGTTGAATGTGAGCGCAAGTTTAACGGAGGCTTTGGCTGGAAGTTGGCGCCCGATTCAAGATGGCGCTTGATTCGAAAACATTACATATTGCAGTGAACGCTGGATCAAGGGTGAGCGTCGGTTGGGAACTATTTCTGCCAAACAAACGAACGCCGGGAGAAAAAGAGCGCACGAGGGAAATGGTGAGCAGCATGAATCGGCGCCGATTGACGAACGCGGGCGCTGGCGGCGGAGTGTGTGAGCTCGGCGGGTCTTTGCGGGTTGGCCGGGTGGCAGGCGTGGCGGCGAAGGCCAGGCTCCAGCGTCAGACGGAGATGCGTCTTTGGAGCGGCGCCGAGGTTGGCGCAGGAATCAAGTGCGGCCGGGCGATGCATGCACACTGGTTGACACAGCGGACGCTTGGTTGTCTGGCAGACACGTCTTTGGAGAGGCGGGCGATAAGCGCGCAGATAAGCGATAAGCGTGGCGTGGGTGGTGGTGGTGGCGGGCGCTGGGCGGCGTGGTGGCCAGTGGCGAGCGTTCAGGCCGAGCGGGAGTTAAATTGGTGAACAGCTGGATCCCAGCGCCGAATGGGCGCGGTGCGGCGGGCGCGCGCGACGGCAGACGCTGGCCGTGCGGCGGGTGCCGTCTTGGCGTCTTTATTGATTCGCTCCGTTCTCCTCGCTCGAACTCCAATTACAATCCGTTTGCACTTACGGACTCCTATCGAGCTGATATTTAATATACTTGATCCTTGGCAGATTCATTTCATCCTTTTTAATGCCGATTTTCTATAAAATATCAAAACAAACCAAATAAGTTTGAATCGACAAATATTAATCAATCCAACGGCATAAATAGGATAAACTACTTAAAATGACATGTAAAACAATACCAAGAATAAGCAAAAATTCATACCAAACAGAGTTTCTTCATAATGGTGGGGACAGCGACCGCTGGGTACCAGCGACCGCTGGCCCTTCTCCCTGTAATATTAAATTCAACCTTCCTCCGTGGAGAAAAACTGCTACACCTGCGATACAAAACATGATATCAACTAAAACGAACGAGACAAAATAAAGAAAAAGAAAAACGAGAGAAGACGTGGGTTGCCTCCCACGAAGCGCTTATTTAACGTCTTAAGCTCGACGAAAAGATGTTCAAGACGAGGGTGGATCGGTCACACAAGTCGACTCCACAGTGAGATTGTATTGATCTCCTGCAATATAAGGTTTCACCCGTTGACCATTTACCAAAAAAGAGTCCACCGAACCTTCCTTGGTGAGTTCCACCGACCCCATAAGGCTTTACATCTTTGACAATAAAAGGACCACTCCAACGGGATTTCTATTTCCTGGGATAGAGCTTCAAACGGGAATTGAACAACAACACTTTCATCCCGGGTTGGAGATCCTTGTGCACAATTCGTTTATCGTGGAGAGCCTTGACCTTTTCTTTGTAGATCCGAGCATTATCGTATGCCTCATTACGCAGCTCGTCTAACTCGAACATCTGAAGAAGGCGATGCTCCGCAGCTTTGGATAGATCCAAGTTGGAAACTTTTATGGCCCAATAGGCCTTGTGTTCAACCTCCACAGGCAAGTGACACGCCTTCCCATACACCAGACGGTATGGGCTCATTCCTAAAATACTCTTGACGTGACGATATTCCCGAAGCGTCGGTCAGTTGTTTGCCCAATCTTTCCTTGAGGGCTGCACGGTTTTCTCGAGGATGCCCTTGATCTGTCGGTTGCTAGTTTCGGCATGACCCGACGTCTATGGATGGTAAGGGGTGGCGATCTTGTGCGTGATTCCATTCTTTTTCATAAGTTTCTCGAACAGCTTATTGCAGAAGTGCTTCCCGCCATCACTAATTATTGCACGGGGAAAACCAAACCTGCATAAAATGTTCTCATGCACAAACTTGAGTACAATATGAGAATCACATGTCCTTGTGGGGATAGCCTCAACCCACTTGGACACGTAATCGACGGCAAGTAAAATGTATTCGTACCCATACGACTTAGGGAAAGGTCCCATGAAGTCAATCCCCCACACATCAAAAATTTCGACCACCAACACATTATTAAGAGGCATTTCATCTCTTCTACCAATCGACCCAACTCGTTGACACCTATCACAGGAAAGATAGAAAGCATGGGCATCTTTAAAGAGGGAAGGCCAAAATAAACCTGATTGGAGAACCTTATGGGCCGTCTTACGCCTCCAAAATGTCCACCACAATGGGCTTGGTGGCACATCTCCAACACCTTAGGTTGTTCCTCTTGATGACACAACGCCGGATCACCTCGTCCTTTCCTAACTTGAAAGATAAGGATCTTCCCAATAGTATTGCTGCACATATAAAAACGCCTCGCTTGGGAAGTAAGGTCAGTCTCGATTCACCACAAGCCAAAAATTGACAATGTCGGCAAACCAAGGCTCGGAGAGACACTATAGCATGTTCATAAGGGAAAGACTACGTGATGGGACCTACGGAGGCGGGAAGGGGACTATCTAATCGAGATAAATGATCGTGACGACATTCTCACTACCTTTTCTATCACGAATCTCTAAGTCAAATTCTTGCAATGGAGCACCCATCTAATAAGTCTAGGCTTGGCACGGGTTTGGTCAACAAATATCGGCAAAGCATGATCACTATGGATTATAACTCTAGAACCAATGATGTAAGCACGAAACTTATCAAGAGCAAAATCACGACAAACATCTCTTTTTCAGTGGTTGTATAATTTACTTGAGCATGATTAAGAGTTAAGCTTGCATAGTAAATCACCCGCAACATATTATCGACCCGTTGACCTAGGACAGCTCCTACAGCAGAATTAGAGGCATCACACATGATTTCAAATGGAAGAGTCCAATTAAGACTAACAACGACAGGGGCACTACTCAATCTCTCCTTCAACATAGTAAAAGCATTAAGACAATCATTATCAAAATGAAAAGGAGAATCCTGAGCTAAAAGACGACAAAGAGGTTGACATATTTTGGAAAAGTCCTTAATGAAACGACGGTAAAAACCAGTGTGACCCAAGAAACTCCTTATTCCTTTAACATCCTTTGGTGGGGGTAATTTTTCAATCACCTCCACCTTAGCTCTATCAACCTCTATTCCCCGACTAGACACGACGTGCCCCAACACAATGCCACTACGGACCATAAAATGGCTCTTCTCCCAACTAAGAGTGACACTATGCTCAATACATTGACTCAAAACACGTTCAATCTTCCACAGACAATCATCAAAAGATGTTCCAAACACAGAAAAGTCATCCATAAAGATCTCAACAAAGTCACTAAGCATGTCAGAGAAAATAGACATCATGCACCTTTGAAAAGTACCTGGTGCATTACAGAGTCCAAATGGCATCCTTCGAAACGCATAAGTTCCGTGTGGGCTGGTGAAGGCGGTCTTGAGTTGATCATCGGGGTCGATGGCGATCTGATAATATCCGGACAACCCATCAAGGAAACAAAAGAACTCGTTCCCCGCAAGTCTGTCTAACAGCTGATCAATGAAAGGAAGGGGAAAGTGATCTTTCTTGGTGGAAGCGTTGAGCTTCCTATAGTCGATGCACATCCGCCACCCAGTGACGGGTCTAGTGGACACCAACTCCTTCTTCTCGTTGAGGACCACAGTGATTCCACCTTTCTTAGGCACAACATGGACCGGACTGACCCATTGACTGTTGGCACATGGGTAGATGATTCCTTCGGCTAGCAGCTTTAAGATCTCCTTCTTCACTACCTCGCTGAGCACTGTGGTTAAGTCTCATTGTCCATCCTTCTTGATCTTGCTCCATCTTCAAGTCAGATCTTGTGCATGCACATGGCGGGACCGATTCCTCGGATATCCGCCAACTCCACCCAAAAGCAAGCTTATGTCTTTTCAAAACGGAAACCAACAGAGACTATTGGTGCTCAGTGAGTTCAGCAGAGATGATCACGGGCTTCTGCTCATTATCCTCGAGGAAGACATACTTCAAATTCCTGGGGAGCTCCTTCAACTCTAACTTCTCGGTTTCAGGTGTAGTCTCCTTTCCTCTTTGATCGGTTTTTAAATTCGGCTTCTAGCATGAGCCTTTCTTCCATGTCTGCCGATCCCTCGAATACTTCCTCCAACCTGTGATCCTGCACAAAAGAAATCTCGGCCAAGGGATCAATCGAATCAATAAAAGAACAATCTTCAATGGCATTAATCGATGGCATGGCCTTATTATTGTGCACGGAAAACGACATTATGTCCCCTAAAACTGTCATCTCAATTGTACCATTCTTAACATCAATTAAAGTGTTAGTCGTGGCCATAAAGGGTCTTCCTAACAACAGTGTATGATCCCTACCATTCTCGTGCACTTCACCTATCTCTAGAACCACAAAGTCCATGGGCACAATCAACCCCCCCACACTCACAAGAATATTCTCTAGCACACCTCTAGGATAACGATTGAGCGATCGGCTAGTCGCAAACTCACGCGAGTGGGTTTCAATTCACTAACTCTAATTCCTTAAAAATAGAGTAAGGCATAAGATTAATTCCGACTCCTAAATCGAGCATACCATGTGATCTTACCATTTCCCATAGCAATAGTGATAACGAAGCTACCGGATCACGTTGCTTCGGTGGAAGAGGTCACGCATGATGGAGCTTGCTATCTCGAAACCATGATAAATTAGTCATCGGTGAATCTCCTCTTCTTGGACGAAAGCTCTTTGAAGAACTTAGAATAAGCGGGAACATTCCAAATCACATCCAGCAAAGGTAAGTTCACATGCACCTTGGACAACATAGAGTAGAAGTCTGAAAACTGCTGGTCGAGCTTGACGTTCCTCAAGCGACTCGGGTAAGGAACCAGGGGCCGATATGGATTGGCCGACTTATGGAGCTGAACAACTGGTTGCTCCTGTTCAACTTCCTTCTCTGCAATTATCTCCTTCTCAACTTCCTGTTCCTCCACGACCTCTGGGTGTTCCACTTTATTATCAACCGTTTTCCCACTACGGAGAACTGTAATAGCTTGTGCTTGGTACGGCTGATGACCTTGCCCCGGTATCTTACCCTCCTGCTTTCAGATATCGATTCATAGAATTCGAAATCTACCCAACCTGGCCTTCAAGGCGCTTAAGGGTCGCCTCTTGAGACTTAATGGTTGCCTCTTGAGCTTCTCTTGCCAACTTGCTCTCTTGCATGAAAGCGGCCAAACAGTCCTCTAAGGAAGTTTTGGGAGGAGCAGTTGGTCGCGGAGGAGAAGGAATCGGCTGCTGAAACTGCGACGGAGGCATGAAGTACTGTTGTGGAGACGGGTAGTACCCCTGCTGTGAAGGCGGATAGTACCCTTGTTAAGGAGTAGGGTAGTACTGCTGCTGAGGTGGATAAAACTGCTGCTGGGGTCGGAGAGTATGAAAATTCGAACCCGACGTTTGTCCTTGGTTCTAGCCCTTCCAAGCTGCACTGCTCTGAGGTCTCCACCCCGTAGGTTGTTGGGGTGGATTCTGATCAAACGGTTGTCGTAGAGGGTATCCCTGGGTAGCAAAGACTTCTGCACCTCCTTCAAATGTCATCTCTCCCATTCTGGTACAACTGTTCTCATCGTTGGAAGGATCTCCACAGATAGGACACGGTTCTGATTCCTGCTCTTGTCTCACCAAGAGTGAGGCCTTGCCCATCTTCAGCTCCTGGAGTTCTCTCATCATGTCAGTAATTTGTTTCCTCATATCTGAGCTCGCTCCAATTTCCTTGATCTCCACTCGTTTTGAACGAGTGGTCTTCTATCCGCTTGCTCCCCCGTCTTCTCAGAAATCTTTACTCCAGCAACTGTGTCCACCATGAACTGATAAGTATGTTGCAATCCATTATAAAAGATTTGCCACAAGAGTTCAGGCAAAATCTGATGATGTGGACACTGATGAAGCAGTTCTCTGAACCGGTCCAACGCTTCATGGAAGGACTCGTCTGCCTCCTATGAGAACTGCATTATTTGAAGTCTGATCTCTTGCGTCTTGTGATTCGGATAGTATTTGAGCAAGAAGGTCGTGCTCACGTCTTTCCAAGAGGGCAGAGATCCTGCTGTGAGGGAGAGATATCACGACTTGGCTCTGTCCTTTAATGAGTAAGGAAAACACTTCCTCAGGAGTTCATCTTCACTAATGGTTAGTAACGGAATAGATTGCACAGCGGTGCCGAACTCCCGGATAAATAACAAGGCATCTTCATTGGGCATCCCATAGAACGTGGGCAGCATATTCATGTGATTGTGCTTTAGCTCATAGTTCCTCCCGACGGGGGAGATGACGATAGCTGATGCCGTGACCCCGTAGGCTGGTCTGGCAAAATCCCCCAACGTCTTAGGTGCATCATTCGGTGCTTCAGCCATGATCACAAGCTTTTCTTTGAACAGTAACGCTAGATTGTAAACATCACAAAATCTCTCCTCAAACACACTGTCTCTTCTGTTGATATTGTCGACGAAGGGTGCTAACTTTTGTTTCAAACTTCGACGACCTAGCATAAACAACACCAAACAAAAAGATCAAACGCACCTGAGGGAGAAAAAGGGTAACCAACAAGAAAAATAAATAATGCGAAAAAAAACAACGCAAATAAAAGCCTAAAGCCTTCCCCGGCAACGACGCCAAAATTTGTTCCAACTTATTATTCACCTAAAGTTGCTCGCAATAGAACGAGGTCATTCTAGATTAATAAGCTAACCCAAGTCGTATTCACAAGGAAGGCTAAACAGGGCTCTATCGACATCGCACACAATAACAAAAAGAAAAAGTAAACACTCTACTCGAGGTTTGGGGCTAACGTCACTCCTTAACCATCGATTAACTAGACGGAAATAACGAAAGCAAAACAATAACATAAACAAGAACTAAACCTAAAAACAACAAACATAAATGAAATTTGATTAAACCCTAACGTAATAAGATAGATTAAAAATGGAAGAATATGGATCATGGAGATTATCAATTCGAAAGGATTCCAAAGCATAGAAATTACGGAAAGCAAGTAATAATGAATTGACAATTAAAGAACAACGAGAACTCACTGATCGATAAATAAAGACGATAAAACTGAGATTGATAGTCTTCCGGAGTAGAATCAATGTCGACAATCAAAAGCGTAGGAATCATCAAACATCTAAATAAACAAAGACTAAACTCTGAATCCAAAGAAATAAATACTAAACTGCTGTTTTTTTTTTGCTTCCCAAAAGAACTCTTGCGTCAAAAACCTTAGCAATGAACAATATGAGATACCTCATCCGTATGAGCAAAACGCATTTATATTAAAGAAAATCCGCCAACGCAGCGGTCGCTAGGAGATAGCGATCGCTGCCCAAACGCGCTGGAATGCGTCCTACAAAAGCCGGGCAGCGGGCGCTAGGGGTAGCGAGCTGCCCCTTCGCTACTGGAAATCTTCAAAACAAATAACGATCGCTAGGGTCCAGTGATCGCTGCCACATATTGTAACTTCAGCATTGTCTTGTTCTTCATTTCTTCAATTGGATGCTCAAATAATCCGCTTTCGCACACTTTAATACTGTGTTTTCTTGATTCTCAACCTGAGACTATAAACATACAAAAACAAGCGAGTAAACAAGAAACAACGGGTGATAACAAGCAAGACAATAAAAGGGACGTATTAAAAGATGCACGAAACGGGATCAAATACAACCTAAACACATATGATACTTTGTGCATCACTAAATTAGTTGTCGTATAAAATTCGCGATACATTACACATCATTCGTCATAGCAGCACATATTAGTTTATATCATATTGATAGAGAGAGAGAGAGAGAGAGAGAGATGGATGGTGGCGCGTCGTCGAATTTAGTTTTAATTTTGGGGGTTGGAGCTCAAATTCGGTTTTGATTTCGAGAGAAATGTATTTCGGTATATCAAAAATTAACGACAGATTAAATGTTAATTTTATATCCATCTATCATATATATATATATATATATATATATATATATATATATAAATTATTAACAGTGGATTTATAAATAAAATAATAATAATAATTAATGAAAGGAATAAATATGAATTTTTTAAAAATAAATTTAATTAATTAAGTAACGATGAAAATTTAAAATTTATACAAAAAATATAAAATGACTCTATTTTAATGATGGATTAATGACAGAATATTTAACTAAAAAATACGTTAAATCCGTCATTAATCACCAAGAATTTAATGAGAATCATCTATCCATCGTTATTTCCGTTGTAAATGTTGTGTTTTTTTGTAATGAGTTTTTTGTTATGTTGATTCTTTGATTTATAAAGCATCGAATTTTCTTCATTTATTTTTTAGCAATATATAATTAGGAAATAATTTTTTTAGAGTTTTTAGTATTCTTGATATATTTCTTTATATTTTGACAAAAATAAAATAAAATAAAACAAACGTGATGTTTACAAAAATGATGTAATTACGGTCCCAGTTTCTGTTTGCTTAAAATGGCCTTTTATACAAAAGTCAATGTTACTTTGTTAGACGTGATTGAAAGTCAAAGTGTCTGGCTAGTGACCACACTGTGGGAATAATCTAACAGATAGGATCATAAATTGATAAATATTTTACCCCATAATTTAAAGAAAATTCAAAATCTTCAACTAAACCTTCTTTGTTCGTATAACTTTCTAATCTCATTTAGTTATATTGATTATAGGCTATTAATTAGTCCAATTAAATTATTTAAGCTTTATTACTTGTGCAAGAGAGGATCTGTAGTAGGGGTATTTTTATCGTGACAACAATATTTTGTTACTATAAAATTATTTTTTATTGACGTTATTATATATCATTATAATTTAATTGTATATTGACGATTATTGTCGGTCATCACAATAACTTCTAGTGACGATATTTATACTCATGACTTAGAGACGACTCCAAATTTTTTTATTGGACAGTTTTAGTAACGATTTCATATATACAATGAGAATAATTATCGTCACTAAGAGTAGTTTGTTTGTTAATGGGTTCTGGGCACACTATTATTTTCATTTCTTGAATAGCCATAAGAGAAAAATTTCGTGAAGGTCGATTTATTATTATTATTATTATTATTATTATTATTATTATTATTATTATTATTATTATGATAAAGTAGGAAAATTGAAAAGGCCGGTTAGGTCCGAACTGATCCTATTTCTTCTTTTATCTGCTTGCTAATTTCATGTTAAAAAATATACGCATGCTTTCTTAAATTATATAAGGGGTGGTCTTCTGTGTGCGTGCGCGCGTACAATAAGACCCACTCCTAATTAATTTTAAATTAATTAATCAATATTAAATTAATTAATTTAATAAATTTTAATTATAAATTAATAAATTATAATTATAAATTAATAAATCGTAATCATGAATTATTAAATTTTAGTTTCAAAATTAATAAACCATAATTATTAATTAATAAACCCTAATAGTGGATTAATAAATATTATTTTTTAATTAATAAACCTTACTTTTGAATAATAAACTCTAATTTTGAATTAATAAATCCTAATTGAAATTAATAAACCCTAATTGGAATTAATAAACCCTATTTTGAATAATTAACCCTATTTTGAATAATAAACCCTAATTATGAATTAATAAACCCTAATTATGAATTAATAAATTCTAATTTTGAATTAATAAATTATAATTAAAAATTTAATGAATTTAATTAAAAATTAACAAAATTTAGTTATTCTTACTCATCATAATTAATATATAATTATTTTAATAAAAAACAAGAGTGAACTCACAGTGAGACGGAACTCACCCAAGTTTTTGTCATTATATAAAGACATATTTACTAATAATTTATTTATCTATAACTATATAAGCACATTCAAGTATTGATATATAAAACTACCAGAATTCCTTAATATTTATTAGAGATGTCAAAACAAATCCAAAACTTCTGACATCCCTAACATTTTTAGATTGATATAAATAACAAATTGTATTCATGTAACGATTAACGCGGCTAACGGGTAGTGCCACGTCGTTAGGTTCATCGACTATGTGACATAATCATATTATGTATATGTATCCATTTCTGATGTAAGCAAATTAATGTGAAGTCCGACCTTAATTACATCGTAGTTTCTTTTGTTGTAGTTATATCATCGAATATATATATTATTTTTTTCATAATTGTATAGAATTTTTGGATTCATCATTCATATCATATTCATGAATCGTTCATTAGAATCAACATTCTCTATAAAAATTTGACGAGATCAAGAAGTTATCAAAAAATTTGTTTTCCTTTATATATTTATATTTGAAGAATGTTTATATGGGGAAATATTACTAAGATTGAAACAAAAAACGTCAAGACAAAGGCAAACACCTCTCAAGCTCTCAGCAGCCAACGAACGTATTTTGTCAACATGTGGCACGTGATAAAGCAAATCTAGGGACCCTTCACTCGTTAATTACACATAATTATGAGGTTTTCGAAATAAATATTATGTAATATTATTAGCACAAAGACGATAAAGTTATTCTATATATATAACCTTTTACATAGTGATAGGATACGGCCCAACTCTCAGGCCCAAGCATCAGGCCCAATATAAATAAGCCTGACATGAAGCTCGGCCCAAACGAGTCTAGCCCAAGAAGGCCCCTAAACCAGTGGGAACGCAGAAGATTCGGTCATATCTAAGAAAATCCTAATTAGAGAAGAGATAGGATTCAAATCCTATCTTAGAATAGATCTCGGATTCGAGATCTAGGTCATGATAATTGTGTATAAATAGAGGCTAGATTAAACTGAAAATGATCATCTACACTTCTTGTAATCACTCCTCATATTATCAATACACGAATCCTCTCTCTCTCTCCGTGGACGTAGATCTTATTCATAGATCGAACCACGTAAATCCTTGGTGTTCTTGCGTATTTAATTCCCTTACGAAATTAAGATCGATCACTGGCGCCGTCTGTGGGAACCAAAATTCTGTGTTTTCGATCAAAATTTGTTTACAGGGAATCAATCACGACAATGAGAACAAGAAGTCTTGCATCCAGGGCCGCTGCCGGCAACAACAGCAATAATGGCGATGAAACACGCCGAGCTCAGCTCGGGAAAGACCCGGTCAGAGAATCGACCCCCGAAGGGCACATCTAGAGCCTTGACGAGCGAGGCAATCCCATCTTGCATGAAGAAGCAGGATACCAAAGCGATGAAGATCGCAACAGTAACCAAGGAGAACCTCCAGCTCGGCAGTTGAACCTTGACAACGCCGTCAAGGGGTTTCTTGAGAAGAATAAGGAGAGTTTTCTCCAATACCTCAGCGAAGCACAAGGTCGGCCGCATCCCGAAAAAAGGAACTCCGAAGCCTCGTCTAAGCACGAGGCACCGCAGCGAGGCGGATCCCCCAGCATCCAGGTCATGGGCGCTCATACCTCGGCACGAGCCGGGGCCCAAACCAACCGCACGAGGAACGAACAACGCGGGAAAGGACGTAGTGACCGACGTGAGGTCGGTCCTAAAAATCAAAACGAGTTCGGTCGACGAACTCCGCCCCACTCTCCGGAGGGTGGCTTCGACGGGTACGGGAATATAGTCACCCCGTTCTCAAACGAAATACTTGACACCCCGCTCCCTGACAAATACCGGGTGCCGAGCATCGCCCCCTACGACGGACTAAGGGACCCGCAGAACTTCCTCTCGCAGTTCCAATACAATATGATCAACCAACGCCTCAGCACAGTTCATATGTGCAAGCTCTTCCCGGAGTTGCTAGTCGACAACGCCCGTCGGTGGTTCGACAGCCTACCTCCTGGGAGCATCGGATCCTATCGCGACCTGATGGCAGCCTTCCATCGAAGATTCTTCCAGAAGGCGGAGTCAAAGACGTCGTCGGCACACCTCCTCACCGTGAGGCAAAGCCGAGACGAGTCCGTGAGCGACTTTATGACCAGGTTCAACAAGGAGTGCCTGAAAGTCGAAGACGTGAATGACCTTCTCATCATCTCGGCCTTCCAAAACGGCATCCGCCGGGGCCTCAGATAAAGAAATCGCTGGCACGAGCCCGATCGCGACGGAGCTATGGCGATAGTTGATCGGTTCGCCAAGGCGGACGAGGCTGATAGAAAGAAGCGAGGCGTAAAAGCGAGAGCCCTACAAAAAGGAAGAAGAGATGAAGGATGGGGAGACCGAAGCCAAGGCCGGCGAAGTGCTTTGGAGAGGATACGCCGCCCCATAGAGTCCAGGCTCGGATCGCGCGGCACCTCGGAGCGACCTCAATACACTCCTTTGACGAAGCCAAGGGCAGAAATCTACGAACTCCACATGGACAAGTTCGAGAAGCCTCGACCAATGACAGGGGGGTCAAAACGTCGAACCAAGGATAAATACTGCTCTTTTCATGAAGACTACGGGCATGACACAGAGGAGTGCCGAGATCTCATGGGAGACATCGAGATGCTAGTACAAGACGGGGTCCTTAAAAAATACAAAAGGCAGGACCGACAAGCTGGCCAATACGAGGCCCCTCATCGAGACCAGAAAAAGAGGAAACAGGCGAGAAGGGGGAATTGTGCCCCTCACAAGAAGACGAAGCGCGGCAAAGACGAGGAGGGAGATGACAAACCCCAGTACGACGGGGTCATCTCTACCATCACGGTCTCCCACGCGGAGTTACGAAGTCCTCCCTGAAGGCCAAGGCCCGAAGTCCCCATACCAGCGAGCCTGTCAACAAGAGGTTCAGGAGGGACGAGGCTATTACCTTCTCCGAGGATGACCCCGTACCTACGGTGGTGCCCCACCAGGACGCGCTGGTGATCCAGGCAGTGATCGTCAACAAATTGGTAAGACGCGTACATATCGACGGTGGTGCGTCAGTGAGCATCCTCTTCAAAGAATGCTTTGACAAATTAGGAGTAGAGGAAGCGCGCCTCGCGCAGGCACCACTACCATTCCAAAGCTTCGTACAGGAAGAGACACGCCCAGACGGGTGATCGACCTGCCCGTCACAGTAGGAAGGGCACCGACGAGCTCTACCAAAGTGGTACAGTTCTTTGTGGTCAGTGCCCACTCGCCATACAACGTCATACTTGGGCGAGACTGGCTAAACGCAGTGAGGGCGGTGTGCTCAACCTACCACCTGACAATGAAAATCCCCACGAAAGGAGGGATAGCCGTGATCCGGGGAGACCAGAAGCAAGCTAAAGAATGCATGCAGATCGCCCTGAGAGGTGCAGGGACTTCGGTCCAGCAACCGCAAGCATAGCAACCAAAGAAACCCGAGGAGTTGGAACCGGAGAAGACGTCGCCGACCCCAGAGAACCCGGTTGAGGAGGTCGCATTGTATGAAGACGCACCATTCAAGGTCGTAAAAGTTGGCTCTACCGGTGTACCTCAACTAAGGAAACAGATCATCCAACTCCTAAGGGAATTCAGAGACGTGTTCGCTTGGTCGCCCCTTGATATGACCGGGGTCTCACCATCTATCATCACACACCGTCTCAACATTGACAACAGTGTAAAACCAGTTCGGCAAAAGCAACGGATTTTTACAGCCGAACGGAATCAAGTTATCCACGACGAGGTGAAGCAATTATTAAAGGCACGCATACTGTTCGAAGTCAAGTATCCGACCTGGATAGCTAACCCGGTAATGGTGAAGAAAGGCGGAGGAGGATGGCGAATGTGCATCGATTATACCGATCTCAACAAACACCGCCCTAAAGATCGCTACCCCTTCCCAACATCGATAAGAAGGTTGACGCTTTGGTCGGATACGAAGTCTTCAGCTTTCTGGACCTGTACAAAGGATATCATCAAGTCTTGATGGACGACGAAGACGCAGCCAAAACCGCCTTCATTACAGACTTCGGAGTTTTCGCATATAAAAAGATGTCATTCGGACTCAAGAATGCAGGGGCCACCTATCAAAGGATGGTAGACAAAATATTTCAGCCCTACATAGGACGGAATGTGGAAGTGTACGTAGATGACATCGTCTTCAAGATCATGGAGGAAGCCGCATGTGTTGCCGACCTCAGGATCGTCCTCGACCTACTCGTAAAGGTCAACCTAAAGACGAACCCCGTAAATGCACGTTCATAGCTCGGTTCGAAAATTTCAGGGTATTGGGTTTCACAAGAGGGTTTAAAAGCCAATCGTCCAAGGTTCAAACCACGGTGGAGATGAAGATGCCAAAGACAATCCACGACGTACACAAGTTGACAGTCGCATCGCCAGACTCACCATTTTCTTTCGAAGTCGCGGATAAGCAGCCTCCTTCTTCAAAATACTCAAAAGGCTCCGAGTTCTCCCGAACGACATACACAAGTCCGCTTCGAGGATCTCAAAACTACCTCGCCAAACTCCCCACTCTATCCGTCCCGAAGAAGGAGAGGTCCTCTCCTTATACCTCGCCTCGGACGAAACCATAAGTGCGTTTTGGTACGAGAGGAAGGACGCTGACTCCGTGTATTTCATCACCGAGCATTGAAAGGACCGTAAACAAGGTATCAACCTTGGAGAAGCTCATACCGGCATTAATAAACGCCGTAAGGAGATTACGCCCATACTTCCATGCACATCCCGTATAAGTCCTCATCGATCACCCACTTCGCAAGTATTGACGGCCGTAAGCCTCGTGGAGAATCGCAAGTGGGCAATTGAATTAAGCGAACACGACATATCTTTTGCCCCGTCGAGCCATCAAGGTCGCCTTCAGCGACTTCCTTGTCGAGGCTAACTTCACCGAGAAACCAAGCCCAACGTGTCCAGACGACGATGCCGAAGCCGAACCTATAGATAAAACCCGGATGATTGCGGCAAGTCAACGCTGACGGGCTACGGGAAAGCAGTAATGGAGCGGGTATCCTACTTTAGGACCGATGGCCAAGAGATCACATATGCACTTCGGTTCGCGCTCAAAAATACGAACAACGAAGTGGAATACGAAGCCTTAATTGTGGGACTTCGCCAGCTCAAAGCCTTCGTGTATGAGCGCAGAAGTTCACAATGACTCTCAAGTCATAGTGAGTCACATGTTGGGAAAGTATGAGGCAAAAGGCAATGGATGAAGAAATACCTTGAAAAGCCAAAAGCCTACAATAAGCTTTCTCACACTTCCAGTTAGTTCGCATCCCAAGGGAGTAAAATAGCCGAGCTGACGTATTAAGCAAACTAGCCTCATCGTCAACGAACTCGCCAGTAGAAGAAGTCCGAAATATAAGCATAAGCGATGACGACACTGGAACCGAGGTCAACATAGTATCTGACGACGAACCCAATTGGATGACTCCCATTCAAGAATACCTGGAAAAGGGCGAGCTACCCCATGACAAGCTCGAGGCTAGGAAGATCTTGAGCAAATCTCTGCGATATACGCTGAGCAGGAATTTCTATAGAAAATCATACCTCCAACCTCTCCTAAGGTGCTCGGGTCCGAACCGAGCTAACTACGTACTCACGAGAAGACATGAAGGATCGTGGAAGTCACATCGATCTCGCGCCCCTATCGAAGAAAGTCATACGATGGGGATACTATCGTCGACGATGTTCCGGGACTCAATCGATCTCGTGAAGAAATGTTCAAGTGCCAAATCCATGGAAACGTGCCGAGACTACCTCAAACCGACCTCGCCAGCATGCAAAGCCCTTGGCCATTTATGCAATGGGGGATCGACATCGTAGGCCCTTTCTGCAAAGCTCCAGGGCAGTTTCAATTCTTGATTGTCGTGATTGACTACTTTACGAAGTGGGTGGAAGTTCGAACCTCGTAAAAATCACGAGCAAAAACGCCCTCAACTTCGTCTGGAAGAACATCGTGTGTCGGTTCGGCATCCCTCATATCCTTATTTCAGATAATGGGACACAATTCACGGATAAAGCGTTCAAAAAATGGTGCCAAAAGCTTCGGATCCAGCAAAAATTCACTTCGGTGGCTCATCCTCAAGCAAATGGTCAAACCGAAGTCACCAACAGGACAATCGTGAAAGGACTCAAGACTCGCCTCGGCGAGTAAAGGACAATTGGGTGGAAAATTTACCGCAAGTCCTATGGTCGATCGAACTACACCTCGGACATCGAACGGAGAAATACCCTATAGTTTGGTATATGGAACCGAGCGGTGATCCCCGAGATCGGTATGCTGAGCCCCCGCATCATTCACTTCTCGGCTGAAGCAAACGAGGAAAATCTACGAACTGATCTAGATCTTCTCGAAGAAAAGAGAGATCTCGCCTACATCAAGGAAGCCCGGTATAAGCAACAAGTAGCTCGGTATTACAACCAGATGTCAACACCGACAATTCCAAGTAGGCGACCTCGTGCTTCAAATAATGAAATCGAGAGTCCGTAAGCTCTGGCTGGAAGCCACATGGGAAGGATCGTACCAGGTCATTGAAGTCCTCGGAAAAGGGTCATACAAGCTCGCTCATATATCCGGGCAGCAAATACCCAGTACGTGGCACATCATTCATCTGAAGAAATATTTTGCATAAGTGTCAAAAGTTGAGTATGTTCGGTCGTGTCATCGAGTCATGCTCTGGGCCGTCTGTGAGTCTTGTTTTGTTATTACGCCGGTCTCTATCAATAAAATCTTTTCGCATGTTTTGTTTGTCACTTATGCATACTATATCTTCTCCATTATACTATACCCTTCTGAGGACTAACTATACCCCGACGGAGGACAGACCACCTTCGTTTAATACGAGGACGAACTCAAACGCGCGTGAGGGGACCACCCCTAGCGATAAAACTTGCCAAATAAGGAACCAATACCTCCGTTTATTTCGGGAAGAGGGACCACCCCGAGCGATAAAACTTGCCAAAAGGAACATATACCTCCGCTCACTTGGGAAGAGGACCACCCGAGCAATACTTTTGCCAAAACAGAACCCTTACCTGCATGCGAGGACGAAATACCTTTATTTATTTCGAGGATGAATACCTTCAGACGAAGACGAAATACCTTCGTTTATTTCAAGGATGAATACCTTCGCTTATTTCGAGGAGGAAGACCTAAATACCTTCGCTTATTTCAAGGATGACTACCTTGTTTATTTTGAGGACGAAGGCGAACTACCTTCGCTTATTCCGAGGATGAATACCTTCGTGAAAACGGGACGATAGGCGACCTACACTCTTATTGGTTACGGTAATAAAAGACAAGTGTTCTTAAAGAGTCAACACGAAGTAAAGAAAAACAATTCTTATTTCGAAGTATACAATTAATACATTACGAGGACGAAGAGGGCCCTGGAGGGCGGGAGAAGCTGAGCCAATCCCTAGAAAAATCGGGATTCAACAGAGCGTCTATACTAATCCTACCTCTACCTCGTCATCGATCTACGCTAAGAGCCCTGCCAGATCGACCTCTAGGGCCCGCGAGACGACCTCGGCCGCTCAATGACGCCCGACCTCGGCTCCTTGAGAGCCCACGTCTCTCTTGGGCAATGAAGCGTCTCTCTCGAGCTTGCCACTCCGGAGAAGAAAGATCCGGGACAAAAGCAGAGGCCCTAATGTACGAAGAAGTCGCGCGTAGTAGAAGGTTCATCGCGAGGCAAGCACGCTCGAGGAAGGAATGACGAGCCACGACGATCTTTTAGATGCATCACCGACCTTCTTAAGGTCGGCATACCGCTCTTGATATTGCCAAGAATCGAGCCGTACTCGCTCCTATACCTCCAACAATGGCTCACGAGCTCTTCGACTTTTGCTTCAGCCTCGAGATGGTCATCCCTCCACCTCGCGTAATTTCTTCATACTGCGTGTTCCTCAAGAACCCGCTTAGCCGTCGCCTCAGCGATCTCGAGCTTATCCTCCGATTCCAAAAGACGAGCTTGAAGCTCGTCACAGCTCTCCTGGGCAGCTCTAAGCTTAACTTCGGCCTCCTCCTGCACATGACCGAACTTGTCTTCCAAGCGAAGGACTTCAGCCTCCTTAACTTCGAGAGCCAGCGTCAAAGCTTCGCTTTGACCCAACCAAGGGGAAGCATCAGGCATATCAGGAGAAGACTGAACACAAAAGACAAGCTCCTTCAGATGAACAACGGATTTTATTAAAGCCTTTAAGGCAAATCAAAAGCGACATCCTAATGATGACGTATTTACAAGTTGATCTACACAAAAAGGGATCAATCGACCCTCCGTGGCTACGCCGCCCCGGCCTAGCTCGGCCGCATCTTGGGGAGCGTCGACCTCGGCTGCGGTGGCCGTCTCCGGGACCCGTGCTGCTTCAGCCTCCTCTTCCTCGGGGATTCCCTGAGCCCCGGTGCCCTCCGCCGCCTTAGCTGCCGCCTCCCCGGATCCCTTCGTAAGGTCGGCCATCAAGGCTTCGATCATGGGATCGCGATCCACCGGGCAAGCACGGACAGACTCCGCAGTCAGCAAAACCGAGGACGAGGTCAAGCTCGCAAAGACGGCAAGTCCTTCAAACCGCTGACCCAGACCTCGGCATATACGCCGCAAGGCGCCATCCTCCGCCGCCTCATACCCATACTTGGACTTATCCAACTCCGGGTAGTCCTCGGCGACTTCATCGATGACGTCCGAGACCGCGCGCCTATTCAGCACCCCTACCACGCCGGCGGCCATCCCAGAGAAGCCCCCAGAAAGGAATAGCCTCTCCGCGAAGGCATGAAGCATCTTCCCTTGGGAGTTCGCCATCTCGGCCTCCCGATGGCGAGCCCCCTCCACCTCGGCCCTCAGCCGACCAACCGGCCTCCGCCTTGGCCTCGCCGCCTCGATTCCTGCCGCCACAGCCCTCGCCGCTCACCGCTCGGCCGCCACGGCCGCCTCCTCCGGACCGCATCCGGGCCCCCGGCCTCGGACACCTCCCGGACGAGAAGAGTCTTCTCCTCCATCTCCCGCAATACGAAACCCCGTCGATCCGGGCGACGGCGCTTTCAAGTACTCCATCACAAGAGCGGACGCTCCCGCCACAAAGGCGACGCTTTAGCTGATTCGCCGACACGGCCTCGACCCCCTGTGCAATGACCAACCAAGTTAGAAGATACACTAACCACACTATATATAATGTATACAAACAGACACGCCACCTCGGGAAAGTGCGAGTGCGGGTTGAGAACCAATGATCTCGACCTCTGGATCGAAAGCGATGGGGCCTCGGGATCGGCAGCAAGCCTTTCAGACGTTTCAAAGACCGAGGCGAGGGACTCGTCGCCTCCACCCCTCTCAGGGGTTTCCTCAACGACATCCTTCACCGTCAAGGAGGGCATCCCAGCCTCAGAGCTCGGCCCCTTCCTCTTCTTCCTCTTGTCTGCGACCAAATTCACTACAACAAAGAAAACAATACATAAGTACATCAACGGAAAAACATCCAAGCAACAAAAAAGAGAGAGAAGAGGGCCTCACCGCCGACTCCACTGCAGCAGTAGGGTCATAAGGGCTCAGCCCCGCAGCCGCAAGTTCAGCCTCGGAAAACACTTCGTCTACCAGGCCGATCCTGTCTAAGGATCGCTCCAGGCTGCCGAAGTCATAATCCGTAGCCATATCCGCCAGCTTCACACGGTTCCAAGAGAACTGGAGTGACCCAGGAAAACGACAAAAGAAAAATTTCTGGTGCCAGTTGGAAATTTTTGACTTCATCTTTAATTTAAAATTGCGACGAGGTGTCAAGTAATACCACCCCCCGCTGGATTTGAACTGAAAGAACCTAAGGACGAGTCCTAAGGTCAGAGGAAAATTATGGCGGTGAGCAAAGACACCTAGGCCCGTCAAATGCCGGAAGGATTTCGGCGTCAATTGGGCTAAAGGAATGGCAAACAATTGCTGTAACTCAACAAAAATGGAAGGGTAAGGAAGACGAAGGCCATTTTTCAGGCTATCCTCATACACCGTGACATAACCGTCCGGAGGAGCGCTAGCCCTATCCTCCGGCCGGGGGGCAATAAACCCAAAGGATTTCAGAATATGAAAATTAGAGGCAAGCTCTAATCTAACGGAGGCTTCTAAAATTGAAGGAATCGAAGAAACCCTACCAACATCTATCAAAAATGGAAAGCATACTCTACGTATGAAGGGAGGGAGAGCATCAAAGGTATAAACTTCCATATCCACAGATTCATGCGACGAATACTCAGTTAATGCGCGACCACCCTGGCCGTAAGATTCATCAGAGGAGGAAGAAGCAGAGGAAGCCATAACTTACTGGTTTTAGAATCGAGGAAGATGGCGTGGAACCTTGCGAAAACGATAATGGCGACAGTTGAACTTTTCAGACGACAAAGAGTTTCTGAAGATTTGAATTTAGGAATGAGCAAAAGTGATAGGCGAAAAGGCGTATCATGGAAGTTATTCCCCCAATATGCGCTTTATCGGGAATCCAACCGCTGCCACATTAAATGCGCATTAAATGCTAATAAGACATCCCGTGTTCAGCCTCGGCATAACGCCTCGTCAAGTGAAGCCAGTCAGAAGATCTCGGCATAACGCCTCGTCAGGCGAAGCCAGTTTGAAGAGCTCGGCATAACGCCTCGTCAGGTGAAGCCAGTCAGAAGACCTCGGCATATGCCTCGTCAGGAGAAGCCAACCCGAAGACCTCGGCAAAACGCCTCGTCAGGTGAAGCCAACCCAAAGACCTCGGCATAACGCCTCATCAGGTGAAGCCGGCGACATACGAAGTCAAGATAGAAGGATAACTACTAGATCGATAGCGCTCCACTTCGTCATAGACACATCTCTGGTGAATTACAATCCCTCAAACCCATCACGACCTCGCTTCTGCGTCTTTTTTTTTGGGGGGGGGGATATGATAGGATACGGCCCAACTCTCAGGCCCAAGCATCAGACCCAATATAAATAAGCCTGACATGAAGCTCGGCCCAAACGAGTCCAGCCCAAGAAGGCCCCTAAACCAGTGGGAACGCAGAAGATTCGGTCATATCTAAGAAAATCCTAATTAGAGAAGAGATATGATTCAAATCCTATCTTAGAATAGATCTCGGATTTGAGATCTAGGTCATGATAATTGTGTATAAATAGAGGCTAGATTAAACAGAAAAGGATCATCTACACTTCTTGTAATCACTCCTCATATTATCAATACACGAATCATCTCTCTCTCTACGTGGACGTAGATCTTATTCATAGATCGAACCACGTAAATCTTTGGTGTTCTTGCGTATTTAATTCCCTTACAAAATTAAGATCGATCACATAGTATATATGAATCAGAAATACAATGCAAATTAAACCAAATCAAATCGAACTTATATATAGGATTAAGCTCAAACAATGTTAAACCAATTTACGCATGCATATTGAATATTAAATTCAAAATATATGATCAATCTCAATCTCAGTCTCGTTATTTTAACTAACAGAAATTAACAAGCTTGAAATAGTTAGATTTAATTGTCAATGAGCGCAAGAATTTCCACTCATTTTGTAATTTTAACACTACTTTCGAAATATTGTAATATTATCGTTATTTTGAAAATTTATTATAAAATTAACATCCTAATTTTTTTCGATCACTCGAATGTTAAATGACGTGCCTAACCAGGCCGGCATCACTAAAGTGCAACTGTACGATCTCAATATTTTTAATTTGGTTAGTGTAACATTCATATAAAATAGTTTGAATATAAAATTGCTCATGATTTCTCTATTAAAGATTTGGAACCTAATAAAACCCTGGGACGGCAATAGCCCCCCACCCCAAGTAAATAACAAGAAGACAAAACTTGAAATAGTAAAGTACTGTTTTGTAGACTTAAATGGATAATCGTTGTGCTAATTAATCGGTAGATACATCTTTGATGATTAGGGTTATTTTGTCTCAACAAAGGGAGCCAAAAGCGGCCTAAACTTTCGTAAACTTTGGTGATTCTCTTCTTACTTTTTTCTTAAACACATCATGCTCCAAATATGCCCGAAGAGCGAAGATGATGGTATATATTTTTTGGGAAAATGCACAATTTTCACCTAATAAATTGACTTTATGATAATTTTAGTCTAATCAATCAATAATATATTAATCAAGCCTAATGAATTGATTTTTTGATAATTTTAGTTCGTAAGTGATTTTTTGGTATCAAAAAGCACAATTGGCATAGGAAATAACAAGTAGCCCATAAATCATTTCTAACTACGTTTCTGACTTGTGGTTATATGTCATTTTCTGATGCCGACTATACTTTTTGTTGTAAAAAATCAATTACGGACTAAAATTGTCATAAAATCAATTTATTGGGCTTGATTGAGGTATTATTAAGTTATTAGGCTAAAATTATCACAAAGTCAATTTATCAGTTAAAATTGTGTATTTTTCCATATTTTTTAAAGTAATGGGAATATATCCAACAAAACAAAATATAAGCGAAAGAAAAAATAAATACAAATAAAATTAATAACCTTCACCGAGTATACATTAATTAATTGGTAAACACTTGACTTTATTAGTGCTTATAAATATAAACTTTGTATCAGTTTAAAACTGGTGGAAAATCATTGCTTCATGCCTTAATTTCTTATCCTAATCTTGGGGCTGAAATTAGGCGCCTGAAATGAGTACAGTGTGTTGTGCCATTCAGTGAGTATAACATATATTAAAAGGGTGTTTGGCTGAGTTTATAAACCCAAAAAACAACTTATATGTTATTTTTGTTTTGAAAACGACTTATAATTTGTTTTGTTTTATGCTCACCAAACACCCTCTAAATAGCATAAGAAAAGTGGGACGAAAGATCTCATACGAATTTTTAATATACAGCCCCAGGTATGATGTTACTAGTGAATCCATTATGAATTCTCAAATGAATGTCTTCCTTGAAAGCATATAATACACACACATATATATGGGCGGATCTAGCTATAGGCTACACCGGGCTCCAGCCCAGTGTAACCCCCAAATTTTTTCTTACGTCTATGTATTATATTAAGCCCAATTCAAAATTAGCCCAGTCCAAAATAATTAAAAAATTAAAACAAAGTTGTTATTGTTGGGTTTTTTTATATTTTTGACCCATGAGAAAAATCCATGAGCTTATAGAAAGGTTATAAGAATGAAAAGGGTCAACCACAAGGGAGAAATTGGAGCAGTCAAAATAGAAAAATTCGTAGCCTTTTTTTTCACTCTCGGATTTTCAATGGCTTCGAAAAATTTTGTTTCCCGGAGATTGAACCATTAGATTAGCGTGATTTTGGTCGGAAGCTTCACAACATCCGCTAACGTTGTGGATTGTGGAGATCGGATTTTGAGATTCGTAGGTCGAATCGTCGATCCGAATATATGATAATTTCGATGATATTTTCTTGATCTTTGCTCGATTTTGATTCCATACATCTTGATGTGCTTATTTTCAAGTGTATAATATTTTGTATGCTTATAATATAATCTAGATAAGATTGGTATCGCCCATTGTTGATTATAATTGATTTAAACGGCTCTAGTAGTCCGTAATTTTTTTTCTCTATTTCGTTTTGAGAGGTTTTCCATGTTAAAATTTTGTGTCTCTTTATTATTGCGTGCCTACTATTTTGAGCGACGATATTGATGCTTTTAGAATACCATATTTATCTCGCATCCTCAAAGGTTCATATAGTCGCGAAAATTAGCCAAACAAATGTGTCATATTCTTCCTTAGTGTTTGCATCCGCTCAAGTGTTTCTTGATGTTGCTCTTTGCCCATTCAAGTTGTCAAAGTTCGTTCAATCGCAATCAAGTTTTCTGGGTGGTTTGGCTGATGGATTCCCTAAAGTTTACGCTAAATAAAAGTTTATATTGAAAGAAATTTTATTAAAAATATAGATATAAACTCAATATTTTAGCAAGACAACTTATAAAAACCTAGAAATATTTTAGCATTTATAATATTTAATACGTCGAAGTACTTATTTTTCAGCCCACCCCATCATCAACTTCTAGATCCGCCCATGCACATATATATAATGTATATTGGGTTATAATAAAAGCCTATTTTCTCGTAAGAACCAAATAATCAATATATTTTATGTACAAAGTTAATGCACTTTACGTTTAAAAGCTAATGCATTCTTGAGTTTTTCTAATAGACAACACCACTCGTTAATATTTCGTAGTATATTAACTTTATATATTAAATATATTAACTTTGTATGTAGAGTGCATTGGTTTTTAGGCTTGTTACGAAAAAATAGGTTTTTATTGTCTTTTCAATATATATATATAATCTTCATTATTACGAAAGATCTGGTATAAATTCTTAATAGTCCCACGTAAGAAATTGCTAGTGAAACGAGTATTCAGATGAATGTCCATTTTAACACGTATAATTCACTTTTAATATAAAAAAAATCTTGGACCTATGCATATAAATAGGAAAAAGTTATGGTATAAACCAACCTGCTATTAACGATCTCTGGTCCATCGATATTGACTAAGAGGGTGTTTGGCTGAGCTTATAAGCTCCCAAAATAAACTTATGTTTGTTTTTAAGTTTTAAAAAGCGATTATAAACTTGGGAGCTTATAAGCTCAGCCAAACACCCTCTAAATGGATGGTCAAATTGATTTTCATACGGAACAAAGTATTTTATGTATATAATAATATTTGTTTACATGACATTGCTTTTTAATGTATACATCAATGGTTTTTTTTTTTGTAATAATGCTTTCTATACTATATAATATTTTCCTCTATTGAAATGGTAGATCATACAAAGATCAACGATATAAAGAATTTCTAATTAAAAGAATAAAGATGGTTTTCATATAATCCTCCCCATATTATAATCTTGAACCCTATGTGACATTATTATAATTACTAGAGGGGTGCTCGTGCACATTGTTACTAAAATAGAAGAAAAGAAGGAAAGATTCAAAAGAACAAGGTGCACTAACATATGATATTTTGCCAGATTTTGTTCTTGGACTTATTTAAAGAACAACATATTATTTCATTGGAACATGCACTGCATCCATGCACACGCACTACTACAAAAATCAGTATAGACTACGCTTTTATGTGTAGTGTATGTGGGTTCGTAGTGTAGAGAAAAGTGGTGTAGAGAAAATAGGCGGCGCACACACCACGCTTTTTATGCGTAGTCTATACCCACCATAGACTACGCTTTTCTCACATAGACTACGTTTTTACGCGTAGTCTAAGATCACACAAAATTTCGCACACACACTACGCTTTTTGTCGTAGTCTATACCACTATAGACTACGCCGCACATAGACTACGCTTTTAGCGTAGTAACACCACACAAAATTCGCACACACACTACGCTTTTTGTCGTAGTCTATACCACCATAGACCACGCCGCTCATAGACTACGTTTTTACGCCGTAGTCTATACCCTGCATCACACAAAATTTCGCACACACACTATGCTTTTTACGCGTAGTCTATACCCATTATGACTACGCTTTTCTCACAGACTACGCTTTTCTGGCGTAGTCTATCATAACAGAACATCACAAAATTTCGCACATACACTACGCTTTTATGCGTAGTCTATATGTATTAACTACGGTTTTGAGTTTATTTACTACGGTTTAATGCCAAATTTACTACGCTTTTCTATTACAACCCGTAGTCAATTTAATAACAACTACGGTTTTCAATTTCAACCGTAGTTAATTTCTTTATTTAAACACAGTATAATTAATAACGCACAAGTAAACGAGATTAAAATATACTTGCAACTACGTTCAAAATCACTATTCAAAATATACAACTGCTTTCATTACGCCTACAAAATCACTATACAAAATATACAACTGCTTTCATTACAACAAAATCACTATACAAAAATACTACGCACATCACATAACAAAACAATAAGACCGTATCCCCATATCACAAAGACAAAATAATTCAAAAGATGATAACTTACAACTAAAACATCATAAGACTATATGTGAAGAAGCGTGAAATTTGCCCATTCAACGCGAACTTCATCAATGTCCTCTTGAGAGTAAGACCGATTTTAAACTATTAACAATTCAAAAATAGAATATTAGCACTCTTGTATGAAAAAATGATTATATTAAAGAAATGAAATGTTTATCTTACATGTGAGCGTAAAGAAATGGAACCACTCTTCATAACTTCTTCAATTATATCTTTCATGCGTAGTCTGAAGAACCCGCATTGCTTGGAATCGGGTTGTCTTGGACACTTTTAAAATATAAAATATTAGTAACATGTAGATGTATATGAAATCCAACATAAAACAAATGTGATTTGATAAATGAAAATACCTTTACAATTTCCCAAGTTGGTTGCTTCTTCCTCTTTTCTCCAATTTTGCATTAAACATAAAATTGCCCTTCAAGCAATTAATAGTAATTAGATACTACCACAAATACACACATTTCAAAGTACAATACAGTGATCGAAGAATGCTCAAACATTATGTTCATGGCAATGAAGAATAACATCACAATTCAAGTATAGTTTATACATAGAATTTACAACATAACACTTTTTGGAATTTAGTATTCAAACTATGTACATATATATGAAATCACCCCACACGTAATATTGCAACACAAACAGTTCTATGGTTCAATACCCACCGTCCCTAACCCCACTTAAAAATACTATGTGAGGATGAGGTTTGGTGGGCCCCAAAGATATTTTCTAATTAGTGAGGGTTGGGGGAGCTTGTATTTTAGGTCGAGGTTCGGGGTAAGGTGTCAAAATGACTTCCATTAATTGCCAAAATACAAAAAAATAGTACACCATAAAACAAATTAAATTTAAACATCACACTAATTGAAAATAAAGAACAAGAATGAATCGATCATGATTGGAAGTTATACTTTAGTGATGAAATTGTGAAGAAATAATAAAAGATGATATTAGCATCATTTGCAGCTGGAGCGAGCTTCAAAATAGCAGAATAATACCCAAATGGAATGCAAGAGAATGGCAAGAACCATCTGTTAAAGCAAGTGTAAATAAGCAAGGTACATAGTAGATTCCAACTCGGTTTCAAACTTAGTAGATTCACCCAAGCATCTAATAAATGTCTCATTTCGCTTTTCCTTCACATAATCCTTAGTGAACTTTGTCTTTCTACCATTTTCTTCCGAAAAGTGGCTAAATCTAACTTAATAACTTTACAATCATTATTGTAACGTTTGAATATGTGATAGAACATATGTACATAAAGTTATTGTAAACTTAATAACTTACGATCATTATTTTAAGAGCTCTAGGTAATGAAGTCCCAGTATAAGTAAACATCAAAATCTTACCTGAGCTCTAGCTATATGGAAAACATTCACAAGGATAACAAACCTAAAGCACTCACAACTAACAATTGTCTCAAAACCCAACAAATAATTTCCAATTCACGAAAAGAAAAGAAGGAATTAAAGGGAGTCAATCTTACGTGTTGACAATATATTTTCAGTTATCATCACGAATGCGATGACTAAGAGGGTCAAGAAGATAAATAGTTTCTCCATGAGGATCAACTACTGTAAGAATCCAATGTTCCCTAATCAATAGATGTACCCATTGCAGCTCCATTTTCTAAGTCTTACATCATAGTGACATGGGTAAACTGTTCTAGGGAAGGGTTATCTTTCAAGTTTGCAACTGTAATGTTCAGATATCATGCTTCTGTTTTTTCGACCTTTAATCATGAGAAGCAAAGAATCCATACCAGGGAAGCAACAGTAAACATATTAACTACGTATATATCTATTATTTGTTTATGGCTAAAGTAGAAAAAATGAGATCTACAGGTTTAAGACATTAATAGAGTACCAACAGTAAACACAAATGTTTTTCAGGCAATCAGCTTAAACCAGAATCACTACTTATCATTATAACATAAAAAATATGACAAAGCAAGCTTATCGGTGACCATACCGTGTGGACAGGTGACCATCGCTCACTAGCAAGCTCGTAGCCGTTTGGATCATCTCCAGGGGGATGAAGAATCGAAATGCAAACCTTTCCATCAGGGTAAACTGCAGCTCATATTCCGAAATCAAGCCAATGAAAAGGTTACAACTGAACCTAACAAGCTAGCAGAGCATCATATATGAGAAAGAGTACAAACCATTGGGATGCCAGACTTCTGAGGTAAATCTTACAGTTGGAGGACTGTTCGGGTAATCTGATGGGAAGCTCATTATAGCATTGAAGAAACCTCCTTCACTGCACCAAGATTTAGAACCATGAGAATCAAACTCAAACCAACATGAAAAGTTTCCAAGCGTCAGGCATTGTGAAAATTCAAGGCAGCAGAAATTAAATGAGCAAAGTCTATCAAAAAACCAATGCATACCAATCATAAAATTCTTTCAAACAGTATATGCAAAACTATTTCAGCCTTTTTCATTTAAGAATAATCATTTTCACAATATATGACATTGAAGAATCATTTAAGAGGAGGTATCTCCATTTGACATAATTCTTCAGAAAAGACCAAGTAAAAGTTTTTTTTCCTTTCCAATGCAGCTTCTAAAATGAGATCTGTTTTATTAATATAATAATCCTAACTTTCCAGTTTCTACGCATGTGAAGACTTATAAAAACTACAGAACAATTATTTATGATAGCATATAATTTCATTAAAATTTGGTGATCAACTTTTTAGACAGATTATTTGTCTTACAATAATATATATCTATTCAAGCAGCTGCAAGTACCATATTGCCAACCTGTCTAAGAAATTAATATGTATTTTATGAGAACCAGATCTATTTCTAAGAAACAAGGAACTCACATTGAAGTAGCCTGTAACATATGCTAACGAAAGCCATTAGTATATAATTAGGATACTGTTCAGAAGTTAAAAATCATTTTATAGTAACTGAGGATTTAGTCTTGATAAATTATGGTACAGCAGCACCGATCTGCCAGAAACAAATAATTAGAATTTACAAGTTTTATACTTCATTTCTATATATTCATCTAGTTCATACCATTCCATATATTAATTTACCCACAGGCCACATTTTTCATACACCTAAAGTCATGAATTAGATTCCACAAATGCAAGATAAAGATAAAAAATAATTTAGATAACAATACAGGATGGTTTCACTGAACTCCACTGGACCATCTCCCACTGCCAGAAATCCAATGAATCGTGTTAAGTGCAGAACATAAATAATGTAATCCACAATCAGAATTTATGAATGCCACTCAACCATTTTAGATTGTCTTATTTAGTACTGAAACAACATAGAAGATAATTCAAGTTCATCTCCGACAAGGAAAAGAGGAAGGAACCCAAAAATCACAACAAGATAACAAAAAGTAATCAAGCCAGACCAAACAACACAAGAACAGATTAGAATAAAAAAGCTGCCTCCTAACAAACCCTTATACCGATTACGGAGACATAATTTAACAAGACTGGCAACAAATAACAAGGCGAGATACTCACTACAGAGTATCGGGAGGCCCAATAATTGTAACACTCCATTCAAACAGATTGGTCTCATCCAACAATCCGCCGAAAATCCATCCACGGGTTTTGCATAGATCTGCGTGTAAACCATAGATCATTAAAACCCATAAGATTTAACCCAAACCGCGTAGTCTATAAGTGTAGAGAAAAGTGGTTTTTGTAGTAGTGACGCCAAATAAATAACCTAATCTTTTGAAATTATAAAAAGCTAACAAAATAATAATTGCAAATATTGTTGCAGTGGTTGAGAAGAAATAACTTATCTGGTAGCTGGAAGATGAAATAAAGCTCATGACCAGATTATAGAAAAAGCTGTGCTTGCTAGTTGTCCTTGCTTAACTTATTCAACTCTATGAATTGTTTCTTTCTTACTCTCACAGACCAATAAATAGAGAAAAAGTTTTTGTTTTTATTTTTATTTTTTATTATTATTCAACTATTATCCAATCAATAAGCAGACAAGCAAACGTTAGCATATTATTAATTATTAATAGGAATATGGGATGTATTCCTCTTTATGCTTTTTTCTATTATAAACTTATGCTATCTCATAAAAATAGATCTCTGAAAATAAAATAAGATGAGAAATCTATGCATATTAGGTTTTAATTATAAGAGGTGTTTAAATTTCAAATGCACTTTCAAATAGAGAGAAGGGAAGATATCAAATCTTAAACATGGTAAATTTTAGTGATAATGTCTGATAGGAAACTGAAAACATTATCAAACACCAACAATTAATGTAGATGAAGGAAGAAAGAGGTTTTCTCACCATAAACTGTGATTCTTTCACAATAATGGTTCATATTCCTGTCCTGTTAGTACGAAGTTCTTAACAAATTGTACAAATTATCATCTACAGCATATCTTACTTTATGCAAAAATATTAAAAGAAAAAAAAAAAGAACTGGAAGAAGAGCAACTCCTTTCAACAAAAACTGGAACCAACTGCAGAATACATAATTTATCAGACCTGCACATTTTTCTTAAGCTGATGGTCATCATTGAGGATTGTGATTTTTACTTCCTTCCTCAGCTTGAGATTTAGGAGCTGTTACTTCCACCTCCTTTGACTCAGTATTTTCCGGCCCAACATCTGATGATTCGGACGACTCATTGGCAGGAAGGTCATTTTTGGTGTTATCAGTTGCATGTTCTAATATATTTTCTGGTTCCTTTGCTGCTTCAGGCTGCTCCAAGTTAAGGCCTTCAGCATTGGATAATGAAGGAGACGGATTTGTTACACCCAATCCTTTAGCGAGGCAAACATACTTGAAGACTAGTTGTTTATAATAGCTTAGCAGATCCTCTACATCGGCCACTGTCAAATCACCAGCCTGGGAATACAAGAAAGGGAATTCTTGAAAGACACGGCTCACCTCGTCTTCCTTCAACAGCATGCTAGCTCCTCTATTTTCGAGGTCTGAGATTGATGGGACCTTATTTAGTGATGACGTATCATTGCCATATTGCTCATCATTCCTTGTTTTAGATTTGGATGACTCGACATGATCCCGTGTAGAATTAGCCGGACCTTGATTTCGCCTAGAATTCAAAGGTGGTTTTGGCTCCATGGATTCCTCCCTCTGAAGATGTTCAAAATTATGATCTGCTTGACTGTGTCCATCTGAGCTCTCAGAGAGGCCGAAAAGCAGTTGTTTCGCTGATTCCATGTTTTTTTTGAATTCGGATTCATCCATTGAAAGGGCTTTAGCATCCATGTCCATGATAAAAGACTCTACAGAAAGCATGTTTGTGAAGAAGTAAGCTGATTCTGCTACCAAGCGCGTTTGTCGTCTGTACCGTTGTATGTATGCTAAGTTGGAATGTAACTGAGGCGGGTTTGCCTGAAAAGACACCAGACAGGGCTTTAATTTCATAGCATTCGTGAATTTAAAGGGAAAGAAAGTCCATATTCAATGCATACATGCAAAAGCACCATTAATATAAGTTTAAAGCAAAGGTTCGGGCCGTTATCAAGTTAAATTGCAACGAGCAAAGCAAACCTGATATCTACTCTCTTGGAAACATAAAGTTTCAGCATCTAAAGTTAAACCTCTAAAGTTAACACATAATGGTCTCTGAGAATCCAAGTAGCTTGAAAAAATGAGGATTTTTTACATCTTACTAAATATTTAACAATAATGGCATGATATGAGTAGTTTTCAGTGGCTTGTTACTTTTTCCGTGTCATAAGAAATGAAGAAGTTGATATTTAACAATTACCATGAAACACAACAGCAATCTTAAGAAAGAAAAATCATCGGGTAAAGAAACGAAAATTACCTTTATGGTGACATAAATGAGAACTGGGAGAAATTCATCGGCCCCTGGATGATCTCCTTTAGATGCAAGAGAGGCATTGACCAAGAGGTTGCTGATAACTTTGCAGCAATTTAGAATGCACACAAGCTTGTCTCTCGGTGCCTTGTACATGTTAATCTTTTGCAGCTCTTTCTGGGCAAGCTGCCAGAATAGTATAATAACTCGATTCAGACTTCTCATGAAGAATCTAGAGGAGTAAGGTTTGTCGTTCTAGTTAAATTGTTGGACATCATATAATCTTTAGTTAAAAGCAAGGAGATTGATAAAACTACTAAGTTTCTTTTTCCATCACGTCAGACTTTATTTCCAGCCCATAAACATTTTTTATCAATGGCTAATCTAGCGATCATTTTGTCAACAGAAGCAGACAAGGGTACAATCTGTTACAACCTCTCAACAACTTTGGTCGTTAATCAATTTGTTCATAAGTTGTAAACAGAGCAGCATGAAGAATAATTTGTTCCAAATGATTGACTAACACTCAATCAGGTGAATTTATTATGACATCATATTCACGAAGAGGAAAAGGAATCTGGTAGAGAACTTAGATATGAAAGGAAGTCTAATGAAGTAATGATCCAGATCACAATGTTCCTCCTTCAGGTATCAATTCAGAAGCCAAAAAATCACATATTGCAGATTATTGTTAAGAGATAAAATGCAAAGCCTCTAGTAAATACTAAATAGATAAATTTTCTTCATATATCATCTCAGTAATCACTATCAGTGCTATGATGCTTATACAAACCCAGTAATCAATGTTCATTGACCTAACTTATTCTCCTCCATTCTGTTTCAGCTAATATCCACAATTAACAGTCAATCCCCAAGAGTAGTAGAAAATTTCTATAGATAATCAAGTAATGCAAGTACACTCAATCTCATAACATGAATCAGATCAGGAACAGTAAGAAGAGGGCTCCACTGACCAATTTATGGATTGTATACAAGGAATGCACTTTAGAAGTGTGCGTGAGCGAGTACACACAATAATACACAAAAAGAGAAAAATTTGTTGATTCACTCACCAGCCAAGAAGTTTCATTCTGAAATGTCGGCTTGATATCCAGATGTTCTGGCCGAATAAATTGTTGAACTAAAGCCATCTTCTCATGAAGCTGCTCATCAGCTTTTACATCTTCTGGAATTGAAGCAAACACACGAGTAAATAACTTTGTCATAACATACTTTTCCAGTCCCTGCAATTAAAATAACAAGCGTTTCGAAGATTAAGATCCTGTTGTGTCGAGTGATAACATCTGGAAGGTTTAGCAGAGGTAGCAACAAGCAAGTCCATTCCATTTAAAGCAGTTATCTGATAAAATTACATATTCAGATAAATAAGAAGTTAATGAAAGATATATCACAAGACTAACACCAAATTAAAAGCAGGACTTTTAAAATACTGCATGTCTCAAGCAGTTCACCAAAATGCTAATTTTTCTGATTGAATAATGCAAATATATATAACTTAGGTGATATAGTGACATAGAAGAAAAGAAGTGGCACCTCTACAACAACAAAATTATATTTCAGCACTCTAGAAACAATATACTCAATAAAATCCGTACTTAATTATTTCAATATGGTAAATAATTCAAGAAGGTAAAGCTAACTAAGAAACAAAGCTAACTGCAAAGTATGTTACAACATTAACTTGCCCTGGTATCAAAAGTCAAACATATACATACCATAAGATAACATCTTGAAAAAATCAACACATTCATAGAAAAGGAATCCCCAATGTTACAAGCAACCTGATAAACATGTATTGAGTGTCATGGATTGACGATACTCACTTCACCTGCACTCTCCAACTCCTCCTCCGAAGATCCCGCCCAGAGGGAGTGAGCCCTGAATGCTACTTCCATATTGCCAAGGAACTCTTGCACAGCCACACTGTCTCTTTCAGCATCTGGGGCGTTGTTCAAAAACGAGACTATAAAACTGCAGATATTTCAGCTCAGATAAGCAGTTGATATTTGTGATTGATAGGCAAAAAGGGTAAAGAATTTAGATCCTAGATAAATATAGTACCAACTAGGAGATCATATGGTACACCTCTCTAGTTTCTTTTATTTTTGTTTGTCCATATATTGCTAAGTACCCAAACAATTCAAGAAATGATTACAGAGAGTAAAGGAAACTAACTAAGCTGTTGAATTTCCTATGGAGATAAACTAGCAACAAAATTGCACGTTTAAACATCAAAGCCTCCTATAAATATAACAGAAATACGGATACATTGTAAATATAGGATATGGTATATAATTATCATTGCAATTGAATCCGATAATTTGATTATACATAAAGAACTGAAAAGTGCATAAAAACTAAGGCAGTATACAGAAATAAACACTTTTTTCCCTATAATGAATCGATATATTCCATTAACAGTTGAAGCAGCCAACTGAAAGAAATAGAATTCCAAATATAAAATGAGAACACTTTCAATCAAAGCTAAGATTAAAAATCAGTTATAGTTTCCATTAAGATGCAAACCATCAATAACCACGGGCTAAAAACAAATTAACAAAAAAAAATCTGACTGAAAATAAAACTAAAAGATAAACAAAAATCAAACTTGCAATAAGAGACCTTGGCCAACTTACATTAAATAAATAAAATAAAATAAAATAAAAATTATCGAAACAGACCACATTCATCATTAATTGTGTTCAATCACAGAATATGCACAACGAAAGGTCCAGCTAACAATAATTAACACGAAAGAAACGCCATTCCCTAAATTTCGACAATCAATCAACGGTATAAGTGTGTGTGTAACAATACCTTTTGATTGCTTTGACAAATTCGGCGGCAGAGGGTTGGCGCATGCGCTCGAGGAAATCGTGCCACGTAAGCGGCGCCGTCGACGAGCCGAACACGTCGGAATTCTCCATCGCCGATCGACGGCTGCGATTAATCGTGGTTGGGTTCTGAGTCAACGAACCAACACGGAAACTAATCACATGAAAATCGTGGGCCGGGCCTGGTCTGATTATATTTGGTGTTTGTCCAAACGAATTAATTTCGGGCCAGATGAATATAATGGCTCAAACTCGGGCCCCACCCCATCTTATAGTTCGATCAAAATAATTATTACATATTATTAATTCTTGCATTTTATTTTTAAGGAAGATATCATTCGCCAGTTTACAGAAGGAAGACAAAGAAACGAAAACTTAGTTGCTCTTTGAGCAAGAAAACCTGCAGCTGTTAAGAAATATATTAACTAACTTATGAAAAAGAAGAAAGAAAAAACGAAAACGTAGTTGCTCTTTGAGCAAGAAAACGTGCAACTGATAAAAAATATACTACTTATGTATTAACTAAGAGGGTGTTTGGCTAAGCTTATTTTAGAAAGCTTATAAGCTCCAACAACTTATAAGTTGTTTTAAGAACTTATAAATATGATGTATTAAGAACTTATAAGATGTTAAAGTGTTTGGATAACAAGGTTAAACATGAAAATAAGAAAATATATCAATGTTATTTTTGTAGTTTTGTTGTAACTTATAAGATCATTAAAAAATAAGTTGGGTTTTGGAGGTTTTTTTAATAGAGCTTATTATGAAAACTTATAAGCTATCTAACAACTTAATTTGTCAAACACACTGATTGAACTTATAAGCTCTTAAACAGCTTATAAACTGTTTTAAAGAGCTTATAAGCTCAGCCAAACACCCCCTAAATCTTTAATATACAACTGTTGTCCTAATATATTCACTAAGTTTTTATACGTAATCCATTTTTAGTAATGAAAACCAGAGCAATCAAGAGATGAGTTGGGACCAAGGGATTGTGGATTTGTGGGTGGTTTTGGGGAGTGGATTTTTCAAATTAGTAAGATTCAATGGCAGAGTCCAAATGGAGCATTGAGCCGGGGAGGTTTAAATTCCTACCAATCAAATCTTTTGTTTTCATGTTTATGAAAACGCTAAATTATCAATATTTTGTAAGAATCATTGGTGTAAAGACTTCTACCACCAAATTGAATCGTACGAACAATATTTTTTCTATCTACCTCTTGGTTAGATTTACTAATCCCAATTGGATTAAGGGATTGCCGGCCCCAACACTTGTTATTTACATGAATAAATGTAGGGGGAAAAAAAGAATGCAACCATGCAGTTACAAAAAAAAAAAAAAAAAGGAGGAGGAGGAAGAGGAAGAAAATTGATGATTAGCCACAGAAAAATAAAATCGAGGCCGAAAAAAAAAGACCACAAATTAGGTTCGAAGCTGGTTCCTTAAGCTAAAATAAGACTACTAATCCGATTCATAATGTGATGGGGGAACCTCTAATAATCATCAATATTTACATCAATCATAAAAACCAAAACTGCGTTCTATATATTATGCAGTTTCCTTAAAACATACGCAAGAGACAATATATTACACTTTCCATGTAAATTATGCATTAAAAAGCAATAAATAAATAAAAATACAAGCCTATAAATGTAGAAAAGAAAACAAAAAACAAAAAACAAAAAAACAAAAGCACAAGCCTATAACTGTTACAATTTTCTCTTCTCATTCATATTGGCTCCAAAACCATCTCTGCTCAATCTCAGCACCTCTGAGTCCTGCTTTCATATCCACAAAGCATTCCAAAGAGCCTCCCTCCTTCGCTACATTGCTCGTGTACCAGCTTCAACTTCTCGACCGATTTGCAGATCCCGCTGCAGCTCCAGTCGAATGAGGCAACACACACATTGCCTGCTTGGGCCTTCCACTCACAATCTGCAAACGAATGGATTTAATGTTTGAAATTTATTTGCAAAACTCCATTGATGTAATTGAAGTTCAATGATCCGGTTTGGGGCCAGTCATTGTAAAAAAATTAGAAACTTCTAGAGTTTTGGTAAATATTGGTAGAGTTGGCAAAAACAAGGCTGCCCGACCTAGCGACTCAGCCCGAAGCAAAATGAAAGGGTCTGATCTGGAATTTTTGCACTATAAAGTGTGTTTTGGGTCTAGTTAGCGACCCAGCCCAGTCTTTTGCCACCTCCTCTATATATAGGTAGGGAAATATCAGCATGGATCATCACAGTTGTGTACTATTTGTGTGCAAGTCTCGAGCTTTGAATGAACAACGGTCTCATTAACGAGCTCATAAGGAAAATCATACCTGGCGGAGTACCACAGCACATGCTGCGCTCATCAATATGCTCGACTTCAAGACCGATAAACCAAGCACCGAGCGACACATCTTCGTTCGCGTACTTATGCAAGATGGGCCTAAGCATTGAAGTCACAACAATTAATCCATGATTAATGCACGTGCCAAAGAGAAGGATTTTCGACTAATTAATACTCAACTTTCATTTTCAAGAAACCTTCACCATGTGATAAGAAGTATGTGCTTATTTTAATTAAATAAATTTGCTTATTTTTTTGTTGATTGACAATAATATTGATGAGAATATAGTGTGCTATTATCATGTCTTAACCAAGAGCTATAAATCCTTACTGGTTGATGGAAATGTAGGTGGCTAGATCCTTTGAGATAGCATAAATCTGCCCCGTTGCATGCCGGAAATATTTATTCCCTTCCTCTCCAAATTTCCAGTACTCTGGTTCGTGGTACTTAACATTTCTGCACGATTGATCTCGTTATTAAATATTTGAAATCAACACAAGAAATACACAATCAAGAAGTCAATTGTTACTTCTGGGCTAGAACTGGTCCCGACTTCATACAGCCGATATAAGCTCTTGGTTTTGAGCGGTGGCGAGCAAGAGTCGCGGCTAATGTACCTGAGGTTCAACATCCTCAATGAATTGCTTTTAAGTGAGTATATATCTCTAAAAAAAGATCCATGTATAATTTCTTACCCAAATTAACATGGACATCGTCATCGACCTTGACAAAAAAATCAGCATCCCACTTTGCAACGGCTGTGGAGAAGAAAGTTTTTGTTTTTGCTGAGAGTTCATGATATCCTTCAACGTGATCCTAAAAAATTAACAATGTTGCAATCATACATCTCCGACAATTTTTTCTTCCATTAAAAACAAGGGTGGCTAGACTTTTACCAGCCTGAGGAAGTCCTTGTGTTGAGCTTCTTCAGAGTCGAGAGCTCTATCCAGTATACTGTTTGATGTGGCACTACATTAACCAAAATATACATAAGTATAAAGAACAATCAAGTATATGAATTTATGATATGTTACGCTTCAAAATGACTCAATGAAAAGAGTCAAGTCTAAAATTAGACCATAAAAGGCCTTGAAACTACATCAGCCAAAATGTATAGAAAAACGGTAAGGCCACCAAAATCTAGGTATTATAAGTAAAATCAAAACAGAAGATGCTCACTCTGATTACTGCATTACATCGACACAGAAAGTGGACATTCGTTTTAGCAACTATAGTCGACTGTCAATGCTCTCAGGCAGAGAATGGCTCACAAATTGATAATCAATACAATTATAACGCTTAAGATCTTTCACAATGCCATAGGTTTATCAAGCTTCAAATATTACAAACCATCGATATCTCAAAAACTCAATAAAGATTAACTAAACCGAGTACCACTATGAGATCAAGGCTTATACAAAATAAGGAAAGATTTAGCCATAATGCATCAACTCCTATATGCATATTCTGAAATTAAAATTAATGTAATAAACATGAGAAGATAAACGTGCTACCTATGTCCGATCATGAATCTCACAACAATCCCCTTCTCTTGCTCCAATTTGCGATGTTGTTCGCCTACAAAACCACACAAATCATCAATCAAATCAACACAAACAACAAAACTGTACTAAAAAACTGTGATAAACCTCGAGGCATCCAAGTCTCTCTGACAGAATCACGTCTCTTTCGACTACTGAAAGCCGTATTTATACCAATCACCACAAATGCTTTCTTTCTCGGAGACCCCTCGTTATAAATCACAGAGGACCCCTCACCATTCCCTCTCCTTGAGGCAGACAATTCCATCTGCAGCATTGAAATCGACTTGTCCAATGACCTAATTTGAATCCCCAGTATAATCCATTAATTCGTCTAGCAGCATAGCATTTTAAAGAAGCACAATATACAAATATTTGAAAAACGAAAAATTTGAAAGAAATCATGAACTCACATAACTGCTTCATGGGTTTTGTAAACCTCATTCATGATGTTGATTCCATGATCTCCTCCTTTCTATTGAAACAAGAATCAGATACTAAAACACAAAGGAAAAAAGGGGAAAGCGAAAAACCTGAGAATTTTAAGCTTTTATGAATGCAGTAAAAGAAAACTTAAGCATCAATCGGTAAAGATTGGACCTTTTTTCCAGCATTGAAGTCCTCGGACACGATCTGCAACTCTTGGTCCCTTCTTTTCTGAGTTATTAACTGGTTGTTTGATTCCAATGGAACCCATCTGAAAATGAATTTCGGATTTATTAATCGTGAATTTTGCAGCAACAAACTCAGGAAAAGTGAAATTTTTGCAATAAACATACTTGTTTGTGAACATCATCCCGAAGAAGAAGAAGCAAATGGAGAAAATAGGAACCCATTTTGCCGAAATCTTTCCACTGCTCTTACTCTTCATGGCTCTATAAATTCTTTGTTTTTGTTTACTGTGTTTGCGAGTTCAAGAAAATGGGGAATATCCGGTCAGACATATTTGTGCTGAATCGTGTATATATGTGTGTATATATATATATGTATGTATATATATAGCGTGTGGATGTGTTTGAGGGAGAGAGAAAGAGAGAGGCGGTGATGGAGCTCGAAAATGGAGAATGTCGATGGAATCTTGGAGTGCAGTGTCAGTGTCAGTGAAGTGGAACCTTTTATTTTTATTTTTATTTTTTATCTTTGTCGAATAATTGTGCAATGGATTTTCTTTATCTTTTTTAGGAGAGTTAGGAATTTAAACTTGGCAATAACACGTGCCTTTAGAAGTAATAAATAAGGCGCAATGTTTTTATGACAAGTGCTTATAATGTTAAGTAGCAAAACCTTAATCTAACTTGTACATTAATTGTAATAAATAACCAACATGAAACAAATGGAGATAAATTCTAAAAAAAGTCAAGTTGATTTTTTTCAGAAAAAGAAAAGAAAGTCGAGTTGATGTGTTATGGTATTCTTTGTCAAGATTTAAGTTCATTTGCGTTCGCATATTGTGTTTGAATGGATGGGATTGATCTAACATGTACATTCTTAAAGTAAGATTATTTAAATGCTATTAATTGCCACAATTAAATTATTTTGAAGAGGTTATCAATGTATTTAACCTATAGTATACAGGAAGACTTCTTTCAATGAAATAAATTAGGTATTTAATTAGTTGAATCAAAATATATGGGAATAAGAAGCAAAAAAATTTGAACACGCTGCTATATTTTTTGCGGAACAAAGTAGGCATTTAATTAAGTCAAACTCGAGTCGTCATTCTATTTTAAAAAGTTACCATATCTGGAAAATTAAAAATAAGTAGATCCGACTAATTGACTCTAAAAAATTGATGTAATCGAGACTTGATAATGACAAATTTGAAGACTTGAAGGTTGAAGCTCTGTTTTGGATTTTATAGTATTTTTTACATTGCTATTCAAAGCTTCCATCCTCTGTTCAAGTTTTTGTGGAATTGCTTTAGTTCCTATTGATCTACATAATTCAAAAACACGAAACCATGATTTATACATTCACAACCGAGCACGACATGAAAATAATTTTAAAACCATACTATTATTCTACCAAAAGCAACAAGGGATTCAAAATATGAATAATAGATTTAATAGGACACTGGAATAAATATATATGTGATTAGGTTAAAATATTTTTTTATTGTGATAACTGTAAGAATACTGTATTAAACATATAAGTTAATGCATTTAACGTATAAAGTAATTACACTATGATAATAGTATGCATTTGGTGCATTATCATAATGCAGTTATTTCAATATTTAGTGCATTTACTTTCTATGTCCAATGAAGTGTTCTCACGATAAGAAAATTTTATTTTAATTTGTTATATATATATATATATGAGAAGATTCAAATAAAATTTTATTTAAAGTGAGAATATTAGAACCATTTTTAGCTATTAGATCGTGAAGATCTATGATGATGCATCACTTTGCTGGATGAGTGTATTGTGCACCACCCAGGTTTAAATCCTATAAGAAGCGAAAATTCAATTTTTTTAGTGCAGTAACTTTTATGAAAAAAATGCATTATAACAAAGGTTTTTGCAATAATACTACACCCCATATATATATATATATATATATATATATATATATATATATATAAAGAAGGGTTAACGTAAGAATCATTTTTATTGTGAGAACATGAGAATAAAAAATGATGAATTTGGTGTGAAACTTGATGAATCAACGGGGAAGGTTCTTGAATAAAAAAATAGAATTTTAACCTCTCATGGGATTCGAACCTGGGTGAAAATTTTGAATTTTTGTAGTTCTTAATTCTAACGTTAAAATTGGTTCTTATTTAAACATCACTATATATATATATATAGATTTTTGTTAAGTAAAGAATTTTCGTGATTTTAGTTCTCACGTTAAAATTGGTTCTTATTTATATATATATATATATATATATATATATATATATATATATATATATAGTTCATGTAGTGATAAGAAATCTTAATTTATCCGTGCTTCCGATAATCTATCTTTGATGTTAATTCATCATAAATTGATTATATTCCTAACATGTTCATATGTAAATAATTACAACACATAGGAATTTTCTCGTGTTTACTTGTAAATTTTAGAAAAATCTAATCAATGGCTGACTTAATATTTGATCTTTTGGACCGTATCCCGGATGTCTAATCTCCAATATTAAGTGAGAGTAATCTATGGAGAACATCTAAATTTTCGCTCCCTATGAAAGGCTTGTGATTTTCGAAAATCACAATGAGGAGATGAATAATCTGATTTTCTCCTATCTTGTATTTATAGTGTTCTCCCTAGAATCATAATGTGATAGGACTTTGGCACATATAAAAATACAATAATTATCTTCCTCCCTTAAGATAATTCATTTCTAGAATAATTGTCTCTTGATATCTAATAATATCAAATAATATTTATCTAGACTAGGAGATGTATTAAATAAATAATACAATAATCAAAAATAGTCACAATTTGATTCCTAAGGGGTGGTCAAAATTCCTAGGTAAAAGGCCTTGATGAGCCAACCCAATGATCATATATAAGGAATAAAGATGAACCTAAAATGAATTAATTATTTTATGTTCAGCTCAAACATAAATTAATTCATAAACATGTATATATTCAACTAAAGAATAAATATTGACTTACCCTTTTATTATCGAAGTTTAATCGGGTTTGTACTTGACTTACGAATCCATGTATTTAAGATATCGTACGTTGATTAATTATTTATAGCACTCTGATTGCTTAAAATAATTAATCTCTTTAATTCTTAAGTAGTGCTCATTAACCTTATTATTGTACTTGAGCTAACTCAACATACAAAGTTTAGTACAATAAACTTTTTGAGCTCTTTAAATGGACGTCATCATCTTAAACAGATACAGTGACTCGATATAGGAAACCAACATGATATACAATCACTGCCAACATCAAGATGCGGATAATATTAGGTTATTCTATGTAATCCTCACTCATAACAAGTCAAAGTGATGGTCAGTAATTCATACTCACCTGAAATCTTATCGAGGTTTAGATCAATGTAAAGTCATTGAGATCTAGATTTTTCAAGATGGTCAAATAGAAGAACTCATATTACTGTGATCCATCAATACGTAAAGACGTGCTAGTATAGACAAGCAATTAAGTCAAGTTACTTCTTATCTATACTCCAGCTTATACCGAAAACTCGTTCTCAAGTTGTTTGAGTTGTGATCCTTTTTATATCTCAACCAGTTTAACCAATCATATAGACTTCTATGATCTTCTACACGTTGTATGATCCAACTTTTGTATGAGATAAATGGACAATATATGCAATCAAGTAAACAATTCAAATATGAGATCGGAATAGTGATAACATGAAACATTGTATGCAAGCTCAATCAATCTGTTTTCAGTATATAAATCCAACATGTACATACAATCTTTAACATACATAAATGAAAACAAATTATATTCGTTAGATTTGAAAATCTAATGGTTATTTTTAAGTGTGCATCTGAATTAGTTGTTTGCACATTTCTGTATATAATTATGCAGTTGTGCATCTGCATCATAATTTGTGCATTGAATCTAAAGTATTCGTATTGATTTATTAAGGGTTAATATTTGTCATCATGTTTACACTATAAAAATATCCATAAGATAACAACTCCCTAAATATATATAGGATGGTTCTGGTGAGAGTATCTATAAGTGTAAGAAATAAGAATATATCACATCACATATTCAGCCTATATCAACGATCCAAATAGAAGGGAACTTAAATAATAATTTCATATTTTATTTTATTAAATAATTCGAATTTGGGTAAATTTGGTATAAAAAAATTATTTTCCTTGTCACTCTAGACTAAATATCGTCACTTTCTGACAATTTCGTCACTTACTGAAAAAATAGGGATTTTATAATCTGCTCAATATAATGTTTCACAAACTAGCCGTTCTATATATATTTTTGATAAATATATGACATACATTACATATCATATAACATAATTTATCGTTGCGCTACCTACACTTTCTGTAGCACATATATAATACAAACAATGTATATATTTAATAAATATATGACGCACATTACACATCTTTACGATAAATACTACGAATGTATTCTACTTGTGCAATAAAAAAAATTTATCTAGAATAGAAGTTACAAGATAGATTACAACAAATCCCTAAAATCAAGAAAATTATTGTTTTTAATATTAAAAAAATTACTAATATAATTTTTAAATAAATCATGCAAAATTAAAGTATAACATATATAGTATTATACTGTAACACAACGTAAATTAATATTGTTAATTGATTTACTAAAATCAATGACTTAGATTTATTCTTATTTCTTACAAATAGTTTCTTACAAATTTTTACATATAGGGTTGAGTTATAATAAAAACTTATTTTTCTTAAAAATTTAAAATCAATGTATTTTATACATAAAGTTAATGTATTTTACATATAATACTAATGTACCATTCAGTTTTGGTAAAAGTTAATAATATTCATCAAAATTTCATAGTACAATAACTTTATACATAAAATATATTAATTCTGTACTTAAATTACATTGATTTTTAGTTTTTTACGATAAAATAGATTTTTATTTTGATCTTTTTTTTTGTATCATGGGGAACCCGAAACCGCTACCTTAGGTGCGCACTGGGTAAACCTCAAGAACCTGTGTAATAGCCTGCAAACCACACACAACATGTAAACCACACTTGAAAAACTAGGTGTGACAGACTCAAACCCATAGAGGCATTTAGTGGGGTTCGAACCTGTGACCCCTCAGTCACAGGAATCCACCTTAACCATTGGGCTGTCCTTGTGGGACAATTTATTTGATCTCTTCTTTTTTTTTCTTTTTTTTTTTTGATATCATGAGAAACCCGCAACCGCTATCTTAGGTGCGCACTGGGTAAACCCCACGGTCATATGCAATAGCCTGCAAACCATACAGGACAGATAAACCACAATTATTTGATCTCTTCTATCTATATATATGTGTGTGTGTGTTTGTTTTTATGAATTCGTTTACTGCACCAACTAATGCTATATATAAGTATTCAAATAATGTGAAAGCTGCTTTTAATTTGAAAACAAGACAGCATTTATTCTTACAGTATATCATGAAATAAGGACAAGTTAGGGCAATCATTACATGTTATTTTGAATTTTTTGAAGTTTACAACCGTAAAGTTGTTTCTTGTTTTGACTTAATGTAAATGTTTGTACTATATTTGATTGATTATTAATTGTGATCAGATTCCAAACATTGCACATCATCAACATATGAGATGTTGGTCTCTAAAGGAAAAGTAATAAAATAAAATAACATATGAGATGTTGGGATTCTATTTCAAAATTTAGCTTCCTTATGGCACAAAGGTCGAATTCAATTTATAATAACAATTTTTATTTAAGTTTTAATAAATAATTATGGTATCAAAATGTTATAATTTAAAATCGATTATTGCATGTAAATGTGAGTTAAGAAATCTAATTAAATCAAATTGAGCCTATAATGAACAAGTTATGCCTTCAAATTATGCAAATATTTCATGTATTTGATGATTTTTATATTGTTATTAGCTTCTCCACAAAAACTAAGTAGAGATGCTATAAGATTTTTGGTTGATAAGTTTCTAGTTAGTATTATATTTTATTTTTCGTTTGACTATTTATTTGTTAGTTCGATTTTTTTTGTGGTGAATATTAGGAGTTAATTTTTTAGGTGCACATAAGAAACCTCGAACTAAATATTGGTGAAACTCGAATCCATGACCCCTTTATTATGACTTTGTCACGCCATTATATAGGCCACCACATGGGGCTATGTTAGTTCGATTGTATAGTTTTAAGTGTTTGAAACAAACTTCAGTGATTTAGTTGAAAGGTTGATATTAACTCTAACTCGAATCTCACAAATTAGCTTCTCCTTCAAATTATGCAAAGATTTTATGTATTTGATGATTTTTATATTGTTATTAGCTTCTCCACAAAAAACTAAGTGGAGATGCTATAAGATTTTTGGTTGATAAGTTTCTAGTTAGTATTATATTTTATTTTTCGTTTGACTATTTATTTGTTAGTTCGATTTTTTTGTGGTGAATATTAAGAGTTATTTTTTTAGGTGCACATAAGAAACCTCGAGCTAAATATTGGTGAAACTCGAATCCATGACCCCTTTATTATGACTTTGTCACGCCATTATATAGGCCACCACATGGGGCTATGTTAGTTCGATTGTATAGTTTTAAGTGTTTGAAACAAACTTCAGTGATTTAGTTGAAAGATTGATATTAATTCTAACTCGAATCTCACAAATATTCTGTAGATCAAGTCCTTCTCAAAGAGCTTATATAGTGGAATATGTTTCTACTGTATGGTTTGCAGGATATTTGCGTTAAGAATGAATCTTCGTCCAAAAAATACTCACAAATAACGACTTTAAAATTTCTCTTCGCAACACAAAAATAATAGTGTTCTCTCCTGGTTTATTAATTTATCTTAATAAATGGAATTCAATTGAGATTTTAATTCATTTTCGACTCTATTTTTGGGGGATGATACCACTAGCATTTTTTTTGTTTATTTTGGTATGTAGTTTATAATGAACATAATGTCGTGCAATGTTGCCCCCAACGCACCGTTTAGAAAGAGAGGCTAAAAAGTAAAGGAATTTACCAATTATTTAATTAATTTCGTATTTATTTGTTATATATATATATATATATATAGTTTGGTTAAATAAGAACCATTCTTATCCTAAAATTTAGAACATAATGAATTAGTTTATGAAAGTTAATGAATCCGTTGAGAATGTTAATGAATTGAAATTAAATTTTTCAGACCGGTTCGAATCCCATGAGGCTGAAAATTCTATCTTTTTGGATTAGAGAATTTGAGGCCTGATTCATCAACTTTCCAAATCATCAATTACCACTAGATTTGCACAATAAAATGGTTCTCCGTTAACCTCCCTATATATATATATATATAATTAAAAATAACATTTATACATATTGGTTTAGTTTAGTACAATGCTATAAATAATAGTTGCAGACTTGCAGTATCGTATGTGAATACTGTAATAATAAAAAGACTGGCTACACTGGGCAGTAGCCTGGGCCTTTCTAATCTGGGTTGATAGAGAACTTGAGGCCTGGTTAGCCTGCCAAATCAACCCAATTACCACTAGATTTGCACAAAAACAAAATCATCCGAATTTCCCACCTATGTAGAAATATCCCGTATCTTTAATTAATTTTGTATCAAAATATGTATAATAATACCCAAATTTATAAAATAAATATTAATAAAAGTATTAAAAAAATCGAACACCACTAATGGTGAAAATATTAGAAATGGTGAAAATAAATAAATATTTAAAATATGACGAAAATTACACGTAGGTTTGTAGATTAATGGTCACACCTATTTAGATTTATACACTTGTACCTGTCCAAAATTTAATTTAATTTAATTTTTATATGTGTCTATCTCAAACATGTGTAGTAGTACCTACTAATTACTCAAACTCATTTAAATCTATAGATTTAAGTTCTTACAATAATTTTTTATCCGTCTTAATACAAAGCAAGCATTAATAATAAATAATATAAATAACAAAAGATTAAAGATGGAAAAAATCTATTTAGGATGTCGATCAATGTTCGGATTCGGCAAAATTCATACTTTACCAAACTGCTTAGAATTTAAACATATTTGAAAAAAGTGATTTTACTATTTATTCTCATTTCATTCTTGTATAGTTTTATTCTCTAATTATAGGTATTTGTTTAAATTTACGAAGTATCTAATTAATAAGATATATATTGTCCCAATTATTGGTTATCATCTCAATAATAATTTGAACATAAAAATATATCTTTTGTCCAAATTAAATTGAAGAAACAATTTATTTAACCAAAATTATTTATTTGGTCAAATTAAACCAAATAAACTATTTAGTTGGGCCAAATTAAATTAACGGTATATCTCGAATGATGCTAATCTCAACCACATAAGCAATAAAAAGTAGATTTTTGATTAAGAGAATATAAGTATCTTTTTATATACATTTTCATTTGGTGAAAATTCATAAAAAGTCAATGTGAGATTATATATTTTAGATGAATAAGAAGAAAAAAAAATAGGAAAAACACAATTTGCTAATTCATTGCCTTAACCTATATGAACTTGCATTATTTGACAAAATTAAATTTTATTGACTAAAGTAACCTTAAACAAATTAAACTTTCATAATTAATTTTTCGATAAAAGAATATAAGTATTTATTTGGTCAACTAATTAATTAATTGATCAAATTAAATTAGGGTGTAAAATAATTATGGGATGAGAAAATATACATTGATTTTAAATTTTTATATAGATTGTCCAAATATGTGGAGTATGATTAGAAAGCGATATGAGATGAGTAATTTTATTTAAAAAGTATTAATTGTTCTATCTTATATAACTAATATCAATTAATTATTTCGTAACAATATGTCCGGTCTCTATTTACATGAATATCTTGCCAAGTATTCATTTATAAAGCTTTTTAGTAAAAAATTTCAACTCATGGTAGTATTCATTTCATTCAACTCATGGTAGTATTCATTTCATTCCTATCTCGATTCCATTTCTAATCCATTCTATGTCATTATACCAAATACTTTTAGGGGTTGTTTGGTAGGAGAGATAGGATTCAGCAAGATAGATTGTTGTTGAGATTATGTTTGAGATATGTTGGCTATCTCAATGTTTGGTAACCGTTGTATAAAACCTGGATAAAATAGCTCACTTGTTTGATACCCTTGGTGAACATGTTGATTAACTTGCAATCGGACAGATTTACCCTTTCATAAAAACAACATCAACGAAGATACCACCCGGGGCATACATTCAATTCTCGTAGACCCTTCTCAAACACACTATCCTTTTCTGCAAAGTGCAAACTCATATATGCAACAAGCACCTCGCTTCCCGTGTGTTTACCGGAGCCCCATCTTCTCCGACGGCATGATAAGGTAAGATCGAGCAAGAAGGTTCCCTGCCCGTCCCAATCTGTTCTATGTTTTCAACTCAAGCAACACTCTGTACGCACAGCCATGAAGCATACGCCTTCGTCGCCGCCGTAATCTGTCCTTCTTCATCACACCTTCTTGGTAAAGCTGAAGCGTATGTATGTGTTTAGGATTTAAAAAAAAAACTGATTTTTGTGCTAGGGTTCCTAGTATTGTGCGTTGGCACATCATGATTTATTGAGTTTTACAATTTAATGACAATTGGGAAGCGATTTCATCTCTTTCAGGCTACTAAATTCCGAACTTTCTTCCGTAAAATGTTGATCTAGGGTGCACTTGTATTTTTGATATGTGTTGGTGCTTCCATTGTTTATAAAGAACAATGCCCTTTTTTACCGATAGCTTGAAATGGCCAATTGTTGAACATGACTAAATGGCAAGATTTCAGGTTTTTTCTTTGTTTGTTGCGAATTCTTTTTGTGCGAAATAGTAAAGTATTTGAAAAATTGTATGACTGCATTTGCAACGAGTATAAACATCCTTGATTGTGTATGTCCTGTGCGAGTTAGTACATACCAGGATATGCAATTGCTGAATCCTGTTGATGGGTTACAAAGTGTTAATACATGCATATTTTCAGATTCTATGGGCAGAAGGTTAGTAAGGGGTTCCAACTAATCGATTGCGAAATAATGATTTCGGCTTCTATTTCACAAGATCCGCAACCTATCGGGAAAATCCCTTCCATACATACTCCCAAAATATAAAACACGGTGGGTGCGAAGAAGAACACTTTGCCGTTATAGTAGACCGATATGAATTCACGGTAAGAAGGTTAGTAATCGTATGCTTGTTATTTTGTCTTGAAAACATATGTGGGTTTTGTGGGCAATATACCGAAAGGAATATAATTCGAAAGCATGTATGATCTAGGATGTCAACAAACCTCCTTTTAACTAGTAGGAGTGTAATTTATTCACAGTTTTGGGAATGTGGCAGGTTTGAGAAGCATGTTTGACGCAATTGATTGATGTTTTTTTGGGAAATTCGGATTAAACGGGCTACATGCCTATAACACTAACATATTGTGGTCAGGGACATTACTCACTGAACATATGCTTTTCTCCAACAATATGCATACTGCTTATGTTTTAGCCATCCTGGAACAAAAGGACTAAACATGTAATCAAGTGTGGGTAAGCTAAACACAGCAAACATGTGGTATGACTAAGATAATACAATGGTTGATAAGCTAAACACGTCTTTGTAAAATATTTGACATAGTTCTGAAACGTGCTTAATTCATTATGGTGCAACTCTCTATGACTATGTTGGTCTAAGTACTTACATGTCTGCGACTTATTAATACAAGTCCATGAGTGAGAACCTAAGTTCAGTTACAACTTGTTTTTTATACTTTATGTTGTTGGTAAACTTTTCTATTTTCAAGGTATGGACACAAGTAGTAGCGATATTGGACGTGGCAGGGTAAACAAAACTGATAAGACAATGCATTGTTGGTCGCATAAAGAGGATGAGATCCTTATAACGGCTTTGAAGGAACTTGTTGCACAAGGTTGGAAATCAGACAATGGTTTTAGAGCTGGTTACTTGAACCGGCTTGAAGACGCCATGAAGAAGGAATTTCCAGGTACAGATTTGAAGGGAATGCCACATATCAACTCGAAGCTAAGTACTTGGAAGAAGAAATACTATTCTCTGACCCAAATGCTGAGCAGAAGTGGAGTTGGCTTCAATTTTAAAGGGAATTATATGATTGACTATGACAACGATCTATGGGATCAAATAGTCAAGGTAATTTTTGATGTAATTGTTTTATGCACATTTGTTGGCTGCCAAGTATTCGTGCACAAGTCATTCTATTAAATTGTTTATTTGACCAGTCTTTTACTATATTTTGGCCAGAAATATATCATGCTTGCTAACTTGTTTTTAATTAAGTTATATTAGTCACCGCATCAACATAGTGCTTTTGCATGATATTATAAACTCAATGTCATTGTATTATTTTGAGAGTGATAATAATGCGCGTATGATGCGTTTTAAGTCGTGGCCTTTTCGATGATTGAAAATAAATTTTTGGTAAGGACCGAGCGATTGGAGCGAGTGCCGAGGACATTATGCAGGCGGTGAATGAATTACTACAGGATGATGACATAGCAGAAGGGGGCATTAACGGTGACTATCATGTTAGCTTGGATGATATCCTCGCAAACGAACCTGGGAAAAATAGCGTATGCCAAGGTGAGAAAGGCGATCAGCTTCTACGAAAATCCATCAAGAAACGCAAAGCGGTAGATGGGCTACAAAGTGTTTGTGATATGTTGGAAGAAATTAGTCGCAATACAAATGCGCGATTAGAAAACTTGGCGAGTCGGATTGGATATGAGTTCGATTTGGGAAAAGTGAGAAAGGAAGTTTTTGATCTCTTAGGTAATATCCCTGGTCTGTCTTTGGATGAGAAATTCAATATTTGTCAGATACTTGCAGACAAAGTCGAACGTCTAGAAATCTTCATGGGGTTGCCCGAAGCTGCTAGGCCACATTATGTGAGGCGTCTTCTGAATTCTAAAGGGATGTAGGTGATTTTCGCATTGTCAAGGTACGTACCAAGAAGCTAAACATTCATTTGTGATACTTTGTTTGCTCTACATTTGTATAGTAGCATGTAAAGAAGCTAAAATTCATTTGTTCTCAAAATTCGTCTTGCAGCTTGAAGGGATAATGACCGATATCGACAGGATAAAGTTGGAGTAAGAATTAGAGTCGTGCTCTATGATTATCATCTCTTTTTTGGTTTTTGGAAGGCGCCACAGGCAAGAACTTGAAATATCCCCCATGAGGAAAAAAGAAACTGGGGTAGTTTTATTCATCATTTTTTATCTTCCGAACTTTTCTTGTATCATGAAATATGGTTGTCTTTATCTGCTAAGAGAAAAATGTTGTGATGATGCGAGAGCGCCGAGATTAAGCTTTTGCTCTTATTGACTATTGGATATTAAAATTATCATCATATTCTATTACTAGGTTGTTTCTTCTGCTAATCTTGACTTCAGTTTTTGTGCCTTGCGATTTTGCTTGCATTATAGGAAAGGTTTTCCTGTATTATATTAAATTGAGTATTTTTTGTCTTCGATTGTAAGGTGCTTGTTTAACTGATGTATGTTGATCGTCTAGCTTGGGTTTTATGCATAAATCAATGCGCTATACTTGTGTAGATAATTATATAAATATTAATTTAAGAAAATTTGGTCTATTTACATTAATTAGCGCGTAGCTAACCTTGAGATATAGCATCAAAATGTGAAAGCTTAACAAAATGAAAATTGTTATATCATCACGTTTTGCATACACAGTCCAGAATTTAATAGTATTCCAATTTATGCTTTTTATGCTTCAAAATGCGAAACCATAACAAAATTTTGAGTTAACTTGAATATCCCAAGTTTTAAGAAACGCAAAGCGGTAGATAGGTGCAATCTCCCGCTAATTCGGACAAACGCCCACATTAAATACTTTCATCATTTTAAACATCAACTTTTGTTGGTTGCGACTAATAATAAATTATTAGATTGGAGTACATATATTTATTGACGAAACATTACATTCAATTATTAGTCATACATGAATCCTTCAAACAATGTTATTCGACACTTTGAAGGATGCCTAAACAAGACTTAATACTAAAATGCATAAGATATAAAAATGCTAGAACCATTAGATATGGATGACTTGGCTTTGGGACACAAGCTGATATCTTCTTGATAAGTGCACGAATGGAATGGTAACAATTATTTGAAGGGGTTCTTCCACCATTTTGATGGACTCGACGATGCACAAGAACTCGAGCCGCTCACTTTCGAAGGCTGAACATTATTGTTGTCGTTATATCTTCCTGGAAAAACATTAATTGTTAATGGATAATGAGAAATAGATCCATCCATGCCTTCTTCCGTAAAATAATGTCCTCTATTGTTGGTTGACTCGAGATCCATAGGCTTACTATTGTCTTCAAACAATCTCTTTCTTGATTTGGTAGTGTGCGTTGGAATTGTAGACGTTATTTCATCATCTGACGAAACAACGATAGTGTGACGACCGACTTTCCAATGAAGTACGGATCATATGGATCGCCACCGGTATGATAAAGCGTGAAATAAACATAGCTAATCAAGGCAATCAACCAATCAACTACTTAATAACGCATAGGTTAAAAGGGATAAACAATTGATACTCAACTCAAGTCCTAGAAGGACTTGTCAAAAGGGTTCAAGGTTCAACATAACCCAATCAGTAAGGAATTTAAAGTACGATGCGACCTCCAATTCAATACGGAAATAAGCGGTTATAATCAAAACATTAATAATATCGAGTTAGGCGGCAATTAAACGTGTGGACATGCATATGACGATGCATGCCCAAGGTTCTAGAAACCTTTCTAATTAAGCATCAAAATAGTCGCTACTCGCACCACCTCGCACCCATCATCGATCTTGCTCAACCTCGCACGCCAAAACGAAATGCGGGGCTAAGTACAAAAGTACTCGGTGGACTCGTTGCAAAACATTTTCTTTGTCAAAAGTTATTAAGCGCCCACAATAGCGCGCGAGGATTTTAGTTAAAGACTCATGCCTATCAAATATTTTATCGTTTTCCAAAAGCGTTCGGCGAACTATTTCATTCACGTTGTTTCCATATCCGATCATTCATTCATTCATACGCGCTATGGAGGTGGCCACCTACACATAGTAGCCGTGACGGTCGAGGTAGCTAACCTTAACACACAGTCACACGTGTACACAATCCGAGTTAGTCATTAACTAAGTCGGATCCGATCGTTACCCTTTTTTAACGTTGGTGGACCAACACATTCATCATTCCACATTGATATACCAATCTCAGATAGGATAACAACAAAACATAAACATTTGGCAGTCAATAACATTTCATATGATAATATTTCATAAAGCTTTGTAAAACATGCTTTGAGATATGCATAACATTTTCTTTTCAAGAAAGCCCACCTGCTAATCCAAAGCTTAGTGGTTCTAAATGAGCAGGGGTGAGTATCCTTCCTCAGCAACTACGCCCGATCGAACCCTTCATAAGAAAATAGCCGTTCTTAGGTTCTTTCTATCGATCGATGGTCGCTTATAAATTACGACTTTAAAGTTCCCAATTAGGGTTTCTTTATGATTTTATGTGATTGTTTTAAGATAATTTCTATTATCTTACATTCCCAATTCTCAAGCTATATTACCTCATCGTTCATAGGTGAACTTCAATTATGAATCACATATTCGAGTCTATCCTCGACTCTTAACCTTAGTTTTATTATAACGTTGTTACGTTATAGGTTATCGATAATCAAATTATGATTGGTAAATTAGGATATTCTCAAGCCACTAACTAGACTTAACAATTATAGTTACGTCCTAGTAGGTTATGTGACGACTTGTCGTATTAGTACGATAATTAAAGAGGAATATTGACTTACAAATCAGTGGACATATGCTATCATGTAAGTAATTAGTACTTAAGAATAAATGGAGTACTTCGGGAATATTAACTCGGCTTTTGAGACATAAGGATCGACATCTTATGTTCGAATCGTTGCTTACACATTACGACATTGTCTATTTAACTTAACTCGTCGGAGGTTACATATGTCGATAATCGTTATTCATTATCGAGTTGTGTTTACCGACTAATATCGTATTGAGTCGTCGTTATTGAATATTAACGTTGTAGCTCGACTTTTGGTTTTTCTAACGTAGGAACTCACGTTGAGTATCCTTTCATTAATAAAAACCCTAATTTGTGTCTAACTTCGATTCTCGTTTATTCCGTCTTAAGTTATCGAAATTGGTCGATTTCTTTTGGATTTTCGTTCATATAGTATTATGTTGTTTACGTTCGGGGTTTTGGTTTGTCGGTTCAACATAAACATAAACATTCAACATCAACAAAACCATACACAACATAAACTATACTAAGCATTAGAAAACCCTAATTTCTAATGCAATACACAATCATTGTGTAAGTGTGCATAAGTGTTTCATTCATCCACCCTAATCACAACCACTCATTCTAAGTTTATAATTAACTATCATAGCATCATTTAACATTAGAATCGAACTCATACTTAGCAATTTTGTTACGTTTTTGATAATTAGCAACAATTAGCATATGTATCCAATAAATTCCAATAAAATCATGTTATACTCCTATCATACTATAGAATTTAATTATCAACTCAATATCATCATATAAAATTTTAAACCATAGGTTAAAATTGTCCAAAGTTTCGGTAATCACAATTTAGTGAGCTTTGGTGTTCAATAAATTCCACAAAATTATATCATGCTTATACCATATACTAAACATGAAATATCACTCCATATCATGCATTAAAATTTTAAACCCATGCTTTCTATCCTAATTTCATTTCGGTAATTTCATGTATATATATACATATTCAATAAATTCAACCTTGCACAAAATGGTTATATGTGCAATAACATGTAATATTAACATCAAACATTAACCAATATTTCATAATATCACATATCCTATTATTTTAACAACAAAATCAACTAAATCATTATATATATATAATGTAGCTCACGGTTTCTCATCAAAAATAGGAGAGGTGTTTGAATAAATTCAAGGTTAATATATGATGTTCATATCATACCCTAAACACTATATCTCAACTATTTTCAACAAACAAAACCAAACAATACTCTAAAAGTATATAAATATAATCGGTCAAAATAAAATAAAATAGGAGATGTGTTTCAAAATTCCAAGATTTTATATGATGTTCACATCATATTTTAAACACCATATCTCAAATATTTTCAAAAATAAAAATCAAACCATGGCTTAAATAAGCCTCAACACTCACGTTTTTTACAAATAATTTTCAAAAGTATTCTGGAAAATTATGATATTTATACTACATGCTAATAATACATTAGCAAGCAACAATATCAAATAATATTCACAAAATCATGCTTTGGCATATATACAAATAAATAAAGCATAAATCGAAAAAATATAAACATGCTCCAAAAATTATGAAATTTTTACAGTAGCCTTAGAAAATCATTCTAAGAATTTTTCATTCATGGATCAAGAGCATTTGGAGGCTCTAAAGTCACGAAAATAAATGGGGAGCAAACTAGGGATTTTAAACCCAAAAATTCAAAATAAATATTCCACTCCATTAGGATGGAAGAGGATGATGAATAATACCTTACTATGGTCTTAGAAGGATTATTTGAGTGTGGGAGAGGTTGGGGATGGAGGATTTAGAGCTTGAGGTTTGAAAAGTGTAGAGAGGATTTGAAACTTGAGAGAAATGTGTGCTAAGTGAAATGGGCTGCTCTTGGACGACTCCACACTGTAATGACAGACCTAATGGCTGTCATTGCCCATTTTGGGGTGGTCTTGGTGGTAGTTGGGAGGTGGATTGGTCAAATTACCGTTTGGTATGTTAATCTGACTCTTTAAGTTTTAACGCACTTTCGATCGATTTCGGAACCTTAAGGTTCTATCTTATTAAATATCCTTTAAAAGACTTATTTTAATGTTCATAAAAATTTCACGAAGTTCGGACGTCGTTCGATAAGTCAATTCGAGTTATCGCGAAAAAGCGGTTCGACGATTAAAATATGCCCATTCAAAATTCTATTGAATTTTGAGCTTTCATAAATAATTTGAGTCTTATAAAGCATATTTTATTGATTTAGACCCTCGGTTCGAGTTTCGGGTTGTTCGGATCAATTTAGGATTTTCCGGTATATTTTACCCGTTGGTTAAGTTCTTGAGAATTCCCTTGAAATTGATTCTTATAACTTCTAAATTCATAATAAATTATTCCTTCATGATTTTGGTTGTTATCATCATTTATTACGATTAGCACGGACTGGAAGTTGTTAGGCTCGTAAATAGTGTTTTAAGATCGAGGGCAAGTATGCCCGAAAATTCTCATTCTTCGCATTCTCACTGTTTTGTGTGAGGATTCCAAAATGAAATCCGTTCGTGGAGATTCATTCTCGATCTTTCATTCTATGTTCAGGCTACTCGAAACCCTAATCCGGTGGGACTAGTTATCGATTTTGATTTCTTTAGTATTCGATCTCGAATCGATTCTAATTCGCTTCATTGGTTTCCTTAAACATAATTAAGGTCTAAGAACCACAACTAAGTGATTCAAACATCACTAATAAAAGTTTTAAATTTTTCGGGTTATTACAGATAGTGACGTTCTTGTTTCTCTCCCTGGCTTCAGTTGTGTCACTTATAAGAATTACCGTATTGTCATACTCACGTTTAATTGAATCGTGACCAAACAAGGTTGCGAGCTTATCAAACTTGGGTTCCACATTATGATAGTATGCTTGAGCAAATGAGTTACAGGAATATTAAACAATTAACCATGAACAAAATTAAACATTATAACATATTCCACTGTATGGAATAAAATAAGCTAACCTTGAATGTCTTCTTCCAAATTTTTTCGTCAGCAATGATCGAGTTCCCGTGAATATCCTAATGAGTCTGTGGGATGTCAATAATTTGTTTGAACGTCCGATAACGAGACTCCATCTATTCCATCCGTTCGTAAACATCGTTCCAACTGAACCTACACCCGAACTTTTCGAATACAGCTCCTTGCGCCTCCAGCAAGGCATCGGTCGAACGTCAGCACATTCCCATTTTCCCATGTTTTTGTGCTGAATAATGGATGAAAGGAATACTGCATCCATCTCTGCATTCCATTTAGATGTATATAAAAAAAACTTTGTGGTGGAATTTGCATTATGTTTATTTAGTTGGAAGGATGGAAAGACATTTATTTCTTGCTGGTGTAGAGAAAATGAGTAAAGCGTAGGTGTTATAAATAGATACAACCTGAGCAAGAATCTTTCTTATTGAATGTCATACTATTACAAATCATGACCAAGCAATATGAATACCAGTGACAAGCATGGAATATCAAATCAAATCATGTTTGTTTTTGTGCATGATGGTAGGCTCCAGAGTATGCAAATTGGTGCTTTAAGGCAGAAGTGGACTGGAATAATATAATGCATTATTGACGTAGGATTCCCATTTTTTTATTTTGTGGTAGAATTTTTATCTTACATTCATATCCTCTATTTTCTTGTTTTTCAAATAAAACATATATGTACTTTTCATGTATCTAATTTGCTATTCTGCAATAAAAATGTGTTCTCTACATAAAAAATTTGTATTCTCTCAAATCTATAATTATAAAACTAAGTAGAGAAATGCAATCAAAATGTACTCTCTTAAAATATTTTATAACTTATAATATTAGACCAAAAGAACAAATTCAATTTCGTGTTAGTTTTGCTTTGTGGAGATCAATGAAAAATATCCCAACTAATTATAGCATCATGCTCGCCTAGATATGTTTATTTTCCTTAATTTCATCTTTCAAACTAATAATTTGGGTATTGATAAATTGAATTTTTTGAATAAAGCGTGTTAGGTTCAACTCTAAAGGATGATTATACAATTAACTAAAAAAATACAATATACAGAAAGATATTATTGGTGGGAAATTAATGACGAACTAATTTTATAATTGGATGACAATTATTTTTATATATTTCTAAGTCTTTTTATGTTTTATATAGTTGGACGTGAGAATATATCACATGTATAATCCTTGAATTGATATTGATATATAGTCAAATTGAAATCATTATTAATATATAAGCACCACATGCATTAAATGGATAATTTACAATTTAAAAATTTTATGAAAAATATAACTATTTATTTGGCCAACCAATTAATTAGTGGTGTAAAATAATTCTAGGATGAAAAATACACATTAATTCTTAGTACATATATGTATAGGTTGTCCAATAGGTGGAGTATGATTAGAAAGCAACATAAGATAAGATAATTCTATTATGATTAGAATTATAATTTAAAAGTTATTAAATACATAACTTAAATAAATAAGAATAAAGAAATTTGATGGTACTACGTTGGGTATGGGGATGAGGTGGCTCTAAGAAGGGGATGAGGTGGCTCTAACTTCTTAGTTTGACTAATCCTATTATATATTAATACTAGTGTATAACCCGTCGAAATTCGACGGGAAATCACTTTATATCGTAATTTATAATCATACTTGTTAATCACCAGAATTTGTTTAAAATTTTAAATATAACTTGTTGTAATAATTGGTTATTCCTCGTACATTATAAAGTATATTAATAATAAATTAGAATAAATACCAAAAGATTATAAAGCTAGAGAAACTACTTGTATATAATTTATATATTCATACATGTCACAAACTCGATTTTTAAAATTGATTTTACTATTGATTCTCGTCCGAAACTTATGTAATAATACCAGTTAATTATCTAATCTCATTTAAAATTTATAAAATATCTAAATAATTAAATATAAGTTGTTTCAATAATAAATTCGATGTGAAATCACTTTATGAGATTTCATAATTTCTCAACCTAAATCTAAATCCATTCAAACCAAAATAAATTAATAAATAAAATACTTGAATCCCACTAATATTTATCAGATTTCACATATTCAAAACCTAAATCTATTTTTATATTTTGGTGTTTATTTCCATCGCAACGGAATATTTCTAGTTTATTTTAAGATTATAGATTTTTCTTACCGAATATGTATCGATTCATGTTTTTATTGATATACCATATTTAATTATATTTAAGAATACAAATTTATTTTTATCTTTTTATTTTTATTTCCACCGCAACGGATTATTGTCTATTTTATTCCAAAGATTGTAGATTTTCTTAGTAATATGTATGGATTTATTTTGGTTGAGCTAGCTAATGAAATTGTGGCACTTTTACTAATCCCTAATCCTCTAATTACCTAAATCTATTTATAATATTTCTAAATAGTTAAATATAAATTATTACGATAATTGGTTATACATCTTAATTAAACATGTAGTACAAAGATTAATAATAAATTCCACATAGTTGAATTCCACATTAATATTTTCTAAAATATTTTCTTATCCATTCTTATCTCAAATTCATATAGTAATGCATAATAATTACACAAATATATTTATTAATATATTCCACATTAATTTTATCTTAATTAAACATGTAGCACAAAGATTAATAATAGTTTCACATACTTTAATTCCAAATTAATTTTTATAAAATATTTTCTTATCCATTCTTATCTCAAATTAGTATATATTAACATACTAATTACTCGAATATATTTACAATATATCTAATATTTTATCTTAATAAATTCGAATAGTATAAAGTAACATTGATAATAAATAGTATACTACCTGCTAATTAGCTAAATCTAATATATCTAATTAGTTAAATATAAACTATTACAATAATTTATTATCTATCTTAATAAAATCTTAATAGTATAAAGTAACATTAATAAATATATAAATAATACTTAAATCTCACATTGTTTTAATATGTTTTGCTATATAGAATTTTATAACCTAAATCCATTCAAAATCAAAATAAATAAATAAAATACTTGAATCCCACATTGATTTTATAAGACTTCACATATTCAAAACCTAAATCTATTTTTATATTTTGGTTTTAAGATTATAGTTTTCTTAGTAAATATGTATCAATTGATGTTCATATTTTTTATAATGTATCCAAAATATGTATATTATTAAATAGTGTTGTAAATAAATTGTTAATTTGACCAAATTAAATAGTCTAAATTAAATTAAAATTATTTATTTGGTCAAATTAAAATAAATTAAATAAACTATTAGTGTTATAGTTTGATTGATATTAATATCAATCACTCCACCAATTAAAAATGAAAATTTGATTGAGATCTAAAGAATATAAATATCCTTTTATGTAGGTTATCATTTGGCTATGTTTCCTAAAAAATAAATATGGGATTATAGAGTGATTAGAAGACATAAAATGAAGAATTTAAAGAATAAACTATTTTTTATAATGTATCCAAAATATTCATCTTATTAAATAGTGCAGTAAATAAACTGTTAATTTGACCAAATTAAATAGTCTAAATAAAACTAATAACTACTTATTTGGTCAAATTTAATTAAATAAACTATTAGTGTTGTAGTTTGATTGAGATTAATATCAATCACTTCCCCAATTAAAAACGCAAAAATTGGTTGAGACTTAAAGAATATAAATATCCTTTATATAAGTTCTCACTATAGCTATGTTTCATAAAAAATCAATGTGGGATTTTAGAGTGGTTAGAAGGCATAAAATGAAGAATTTAGAAAATAAATATGTTTCTAAATTAAATTAAAAATTATTTACTTGGTCAAATTAAATTAAATAAACTATTAGTTAAATTAAATAAACTATTATTGTTGTAGTTTGATTGATATTAATATCAATCACTCAACCAATTAAAAATAAAAATTTGGTTGAGACTTATAGAATAGAAATGTCCTTTTATATAGGTTCTCATTTAGCTATGTTTCATAAAAATCAATGTGGGATTTTAGAGTGGTTAGAAGACATAAAATGAAGAATTTAGAAAATTAAGAATAAAAATTATAATAATTCCTATAGAATTTATAGATAGATAGATTGAAGATAATATAAAGGAAATTTGCTTAAGTATATTTAAGTTTTCTTTCTTGTTTCAAAAGAAAAAACAAAAATATTGTTATATAGTGAAAAAAATGTGGTATCTAATCTCTGTAGTCTCCAAATAAATATTCTCAACCTTCAAAACTCGGAATCGAGGAAACATAATAAAGAATTTGCTTAGAAAATAGAAAATTTATATTATTTTACAAATAAAAAATGGAAGAAACATTTATTTATGAACAAAATTTATCTTCAAAGATGACACTTATCAAAGAACCGATAAATAATTTATAAAGATGAAGGGAATTGAGTGATGCATCAGGAGGCAACCTCAGTACTCATCTGTTCCGTCGAACATGACTAATTTCTTTTCAATACAAATATTTAGAAAAATGGTATAAAGTAATTAAATGAATAAAAGGTGGATATGGCCTATACCTTATGAAGATATAATCATTTTAAAAACAGAAATTAGCCAAACTAAGTGGAACAACCTAAAATAAACATGGGCAAGTTTGATTCTAGAGATTTTATATTCTTGAAGAATAGAAATGTCCTTTATATAGGTTCTCATTTGACTATGTTTCATAAAAAATCAATGTGAGATTATTGAGTGATTAGAAGACATAAAATGAAGAATTTAGAAAATAAATATGTTTCTAAATTAAATTAAAATTAATTACTTGGTCAAATTAAATTAAATTAACTATTAGTGTTGTAGTTTGATTGATATTAATATCAATCACTCCACCAATTAAAAATAAAAATTTGGTTGAGACTTGAAGAATAGAAATATCCTTTTATACAAGTTCTCATTTAGCTATGTTTCATAAAAAGTCAATGTGGGATTTTAGAGTGGTTAGAAGGCATAAAATGAAGAATTTAGAAAATTAAGAATAAAAAATTGTAATAATTCCACATAGGATTGAGAATCAATGTGGTGCCTCCAATATGTTTTACTATATAGTAAACATATAGTAAATCAATATGTTTTACTATATAGTAAAACACATAGGATTGAGAATCAATAGGTTATACATCTTAATTAAACATGTAGTACAAAGATTAATAATAAATTCCACATAGTTGAATTCCACATTAATATTTTCTAAAATATTTTCTTATCCATTCTTATCTCAAATTCATATAGTAATGCATAATAATTACACAAATATATTTATTAATATATTCCACATTAATTTTATCTTAATTAAACATGTAGCACAAAGATTAATAATAGTTTCCACATACTTTAATTCCAAATTAATTTTTTATAAAATATTTTTCTTATCCATTCTTATCTCAAATTCGTATATATTAACATACTAATTACTCGAATATATTTACAATATATCTAATATTTTATCTTAATAAATTCCGAATAGTATAAAGTAACATTGATAATAAATAGTATACTACCTGCTAATTAGCTAAATCTAATATATCTAATTAGTTAAATATAAACTATTACAATAATTTATTATCTATCTTAATAAAATCTTAATAGTATAAAGTAACATTAATAAATATATAAATAATACTTAAATCTCACATTGTTTTAATATGTTTTGCTATATAGAATTTTATAACCTAAATCCATTCAAAATCAAAATAAATAAATAAAATACTTGAATCCCACATTGATTTTATAAGACTTCACATATTCAAAACCTAAATCTATTTTTATATTTTGGTTTTAAGATTATAGTTTTCTTAGTAAATATGTATCAATTGATGTTCATATTTTTTATAATGTATCCAAAATATGTATATTATTAAATAGTGTTGTAAATAAATTGTTAATTTGACCAAATTAAATAGTCTAAATTAAATTAAAAATTATTTATTTGGTCAAATTAAAATAAATTAAATAAACTATTAGTGTTATAGTTTGATTGATATTAATATCAATCACTCCACCAATTAAAAATGAAAATTTGATTGAGATCTAAAGAATATAAATATCCTTTTATGTAGGTTATCATTTGGCTATGTTTCCTAAAAAATAAATATGGGATTATAGAGTGATTAGAAGACATAAAATGAAGAATTTAAAGAATAAACTATTTTTATAATGTATCCAAAATATTCATCTTATTAAATAGTGCATAAATAAGCATTAATTTGACCAAATTAAATAGTCTAAATAAAACTAATAACTACTTATTTGGTCAAATTTAATTAAATAAACTATTAGTGTTGTAGTTTGATTGAGATTAATATCAATCACTTCCCCAATTAAAACGCAAAATTGGTTGAGACTTAAAGAATATAAATATCCTTTATATAAGTTCTCACTATAGCTATGTTTCATAAAAATCAATGTGGGATTTTAGAGTGGTTAGAAGGCATAAAATGAAGAATTTAGAAAATAAATATGTTTCTAAATTAAATTAAAATTATTTACTTGGTCAAATTAAATTAAATAAACTATTAGTTAAATTAAATAAACTATTATTGTTGTAGTTTGATTGATATTAATATCAATCACTCAACCAATTAAAAATAAAAATTTGGTTGAGACTTATAGAATAGAAATGTCCTTTTATATAGGTTCTCATTTAGCTATGTTTCATAAAAATCAATGTGGGATTTTAGAGTGGTTAGAAGACATAAAATGAAGAATTTAGAAAATTAAGAATAAAAATTATAATAATTCCTATAGAATTTATAGATAGATAGATTGAAGATAATATAAAGGAAATTTGCTTAAGTATATTTAAGTTTTCTTTCTTGTTTCAAAAGAAAAAACAAAAATATTGTTATATAGTGAAAAAATGTGGTATCTAATCTCCTGTAGTCTCCAAATAAATATTCTCAACCTTCAAAACTCGGAATCGAGGAAACATAATAAAGAATTTGCTTAGAAAATAGAAAATTTATATTATTTTACAAATAAAAATGGAAGAAACATTTATTTATGAACAAAATTTATCTTCAAAGATGACACTTATCAAAGAACCGATAAATAATTTATAAAGATGAAGGAATTGAGTGATGCATCGGAGGCAACCTCAAGACTCATCTGTTAAAATCGAACATGACTAATTTCTTTTCAATACAAATATTTAGAAAAATGGTATAAAGTAATTAAATGAATAAAAGGTGGATATGGCCTATACCTTATGAAGATATAATCATTTTTAAAAAACAGAAATTAGCCAAACTAAGTGGAACAACCTAAAAATAAACATGGGCAAGTTTGATTCTAGAGATTTTATATTCTTGAAGAATAGAAATGTCCTTTTATATAGGTTCTCATTTGACTATGTTTCATAAAAAAATCAATGTGAGATTATTGAGTGATTAGAAGACATAAAATGAAGAATTTAGAAAATAAATATGTTTCTAAATTAAATTAAAAATTAATTACTTGGTCAAATTAAATTAAATTAACTATTAGTGTTGTAGTTTGATTGATATTAATATCAATCACTCCACCAATTAAAAATAAAAATTTGGTTGAGACTTGAAGAATAGAAATATCCTTTATACAAGTTCTCATTTAGCTATGTTTCATAAAAAGTCAATGTGGGATTTTAGAGTGGTTAGAAGGCATAAAATGAAGAATTTAGAAAATTAAGAATAAAAAATTGTAATAATTCCACATAGGATTGAGAATCAATGTGGTGCCTCCAATATGTTTTACTATATAGTAAAACATATAGTAAATCCAATATGTTTTACTATATAGTAAAACACATAGGATTGAGAATCAATAGGTTATACATCTTAATTAAACATGTAGTACAAAGATTAATAATAAATTCCACATAGTTGAATTCCACATTAATATTTTCTAAAATATTTTCTTATCCATTCTTATCTCAAATTCATATAGTAATGCATAATAATTACACAAATATATTTATTAATATATTCCACATTAATTTTATCTTAATTAAACATGTAGCACAAAGATTAATAATAGTTTCACATACTTTAATTCCAAATTAATTTTTATAAAATATTTTTCTTATCCATTCTTATCTCAAATTAGTATATATTAACATACTAATTACTCGAATATATTTACAATATATCTAATATTTTATCTTAATAAATTCGAATAGTATAAAGTAACATTGATAATAAATAGTATACTACCTGCTAATTAGCTAAATCTAATATATCTAATTAGTTAAATATAAACTATTACAATAATTTATTATCTATCTTAATAAAATCTTAATAGTATAAAGTAACATTAATAAATATATAAATAATACTTAAATCTCACATTGTTTTAATATGTTTTGCTATATAGAATTTTATAACCTAAATCCATTCAAAATCAAAATAAATAAATAAAATACTTGAATCCCACATTGATTTTTATAAGACTTCACATATTCAAAACCTAAATCTATTTTTATATTTTGGTTTTTAAGATTATAGTTTTTCTTAGTAAATATGTATCAATTGATGTTCATATTTTTTTTATAATGTATCCAAAATATGTATATTATTAAATAGTGTTGTAAATAAATTGTTAATTTGACCAAATTAAATAGTCTAAATTAAATTAAAAATTATTTATTTGGTCAAATTAAAATAAATTAAATAAACTATTAGTGTTATAGTTTGATTGATATTAATATCAATCACTCCACCAATTAAAAATGAAAATTTGATTGAGATCTAAAGAATATAAATATCCTTTATGTAGGTTATCATTTGGCTATGTTTCCTAAAAATAAATATGGGATTATAGAGTGATTAGAAGACATAAAATGAAGAATTTAAAGAATAAACTATTTTTTATAATGTATCCAAAATATTCATCTTATTAAATAGTGCAGTAAATAAACTGTTAATTTGACCAAATTAAATAGTCTAAATAAAACTAATAACTACTTATTTGGTCAAATTTAATTAAATAAACTATTAGTGTTGTAGTTTGATTGAGATTAATATCAATCACTTCCCAATTAAAACGCAAAATTGGTTGAGACTTAAAGAATATAAATATCCTTTATATAAGTTCTCACTATAGCTATGTTTCATAAAAAATCAATGTGGGATTTTAGAGTGGTTAGAAGGCATAAAATGAAGAATTTAGAAAATAAATATGTTTCTAAATTAAATTAAAAATTATTTACTTGGTCAAATTAAATTAAATAAACTATTAGTTAAATTAAATAAACTATTATTGTTGTAGTTTGATTGATATTAATATCAATCACTCAACCAATTAAAATAAAAATTTGGTTGAGACTTATAGAATAGAAATGTCCTTTATATAGGTTCTCATTTAGCTATGTTTCATAAAAATCAATGTGGGATTTTAGAGTGGTTAGAAGACATAAAATGAAGAATTTAGAAAATTAAGAATAAAAATTATAATAATTCCTATAGAATTTATAGATAGATAGATTGAAGATAATATAAAGGAAATTTGCTTAAGTATATTTAAGTTTTCTTTCTTGTTTCAAAAGAAAAAACAAAAATATTGTTATATAGTGAAAAAAATGTGGTATCTAATCTCTGTAGTCTCCAAATAAATATTCTCAACCTTCAAAACTCGGAATCGAGGAAACATAATAAAGAATTTGCTTAGAAAATAGAAAATTTATATTATTTTACAAATAAAAAATGGAAGAAACATTTATTTATGAACAAAATTTATCTTCAAAGATGACACTTATCAAAGAACCGATAAATAATTTATAAAGATGAAGGGAATTGAGTGATGCATCATGAGGCAACCTCAGTACTCATCTGTTCCGTCGAACATGACTAATTTCTTTTCAATACAAATATTTAGAAAAATGGTATAAAGTAATTAAATGAATAAAAGGTGGATATGGCCTATACCTTATGAAGATATAATCATTTTTAAAAAACAGAAATTAGCCAAACTAAGTGGAACAACCTAAAAATAAACATGGGCAAGTTTGATTCTAGAGATTTTATATTCTTGAAGAATAGAAATGTCCTTTTATATAGGTTCTCATTTGACTATGTTTCATAAAAAAATCAATGTGAGATTATTGAGTGATTAGAAGACATAAAATGAAGAATTTAGAAAATAAATATGTTTCTAAATTAAATTAAAAATTAATTACTTGGTCAAATTAAATTAAATTAACTATTAGTGTTGTAGTTTGATCACTCCACCAATTAAAAATAAAAATTTGGTTGAGACTTGAAGAATAGAAATATCCTTTTATACAAGTTCTCATTTAGCTATGTTTCATAAAAAGTCAATGTGGGATTTTAGAGTGGTTAGAAGGCATAAAATGAAGAATTTAGAAAATTAAGAATAAAAAATTGTAATAATTCCACATAGGATTGAGAATCAATGTGGTGCCTCCAATATGTTTTACTATATAGTAAAACATATAGTAAATCCAATATGTTTTACTATATAGTAAAACACATAGGATTGAGAATCAATAGGTTATACATCTTAATTAAACATGTAGTACAAAGATTAATAATAAATTCCACATAGTTGAATTCCACATTAATATTTTCTAAAATATTTTCTTATCCATTCTTATCTCAAATTCATATAGTAATGCATAATAATTACACAAATATATTTATTAATATATTCCACATTAATTTTATCTTAATTAAACATGTAGCACAAAGATTAATAATAGTTTCACATACTTTAATTCCAAATTAATTTTTATAAAATATTTTTCTTATCCATTCTTATCTCAAATTGTATATATTAACATACTAATTACTCGAATATATTTACAATATATCTAATATTTTATCTTAATAAATTCGAATAGTATAAAGTAACATTGATAATAAATAGTATACTACCGCTAATTAGCTAAATCTAATATATCTAATTAGTTAAATATAAACTATTACAATAATTTATTATCTATCTTAATAAAATCTTAATAGTATAAAGTAACATTAATAAATATATAAATAATACTTAAATCTCACATTGTTTTAATATGTTTTGCTATATAGAATTTTATAACCTAAATCCATTCAAAATCAAAATAAATAAATAAAATACTTGAATCCCACATTGATTTTATAAGACTTCACATATTCAAAACCTAAATCTATTTTTATATTTTGGTTTTAAGATTATAGTTTTCTTAGTAAATATGTATCAATTGATGTTCATATTTTTTTATAATGTATCCAAAATATGTATATTATTAAATAGTGTTGTAAATAAATTGTTAATTTGACCAAATTAAATAGTCTAAATTAAATTAAAATTATTTATTTGGTCAAATTAAAATAAATTAAATAAACTATTAGTGTTATAGTTTGATTGATATTAATATCAATCACTCCACCAATTAAAATGAAAATTTGATTGAGATCTAAAGAATATAAATATCCTTTTATGTAGGTTATCATTTGGCTATGTTTCCTAAAAATAAATATGGGATTATAGAGTGATTAGAAGACATAAAATGAAGAATTTAAAGAATAAACTATTTTTATAATGTATCCAAAATATTCATCTTATTAAATAGTGCAAGAATAAGCATTAATTTGACCAAATTAAATAGTCTAAATAAAACTAATAACTACTTATTTGGTCAAATTTAATTAAATAAACTATTAGTGTTGTAGTTTGATTGAGATTAATATCAATCACTTCCCCAATTAAAAACGCAAAATTGGTTGAGACTTAAAGAATATAAATATCCTTTATATAAGTTCTCACTATAGCTATGTTTCATAAAAAATCAATGTGGGATTTTAGAGTGGTTAGAAGGCATAAAATGAAGAATTTAGAAAATAAATATGTTTCTAAATTAAATTAAAAATTATTTACTTGGTCAAATTAAATTAAATAAACTATTAGTTAAATTAAATAAACTATTATTGTTGTAGTTTGATTGATATTAATATCAATCACTCAACCAATTAAAAATAAAAATTTGGTTGAGACTTATAGAATAGAAATGTCCTTTTATATAGGTTCTCATTTAGCTATGTTTCATAAAAAATCAATGTGGGATTTTAGAGTGGTTAGAAGACATAAAATGAAGAATTTAGAAAATTAAGAATAAAAATTATAATAATTCCTATAGAATTTATAGATAGATAGATTGAAGATAATATAAAGGGAAATTTGCTTAAGTATATTTAAGTTTTCTTTCTTGTTTCAAAAAGAAAAAAACAAAAATATTGTTATATAGTGAAAAAAAATGTGGTATCTAATCTCCTGTAGTCTCCAAATAAATATTCTCAACCTTCAAAACTCGGAATCGAGGAAACATAATAAAGAATTTGCTTAGAAAATAGAAAATTTATATTATTTTACAAATAAAAAATGGAAGAAACATTTATTTATGAACAAAATTTATCTTCAAAGATGACACTTATCAAAGAACCGATAAATAATTTATAAAGATGAAGGGAATTGAGTGATGCATCAGGAGGCAACCTCAGTACTCATCTGTTCCGTCGAACATGACTAATTTCTTTTCAATACAAATATTTAGAAAAATGGTATAAAGTAATTAAATGAATAAAAGGTGGATATGGCCTATACCTTATGAAGATATAATCATTTTAAAAACAGAAATTAGCCAAACTAAGTGGAACAACCTAAAATAAACATGGGCAAGTTTGATTCTAGAGATTTTATATTCTTGAAGAATAGAAATGTCCTTTTATATAGGTTCTCATTTGACTATGTTTCATAAAAAAATCAATGTGAGATTATTGAGTGATTAGAAGACATAAAATGAAGAATTTAGAAAATAAATATGTTTCTAAATTAAATTAAAAATTAATTACTTGGTCAAATTAAATTAAATTAACTATTAGTGTTGTAGTTTGATTGATATTAATATCAATCACTCCACCAATTAAAAATAAAAATTTGGTTGAGACTTGAAGAATAGAAATATCCTTTTATACAAGTTCTCATTTAGCTATGTTTCATAAAAAGTCAATGTGGGATTTTAGAGTGGTTAGAAGGCATAAAATGAAGAATTTAGAAAATTAAGAATAAAAAATTGTAATAATTCCACATAGGATTGAGAATCAATGTGGTGCCTCCAATATGTTTTACTATATAGAATTTATAGATTACAAACACAACAAATTCCGTATACCAACCATATAGCTATTAATATTTGGGAGACTCATGAGTTAAAATTCATAAAATAATATTCGTATTCACAAATATACCATTATATTCATATTCAGATCCAGACAAATATACCACCAAATCTGAGCCTGGTGTTTTGTGTTAATTTCTTGTAGCGAAAAACTAAAACAAATTGTGAACACTATTGAAACATTTAGCAGTGTATTACACATATTCACCAATCACCGGCCGTAAAAGCACTGCAGTTTTAAGCACCCACTCTTGGTAATATGTGGTCAACACAGTGAAAATCAGACTCTGCAATCTGCATGTGGTTTACATATCTATATAATTATATTCTACAACTCTCACTCCATCTTCTTGCATAACGTCCCATCCCTAAATGCAGTACACAGGAGCTTTGACGGGGCGATAAACGAAAGGTCTCACTGCATGAGAATAGCCAGAGGGGTGGTTGTAGCTGAACTTGACACCCGCGCTTCCATCGCCCAGATGTGTGCAGTGGCTGTGGAAGCTGCTGATCGGCCTCGCTAGACAGGCATCCCAGCGCTCACTCTCTGGCATAGTCTCAGCCACCGTGTATATCCCATTTGAATTCGTGAAGGCCTGATAGTTTAGAACTTCCCCGGACTTCGTTATGCAGAGCACTGCCACCTCAGCACCTATACAAGAAACGCAAAACTTAGGCATTGAAATGCTAACCGGGCAGATGAAACAAACAAGGTTAAATAGAAAGTAAAAAGGAGCAATTCAATTTATTCTTCAGCGCTTCTAGTTTGTTGCTTGAACTTGATAAGCATTGGAAAGAAAAAGGTACATGCAGGTTGGATAAATCTCCACATCAGAAAACTTAAAAAAAAGTCAACACTACGCCTCTTCACAAAATACGTCCCTGTGGACGTATTTCCGGCATATTTTGCCGTCCCCGGGACGAGTACGCCCCCCAAGGAGGCGTCCCCATGCTTGCTAGGCTGTATGCATGTAACTCATCAAATATTCATTCAACTATCTTTTTTACATGTACCTCAATTCAAGAATTCACAACCCTAGGTCTCCATCTCTGCTGCAAGATACTCATCACTCAAATATATATATGTACACAGGTTGTATAAATTGGATGACTATGTTGTAGGGTAGGTTCTAAAATCTGAAAACACACATGCACTGCTGGATATATAGTTATGGCTCAATGTTCATTGTTATTTAGCTTTACATACACACTATGAAGCACCAATACGAATATGAAATACGATAAGAATACAAAAATACATCCATCTTTGAAAAATTCAAATACGAATACGTTCAAAATACGTTTATATTTTTATATTTTATTAATAATTACATTATGAAAATTACATAAACACTACTAAAACAAAGAAAATAAATAGTTAACTAAGATTTAAAAGTCTTAAATACAACCTAATAACTGAAGCCCAATACCAACAATAGATAGTTAATTAAGATTTACAAATAAAGTCGAACCAAAGGCCCAACACCAACAATCAATAACATATAACTAATTCAAAGATTACAAAACCCTAAAGCTAGTTAAAGTTGGGAAGGGAATGCAGGCAACGAGTCGCGCGGCGGCAGTCCGCCAAGTTGGCGAGGACAGACGACGGCGGTGTGACCATCGCGAGGCTGATGGTGTGTGTAATTTCTGGACAGGCGGCGGCAGTCCGTCGAGGTGGTGAGGATAGGTGCCGGTAGTCCGCCACGGCGGTGAGGACAGGCGACGGCAGTGTGACCATCGTGAGGCTGTCGGTGTGCGTATTTTCTGGGTTTTTTTGAGAGGGTGTATGTATGTTTTGTGATCTCAATCGTGAGATGTAGAGCACTACGGTAACATATTTTAACTTTTAGGAAACGTATTTGACCGTATTTAAAATGTATTTTTATTAAAATAAATAATTAAATAAATAACATACATATTAAAAACGTATTTTGAGCGTATTTTTTTCATATTGTATTAAATACGTTTTTTTGAGATACACTTACCTCCCAGGCATATTGGTGCTTCATAGCATATACATAATACAAGAGTGAGTTTCACTTCTCTTACTACCTTATTAATTATACACTAATATAGACTGTTCTCATAGTAGCACATAGAATATTCCAACAGAAGCACATTTTTGAAGGGAATATAACTGAATTATCACTAGATAATGGCCTCGATTCTTATAATCATTACTACATAAATCACTAATATACAATAGTTCACCTCAATATTCAAGATTACTATTCAACAGTCACTAAAAGTGATTTCAGAAACTATACATCTGAGGTATCAACAAAATCATTCCCCACACAGCCAAGGGCATTTACATCAAAATACCAAATAAGCGAATCACATCGTTTTATCTCACACGAATACCAAATCACAGCATCACAATAACAAGATTTATAACTATTGGGAAACCTAATTTGAACATAGTCTGATTTTTCTCATCCAATCAACTAACAACACTAAATAGCTAGCTCGCTAACAAATTCAATCACCAGAAACAAGATTAAAATCAACTGGACAAATCACCTGCCAGGACTGCCAAAAAGCAATTAAACACCCAAATAAACAGGAAAATCAAGATTCACAATTGAAAGTAGAAAATGAATCTGAAATGGGCAATTGAGAAAATCGGCGGACTTGCCTGCTAAAACGTGGTCTTCGGGGCCAATGGAGGAGTCGGCGCACACGTCACACACCACTCTGCCATGGATTTCGCCCGTCCATGAAGTCACTACTTCTGCCATCAAAATCGTCAACAAAACCCCCGCGATCAGAAGCTTCGACTCCATTGCAGAGATTTCAGGCGCAAGAATGAAGCTAGTCGCCGACAAACGAAAAGCGCCACTACATAGCTATTTAAGTGGCTCACTATTTGGGATTTTTTAATAATTTCGCTTCATTTCTTTTTTTTTGATAATTTAATACAGAAATTTTAAAGGTCGTCACGATGGATTTCGAACCAAGCACCTTTGGCGCCGGACGTTAACCACTCTACCACTAGCCAACACACACACACAAACTATAAATACCGCTTTGTTTTTTTTTTTTTTTGTAATTTAATACAGAAATTTTAAAGGTTGCGTCACAGTGGACTCGAACCCGAGACCTTTGGTCTCGGACATTAACCACTCTACCACTAGGCCAACACACTATTTTTTTTTCCGCTTCATTTCACTTTCACACGAGGGCACGGGGTAAAGAATATAGCCCAATCGATCCAATCAATAAGATTAAATTCGACCTAAACTTTAATTAATTATTGATTTTGGACTAACAAAATTGATAAATCAGGCCCAATATTATTTTTTAAATTATGAAGCTATATACTTATAAGAATACTCTTACCTCAAATCTATCAATTTTTACTAATTCTGTTAGAGTTAGCCTTAACTCTATTAAACTTTCTTAATTGTTACTTTCTTCACGTGTTTTTGTAGGTTGAAAATTAGTTATGCAAGCTCCTATTTTAGTGGGATGGAGTTATGGAGATAAAGTAATATGAAGATGAAGAGAAGCTCCTAAATTCGTGGGAATGAATGAAGTGGAGTGAGCAGTAAAAAAGAGAAAATAGTGCTTTGGAAGAGATATTATTCTGACAGTTGGTGTTGTTTCTATTTTCAAGGAACTAACTCAACCACTTCCACATGTTCGTTGCAGCCCTATCCAAGTCATGGGCCACGTCCTAGATGAGCTTGGAGTCCAAGAAATCTTGCTGCTATAAATACTTGAAGGGCTGATACGAAAAGGGGTGGAGAAATAACTATTTGTAAGCGAGTGTTGTTTTCTGTGTTAAGATAACATTACCTGTAATACTTGTTGTTTTTTGTATAGCTCTTGAGTTTGTTCTTGAGCGTAGTTTAGTGAGAGATAGCTTTTAATGTGAGAGTTTCTTTTGTTATCATCTTGGTCTTGTCAAGGTGATATATAGATTTTTGTAGAATACTCTCATTTAGTGTTTTTCGTCATACGACACCTATAGGTTGTTTTCACAACCTGTAGAAGAATTTCTCTTTGCGTCTTCTATTTTAATTCCGCTGCATTTTAACTCTATGTGTCTGTGTACGTTACGATAACATTGTGCACAACATATAGATCTAGACGAGCCAATACTTTCAAATTGAATTAAATTCGTAGAAGCAAGAATATTTTGTATAATACTCAATCTGTCCTTGAAAATTATTCACTTAACTTCATTTTGGTCCGTCCACAAAAAACATTCACTTTTCTTTTATGGACATGACCCTCGTATGGATTTCATAATTTTTACCAACAATCAATCTACTTATTTACCAAACACACACACACACACACAACCCATATTTTCCACTCACATATTACATCTTACAATGTGAGTCATTTTCTCCACTCATTATATTTATTAAAACTCGTGGCGCCAAATCAATGAAGATATTTCAAGGACGGATGGAGTAATAATAAATCATGATTTCAATTTGAGATCAGTAATATTTAGGAATAAACTCCACATTGTATAAATCATATTTTTCATTACATTTTCTCGAACAAAGCTTTCTTCTCCAGTCAGGTGGAATTGAATAGTTAAATGACCAAAATTCCCATTTGTGCCACATGGTTTCTGTTTTTGAGCTTGTCCAACACTCGCCATCTTCTCCACCACAATACTTAGTATCTTTTCCATCCTTCCAATTCTTTCGTCGAACTTTTCCTCAAAATTAGATGACCTTGTTTGTGCAACTCTCTTAATCAAACGAACATTAGGCTCATCATATTCTCTTGGAGCTTCTACCAAGTTTTGAATCATCTTCTTAGTTTCGCTCACTGTGTTGTAAGAAAATCCTCGTCCACTTGATGAATTGACAAGAATTTTAGTGTCGGTGGTCATTATTTAGTAGAAATACTACAACAAATCCCTCTTATAAAATTTATGGTTGGGGAAACTATCTACCAATTTCTTGAACCTTGCCTAGTAGGTGCTTAGAGATTCATCAAACTCTTGCTAGTCTTCGATACTTTCCTTCTTCAGTTCATTCGTCTTAGTCGGAAGAAAGAAATATTCAAGAAGTAATTTTATCATCTGAACCTATGTAGTCACCGAGTTTGGCGTGACACTAGTGAACCAAGCATTTACATCCCATGTTTGAGTGAAAGAGAATGCAACTAATCTGAACCGTGCATCTGTTACTCTAATTGGTCGTTTTTAACCTTAAAAATCTTAGTGAACTAGCTTCAGAAATTGTATGGATCATCTCTTTTCTTTCCATGAAACTTCGAGAGAACATGAAACAATGCCAACTTAATCTCAATCGGAGTATTAAGCTCCACAATCCAAATTGGCATAGGAGGATCATCTTTCTCATGACTTGCGAATTCACACAATCTTAGATCCTTAACCGCCATCTCATCTTCAATAAATGACACACAAACAAGGTCTTCTATTTGGGCAAGCAGGTCCTCGCTAGTACCTGGGTATTGTTGTCAGATTCAAAAATCAGTCCCGTCGGGGCAAATAGAACATTTTGTATATATCGAATAACAGAATTAGAAGCGTATCAATGGGAAAGCCGAGTCGTAGAAATATCATGTCTTTCAGAAAGAAGTGAATTCTGATAGATTCTGTTGTTTTTTCGCTTTGGCATTCTTTCTCAACCGTTTCGAAGTCTTTTTGATTTCAATATCATAAAGAAGATTCGGCTTAGAGGACCTGCTCATAAACAATAGAAAAAAGTTCAATAGGAAAAAAAATGAACACCGCTTACCGCAACGATGTCAATTTTGTGGACGTTGTGTACCACCAAATGATTCATGCAATCTTGCTAAAAACCAAGATTAGTTAGCAGTAAGCAGGGTCGAGCCAAAGAGAATGAGCTATGGATTCATTTTCCTAAAGATAGAATTTTGTGTGGCCATCATGCTTTTAAATTGGAGAATAAAAATTGATTAAGAAAATAATTTGTTCAAGAAATAAATTTAGAATATTTTTATGTTGACTAAAATTCTTCATTTCCTTATAAGGCTAAGATAACTTCTACATTAAAATTCTTCTTCCTTTTAACCCTGAATTTAAATATTTGAAAATATCCCAGTTTCTTTCGGAAGTCGCACAATATGAACAATAAAAGGATTAGCTTGATGTAAAAAAGAAGTATTAAAAAATATTTACATTAGGAGTTTAGTTAAGTGATTTGATTAAACTTACAAATCTTAAAGTAGTCGATGCTAATCTAAAAGATGTGAAATGAAGTGCCTTTAGGCATGAATGAGCCTGTTAGAGTGGATGAATTGTATAGGAAACACAAAATATAACAACAATTTACATTGCTAGTGAGATCAAACTTCATTTCCACTGCACTGAGCGAATATGACTCTGTCATAGTGAGTTTGGGAAACACAAAATATTATAACATTTTACAACCATCTTTATGTACCCATACTATGCTACATGAATCACAAACCATTACCACGAATACTGACAGGATAAGCTTATTGCCGACGACGTCTCTCTGTAGCTGCTATAATTTTTGCTTTGATCTTTTGCAGAGTCGCTGCTGCTTCAATCATGTTGATTCTTTCATGAGGTGAAACGGCTAAACATTTCACCGCCAACTCAAAAATTGATGACACGCATTGCTCCTTTGAAATGTAATGTTGATCTTCTCTTGATAACAAAGCAGGCGCTGCAATTTCAGATGCTGCATTTTCTTGTAATGCTTCACTTACCCATTCTTTTATGCTCATTTCCTCACCGAACATATCTTCTGTTGGCTTCTTTCCTGTGAATATCTCCAGCACCATTATCCCAAAACTGTATACATCTCCATTCGTTGACACTTTGCCTTCCATTCCCAACTCTAATTGTACCACAAATATTCATCATTTTGTTAGGATTAGATAGAAACATTGATAATGTAGGAAAGTAATATAATAGAACTAAAGTTGGAAAGTTTAGCATCACACATCACCTGGTGCTGCATAACCGATTGTGGCCAATGTTTGTGTTTGGATGACAGTTTCCCCTTCATCGAAAAGCTTGGCAATACCAAAATCAGCAAGATGAGCAACCATGTCTTGATCAAATAACACATTGCTCGGCTTTATATCACAATGAACAACTGGGAACGTATAACCATGGTGAAGATATTCCAACGCTGCTGCAACATCTATTGGTATGTTTGTCTCTGTACAAGATCCAAACCATCCATGTCGGAATATAACCATTTCTCCAAGCTCCCATTTAGCATATAAGTCAGAATCAATGCTTTAAACTCTGTATTACTACAACATCCAATAACTCGAACCAGGTTTCTATGTCAAATGTTGCTCAGAATTTCAGTTTCAGTATCAAAGCTCCTTGCTGCTCTTTGTAGTTCCAAGTTGAACACTTTTACTGCAACTTTCAGTCCATCAGAAAGTGTTGCTTCGAATACAGAACCGAAACTCCCTTTTCCAAGTAGGTTGCTCTCACTAAAACAACTTGTTCCTCGTTCTAGTTCTATGTAAGAAACTCTTCTACATTCATTAATTGGTGGTGAAATATCCGCGGAGAGTGCTACTTTTTTCTGTATACGCATCCTTATGAGCACGAACATTACAATCACAACTGTAACAACTAATATCACTGAGGGCACAATGAACTGTTGGAAAAAGGTGTACAGAACTAGTACAGAACTTGCCGGGCGTATTACAACTTAAAACAGAAAAATAGAAGATCAAAACTAACAATGAATTAAAACAAGAAAATACAATCGAAACTGGAAAACAAAACCGTAAACAGATGCCGAGTCGAGGAGGCCTCTTTCCGCAAGACGAGATACGCCCCGGTAGTGCTCTCGGATCTGGCGTATCGTCCCCAAAGATGAAACGGCAGCGTCTCGTAGGTGGCAGCACCATGAGCACCAACGAGCTCCGCGAATCGGATGAGGCGAGGGCGAGCTTGGAGAAAGTATGTATGCAGGGAGTGCTCTAAAGTATGCTGGAATGCTTTTGCAGTTGGTGGCTTATGCTGGGGAGACATGTCCTATTTATAGGCGTCGTCCCCCTCATGGGGAGCATGCTGGAGTCAACACCCGCATTAATGTCGGGTGTTACGGAGTTATGTCCCCTATTGAGTGCTTGGCGGTTTCGGAGACAACGTGGGCACGCTTCCGCAGAGCCATCATGTCGGAGCGTTACAAGCGGTTACGACGAATACGGACAACGCGTGCGTCGAGTTCATTGGACGATCCGGACGCTCTTCAAGCGCACAGCAGCCCAACGGATTGGGCCACACGAGTTGGGCCTCGGACCAACTCCATCGCACAACGAGCCCAACGGATTGGGCTACACGAATTGGGCCTCGGACCAACTTCATCTTTGGGCTCGATCAAACGTTGATCCAAAATATAAGGACAATGGCCACGGAACCAGCCCACGAATGTGCCCAAAGAACGGCCCAAAGACCACCCAAAGACCAATTGCAAGATCCAAGATCCACGGACCACGGACCACGGACCACGAAGGAACCGAACCGAACCGAACCGAGCCGGAGCCGAGCCGGCCGGCACGGATGCTGGCGGCGCGGCGGCGGGCGCCGGGCGCCGGGCACCGGCCGGGCGGGCGGCGGGCGGCGGCGGCGGCGTGTACAGGCGTGGGCTTTCCAACCATCAACATGCACATAATTATACTAAGTGTTCAATGACCCACTTATATAGACAATTAATGAAGGTACATTAATCAATGTGGGATAAGGATTAATTAATCCATGCTTATCCCATTAATCACATAACTCCATGTTTAAGTGACCAACTTTGATCCATTATTTCACCACCGGAAATCGGATTTGAGAATGTGAATACACCATGATCATCTACTCGGAACGTAGATCGATCCTATGCCGCTTAATTTCACAAAATTAAACGTTACGTCACTCAAAATCTTGGTCAAAGTAGCTTCCTCGGAAACTTGACCACATATATAATATTATATATATATGCACGCGATTTTCAACAATCCCCACATGAGTGGAAATAGCCATATGCATGATGCAGACCCACCGATCCTCAAAAGATGTTAAAATATTTGGACAGTGGTTTATGGCCTTGAACCTTCCATAGTTAGTACCATCGAGTACGGGAGGATTAGTGGACACGATGCCTGAACTATTCCCCCACAGCGTAATCAAACAATGGTATTAACACTTTAACACCTCAACCTCATCCGTTCTCACGTTTGATTCCATTTGGCCATGGACATCCACTTTGGATTCATAAGTGTTTTGTTTGAAGCGGCCCCACCGCACTTACATAGGTGATTCTTTACCGAGTATCTTGCCATACTCAACCTCCTCGAGGTATCTTAGGAATCATTAAGAGTCAACGACTCAACCTCACCACTAGGCAAGTTTTTCAACACTCGTTTGCTTTCTGGAACAGACTAACTCGAGTGTTTATACACGAACTCATATAGCTTAGTTCTCCCATCAACCAAGTTCTTGGGATCTCCGGTCATCATGGTTGGGTTACCACTATGATTGTTCTTAAGATGTGGATTTTAGTCCCATTCCTCTAGCAATTTGATCATTTGATCTCGGTTCAACCCTTTGGTTAATCGGATCTGCCAGATTATCTATCGACTTGACATAGTCAATTGATATAACCCCACTGAGATCAAATGCCTCACGGTATTATGTCGCCGACGATATGTCGAGACTTACCATTATACAAACCACTTTTCGCCCTTCCAATAGTGCTTGGCTATCACGGTGAATCATCACCGGTGGCACGGGTTTAGACCAACATGGAATATCTTCCAAAAAATTACGGAGCCACTCGGCTTCCTCACCAGCTTTATCCAAAGCTATGAATTCTGATTCCATGGTGGATCGGGCTATACACGTCTGTTTCGTGGATCTCCAAGAAACAGCACCTCCCCCAATCGTGAACACGTACCCACTTGTAGAAAGTGAATCTTTCGTGTCAGATATCCAATTGGCATCACAGTACCCTTCAAGTACCGGGGATATCTCGTGAATGCAGCCCATGATTTTGAGTATACTTCAAGTACCTCAAAACTCTCACTAAAGCCTTCCAATGCTCCTTGCTTGGATTGCTCGTGTAACGACTCAATTTGTTCACGGCGCAAGCTATGTCGGGTCGGGTGCAATTTGTAAGATACATCAAACACCGATGACCTTAGCATAGTCTTCTTGCCCACATGTGTTCACCCTCGTTCTTACTCAGTGAACATCGAGCTCCAATGGGTCTTAGCGTGTAAACTATCAAACGCGTTGAATTTCTTAAGCACTTTCTCGACGAGTGAGATTGTGTCAAGACAATTCCGTCGATCTTCTTATAATCTTGATTCCAAGAATCACATCACTAATCCCATGTCCTTCATGTCAAAATTTCTATTTAACATGCGCTTTGTGTCATTAATGACTTGAGTATTGCTACCCATGATCAACATGTCATCTACATACGTACACACTATAACATAACCATTATCGTTGTTCTTAACGTAGACACATTTGTCACACTCGTTGATTTTGAAACCATTTGCCAACATTACATTGTCAAATTTCAAGTGCCATTGCAACGGCGCTTGTTTCAAACCATATAGAGACTTCACGAGTTTGCATACCTTACCCTCTTGACTGTGTACTACAAACCTTCGGGTTGCTCTATATATACCTCATCCTCGAGGTCACCATTCAAAATCTGATCTTAACGTCCATTTGATGAATCTCAAGATTGTGCAAAGCAGCAATTGCAGAAGCACCCTAATAGACGTAATCACAAATCACGGTGAATAGGTATCAAGAAATCGTATCCTCTCTTTGTTTAAACCCTTTGACAACCAAACGGCCTTATACTTTTCAATTGATCCATCTCGCTTGTACTTTCTTTTAAGGATCCATTTGCATCCTAGGCTTACAACCTTCGCAAATCAACCAACACCCAGTGTGGTTTTGCGAATGGAATCAATTTCGCTTTGAATGCCTCTCGCCGAGCATCCCGTCGACCGAGCATAGGCTACTTTGATCGAAGTTGGTTCTTCGTCCAACATGAACGCAATATAGTCGGGACCAAAATTCTTTGGCGTTCGACTCTCATCGCCGATCTCGGTTCGACCCTCCGGATCGGACTCGATCGCTATACGATATCGGTTCTTTCTCCAAAGGTTTAGAACTCAAGCTTCACCATCGCTCTATTGCTAGGCGGCTTCATTTTTATCCTTGTCTTTACTGAGGATAAACACTTTCAAAGAATATAGCATTCCTTGATTCAATCGTCGTCCCCACGGTCATATCGGTACCTCCGACCGTGGATCGAAACGATAGCGCCGCTGTTCGGTGCATACCCAATAAAGATACAATCGATCGTTTTAGGTCCAATTGTAACTTGTTTAGGAAGAGCACCTCAACCTTCGCCAAACACCCCCACACTTTGAGATATTTGACGATGGCTTTCTTCCTTTCCACAACTCGTAGGAGTGACATCCTTACCTTTGAGTGGAATCTTGTTCAAGATGTAGTTGGTCGTCAAAACAACTTCCCCCACAAGTTCGGGGTAACCTCGAACTAATCAACAAAGCATTCATCATCTCCTTAGTGTTCGATTTTACGCTCAAGAACGCCTATTAGACCGAGGTGAATAAGAGTCGTGGTTTGATGTATTATACCACTTTCGCTGCATAATGCCTCAAACGGAGCTACATATTCTCTCCTCTATCACTTCAAGCAGCCTTAATTCGACGAATTAATTGATTCTCGGCTCGTTCTTGAAGTTTTAAAAGCTTCAATAGCCTCGTCTTTACTTCTTAGAAGGTAAAGATAACAATATCTTGTCGGTCATCAATAAACGTGATGAAGTACTTTTTACACCTCTAGTTTGTACAAACTTTAAATCACACACATCAGTGTGAATAAGTTCTAGAGGCTTAGTGCTCCGTTCTACCGAATGAAACGGTAACTTAGCCATTTTGGCTTCCACACAAACCTCACATTTCGTTTGTGTATTAACTTCATTTAACTTTAGTAAATCTAAATTTACTAATCTTTTTATTGCATTTAGATTAACATGTCCTAATCTACAATGCCATAAATCAGAGCACTCAGTCAAGTAAGAGGAAGTAGATGCATTTTTATTCATAGCAATCTTGGGTACACGGCACAGAACCATTACATTCAATTTGAAAAGACCCCCGGTGAGATAACCCCTACCAAGGAACTTTCCAAACTTAGTCAAGACAAACTTGTCCGACTCAAAACTAGTCTAAAACCCTTATTAACTAGAATAGAGCCCGACACTAAATTCTTGCGAATGTCCGGACATGCAAGCACATCCTTCAAGGTGATCTCAATGCGGACGACATCTTGAGCACCACATCACCAACTCCGCAACCTCGGACGAAGCTTGGTTCCCATGTTGAGCTTCCTCCCTCAACAGGCTTGTAGGTGGAGAAACGATCTTTCGTGACACGCATGCTAGATTGCGCCCGATGTCGATGAACCATCCACCTTGATTCTCGACGTGGTTGACTTCTTCGGTCACCACAAGAGCCAAGTCATCCTTGTCCCATTTGTCAAGTCCTTCTCGACAACGTTGGTAACTTGCTTAGCCTTCTTCTTCTTAGTCGACGGCAGCCTCTACGTGTGGCCATGCTTGCCACAATTGTAACGATCCCCTCAAACTTACGGAAACCACCTTCCTTTGCCTTTATCTTTGACATTGGGACGAACACGTTTGTTGGAGGACCGCCTCTCCAACAGTTGGCTCTAGCATCGATCAAGCCTTTCCCTTTTAGTTCTAGCTTCTTCACGTCAGACTCGATGCGCAGTCTGACGATCAAGTCTTCAAGTGTCATATCCTTTCGCTTGTGCTTAAGGTAGACCTTGAAGTCTCTCCACCCCGGGGGTAACTTCTCAATCACTGTAGCGACGACAAAGCCGTCCGAAACAGTGTGCCCTTCGGCTTGAACCTCGTGCACAATGAGTTGAAACTCTTGCACTTGGTCCATGATCGGTCGGGAATCGACCATCTTGTAGTCCAAATATTTGGCTACAATGAACTTCTTTGTACTGCATCATCACTACGGTGCTTCTTTTCTAACGCATCCCACATACTTTGGATGTCGTTACAACAAAGATAAACACTATACAAGCTATCTTCTAAACTACCAAGTATAAAATTTTTACAAAGGTAGTCGCCGGTCGCCATTGTCATATGCCGCCGGACGTGAAAGTCCGTTACTTGACCGGAACGGCGGGCTCATCTTCTACCAAGAAGTTGGCGAAGCCCAACGTCGTGGTAGAAAAAGATCTTTGTCGCCATCTCAAGTCGGATCCTCCAAACTTGGCGGCTTCGGCGGCATCATCCTGCGGTATGAACAGCGCCGAGATCGATCCATGACCGATCCACCAAGTGTTAGATCCCATGGATCCAACAATCGACCAATCGAAAAGTGCGATCGTCGAACCAAAGGAACCACTAAAGTGGAACCAATTGTTGAACCACTAAAAGTGGAACCAACAACGACCCAAAGGGTCCCATGGTTGACCCCAAGGCATCGAACCAAACATGACCGCCATTGTGCGGTGGCAGAAGAAGAAGCAGAGGCAAAGAAGGCGGCGGGCGGCAAGGCGGCGGTGAGCGGATTCGGTGGTCGGAACAAGACATCTCCACGCAAAGGTATTTAATTTGAAAGTTTTAAGTCAATTTAGAAGTCGAACTCCTTGGCAAGTGATATCTCGTCTTGCGATTGTTGGAAAAGGTGTACGTAACTAGTACGAACTTGCCGGCGACATAACTTAAAAGCGAAAAATAGAAGATCAAAACTAACAATGAATTAAAACAAGAAAATACAATCGAAATCGAAAACAAAACCGTAAGCAGATGCCGAGTCGAGGAGGCCTCTTTCCGCAAGACGAGATACGCCCGGTAGTGCTCTCGGATCCGCGATCGTCCCCAAAGATGAAAGCAGCGTCGTAGGTGGCAAGACCGCACCAACGAGCCCGCGAATCGGACAGAGGCGAGGGCGAGCTGGACGAGAAAGTATGTATGCAGGAGTGCTCTAAAGTATGCCGGAATGCTTTTGCAGTTGGTGGCTTATCGAGACATGTCCTATTTATAGCGCCGTCCCCTCGTGGGGAGCATCTTTGAGTCAACACCGACATGTCGGGTGTTACGGAGTTATGTCCCCTATCGAGTGCGCGGCGGTTTTCGAGACAACGTGAGCACGTTTCCGCAGAGCCATCATGTCGGGCGTTACCGACGGTTACGGCGAATCGGACAACGCGTGCGCCCGTGTTCATTGGACGATCCGGACGCTCTTCAAGCACACAGCAGCCCAACGGATTGGGCCACACGAGTTGGGCCTCGGACCAACTCCATCGCACACGAGCCCAACGGATTGGGCTACACGAATCGGGCCCCGGACCAACTTCATCTTTGGGCTCGATCAAACGTTGATCCAAAATATAAGGACAATGGGCCACGGAACCAGCCCACGAAGCAAGCCCACGAACAGCCCAAAGAACAGCCCAAAGACCACCCAAAGACCAATTGCAAGATCCAAGATCCAAGATCCACGATCCACGGACCACGGACCACGGACCACGGAACCGAACCGAACCGTAACCGAACCGAACCGGGCCGAGCCGGAGCCGGGCTGGGCACGCGGCGGCGGGCGCGGCGCGGGCGACGGCGCCGGGCCGAAAGCACCGGCACCGGCCCCAGGCGGTGGCGATGGCGGCATGGCGTGTGGCGTGGGCTTTCCACCCATCACTTGTGCACATAATTATACTAAGTGTTCAATGACCCACTTATATAGACAATTAATGAAGGTACATTAATCAATGTGGGATAAGGATTAATTAATCCATGCTTATCCCATTAATCACATAACTCCATGTTTAAGTGACCAACTTTGATCCATTATTTCACTCACCGGAAATCGGTTTGAGAATGTGAATACACCACGATCATCTACTCGAACGTAGATCGATCCTATGCCGCTTAATTTCACAAAATTAAGCGTTACGTCACTCAAAATCTTGGTCAAAGTAGCTTCCGAAACTTGACCACATATATAATATTATATATATATGCACGCGATTTTCAACATGAACTTCACTAAGCTTGATCTACCATGATTTTCAGAGCATAATGGAACTTGAAATGTTATTGGACCACATAGGGCAAAGTTGTGGGAAAAAGATTGAGCAGTGAAGTTACGAAAATGACCCCCATCTGGAATTTTCCCCTCCAATTTGTTGTTGGAAACATTAAACTTGTCAAGAAAGGAGAGGTCTTCTAAGGACTTGGGTATTGATCCGGAAAGATTATTGTAAGATAAATCCAATGTTGTCAAACCTTTAACCTTTCCTAAGGATTGAGGAATGGATCCGCTAAACAAATTATGTGATAAGTTAAGAAATTCTAATGATTCGCATCCATCAATTGAGCTGGGAATATCGCCGAAAAATTGATTAAAGGCCAAACCCAAATAGTTGATTACCTTTAAATTTCCAAGCTGAGATGACAATTGACCGTTCAAATAATTGGAGGACAAGCTCAAAGTCACAAGGTTTGTGAGAATCCACAAGTTAGGGGGGATGGTGGAATTCAATTGGTTGAAGCCTAAATATATCCTTCTCAAGGATTTAACTTCACCCAAGCATTCAGGTATTGGACCTATCAGCATGTTACTAGCAAAGTTCAACTCTCCCAAATGATTAATTTCACAAACATTGTTAGGAATAGATCCTACCAATTGATTGCCACTAAGATCTATTCTTTGGAGTTGCTTCAATTTTCCAATTGTTGGTGGAATGGGCCCACTCAACTGATTATCATCCAAGTATAACTCTAGCAAACTGCTTAAGTTTCCAATTTTAGAAGGAATGACACCCATGATGTTGTTGTTTGATGCCCCAATATTCTCAAGAGATGAGGAGAAATTTCCAATAGAAGCAGGCAAAATACCATTAATTGGATTGTCTGATACATCAAAATCCTCCAAATATCGACAATTGGTTAATGAAGAGAGAAATTTCAACTCGTGAGTTGGGGTTTCTGCTCCACTCAAATTATTTCCCCAAATATAAAGTGCTTGTAGGAATCTCAAATTACCAAAGTTTGGTATGGAGCCACTAAACAAGTTGGTAGTCATGTCCAAGTTGGTAAGTTTAGAAGCATTGAGAATAGAGCTCGGAATTGGGCCATCGAATTTGTTTGTACTCAAAAGAAGCTGTTCAAGATTGAGAAGTGAATGACCAAAGTCTGAAGTAAGAGTACCTGAAAACTCATTAAATGAAAGTTCTAATATCTTCAAAGTTGATATGTTGAATATGGAAGATGGGACGAGGCCAGATAATGAATTGTTGAACACACCGAAATATTGGAGGCTTGACAGACTACCAATCTCATTTGGTAATTCTCCTGCCGTATGTAGACATGCATCAGGGATATATATATATATATATATATAGAGAGAGAGAGAGAGAGAGTTTGGTTCAAATAAGAACCATTCTTATCCTAAAAACTAAGAACCAAATGAATTCGTTATGAAAGTTGATGAATTCGTTGAGAAAGTTAATGAATTCAAAAATTCAGAATTTTTCACCAGGGTTCGAATCCCATGAGGCGAAAATTCTATTTTTTGGATTCGATAATTTTCTCACGGATTCATCAACTTTCACCGTAAATCATCGCTTTTGGTTCTCACGTTCTCACAATAAAAATGGTTCTCACGTTAACCCTCCCCTATATATGCTATAAATATTAAATACCAAATTATAGAATAATTTAAATAGAACTTATAATATCTGTACACCCTAATTCGCTAATAATACATTGAAAAGATTAAAAAAACAATCAAGCAATCATATTTCATACGATTTATGTATTGCTAATGTTTCTAGTTTACTTTTTATTTATGAACCGAGCACCTTTAATATCGTGACAAGGCCTAACCATGCATCTTTAACTAAACTTTAATGACGCAGTTATTTTGTCAGTTTTATTTTTCTATAAAACTTTGTATATATTGGTATTAGAATTAACACAAATGTATAAAATAAAAAATAATAATATCAATATAGACTAAACGTGAGCGGTGTTTATAAAAGGTCATACAGAATGTGTATAGAGTGTGATTCATAAAAATACCATTTATTATATAAAATATGAACCCTTCCTGTCCGTCCAATCTAAATGATGTGCGGTTAAGATGATTAATCTATTAGCGTGTATTTTAAGCTTTTTATGTATATATAGAGACATAATGCTATGGATCCTATAATACAAATAGGACTGAGTAAAATAGTTTGAAAAATCACAAATCGTCCGATAAATCGTCCTAAAAATATGGATTACAGAACTGATCGATACAGTTAAATTTTGTAAAAAAAAAAAAACCAAGGATATATACTGATTATGTTTTAATTTTTATGTATAAAATATTGATGATTAAGTAATCATACCAATAACCATTAAATATCTATAATTTAATGATTATATGTTACATGTACTAATTTATGGGTTTATATTATATTGGTGTTATGCGTCAAAATTTTATTCTTTTGACTTTATGGGAATGAAGAAATCATCCGCAATTCTATGATATATAAGTGTTCATGCTATACATTATAAAAAATTATAATCTTATTCTGCTACATTTAATACTTAGATATATAATTGTTTCACTGTTCTGATCTTAGATTAACTATTATAAAAATTATTTATTTTAATTTTTCAATTTTTAGGAGTTAACTAAACCAACTAAAAACATATAATTGATTCTTTTATATGACAAATAGTCGATTAATCTAACCGTGTTCAGCCCTAGGTACAAGCCCTATAGACAAATTGAAATAAAATGTTAAAATAGACAAGTTCTCTTAACAAAAAGTACTAAAATAAAATAAAAGGGATAACGCCACTAATAAATAGGAACACATGATAGACAATGCAAGCATGCTTTGCGATCAATTGGAGTCCATATTTACATAAAAGTTGACAAATACAATCACAACTAACTGTTTTTACTTGAGATCTATTGATATACATATAAATGTTTATACAATTGCAAAAATGCCACAATGATGCATGATTCAATTGATATAAAGAAGTATTCTGAAATTTATACCTTTAAATTTTTAATATTTCTTTATTAAAATATTTTATCCAAACATATAGTTCATGTGACCACTAAAAGTTTGCATTTTCCTCTTTTGGACATGATCCCACATAAATTCCATAATTTTTGTCTTCAATCTACCTATTTATTTACAAAACAAAAAAACACAAAAACCACCACTATACACTTACAATATAGGACCCTTTCTCCACTAACTTTACACCTACTACAATTTATTAAAACTAGTGTCACCAAAACAATACAAGTTTTTGGTGGATGGAGTGAGTATATTTTAATAATTATATATATTTACATTGTACAATTACTATTTGCATATTTTGAGGTATTACAAAGTTTAAACATATGATATCCGTGCATCGGACGGATGATATACTAGTTCTCTTAATTTTCTCAACATGATGCATTAGCTAAAGAATTTATCATAACAAAATGTTAAAAGGTTGCAAAAACCAATAGATAAAAGTTGTTTAACTTTCTTAAAAAATTGTGATAATGAAATGATAAATAAAATGGAGAAAGGATGACATATACCTGTGAAATAATTGTAGCCCATGTAAAAATTTGTAAGCATGCTCATATTTCCAATTGCTCGTGGGATGTTGCCGCTGAAATGGTTGAAGGATGTTTGCAGCAGCTCAAGATTTTTGCATTTCCCTATATTTTGCGGAATCTGCCCTTCAAGTTGGTTCCGATTGAGATAAAGTGTTTTGATGTTGGGCATATTGTTGCACATATCATTTGGGACCCTGCCTGATAGTTAAAAAACTCCTTAATTTTATAAGTTAATAATATATAATTAAGTATCTATAGTGGCAGCCATGATTGAGTTTGGATTGTGTTAGTGATAATAATATAACTATATTTTCACATAACTGAGTTAAACTGTAATAATCTTCTTTACTCAATATAGAACTAATCTGGGTAGCGAAAATAATATTTGTAAATAACAGCTGTCCATTCAATATATTGTATATTCAAAGTAAATTGTGAGCTAATTACTGATTATGTCACTAACAATATGATCATGTGCTTTGGAGGTTAATGGGTGAGTTTTATCCGGATCGATCTGAAATCGTTCATAGTCCATTAAATTTCAAAGCAGCGGTTCCGGTTCCGGGTCTAGACCCATTTTAGACCCGGACCATTTAGACCCATAGTTTGATGATCCGGTCCGATTCGGGTCTGGTTCTGTTTTCGGAACCAGAATCGATACTTATTTATTGATTTTGGTCCGATTAAAACTCATCTATTGATAAGCATAAGTTTAAGTAGGTCTGTCAATGAGTCATTTTTACTCATACCCAAAATTACTCGTAGCCCATTAAATTCTAAAGCAACAATTTCGATTAGGTTTGGTTTCGATCTAGTTCGTTTATGCACCTACTCACATCCGGATGTTTGCACCACAAGTTAATGGTCCAGTCCGGTCCGGATCCGGTATCTAATGGGTCATTCCAAAACTAGAACCGATACTTATTTATTGGTTCTTGTCCGGATAAACTCCGCTCATTAACATCCCTACCTTTTACATATAAATATTACTCTTAGCCCTTTCCATTTACTAGAAAGATCTAAGAATATTAAGTTCTGTTATTGATCATTCTCTCTTCCAAAAAAATCGAAATAAGTACCTTTTGAAAACCTTATTAATTTAGAAAATACGGGACACACTAGTATTTTAAAGACCAACGACAATAGAATAGGAACTTCGACCAAATCTAGCTACAAATATATTCAGGGAGGCGTGTATTGGGCCCCACTGGGAACTTGGAAGTTAGTAGGGGTATAGTGATAGTTAATTAGTCATGCATTTAATATTTTTATATAATAGAAAATCCTACAAATCCTTCATTATTGTTAGCAATTTGATTAACAAATCATATTCCTTTTATTAATTGGTAATTTATAACATCAAAATTATAATATACTACTCCCTCCATCCTATTCAAGATAACTTATATTTTTTTCGAGCTGTTCCACTCAAATTGATCTATTTTATTTTTAGGAAATAATTATCTTTTCAAAAATATGAGTCATATCTATTTTTTATCACTTTCACCACTTTCTACACTTCTCTTATTTACTTTTTATCCATTTAACAACTTTATGTCATCTTTCTAAATAATTGTACTAAAAAGAAATAAGTTATCTTGGGATGAAGGGAATATTAGTTATTGAAGTTATTAATTTCGTTTTGTTAGGTCTATGCTTCAATTTATCGTAACTATATTAAATTATTAAAAGTGTTTTCAATTCTTCGAGATGTGAATATATATTAAGACATATTAGGGAAGCAAATTAAGATACGAATAATGATTATTGGTCATATTAATAGTTGATTATAAAATAGTTATAGTTTTCATGTAATTATTTTTGTTTAAGCTATGCGTATATTGTTTACTATTTAATATTGTTTCATTTTTTCTTTGATGGGTCATTTTTTGTAGAAGTGTCCCATGGTGTAGAGGATTGGTTAATCTTTTTTATTGTTGTGACCTAATTAAAAATGATTATGTTTGCATTAAAAACATTAACTTCTAAATTTGTGTTAAAGTTCGATTTAGTACCTTTAGCATTATTAGTTCCCCCCTAACAATTTTATTTTTTTTCCTCCTTCACTGGCTGAATTAAGGGTGTCTAAACGGTTTTCGGTTAGAACCGGAACCGAATCGAAACCGACAAATTCAGTTAACCGAAACCGACAAATTCGGTTATCGGTTCGGTTTCGGTTCCAGAGTTGAAAAAAAATTTGGTTATTGGTTAACCGATAACCAAACGGTTCAGAACCGAAAAACAAGTTTTTATTTTTCATTATTAATTAATCAATTAAAAATTCTGAAAATTAATTTTTAATTATTACTTTATTTATTATTTTAATTATTTTTTAAATATTTTATTTATTTATAATAAGTTTCAGTTTTTTAATTATTATTTAATTTAATTTAATTATTTTTATTATTAATTAATATTTATTCGGTTTTTCGGTTAACCGAAAACCGAACCGTCGGAACCGATCGGTTTTGGTTAACCGAAAATTTAAAACGATTCGGTTTCGGTTCCACTTTTTGGAGCAATTCGATTCGGTTAACCGAAAAATTTGGTTCGATTAACCGAAATCGAACCGTTTAACAACTCTAGACTGAATCCATAGTTTTGGAATCTATAATTAATGTAACAAATGGACCAACAGAATGCTAATAGTTTATTAACAATTCTGCTAAAAGAGTAAAATTGATCAGAAACACATTTTTTAAGAAAAATCTTACAACACTACATATCATAAATTTGTTCTTTAAATATAATTCAACTAATCATGAAAGCTTGTGATACTTACCTGATAAGCTATTGTTGAAGAAGGTCAAGTATGTCAAAGAAGACATGTTGAAAATGGAAGATGGAATTGTTCCAGTTAGAGAGGCGTCTCTGATGCTTAATATCTCTAGTTGTGAAAGATTCCCTATTTCTTTAGGAATTCCTCCTGAAATTGTTGTCATTAATTAGTTGAAAAATACTGACTTGCATGTTTTAATAAGTTTGAAAATTTTGCCAACAAATTAATGCTATAATCACATATAGAAGTAAGAGGTGATGTGTATATACGTACCTTGGAAATCGTTCACGCCCAAGTACAACTCTTTAAGCTTATTCAAACTCCCAATTTCACTTGGGATCTTTCCATTGAAATGATTATTGGATAATTGAGGAGCTCAAGGCCTCTGCATTTCCATATGTTGGGTGGAATCTCCCCAGAAAGTTGGTTATGCGAAATTACAAGTGCTTCGATATTTGGGAGATTATTACACATATCACTTGGGAGGAACCTGACAGGCTATTATTCCTAATTCTAATTTCTCTCAAGGAAGACACATTGAAGATACCATATGGTATGGATCCACTCAACCGATTATTTTCCAAGTTCAATATTTCAAGGATTGTAACATTGCCAATATCCTTGGGAATATTCCCACCCACTAAATTGAAACTCATATCGAACATCTTTATCTTGGAACTGTTGAACAGAGATGCATGAATTGTACCTGAGAAAGTGTTGTTGTAGCGATAGAGTTTTTCCAGTTGATGTAAACTCCCCAACCATGTTGGTATTTCTCCGGTGAATGAATTCACTGTTGGAAATTAATGGATGATGAGTGGGAATTGCTAGTAATGAGATTCATGGCCTATTTTTCCCCATCGTCTCGTCTTTCGTGCTTTCGTCTTCGTTCTTCTTTTACAGATAAGATCTACAGAAAATAAATCTAATATAACCACGGTTTTTCTCGTGGTGAAAAACAAAACCCAACAAAAAACAAAAACGAGCCACGATGAACGACAGAATCATAATTAATCAAACGCACGTAATAATCAAACGTGAATTAATCCAACAGAGCCAAGATACTGATCCCAGGCTCTGATACCAATTGTAGGGATGACATATGTCTAGCCCTCGCCCCGAGGATCTATCTTGGATATTTAATTCACCATACATTGATTATAATCCTAGCATGCGTCTATACAATTAATTGCAACACGTAGGGGTTTTCTCGTGTTTACCTTTTGATCTGTCGAGATGGATCGAACGGGATGAACGGATCGAACGGTCGAGACTCGTGCTTTGACCTTCTGGACTGTATCCCGGTTGCCCAATCTCCAACGTCGAGTGAGGACGATCTATGGAGAATGCTTCGGAAAATCACCCAATTCACTCTATGAAAAATTTCGAGAATCCTCACAAGAGCTATGTGATGCTCGAAAATTGTGCTCTCAATTATGAAGCATTAGCCTAGACTTTATCTCATACCTTATATTTATAATGCACTACCTTAATCCCATATGGAAATTACCATAATCCTATATGGAAATTACCATAATCCTATATGAAAATTACCATACTTCTAGGATTATTACCATACTCCTAGGATTATTACCATAATCTTATATGGAAAGGATCTATGCATATACCATAAATATAATAATATCCTTGTAGGATAAAGAGAATAAAATCTTGCCTTAGAGTACATGGGGCCGATTTTCTTCTTGCTCACGGACTGGATGGGCCGGCCAGGATCAAATGCAAGGAATAAAGATGGGCCTCAAATAAATTAATTATCTTATGTTCACCAGAACATAAATTAATTTATAAACATTTATTCATGCCACTAGAGAATAAATGTTGACTTACCCTTTATTATCGAAGTTGAGTCGGGCTTGCACTTAGACATTACGAATCCCGTATTTAAGATATCGAACGTCCATTAATTATTTATAGCAATCTGATCGCTTAAAATAATTAATATCTTTAATTCTTAGCGGTACCACTCAACCTTATTATTGTACTTGAGCTAACTCAACCTGCAGGGTTTAGTACAATAAACCTTTTGAGCTCCTTAAGGGGACGTCATCATCCTAAACGGATACGGTGACTCGATACAGATAACTAGCGTGACATACAAGCACTGCCACCACCCAAGATGCGGAGAATCTTGGGTTAGAACATATAACCCTCACCCATAACAAGTCAAAGTGATGGTCAGCAACTCATACTCACCTAATACCTTATCGAGGTTTAGATCATCGACGTCACCGAGATCTTGGTTCTTCACGACGGTCGAAGAAGAACACATCTCACCGTGATCCTTCAATACGCCGAGACGCATCAAGATAGACAAGCAACCAAGTCAAGTCACTTTATCTATACATGACTATACCGACAACTCGTCCTCAAGTTGTCTCAGCTGTGAAACTTTTTATATCTCATTAAGCTTGACCAATCATACAGACTTCTGTGATCTTCTACACACTGTATGATCTAACTTATATATGAGATAAGGGGACACAGATATATGCAATCAAGTATTCAAATCAGATAGGAGATTGTAATAGTGGTAACAGGAAACATTGTATACAAGCTCAACCAAACTGCTTTCAGGATACAAACCAACAATCTCCACTTATACTAAAGCAAACTTTTAGTATACAATGTGTCTCTCTACTAGCTATTACATACAACCATCACTTTGCTTCTCCCACTTATACAAAAGTTTCCTTTCTAAGTGGGTGCCATCAAGCGCAATCCAAGTCCCCTAACGTGTCCGTCGTAGACTTTTTGCGGCAGGCTCTTCGTGAATGGATCCGCTAGATTTTCCGTCGTATCAATCTTTTCAATCAGACGTCACCGCCTAACGATTTCTCGTATGACATGATACTTTCTCTCTATGTGTTTGATCGCTTGTGGGTCCGTGGTTCCTTCGAGTTTGCCATCGCACCGAGTTATCACAAGAACTATGATACTCTTGGGCAAACCAGTACCACACCTAGATCCATGAGGTAGTTCTTGAACCATACTGACCTCTTAGAAGCCTCAAGGCGGCTACATATTCGCTTCCATGATAGAGTCGCAATGCATCGCCGCTTTGCACTCCGCCAGATACGGCTCCACCTCCCAAGGTAAACACATAGCCCGAGGTTGACTTTTTCTCATCATGGTCACTTGAAATCCGAGTTTGTATAACCCAAAGGCATTAGACTATCTCGCATGGTAAACCAGCTTATAATCTCGAGTCCTTTTCGGTACTTGAGTATATGCTTCATCGCAGTCCAATGAGCTTGTCCGAGGTTAGGCGATATCTAGCTACTATGCCTACCGCGATAGCGATATCGGGCCTCGTGCATAGCATTGCGTACATGAGACTTCCTACGCGGAAGCGTAAGGAACTTGTCTCATTTCCTCTATCTCCTTTGCGTCATAGGTGATCGTCTTTAGATAAAGGAACGCCATGTCTGAAAGGTAGCAATCCTTTCTTGGCGGTCTGCATACTAAAACGAGTAATCACAGTATCAATGTAAGACGCCTGAGATAAGCTCAACATTTTCTTCTTGCGATCTCGGTAAACCTTGATCCCAAGAATGTACGCTGCATCTCCTAGGTCTTTCATTTGAAATCGATCGGATAACCAACTCTTTACGTCGATAATGACTTCACGTTGTTACCAACTAGAAGAATGTCATCTACATAAAGTGCGCAAGAAATACCACATCACCGTTGACATCTAACCGATACACACAACTATCGCTAGCAACTGGGTAAATCCATAGGACTTTACTACCTCGTCAAAGCGTAAGTTCCATGATCGGGAGGCTTGCTTAAGTCCATAAATGGACTTCTTAAGCTTCCATACTAGATGCTCACCCTTTACCACATAACCTTGAGTTGCCGCATATAGATGTCTCTACCTTCCTCAAGGTAACCGCTTAGAAAAGCGGTTTTAACATCCATTTGCCAAACCTCTGGGTTCAAGTGGGCTGCTATGGCTAGAAGAATTCGATGGACTTGAGCATTGCTACGGTGAAAAGGTCTCATCGAAATCGATGCCCTCAATCTGAGTGTACCTTTCGCCACAAGTCCGGCTTTGAAAGCGAAACCTCTCCATCGAATCTCTTCCTCTTGTATATCCACTTACTACCTATGGCTTCCTTGCCATCCGGTAGAGGTGTCTTTCATATACATCCATAGCCGTTATGGACTCCATTTCTAAGTCCATAACGGTGCCATAATCTTGCATCAATATCTTGTATCGCCTCTTGTATGTCCATGGGTCGATTATTGCTGCTCGTTTCTCGGGACTAAACCAAGATTCACCCACGAACATAAATCGCTCGGGTTGACGAACAACCTCCCACTACGACGAGGTTCTAGGCACAATGGCAACGGTGGGTGCGAAACTTGTGGTTCTCTATTTTGCACAACTTCTCGGGTAGGTACCACTTGTGCGGTCGGTATCTCTAGTGGAACTCGACCCACTTCAATTTCTTGAAGTATCGGTGTCGATCCTCCCACTGACTCGACATCTCGCACTTTCGCCTAATCGGTGGTGCAATCGACCATCTTCTAATTCTTCAAGAATGATTTCAACTTTGGACTTATGATTTTCATATAATCCTCTTCTAAGAATCGGGCATTAGTGCTAATAATGACCTTCGATCCTAGGACTATAGAATAAACCACCTTCGTTCCTCTAGGATAGCAATAAACGACCTTGCGTCGGATCTAGCCTCCAACTTGTCGCCTTCTTGTTCAAAGACATGTGGCCGGATCGCCCATATCCTTATGTGGCTTAAACTAGGCTTACCAAACCACAACTCGAAGGGGTCTTTTCGATCGACTTGGACGGTACTAGATTTAGCAAGTATGCCGCCTCTCTAAGGCATACCCCGTAATCGAAATAGGCAATGTTGCATAGCTCATCATTGATCTAACCATTTCTAAAAGAGTCCTATTTCTTCGCCTCGACACACCATTTTTTGTGGTGTGCCCGGTGAAATCTTGTTGGGAGGTAATCCCACACTTCACTAGATAGTCCATAAACTCGTTATCGAGGTATTCGCCACATGATCGATCGTAACGATGACTTGATACTTTACCTAGCTTCGTCTCCACTCCGCCTTAAACTCTTTGAATTTCTCAAAGCATTCGTGACTGCGGTGAAGCGGTATACGTATCCGCACTGAGTAATCGTCAATGAAAGTGACAAAGTACTGCACCTCCACGAGCTTGTGTGGACATCGGTCCACACAGTCGAATGGACTAACTCCAACATTTCTTTGGCTCTATAACCCTTCGCTTTGAAGGTCCGGTCGACATCTTACCTTCTATACAGGATTCGCAGATCGGGAATGTAGTAATCATTAGATTACCCAACGCTCCATTCTTAGCCGTCTTTGGATCTTATTTAGATTGATGTGACCTAATCTAAGATGCCGGAGAAAAGTGGTGTCATCTTCTAAGAAAACTTTCTCTTTTAGGGTTTGATGAAGATGCAACATAGTTATAGGTATTATGTTTGGCGAAATAGTATAAAGCTTAATTATATAACGTGCAACACGTATAACTTCGTCATTTCTTATGATAGAAACACCACTATCAAAAATAACGAATATCCATGAGTAAATAATTTCAAAGCAGAACAAGGTTCCACCGAAAATCCGCACATATAAAGCGTCTTTTAAAACTAAAGCTGTTTTCTCAAAACATAAAGTAACATCTCCAACCGCAACGGCCTCGACTTTCGCGCGTTGCCCATGGAGATCGTTATCTCGCCATCAAACAGCTCCTTGTCCGCAGAACCCCGCAAGGTGTAACAAACATGATCGGTTACCAGTATCTACTACCCAAGAATGGGTAGAACAAGTCGCTAAACATGTTTCCGTTACTAAAGCAAATGGCGTACTTGAGCCTTGAGCATAGGGCACTGGCCTTCCAATGCCCGCCCTTACCGCACTGAAGCACTTGCCCTTCTCCTTTGGCTTCTTCAAACCTCCGGTGGCAACCACGTTCTTGTTCCCATTACTCCCACTATTTTCCTTGCCTCTTCCACCTTTGGTACCCCTTTTTCTTTTTCCATTTTGCAATGAAAATTTTGGGCCCTTAGATGTGCTAGCAAGAGCATGTGCTCCTTTTCCCATAACTCCTTCCGCAGCAACGAGATCATTAAGCAACTGACTAAGTGTAAACTCGGTCTTGCTCATGATCGCATTCACGCCGAAAGTTCTCAAAAGACTTGGGCGGTGTATTGAGGATGATATCGACCTGGCTTCACCGTCAATACCTCCTCCCAACCGATCAAGACTATCCATAAGATGAGTCGTGTGGGAGACATGTTCATGGACCGAACTTCCTTCTTCCATCTTACACGCCAAGATTTCTCTCATTGTGTGGAAGCGATCGTCCGATCCGATCGCCCAAACTTACTCGAGACTTGACCAAATATCACCACGCTCACCATTGATCGATCTTTGCACTGCAAGCCTTTAGACATAGTAGTCATCATATAACATTTAGCCATATTGTTTGACTTATTCCAAAGTCCGCTGACTCTCATTGCTCATTAGTCGATGCGTCAGTAAGGGCATCGGGTTTAGGAGTAGTGAGAACAAACATGTGTTCTTTAGCGATAAGAACATATTCCATATTTTGTTTCCACTCGATAAAATTTGGACCGGATAACGGATTTTGTGCAAGCATATTGATTATCGACGTAAGAGACATATCTGAAACGATAATGTAAACACATAAGCATACGATCGCATATAATTCGTAACAATAATATTGTAACCTTTTGATAAAACAATATCAATTGAAACCTCCAATCGCCCAAGGAATCCCACATGCAAGCCATGCGTGTGGACGTTTACCATGAACCCCCGACTGCACTAAAATATTCCTTTTAGTCGCTTAATTTCATTCCATGTCAACTTAACCTTATGACAAATGAAATTAACGATTGGACCTTACTGACCACATCACTATCGCAAGAAGGGACTTGGCGGGAAGTTGTACTCGAGGTGATGTCTAAGCAATGACCACATTTTAACGTGAAATGAATTCTTAGAATTGGCATACTCACTAGGACCATACCGCTTCCAATTCAAATTCTTTTGTTATCTTATTTTATATCTATCTCTAGAGAACTTATGAAAATCGCACATGCAAGCCACGCGTGTGGACGTTTACACATGAAACTCCCACTTCTCAATAGATTTAAAATATTTTATTTAGAAATCTCATCTAACAAACTTATGATAAACAGTGCAAGCAAGCCACGTGGGTGAACGTTTACTCACAGTGCATCTCACTTTGTTTAGAGATCAAAATGTGGAGGTCTTGACATTTTAATTTGAAAAAATTAATTTGTCGGGTTTGCTTGCTTAGTCTTTTTATTCAAAAGGTTTGTCCATGCAGATCACGTAATCCTAGCATGCTTTTCTATAGAACTCAACATGTAAAACATGCTCGCAGAATTCTAAAATATGCTTGATAAACGCGATAAACCTAGCATGCTTACTATGCGCATCCAATTACGTAAAACACTTAAAGGTTTGTCAACGTAATATAAACATACATAGCATGCTACTGCATAATTTAAACATCCACGACATGCATATGAACGATAAAATAAAATAAAACGTTCATCGCGGCCCAATCGTGAAACCTGCACTTTCCTGTCTAATCTATTACATAGATTTGCAAAGTACATAATTAAACATCGAAAACGGGCCTCGCGTGCACGGGCACGGACCGGATTCAACAAATGGGCCTCGCGTGCATGGGCACGGACCGAAAAATCTGGGTTGGGCTAGAAAAACGGGTCTGGGCCGGGTCGGCCCAATCTGTCTTGAGCCGAGCGCTGGCAAAGCAGCCAGCGCACCGCCCACGCCTTGCGCTACGCCGCGTGTTCCTCGCGGGCTTCCTCATGGTCGCTAAAGCGATCATGACCCGACTGCACGCGCGCGTGGCCACGGCCGAGCGCCGAACGTCTGCCGAGACGCCATCGCCCGGCGGCGAAACTTCGCGATCGTGAATCGCTATGCGGCGTCGGGTGTCTCGCGCGCGAACGCGCGCCCCGTCGCCCGCTAGCTCGCACTGCCGCGTTGCCTTGCGGTCGAAACTCGCGACCGCTAACTTTCCCGCAAGGCGCCAGGGATCTCGCGCGACAGCGCCCGCCGCCGCGCCCTCGCGATCGCCCTCGCGACGCGAGGCTCGCCGCGAAACCGCCCGAGGACACCCGCGAGACCTGTTTTTCCCCATCGTCTCGTCTTTCGTGCTTTCGTCTTCGTTCTTCTTTTACAGATAAGATTTACAGAAAATAAATCTAATCTAACCACGGTTTTTCTCGTGGTGAAAAACAAAACCCAACAAAAACAAAACGAGCCACGATGAGCATGTAATCACAATTAATCAAACGCACATAATAATCAAACGTTAATTAATCCAACAGAGCCAAGATACGATCCCGTGCTCGATACCAATGTAGGGATGACATATGTCTAGCCCGCCCGAGGATCTATCTTGGATATTTAATTCACCATACATTGATTATAATCCTAGCATGCGTCTATACAATTAATTGCAACACGTAGGGGTTTTCGTGTTTACCTTTTGATCCGTCGAGATGGATCGAGCGGATGAACGGATCGAACGGTCGAGACTCGTGCTTTGACCTTACGGACTGTATCCGGTTGCCCAATCTCCAACGTCGAGTGAGGGACGATCTATGGAGAATGCTTCGAAAATCACCCAATTCACTCTATGAAAATTTCGAGAATCCTCACAAGAGCTATGTGATGCTCGAAAATTGTGCTCTCAATTATGAAGCATTAGCCTAGACTTTATCTCATACCTTATATTTATAATGCACTACCTTAATCCCATATGGAAATTACCATAATCCTATATGGAAATTACCATAATCCTATATGGAAATTACCATACTTCTAGGATTATTACCATACTCCTAGGATTATTACAATAATCTTATATGGAAAGGATCTATGCATATACCATAAATATAATAATATTCTTGTAGGATAAAGAGAATAAAATCTTGCCTTAGAGAGTACATGGGCGCCGATTTTCTTCTTGCTACGAACTGGATGGGCAGACCAGGGATCAAATGCAAGGAATAAAGATGAGCCTCAAATAAATTAATTATCTTATGTTCATTTGAACATAAATTAATTTATAAACATTTATTCATGCCACTAGAGAATAAATCTTGACTTACCCTTTATTACCGAAGTTGAGTCGGGCTTGCACTTAGACATTACGAATCCCGATTTAAGATATCGAGCGTCCATTAATTATTTATAGCAATCGATCGCTTAAAATAATTAATATCTTTAATTCCTAAGCAAGTACCACTCAACTTTATTATTGTACTTGAGCTAACTCAACTGCGGGGTTTAGTACAATAAACCTTTGAGCTCCTTAAGGGACGCCATCATCCTAAACGGATACGGTGACTCGATCTGAGATAACTAGCGTGACATACAAGACCGCCACCACCCAAGATCGGAGAATCTTGGGTTAGAACATATAACCTCACCCATAACAAGTCAAAGTGATGGTCAAGAACTCATACTCACCTAATACCTTATCGAGGTTTAGATCATCGTCGTCACCGAGATCTTGGTTCTTCACGACGGTCGAAAGAAGAACACATCTCATCGTGATCCTTCAATACGTCGAGACGTACCAACATAGACAAGCAACCAAGTTAAGTCACTTATCTATACATGACTTATACCGACAACTCGTCCTCAAGTTGTCTCGGGTTAGAAACTTTTATATCTCATTAAGCTTGACCAATCATACAGACACGTGATCTTCTACACACCGTATGATCTAACTTATATATGAGATAAGGGACACAAATATATGCAATCAAGTATTCAAATCGGATAGGAGATTGTAATAGTGGTAACAGGAAACATTGTATACAAGCTCAACCAAACCGCTTTCAAGATATCAAATCCAACAATCTCCCACTTATACTAAAGCAAACTTTTAGTATACAATGTGTCTCTCTACTAGCTATTACATACAACCATCACTTTGCTTCTCCCACTTATACAAAGTTTCCTTTCTAAGTGGGTGCCATCAGCGCAATCCAAGTCCCCTAACGTGTCCGTCGTAGACTTTTTTTGCGTGCTCTTCGTGAATGGATCCGCTAGATTTTTCTTTTGACGAAGAATGGGTGAGTTAACTATAGTTTATTTATTTATTCTTTTTCATGATTATTACGACATCCATGTTACTCTTCTCAATTTAAGTACATATTTTTCATACTTCGTAAATTAAATAAGTAAATCTTGATATGAAAATAAAAGATATGCTTTTGGATACGTCTATTATAGAGTTTTTGTTGTATATTAATATTTTAAATCATTTCGTTGGGTTCAACTTTGCTTGGTCATGCATGAATTTATCATATATATTTTTTGAGCACGTACTGATATTGGTTTTCATACAATAACTCGCGAGACATTCATGCCACAAAGTACAGATAAAATTAATACCCATATTGAATGTATCCCCCTATAAACATCCCCCTATAAACAGACTTTGATTATGTACAGAAAGTATTGAAGAAATTCAATATGCATGAATAAATTTATAATTTAGTGAATTAAATAATTTTGAGTTTTGTGAAACCATATAATCCATTATAGATTACTCAATATCTATGAATTATAAATCCAATCTATCATTCAAAATAAATGGTAAATAAAAATTTGAAGTACACCTCTTAACTTTATTTTTTTTACTGCCGAGAGAATCAATGAATGAAGGAATAATTATGAAATTTTCATATTAATCATCAAAGATGAATCAATCGACAAGTTGTTGTTATTATTATTATTATTATTATTATTATTATTATTATTATTATTATTATTATTATTATTATTATTATTATTATTATTATTATTATTATCGATGCTTGAATAACATAATAATATATCTAGCGAAGATTCAAAGAAATATGATTCTTTTTTCTTTTAAAATAAAAAATATGATATGTTCTCATTGTCCAGGCTAATAATTGACTTGGAATAAAGATTCAGTTAATCTCCCAAGATAAGGATTCCAACATAATTGGCTATAATATGATGAGTTATGGTGAAAAAGTCTACATAAAGTCTCACTATTTCAATAAGAACTACACACAAATTGACAGCTACTAAACATTCAGACATGCTCCTCCTAAACCTTGAAATGATGCACTTCAATGTTGTCAGTGGCAAGCTTCTTGAAATTGCTAAGCTTTGACGTCGTATAAAACTTCCCCAGTTATACTTGGAAGGATTAATTTCTCAACTACCAACTCTTGCAGTGGTTCAATCAATACATAAATGAAGGATTAAAGAAGAAAGGAACTGAAAACCTCTTATTCTCATAGTTGACAATCACTATGTGCTCCACGCTCTCATACTTATCATGTCACCAAACTATATATCTAAACCAATAATTATAATTTGAGGCCTAGTGCTAGTTGGGAGCAGGGTAGGATGGATAGTAGTTCAGCCTCATGAAGCTCTTCTGCTTGAAGAAGCCGTTAAATCCATCTTTTTTTTAACCAAACGTGAGAAACGATAGAATTAATTTGGAATTATTGTGTTTAATTTCCTTACCATTATGATCATAAAGAATTCCGTAATTGATGGATAGGTAATAGATTTGTTCTTAATTTAAATTCAATTCCAATTTTGAAGTTCAATCTTATACTTACCTCAATATAATCTTAGACTATTATTTATGGTAAATTTATTAATATCTTCCAAAATTCATACAATCATTTATATATAGCATTAATTGAGAATAATAAATAAATAAAAATTATAATATATAAATTAAGAATACATATAATAGAGATTTAAGATAAATATGAATAAAGAGTAGAAGTGATGCCACATAGGCACACAAATGAATGTGGTGATTCTAATACGTAACTGTAGAATAGATTTATAGAATAGATATAGATTAGATGGGTAATTTTTCCAATTATTGAACTCCACCTACTCACTAACATCCCATTTCTTACCAAGAAGTATAGCAATGTCCAACTCCACTCCGATCTACACATAAATTTCAGTTCTTCATTTTGCATAATTTTATTACATCTTCAAGCGACCTGTGTTCGGAGATCTACAGATTCATTCAATCTCACCCGATCCTTGCACTTCTCAGGTAAAAATTCTCATGCTATTTTATACTCTGCTCTTCTTTGTCCATGCTATTTTATACTCTGCTCTTCTTTGTTCATGCTCTTCTTTGTACAATATCTTGCAAATTTTAACTCAAGGTTTCAGGAATAGAAAACTTCAGTTTTTTGTATAAAAAAATGTAAATGAGAATTTATTTGGCTAAATCCTCTGCAATCTGAGATCCGTATTCGACATAAATCGTTAACTTTTTATCTGTAGAAAACCCTCAGTGTTGCTACCATCTTTGTGGTGTAAATATAAAAGTTGATAGTATTATTATGTTTCAATATTATTATTTTCTGATAGGTGGCGAATATTATTAGTAGAAATGGAGAAAAGGCACATTACAGCTATTTTTCACACGAATCATTGACTAATAATTGTTGTTTTCTGTTTCTACTTTATATGGGAAGAGCAAAATGGAGAGAATGATAGCGCAAATTATAGATTCGATATTATCAAAGTTATGGGATGCGTTTTCGTCAAAGGCGTTGGAGCAGGCTGCAGATAATGCACACAACAGCTTGAAGACTATAAAGGACTTTGAGCTCAGTTTGAAAACTCTACAGAAAAAATTGAAGTCATTGAACGCTAAGGCATCTGATGTGAAGGAGGAAATCGAGAATGCAGAGCTTTCAGGTCGAAAGAAAAGGAAACGAGAAGTTGAGGAATGGTTGGAAGAAGTCAAATCCGTTAAGAAAGAAGTTATTGAGGTGGGGACTCAAGTAGAATCAGAAGGATTTATTACAAGGTTGATGGATGGAGGAAAAGTGGCAAATTTAAACGACGAAGTTGAGAACCTTGTTGAGCAAAGTCGAAATTTTGGAGAACTTCTACTTGATGTTTGTGGAACTAAGGGAGAGACGTTTTTGACAAATGGGATGGTTGGCAAAGCATTTAGCGATAATTTGGAAAGAATTTTGGAACTTTTGGATTGTCGAAAAGTGTCAAGCATTGGCATTTATGGTATGGGTGGTGTGGGGAAAACGGCGCTCGATATGCACATTAACAACCGACTCCTGCAACAATCTCAAGGACGCGTATTTTGGGTTACAGTCTCTCAAGAATTTACTATCACAAGTTTACAAGACAAGATAGCTCGTCTTTTAGGTGTAGACCTTTCGGATGAGGATAATGAAGGTAAAAGAGCATCGAGGCTGCATAGCACTTTATCCAAGATGAAGAATACAGTGCTCATATTAGATGATGTGTGGGAAAATATTGATGTTTTAAAGGTTGGATGTCCTATTTCTAATGACTGTTGTAGGCTAATTATTACAACTCGCTCATTGAAAGTGTGTCGTCAAATTCATTGCCAAGAAGAAATTCAAGTGAAAAAACTAGGTGAGGATGAGACATGGAAGTTATTCAATGAAATGCTGGGACATGGGATAGAATTGGGTCCTCAAGTAGAAGAAATCGCCAAATCTGTGGCAAAAATGTGTGATGGTTTGCCCCTAGGTATTATTACCGTGGCTGGAAGCATGAGGGGTGAGAAAGCCAATCATATGTGGACAAATGCTTTAGCAGAACTAAAGGAACGTGTGGTGGGGCAAGATGGCTCGGGAGAAGATGAGGTTTTGAAGTATTGAAATATAGTTTTGATCGTTTGAATAGTAATCATCAGAAGAGTAATGGGTTCAATACGTTGCAGCTTTGCTTCCTGGATTGCTCGTTATATCCTGAAGACTACAAAATGCTTAAAGAGAATCTTGTTAGAAAAATCATTTGTGAGGGGTTGGTGGATCAAAGAAAGAGTAGGAGAGCACAAATTCACCAAGGCCATTCCATATTGGATAAATTAGTGAACGTGTGCTTATTGGAAACTGGTGTTGATTTTGAAAAATATGTGAAGATGCATGATCTTGTAAGAGGTATGGCACTGAAGATTGTTGAGGGGAAATATATGGTAAGAGCAGGTGACTACTCTTTGAAAGAGATCCCTGACGAACAACAGTGGACAAAGGGTCTCGAGAAGGTGTCCTTAATGATGAGTGGCATAAGGAGAATTGAAGATGAAACATCTCCCGACTGTCCCAACATCTCAACATTGATATTATGTGGGAATTCGTTGGAGGCTATCCCAAATTCATTTTTCTCTAAATTTCAGGGCCTATGCTCTCTTGATTTATGTGAAACTGATATAACGACGCTGCCAGAATCAATCTGTGACATGAAGAGCCTGAAGACCTTGTTCCTTGAGTACTGTTTTAAGCTTGAAAATGTGCCCTATTTGGGAAAGTTGAAATCACTGAGGGAGTTGAACCTCTCAGCCACGGCCATCAAGAAAGTGCCTCAAGGACTTGAGGAATTGCTCAATCTCAAATTCCTCTCTTTGGATGCAGACGGACTGGAGATGCTGCCGAGAGGATTATTACTCAAGCTTAGGCACCTTCAGCATGTGAAATTTCCACTTCATATACAAGTACCGATTGAAGAAATTGAGAATCTCAAGCAGCTCGAAGAGTTTAGTGGAAGAGTGAGTAATGTGAACAATTTTAATTGTTTTATTAGATCTCGGGTGCATGATACTTGCTTTAGAATACAAGTAGGAAGTATGTTGAATTATACAATAATGAGTTGATCTTGTGTGAAGTCAACCTTAAAGATGAGGAAGTATTAGGGCAAGGCATTGTGTACGTAACAGCTTGGAAATGCGAGGGTATGAGTATCTGCCTTGTGGATGATTTTCCAGGATTGAATAATCCCACATCCCTCAAGAGAGTAAGAATAGTAAGCTGTGGAGGAATAGAGTGCATTTTGAGGAGTGATCAGCAAGGATTATCACCATCTCAAATCTCGACACTCGAAGAAATTCTGTTGGTGGAGTTGGATGATTTGAAGGGGCTTATCAAGAAAGAGGACATAGGAGCATCAGTTGCACCTGCGCTACCTGTATTTTCCTCTCTTAGAAGGCTAGTTATTAGCAAATGTAAAAATGTGAGGAAGTTGGGCTTAACAGCTTTGGTAGTTCCCAACCTTGAGTATCTTGAAATTGAAGTGTGTGGAGAGATAGAAGAGATATTTGAAGATGAAGGAAGAGGTTCCGTCGCCCTCCCCAAATTAAAAAAGTTGGAATTACGGGAGCTGCCGAGGCTAAATAGCTTATGCAAGGTAACACTGATCTGCAACTCCATCAAGACCATCGAAATTGTGCAGTGCCCAAGATTGATGAAGAAGCTTCCTGTTCATATCGACGTTCCTCCACCACCCACCCTGAGAATGATAAGGGTAGCCGTAGGATGGTGGGAATTGTTGGAGTGGGACAATCCCAATCTCCCTCAACTGCTCCATCCCTTCCTTCAACTCTTTTGAAGTTTGTTTGGTGTATCAATTTTAAATGAATGTAGGATGCATATCTTCTAACCATTTGATTGATTACAACTTACTAAGGTGATAATTATAACTAGTTGGACTTATCTCTTAAAGTGAAATATATCAATTAATTCAGAGTGCACATTATGCTACAAGCATCGAAACCCATTATCGCGAATACTAACAGAGAAAGCATATTGTGGACGACACCTTCGTACACCTCTGACAATTGTTGCATCTTTCTTCCGTAGAGGAGCCGATGCTCCAATCATGCTTGCTCTTTCATGAGAAAAAAAACTAAACATTTCATTGCCAACTCAAATATGACCACATGCATTGCTCCCTGGCAGAATAATGTTTATCTTCCCTTGATAAAAAAGCAGATGCCACAATTTCAACTGCTGCATTTTTTTGTAACGCTTCTTTTACCCACTCTTTCAAGCTCATTTTCCCACCGAACATATCATCCGTTGGCTTCTTCCCTGTGAACTCTCCAGGAGCAATATCCCAAAACTATATACATCCTCATTTGTCGGTACTTTCCCTTCTGTTACCAACTCTAATTGTACAAATACATTCATCATTTAGGATTTGATAAAAAATATCGATAATTTTGGAATAATATGATAGAATTAAAGTTGGCAAATTTTGCATCACCTGGTGCTGCATAACCTATGGTTGCCAGTGTTGGCGTTTGGATAACAGCTTGCCCTCTATTGAAAAACTTGGAAATGCCAAAGATGAGCAGTCATGTCTTGTTCAAGCAAAACATTGCTTGGCTTTACATCATAGTGAACAACCGAGAATGTATAACCGCGATGTAGATAATCTAGGCTGCTGCAACATCTATTGCTATTTTCATTATCTGTATAGATTCAAACCATACATGTCGGAGTAACCATTTCTTCCAGAACCAATGTTTTTAACTCTGTTTTACTGCAACATCCAATAACTCGAACCTTCTGTGTCGAATGGTGCTTGTTATTTCAGTTTCAGTATCAAAGTTCTTTTGCTGCTGCTTGTAGTTGCAAGTTGAACAATTTGACTGCAACTTCTAATCCATCAGAAAGTGTTGCTTGGAAAACTGAACCGAAACTTCCTCTTCCAAATAGGTTGCTCTCACTAAAACAACTTGTTCCTCGTTGGAGTTCTACGTAAGAGATTCTTCTCCACTCCATAACTGGTGAAATTTCAGTGGAGGACGCAACTTTTTTTCTGTTTCCGTCTCCTTATGAATAGGAGCATGACATTCACCACAATGGTAGCTAAAATCACTTAACCATGAGTTTCTTTAAGTTTGATCTACTATGATTTTCTGAGCAGTGTGGAACTTGAAATCTTATTGGACCACCCCATCTGGAATTTCCCCCTCCAATCTGTTGTTGGAAACATTAAAATCGTCAAAAAAAATGGGAGGTCTTCTACGGACTTGCTTATCGACCCAGAAAGTATGTATGGTAAGCCCAAATAAATATCGCTTAATCCTTCTAATCATTTCCTGAAAAGAAAAAAAAAAAAAAACTAAGACAAGGCTCTTTTAAAAAGTAGATAGCTTTGCAGTCTTCAAATTCTTCTTGTGAAAAAATTGTGCTACAATCCTTGAGTGCAAACATCGGATACGAGTTGCGATGTATACAGTTATGGGATACTATTGTTGGAGATGTTAACGAGTAAAAAGCCGGTAGATGATATGTTCGATGGTGAAATGAGCATCAAGGAGTGGGTGGAAAATGCATTACAAGAAAATGCCATAAGCAAAATTGTGGGCCCTGGTTTGCTATCAAGAGAAGATCCACATTTTTCTGCAAAGTTAGAATGTGTAAAGTCTATATTGGATTTGGCAATGAAATGTTTGGCCTTTTCACCAGAGGAAAGAATTAACATGATGCAAGTAGTAGCTCCTCTTCAGAAGATCAAAGGCAAAGTTCCAGAGGAATAAGTCGAGAAGAAGCTTTGCAGGTACTGCACTTTCGAGAGGTAGTTAGTGATTGTTTTTACTCGGTTTCTCTTGTATATGTTAAGTGGGCTTAGACTAATGTTATTTATTAACACAATGGGCTGATTTTAAGACCCATAGTTTAGGATTATCTTAGCTTTCCTTTGTGATTAGCTTTAGTTTATAAAGTAGGGTTACACTTTCTTTAGAATGATATCGAAAATAAAAACTCATTTTGGAAACCGTGTTAGTTTGGCCTCCGTGATCGAGAAGATTGGGAGTTCTTGCATACTCGAAGCGTAATTTTGATACGTTCATTATTCATCCCACACTAAACAGCAATAAGCTAATGTGTTGTTTTTCCTGCTTTGGAGATAACATAAGGGAGTTTGAATTTTATGAAATATCTTTCAATTATTTAAGGGGCTGTACCAGCGGGCAGTATCACCCCACATTCAGAGCAGGAACTCATCAAAAATAGGCATCCAATGAGCATATATTATAGTGGGTAACACCTGTATATTTCCAGTATCAAACCTTTGTTTTTATCACTATATCATGACTAGCAACTCAAAACTAACGTGTTGGCTCAATAGATGGGAATAAAATAGAGTTAGGATTGAAAGTTTCTAATTAAAAAAAAAATCAATTTGACTAGCCCGAAACAGAAATAGTCTAAGCCTAATAGAACTGCCTCGACAATCGGGTGAGTTAGCCCGATTATAGGCTAGCAATTAATCGGCGATGTTGATTTTAGCCCATAATCTACCGTTTTAGTCATCCGGAGGGGGCTAAAACTAATTAAGAGATCAACCCTAGATAAGAAGGATTTATTCAAGAATTAATCATATGGAGCGAAATGTAATTACTAACCATTGATGTTTAATCCCTAGGATAATTTTCCATTCGTTAAATTACATCGTTCACCTTTATTTTTGTTGAAGTTTTTCATAATTTATTGCTTGACTATTAGTTAGTAAACAATCCAAATTGAAAATAATTAAGTCTAGATAGATTTAGGACAACAAATTAAAAGTAATCATAAGTTTAGAATCACTAATCCGATCAAGGGATACGATCTTACTTCCACTAATTACAACTACACCGTGTACTTGCGGAATCATAGCTAAAATAAGTAGCGAACACTCGTGAAGTTACACCTTTATGATAATCAGTTGCAAGGATATATGCCTCGCTATCTTTGCCAAATCAGTAATTTGGGGAACTTCTACTTGAATGGTAATATGTTCAACACCTGAATGTTTTTGAGATGTTAAATCGCTAAGAGAAGTCTCATTGCCATCAGACAAGCTGAGTTCCGCACTTCCTTCCAACTTGTTCAATCTTTGGGACCTCATAATACTTTATTTGTCGTCAAACTATTTGAGTGGTCACCTTCCAGATGCAATTAGAATTTTAAGGCTTTCAGCGAGATGGGCGTCTCCTGTAACAAATTTTCAGGACATATTCTGAGCACAATCCGCGGCTGCGAATTACTTGAAAACTTATCATTATCAAATAATACGCTTGATGGAATTGGATCTTTCCAATAATGATCTCTCTGGTTTAATATCTGAGTCATTGACAAAGCTTGATCTCAAACGTTTTTAATGTGTCCTACAACAGATTGGAAGGGGAGATTCCGGATAAGGGTTGCTTTGGAAACTTCACTGCCGATTCTTTTCTTCAAAATTCTACTCTCTGCGGCGCAACAAGATTTCAAGTCTCAGCTTGCAGAAAACCAGCATCAAAGAGTGTTTGGCGAGTAATGAAATATATTATTCCCGCCTTTGTTGCAGCTATGTTCACCACCTGAGGTTCCATTAGTAGGTGTTGGTTGGAAGATAGTTTCAGAGAGAGAAATAAGGCAGGGGACGTAGTGGGATAAACCTACTTGGAAGAGGAGGCATGGGTTCGGTAAACAACGCAACCTTGCAGATCGAACATATGCTGCAGTGAAAGACTTCAACTTGGAATTAGAAGGAGCTAACAAGAGCTTTGAGACTGAAAGTCAACATAGAAACTTAGTGAAGATACTTGGTTGTTGCAGTAACCCCGACTTCAAAGCCTTGATTCTTGCATACATGCCTAATGGGAACTTGGAGAAATTGCTGCATTCAAGCAACTGTTGCTTATGCAGCACCAGGTGACGTATTTCTAGTTATGTAAAATTCTCAAAGCCTTATTTCGCCTTTTGAAACTATACATGTGTTAATCAAATAGAGTTTGGGTCAGAAGAATGGTTTCCACGAGTGGGGATTATACAGTTATGGGATATTGTTGTTGGAAATGTTTACAACTAAAAAGCCGACAGATGATATGCTGAATGGTGAAATGAGCATAAAGGAGTGGGTGGAAAATGCAATACAAGAAAATGCCATAAGCAGAATTGTGGCTCCTGGTTTGCTGTCAAGAGAACATCCACATTTTTCTGCAAATTTAGAATGTGGAAAGTCTGTTTTGATTTGGCAATGAAATGTTTGGCCTTTTCACCGGAGGAAAGATGTAACAGATGCAAGTGTAGCTGCTCTGCAGAAGATAAAAGCTAAAGTTCCAGTGGTTGCAATGATTATAATTTATCATTAATTTGAATTTAGTGTGTTTTTTAGCTTGCCCATTTAAACTTTACTAGTGCAAAGTTATGAGAAGGGATGAAAGATCTGGAATAACAGATGCATTAATATTTAGTACTAACATTGAACTTGTGAGATATTGAGAATGGGGTTATATTTCATAACTGAAACTGTATTACGCGTGCATGATTGTAATATGCAACGAGCTAGTTAAGATAGTTTCTAATGGAAATCAATCACATATATATATATATATATATAGATGATGGATCAGATAGGAATGATTTTTTTTTGTAAGAAATAAGAATAAATCTAAACCATTGATTTTAGTAAATCAATGAATAAGATTTATTTTCGTTGTGCTACGAGCTGTAGCTATAAATATTATAATTTTTTTCGCAGGATATTTTTCAAGGTTAAATCAGTAATTTACTATTATTAAAAACAGTTTTTTTCCCCTTAAAAATAGGTAAAACACGGTTTAACCTATTTTTAAGGAATTTCTTGTTATCTATCCTTTAACTTATTATTTTATACTATTTCAGATTCTATACTTATGTAACATCCCAGGAAATTTAAGCGCTGTTAAGATTTATTATCTAAATATTATGTATTCGTTAATATTAATCGAGAGTCGATGTTATCTTATTAATCTAAATAAATTACTAACATCGGGATTTTTTTTATATTTGAATTGAAATGCAATAATTGATAACAATATTAAAACGACAGATGAAACATAAACGAGTTGAATATATTTTCATGATCTTTTCAAATCAAATCAAAACTTTTACTAAAATCTCTCCTCTTTTATCCAACCCTTGCAATCAATCACCGTCAACCACCTTATACCCTACTCACTAGCCGGTACTAAGTGAAAACTCTTGTAACACTTTACATCACATCTTTATCAAATACACCCTTTATCTCCTTTTGATCGCCTGAATCCCAAACAAAATGAGAAGAGGAAACTGATTTCTCGTTTGCTCAAGATGGTGAACGTTTTCTCCTCTCACAGCCCTCCATCCTTTCTTTTAGCCTTCAAAGTTAAACAACAAAAGAATAGCTCTCAATCAAGACAGCTACAAATCACAACTAACAGGTCTCACCCTTACCATTCTACTTCAAATATGTGTTGTTTCAAGTATATTTATTCAAATATAGCATGTCTACCCTCTGCTAAACCAAAAAAAAATCGATAACTTTAACACATATACAAGCTATACCATGAAAAACATAATCTGTTAATTTCTTGCAACATGAACAAAAAAAACAAGAATTCCAAAAGTAAGAAAAGATTTCGATCTTGGCTATTCACGAATCAGAATACAATAATTAAATAAGTCGGTGCCTCTCGTGCTAGAACCGAGCCAACAAGGGCTCAGCTGTCAATCGGACAGACGTGGGTATGGGCTTGGCTTGGTTGGACAGATGGCTGAAGCAGCAAGGCTATTGTTGAGAAAAATCACCGACGACGCGATAGCTAATGGCTAGGAGATGAACGACGGCATGGAGCAAGGGCTGAGGTAACAACATTGTCCATTCCTTTGCTGTCGTTCCGCCAGAGCTGAACGCGAGGCGGTGAAGACGGAGGCCGCGTTGATGCGGCAGAGGAAAGACAGTGCACGGTGAGTTACTCGTCGGATCTAATAAACAATGACCTGCGTTGTGAAGCAGGGGCAGAAATAGGCTAGAGAGATATGTCGTGTGTGTGGCGGCGACGAGCGAGAAGAGAGTGAGATGAGGTGGTCGCCGGCGACGACGCATGCCGGAGGTGAGGTCGACGACGATGTATGTATCAGTGGGAGAGAGAGAGATATATATGCGTTGTGTATATGTGTGAAAGAGTAGCAAAAGAGAGAGAGAAATGGGGGAGACGGTGGCGGCAGCTCGCCGGACTCCGGGCTCCGGCAGATGTGTCGAGAAGGGGAGAGAAGACGACGCCTCCTGTGAGAGGCGAGAAAGAGAGAGGCAGCGAGAAAATGGGAAAAGGAGATGAAGGCTAGGATTCTAAAGTAAATTTAACTGTTGGGCCGAGAAGATTTAATGGTTTGGGCTAATTATTGTTGGACAGAGACCTTATTTTGCATGTTTTTGTTTTGTTTTTCCTTGTTTATTTTTAACGATTTGGTTCCTTTTCGATTTATATTTGAATATCTTTTATTGGAATCATATTCGTTTTCGTTCTGTGTAGGGAATGTTCGCGTTGAACCATTTTGTGCATAAAAAACACAACCAAGCGCCGGACTCGGCGTAGCCGCATTTGTGGTGCATCATCGTCGCAAGAAAATGAAGGAAGACCAGCGTCCGTACCGCACACGTCCGGCGCTGGGTGCCCGAAGCTGAAATCATCCCGAGACTCATCACGTCCGGTGCTGCATTGCGTCCGGCGCTGAGCAAGATGTGAAATTTATCCCGAGAGCTCATGCGTCCGGCGCTGCATCGTGTTCGGCGCTGCGAAAGATTTGAAGATTGTCCCGATAGCTCGCGCGTCCGGCGCTGCATCGCGTCCGGCGCTGCGAAAGATTTGAAGATCGTCCAGAGACTCCACGCGTTCGGCGCTGGCTTGCGTCCGGCGCTGGCCTCCTTTTCTGAGAGTGTGCGAGTCCGGCGTTTGCGTCGTCCGTATTTGGGTTGCTCGCGTTCGCTGTTTTTGAGCAGCGTCCGTACTGTGCGTTATTTTTCGGACACTATAAATACGTTTTTAAACGCTGAAACCCTACGTTTTATTCATTCTCTTCAGTTTTTCACTTTAGTTCGGACGCCTCCTCACGAGTATTCTCTCTTCAACTTCCTTCAAGTTTTTTCAAGTATTGTTCTTACTCTTTTGATTCAAGATTATTATTTGTAAGGATTATTATTATTGGATTCCTTCTCCCGAATATTTTAATATTCAATTCAATCGGTTGTTGTGTTCGTATGATTTCTTATCGCTTTCTTTCGTATTCTCGTATTTATTTGATGTTGATTTCTATGCTTTAGTGATTATTAATGTTGGTATCTATCCATTATTCTTATATTTCATTTAATCTCTTCGAATTATGTCTAGGGTTTGTCATATTGATTATGTGTTCTTCAATCTAGGGTTTAATTCTTGTCTAGATAATTTATTTGCTTTGTCAATTTCCACCTAGTTAATTCGTCATTCTTTCCTTAATAATTCATCGCCTAGGTAATTTACTGTTTTTAAAGTGACGATCAAACATCTCTTTGTGATTAGAATGTTTAGGAATTTAATTGCTTTCGTGTAGTAACTTAGTAACGCCCTGTTAAGTTTTCTTTGAGAGACGACTCGGATTAACTTGCTCGCTAGGACGACCTCGTTTGATTGCGAGACTGTATTAGTGATCTTTGAAGTCCAACAAATTTTGGCGCTGTTGCCGAGGAAAACTTTAGGCGTTTTATTAATGTTGCATGTTTTTCGTTTTTATTCTTCTCATTGCCTTTCTTATTTTGTACCGTAGTTGCGTTTGATCTCGTTTGTTGAGTGTTGTGTATGCGAGGACGCGAAATCTAACTCTAGATTGGCATCCCGTTGAAGTATACTCATGCCGAGGAAACCCTTGATCGCTTAGTGTGTGAGTTTGATCACTCCGATTGTGATAGCTTTGTGAGGACGGTTCTCTCACTCTTGAAGGAGGATTTACTACCTTGAGAATTTCTTGTTTGAAGAATCCCCACCGAGGACCATGGGTGACCGACGAAATAATAATTACGATAATGTATACAACAATCATGACACTAACGCCGTCCCGGCACGATGGGGATTACTTCCACCCTAAGATAGAGGAGACTACAAACCCTATCGTGTTGTGCCCCATGACGCGTGGGTATGAGTTGAAGCCAAACCATTTCAACCTCATTCCCACTTTTCATGGCATGGCGAATGAGGATGCCTTAAGCTTCATCGAGAGTATAATCAAGTGGTGCAATCGTTCCTCTGTTTGGCTTTGAATTAGGAGCAGTTGAAGATGCGTTGTTTTCCTATTCTACGAAGGATAAAGCCAATTCTTGGCTTATGAGCTTTCCGTGACTCTTTGGCAAATTGGAACAACGTGGTAGAAGCGGTTCATGTTGAGGTTCTATCTGCGTAGAAGACCAAAGATCTTGATCCAAGATTATGACGTTCAGCGAGAAGGCTGGATGAGCCGTTTCATGAAGCGAGAGAAAGATTCAAAGAGCTTCAGAGGTAATGCCCACATCACTTCTTCCCGTTGGTTCTTTTGTGCCAATTCTTCTATGATGGGATCCTTAAATCCGATCAGGAAAAAGCTGACGACGCGGCAGGGGGCAACATAGCTCATATCACGGCAGAGGCTTTAGATGAGATCTTTGATGTCATGGCGAGCAATTCCCTCAAGAAGACATCTAGTACGTGCCGGTCTTCTGTCAACTCCGTGGAGACAGGATCGGAATTAACGAGGCAGATGGCGCAGCTTATGAGAGAGATGAACGAGATGAAGATGAAGCAGGCTGAGTTCCCTTCACCGCCCCAGGAGTTCGCTGCTCATTCGCATGAGTTCGTCGCACCTCCTCAGGATTTCTCTATGCATCCTTGTGGAATTTGCAGGGAAATGGGACATACAGCAGATATTTGTCCAAATATGGGAGCACCCGTCTATGAAGGCGGAGTTGAAGCTTACGCTATGCAAGGCTTTCCACCTCGGCAGCCTTATGAGCCGAGGCCGACCTATGAGCAAACTCAGCCACAGTACAATTTGAGATGAAAGAATCAGAGCCAAGGTCAGGGGTCGGGTTCAAACCCACAGACTCGGCGCCACTGCAGCGATAGACATCCTGGCGATCCGTCAAGCGGCGGGCTTATAGTCGGCGATGTCGGCATCGATTGCAGTCATATCCACAACCTCCATACCCACAGTATCCCTACCCGCAGCAGCCACCGCCACCTCAGTATTCATACCCACAGCAGCCGCCTCCGCCGTAGCAGTACCCTCAGCAGCCTCCACCTCCACAACAGTTTCCACGCGGCCCCCTGCAATCTCAACGGACTCCTGCTGAGGATTCTCTCGTTGCATACATCACAAAGAACAATAAGAGAATCGACAGTACTGAGGTGACTATGAGACGCCTTGAGGACACTATGGGTCAGATTGCCACTTCAATTAATGAGATGAGGCAGCAGAGTGAGAGGAACAAGTTGCCGGGGTAAGCTCATCAAGCTCATGCCGTGACGGTACTCCGAAGTGAAAAGGTTATCGACAACATGGTGACTATGCCGACTCCCGTGCCTTCACAGGCACCCACTGTCCACGCTGAGCAACCTCAGGTAGAAAAAGAGGTTCCCGAGAAGAAAGATGAGAATGCGTTGCACAAAGCCTCCAATCCTTATGTTCCGCCGGGATAATCTACAAAGGCATTGTTCAAGCCCCGGGTCCCTTATCCCTATCGGTTGACGAATGCCAAGCAAGACCAACATTCGTGATTTCTAAAGTTCTTTGTCTCAGTGCACGTCAACCTGCCTCTGCTGGACGTCATCCGGGCTGTCCCTGCCTATGTTAAGTTCTTTAAGGATCTCACTTCCAAGAAGAGGAATTGGGGAGACATTTCCAATGTGCTGGTCTCCGAGATGGCTAATTCGATCATGCAACTTCCTCTTCCGCCCAAGCTTCGCGATCCAGGTAGCTTCATCATTAAAATTTCTATGGAAAATGGGAAAGAGGCTTTGGGTATGCTTGATTTAGGGGCGGGAATTAATTTGATGCCTTATTCTATCTTTCAAGAATTAGGTCTTAAGGAGTTGAAACCCACTGATATGACCATTCAATTAGCTAATAAATCTATGAGATACCCCATGGGAGTAGTGGAAAATGTTATGGTTAATGTTGGGGGTCTAATAATTTTGATGGATTTTGTGGTTTTGGAAGTCGGGGATGTGCGGGAGGATGGTAGGTCTTACATTGTTCTCCTAGGTAGACCGTTTATGGCCACCACTAATACCATGATAGATGTTAAGAGTGGTCTTATCAAGATGACTGTTTTAGGGACTACGATCACATTTTCTGTGAGAGACAGCCTTAACGCCCCTACTGCTCATTATATTGATGATTGTGCCTTTGTTGATGCTATTGAGACCTTGGTCGAGAATGTATTTTTGCAGGCACACGCAGTTGAAGAGGTTTTCATGGGATCAGCGGACGAGCAAGATTTAGCACGTGAGCTGGAAAGCTTTCCCGAGTCGCCTATTGAACTCAAGGAGCTTCCAACGCATTTGAAGTATGTGTTCCTAGAGGAAGGAAAAGCCAAGCCAGTGATCATTTCCTCGACTTTGGCTCGGTATGAGGAAGATGCATTGATTGGTGTGTTGAAGAGGAATAAGCTCGCCTTTGGGTGGAGTTTGGATGACATACGTGGTATTAATCCCGCCACGTGTATGCATCGCATCACCTTGGAAGAAGGAGCTCGCCCGACGTGAGATGGTCAAAGGAGGTTGAACCCGGTGATCTCTGAAGTAGTGAAGAAGGAGATCTACAAACTCCTAGGTGAAGGTCTCATCTTTCCTGTTGCCGATAGTATGTGGGTGAGCCCCGTGCATGTAGTGTCAAGAAGGGGCATCACAGAATCGAAAATAGCAAGGAGAGTTGGTGTCGGTCCGAGCCACCACGGGATGGCGCATGTGCATCGACTACTGGGAAGTGAATGCCGCCACCAGAAGGATCACTTCCTCTACCTTTCATTGATCAAATGCTTGATAGGTTAGCGGTCACGATTTCTATTGTTTTCTTGACGGTTTGTGCGGTTATTATCAGTTGCCATAGCTCAGGAGGACCAATCCAAGACGGCATTCACGAACCAGCATGAGACATTTGCTTACCGCCGTATCTTTGTTTGGCCTTTGCAATGCACTGGAACCTTCCAACGGTGCATGATGTCCATCTTCTCGGAAATGATCGATTTATTACATGGAGGTATTTATGGATGATTTTTGTTTTGGCTCCTCATTTGATGATTGCTTGGCTAAAATTGATCATTTGCTTAATAGATGTGTCGAGTCATTTAACTTTGAGTTGAGAAAGAGTCATTTTATGGTTAAGTGTGGTATAGTATTTGGGCACTTGGTTTCTCATGAAGGGATTGAGGTGGATAGGGCTAAGATTGATGTTATAGGAAAACTGCCCCCACCTGTTGACGTAAAGGGGATTAGGAGTTTCTTGGGGCATGCGGGTTTCTACCGTAGGTTCATTAAGGATTTTTCAAAAATCTCTCAACCCCTGTGTCGTTTGCTTTCCCAAGATGTGCCTTTTGTATTTGATCAGGATTGTATGCATGCATTTTCTGTTTTGAAAGAAAGGTTGACTAGTGTCCCCGTGGTTGTAGCCCCGAATTGGAATGAACATTTTGAAATCATGTGTGATTCTAGCAATCACACTGTAGGGGATTTTAGGTCAACGTGTTGATAAGATGCTCCGTGTAATTTACTATGCTAGTTCTACATTGAATCATGCACATGTGAATTACACAACCACTGAAAAAGAAATGTTAGCTGTAGTATTTGCTGTAGAAAAATTTCGCTCTTATATCATAGGTTCTAAAATGATTGTCCATAGTGACCATGCTGCTTTAAGGTACTTGTTAACCAAACCCCAAGCCAAGCCTAGGTTGATCCGTTGGGTTCTTCTCCTTCAAGAGTTCGACGTAGAGATTAAGGATAGGAATGGGAGTGAGAATTGTGTGGCTGATCATTTGTCCCGTCTACAGTCCCCGAGTGTTAGACTCTTGCATGAGACTGTGGCTAATGATTTTCCTTATGAAAATGCTTTTGCGGTCTCAGCTTCCCCGTGGTTCGCTGACATTGTTAATTATCTTGCTTGTGGGAGATGAGACCGATCTAACTTTTCGGGAGAGGCGTTTTCTAACCTTTGTCGTGTAATATTTCTAGGACGAGCCATATCTGTTCAAATCGGGAAGGATGATGTGATCCATGATGTGTGCTCGAGGAAGAGCAATCCCAGTGTTGGAAAGATGCCACAATGGTCATTGTGGAGGCATTTTGGTGGACAAAAGACAGCCTTCAAGGTACTCGATCGGGATTCTATGGCCATCATTGTTCAAAGCGTCAGCGTTCTCTCGTGCTTGTGACCGATGCCGTATGACGGGATCTATAGGTGCCGAAATGAGATGCCTCAATAATATTCTTGTGGTAGAAATTTTTGATGTGTGGGGAATTGATTTTATGGGACCTTTCCCTAAGTCTTTTGGTTTTGAATATATTTTGCTTGCCGTTAACTATGTGTCCAAGTGGGTCGAGGCTATCCCCACTAGAACATGTGATTCTCATGTCGTTTTGAAGTTTGTGCAGGAGACTATACTTTGCAGGTTTGGTTTTCCCCGAGCAATTATTAGTGATGGGAGAAAGCACTTTTGCAACAAGTTGTTCGAGAAGTTGATGAAAAAGAATGGGATTAACCACAAGGTGGCGATGCCTTACCACCCGCAGACATCGGGACAAGCCGACACTAGCAATCGGCAAATCAAGGGGATTCTAGAGAAAATGGTCCAACCTTCTCGAAAGGATTGGTCCAGCAAACTTCCCGATGCACTATGGGCATACCGCATAGCATACAAGAGCATCCTTAGGATGAGCCCTTATCGTTTGGTGTTTGGGAAAGCGTGTCATCTCCCGGTGGAAATTGAGCACAAGGCCTTGTGGGCTATCAAAACCATTTCTGCAAGATGCTTCCAAGCGCAGGATGTTACAATTCTCGGAACTTGAAGAATTCCGTAATGAGGCATACGACAATGCCCGAATCTACAAGGAAAAGGTGAAGGCCCTCCACGACAAACATATTGTGCACAAAGATTTGAAGCTCGGAATGAAGGTCTTGTTGTTCAATTCCCGGTTGAAGCTCTTTCCTGGGAAATTGAAGTCCCGTTGGAGTGGCCTGTTCAGCCGTATGGTTCGGTTGTGCTCGGTAAAGAAGGTTCGGAGGAATCGTTCGAGGTCAATGGTCAACGTGTGAAGCTTTATGTAGAAAGGGGTCCGACCTCTGTGACAGTGGAATCTATTTCCGTTGCTGATCCCCCATTATCATGATCTATTCTCGTTAAGCTAATGACAGTAAACAAGCGCTTCGTGGGAGCCAACCCACGTTTCTTTATGTTTTGTTCGTGTTTTCTTTCCATTTTGTTTTTGTTTGTATTTTTATCTTTGTTTTGGTTTTGTGTAGTGCAAGATGAGGAGTTATTTTATCTAGAATTGGAACATGGATCGAAAAAGACGAAGTATGGAAATCACGTCCAGAGAGGAACCCCAATCACCGAACGCACCCAAACCGACGCCGCGAGCATGCAAAATCACGTCCAAGGAGGTACCCCAGACGTCGGATGCACCGAAACCGGTGCTGGAGTACAATTGAAAAGAAAAGCTCACCTAGCACCGGACGTGGAGAAACCGGCGCTGGGTGTGAACGAAATTTGGCAGCGATGGTTACCCAGCGCCGGACGCAAGTGAAACCGGAGCTGGGTCAGATCATAAATAAAAAAAATAATAATAAAAAAATAAAAAAAATTAATAATAAAGAATATATATATATATATATATACATATATATATATATATTGAGTTAGGGTTTCTGTCTCACTTCTCCTTTATTTTTTCTCTCGCAACGCCGCTCTCTCATCCGTGCCCAACACCGCGCCTCAACCTAGCGCCCATCTCGCTCTCTTTGTGTTCCCTCCGCCGTTCGGCTCTTCCCGCCGTCGCTCGCTGTAACTCATCGCCAAACGCTCGATTTCGTCCGGCGCTGTCACAATGCCGCACGCCGGGAATCCGTTGCCCGCTTGTCCGTCCGGTACTCGATCACATCGCCGCGCGCTTAAAAGCCAGCGCCGTGCTCCGCATCCTCTCCATCTCTGTCCGGTGCTCAAGCCCCAGTGCCACGCGCCTCGCGCATCCCAACGCCCGTTCTCTATCCGTCCGATGTTTCACCCAACGTAGCGATCCTTCAGCGTCCCAGCGCCGGCCTCCATCCGTCCGACGTTTCCTTCACGCCGTGCACCTCAGCCCCAGCGCCCGCTTCAGCCCTTCCGTCCGACGCTCACTTCTAGTCCGTCGCTGTAGCATCGCCTTGTCTCGCTCCGTACGGTGCTTCCCTAAGCACCATGCGCGTCTCGCCCAGCGCCTGTCTCGCTTCCGTCCGACGCTTCATTTCTCAGTGTCGTGCACCTCGCGTAATCCAGCGCCCGTTCAACCCAATCCGGCGTTTCCTCCGTGATTCAACCTCCGTCGGTTCGTCCAGTGCCCTCTCGCACGTTTATTAACATGGTTCGGACTAAGAATGCTGCCGGGTCCAGTTCCCGTCATCCTCGAGACGACGATGTTCCTATGGAGGAACCAGTGGAGGATATCAGCATAATGTACTCAGCCACATTCCCTATTTATAATCCGATGGAAGGTACACATTATCGACGATTTGCATTTCAAGATATCACTCATCCGCGTCAATTCAATTGGCAATTGATGCAAAGTTTAGGTCTTGAGGATAGAGTAAAGAAATATTTGAAGAATTTAGGATTGCTGCAATATGCTTTGATGGATTTGCCTGGTTACTCTCCGTTATTGATTTAATTTTATTGTACGATGAATATTGATGATAAATCCGATACTTTGACCTGTCGTCTATTGGGGCATGAGTATGTTGTCACATCTCGTATTATGAAGGGGTTGTTCGGATTTCTGACTTCAGGTACACGTGGTGTACCCCCTTCATTCAATGTCAGAGAGGCTTGGCATGAATTATCAGGGTATAACAACTGGTCATCAGTTGGAATGCCGAGTGGATTCATCAAGGATGCAGCATTGGCAATGGTCCATAAATTTATCGCATTCAATGTTTTCGAAAATGAGTAGGCCAACAAGGTCAATACTGCTGAGGTCTTCTTGCTCACATGCGCGGTAAAGAAGACAAAGGTCTCACCGACATTCTTCATTTGGGAACACTTGCAGCTGGTTCAGCGGCGTAAGAAATGTCGGCCGACCTTGTGTCAAATCCCTACTGGTCTAGCAGTCCATTTAGGGATTATTAATAATGATGGACGCCATATTCCTGGGCAAGATCTCATACGACCTAAGATGATTGATCTTAGTGAGCTTCGAGGCGCCCCTTTTACATATAACGAGACAACTCTGGTACCTCATAATTTGAGGAATTGCATGAAGAGATATATGCATGCGCAGCTCGCAGAAGCCCAAGCAGCAGGTGCAGAACCATCTCATGCACCTTCGGGTGATATGACCATTTTTGACACTACCCTTGCATCCGAAGATGAGGGTGACGAGGCAAGAGAGGATACTGAGCCGGTTCAGAGCAACACCGATCCTAACCACCCACAGTTCCCTTCACAGCATGGTGCATCGGAGCAAGGATACAACTTCATTCGTGAAGAGTTGGGTCAGTTTAGGAGTGAATTAGCTGACCACTTGACAGAGCTTCGTTAAGATATCTACTCACGATTTGATCAGCAAAATCAACGTCTTGATGAATAGAATCAATTGTGGCATGAGCAGAACCAGCGCTGGAATCAATATAATCAACAAATGATTGAGCAGAATCAGCGCATGGCTGCTCTTGAGGCTCAGTGGAACGCTTGGACCACTTTTCATGGCGCTCCACCTCCACCACCGCCGTCTGACCAATAGTGATTCATCACTATTGGAGTGTATGCGTTTTTTTCTATTTTTGTGTGCGTCGTTTGGTTTTGTTGTTTTGTTTTTCTTTGTTTGCTGTTTTTGTAGGTTTTGTTTCGTACTTGATGCCCCGCCGTTCCGGTTCTTCGCTTCCAGGGAAGTTGCCTCTACATTTCTCTTATATATTTATCTGCAATGAGGACCTTGCCTGTTTTAAGTGTGGGGGATTTCTTTTTCCGTTTTTGTTTGTTTTGCTTATGTTCTGCCGTTTTGTCATTTCTTAACTTTTTGTTTGGATAAGAGAGGATTTTATTCTCTTGAAATCAATGGTGTATGAAGAATTATGCTTGAAGTTGAATTAATTGTGTTTTGATCTGAATTTCATAGCGTCTTGGTATATGGTTTTTAGTGTGATGAAACTTAGGTGTCAATTTGAACTGTGAGACATAATTAGGAAGCTGTGATTAGACAATGTATGTGATCGGTTGTCATATACTTCGTACATGGAACCCTTTTCTTGTATGATATTTCAAAACGAAAAAAAGGAAAAGAAAAGAAAAAAAATCATTGTTGTGATGTTTGAAATAAGTGGGCTTAAAATTCGAATAAGGGGCTCTACCCCTCTTGCGTGTGTTGTCTCTCGAATGGAGACTCTATGCGATGGATATAGATATCTACGTTAGGATACTCGAGTGTACAACTCGAAGGTTTCACCTAACGATTATTGTCCTATAATCGGTTTTGAGTTCCACATTTTTATTTATTTTTATCATTGGGATATCTTACTTGAAAGGAAACCATGTGAGTTGTATATTGATTTCTGAAATCATATTTGAGTCGAAGCACAACTTTTCTATGATAAGTCACATGTTTGGATTGATGAATGAGTATCATTGTTTTGAGAATTGTATTATTAAGATGCATTGAAAGGATGTGAATATGTGATTGATTCTATTTGAAGTATTGATCCTATGTATACCATTATTTTCAAGAAACTAAAATTTGCTCGGGACAAGCAAATAGTTAAGTGTGGGAGAGTTGTTTTGCATGTTTTTGTCTTGTTTTTCCTCGTTTATTTTTAACGATTTGGTTCCTTTTCAGTTTATATTTGAATATCTTTTATTGGAATCATATTCGTTTTAGTTACGTGTAGGGAATGTTCGCGTTGAACCATTTGTGCTTAAAAGCTCACCTGGCGCCGGACTCGGCGTAGCTTGTTGCGCGCATCGCATCGCAAGGAAGTGAAGGAAGACCTGCATCCGGCGCTGGCTCGCATCCGGCATTGGGTTCCTCTTCAGAGAACGCCCATGTCCGGCGCTGGCTCGTGTCCGACGCTGGGTGCCCGAAGCTGAAATCGTCATGAGACTCGTCGCGTCCGGTGCTGCATTGCGTCCGGCGTTGCGCAAGATATGAAATTTTTCCTTAGAGATCGCACGTCCGGCGCTATGAAAGATTTAAAGATCGTCCAGAGACTCCATGCGTCCGGCGGCCTCTTTTACGAGGTGTGTGCGGTCCGGCGTTTGCGTGCGTCCGGATTTGGGTTGCTCGCGTTCGCTTTGTTTTTGAGCGCGCGTCCGCGTGTCGTGCGTTATTTTCGGACCCTATAAATCGTTTTTAAGCGCGAAACCCTACGTTTATTCATTCTCTTGATTTTTCACTTTAGTTCGACGCCTCCTCACGAGTATCTCTCTTCAACTTCCTTCAAGTTTTTCAAGTATTGTTCTTACTTTTGATTCAAGATTATTATTTGTAAGGATTATTATTATTGGATTCCTTCTCCGAATATTTTAATATTCAATTCAATCGGTTGTTGTGTTCGTATGATTTCTTATCGTTTTCTTTCGTATTCTCGTATTTATTTGATGTTGATTTCTATGCTTTGGTGATGATTAATGTTGGTATCTATCCATTATTCTTATATTTCATTTAGTCTCTTCGAATTATGTTAAGGGTTTGTCATATTGATTCTGTGTTCTTCAATCTAGGGTTTAATTATTGTCTAGATAATTTATTTACTTTGTCAATTTTCGCCTAGTTAATTCGTCATTCTTTCCTTAATAATTCATCGCCTAGGTAATTTACTGTTTTTAAAGTGACGATCAAATATCTCTTTGTGATTAGAATGTTTAGGAATTTAATTGCTTTCGTGTGGTAACTTAGTAACGCCCTGTTAAGTTTTCATTGAGAGACGACTCGGATTAACTTGCTCGCTAGGACGACCTTGTTAGATTGCGAGGGACTGTATTAGTGATCTTTGAAGTCCAACAGGCCCAATTCGAAATTTAGGAAAATGAAACTTTTTGGGCCTAGATTAATTCAATTACTTGGGCTACATATTAATTAATAGTGTGGGCTAAGAAAATGTAATAGATCAAACTAATAGTAGCTTAATCAATGTAAGTTATGGGCTTGATAGTATGGATCCATTTATTTAATTCCATTGGGCTGTTATTTTGCGGCTTTGAGCTTAAATTAATTAAGTTTATGCCCTTGATTAAAATTAGAAGTGAATCTTTAATTAGATTATTAATTGGACTTAAATATCTAAGTCTAAAGTTATTAAATTAGATTTTCAATTGCTACTAAATAAGATTAAGCATAAGATGAGTTAATTTAAACTCATCAATTAAGCTATTGAGTTAGCTTTCAATTATTGATCGTTTTAAATCTTAATTGATCGTCCAAAGGAGGTGTTATTAAATCTCTAAGTGATTAGGGAATGAGCGAGAAATTCTAGCAATTAAATAATGTTTATAACGCTAGTCTAAACTGAGAATACAAAATCTCTAATAAAATCTTTAATAGAAGAAATCACAGACTTCTTTCAGTAAAAATTATCCTCCGTTTTAGATGTCTTATTTATTATTTCTACGATAAAGGTCAAGCGAGGAAGTGATGATAGAATAACGACGAGGAGTCTGTGAAATCATGAGTAAGCTTTACAATCAGGTGGGCTTTCTTATATATAAACAAAATCAAATGATTCATTCAAGCAGTTATTTTCTTTTCAAAATCTTTGAATTGAAAATCTTTCAAGTATTGTCTTGCCATAAATGTTTTGAGATTTGTGTATGATACCTATCTGTGTGTGGCTATGCCAAAAATCTGAGAATCGAATTCGAGTCCTGTGCTAGGGACCCCCTAGGCAGGATTTGTGTACACAAGTGACCGAGAGTCATCCTAAAGGGTTGATCGGTCCGGTGACCGTGGAAGGAGGCCTCCTTCCTGGGACACAACAATAGTTACAGATATGGTGATTACAAGAGAACTTAGTCTGCGCAGACGAACTTTAGCTTTACAAAAGAATTTAGTAAGCTTGAACCTTTTAAGATAAAACCCGCGTGTTCTTGTTGAGATGACATGACAATTAACGGTTTATAGAAGTGTATATGTATCTTCGGCATGTGATCATCGAGTGCTTTTGTACTCACCATGCATATATTTCTAAATATGCGAGGTTGAATGTGATGTGAATGGTGAAGTGCAGAGCCGAGCTTTTGTCGAGTTTAGTAAAGAATGCCCGAGATACATGTCTTCATACGTGTATCTCAGCTATGCTTTTCTGCTGCAAAACACTTGATTATATTTTAATTACAGTTATCAGTTCAGGTTTTAGTCAAGCAAGTTCGACCCCTTTCTATCCCGCTTCTAATTCCCCATCCCTGGTTATGATTTCCCGGCTTAGCTATCCTTAGCAAAGTCCGGTCGTGACAACTTAATATCTGAAAATTTATTTGTGATCAAAGCTACAAAAACCATGGAAAACGTAGGTTAAAAAAAATATTGATTCATACATGTTTTCCAGTTATTGCACGGGTGAAACATTTTTGTAGCATTTTTAACGTATTCATTTTGCATATATGCATGTAAAAAAAATTATGCATTCATTTATACGTGTTTTACAGTACTTATTGCACTGGTGGAATATTTTCGTAGCAGATTTAATTCATTCACTGTGCACATATACTAAAATATTTTAAATTATTACCAGTTAATTTGATTTTTTGTTCTGTACATATGTTGTGTTTGTTTGTTTTTTGTTATGTTTGAGTGTATTTTTTTTACACATATACATATTTTCTATAAGACGTATACATAAATAATATTGTATATGTACAGAACAATATATAAAATGAACTGATAATTATTTTAAAATTTAGTAGTATATGCAACGAATAAGTAAAAAATACTACAATAATATTATACCAGTGTATAGTCTGAATCACATGTATGAATCAATATATAAATTATTTTACTTGAGTTTTTCATGAATTTGCTAGCTTGAATCATAAATAAATATTCATATATTAAGTATTGAAACTAAAATAATGTTGTAGAAAATAAGTTAAAGGATATATTGCAAAAAATCCTTAAAATAAGGATAAAATAACGTGTTATCTTAAATTAAGGAAAAAAATTGATTCTTGTAAGATTAAATTACTTATATAACATTGGGCAAAAACACAGGTAAAACTTTATAGCACATATAGTTTTTATTTGTAGCACAACGAAAATATATCATATCCATTGATTTACTAAAATCAATGGTTTTGATTTATTCTTATTTCTTACACTTATTTCCATTCTCACAAAAACCACCCCCTATATAGACATATATAATTTTATAGTGGTCAAGTTGCTAGGAAGCTATTTTGATCAAAATTTTGAGTGACGTGACTTTTAATTTTGTGAAATTAAATGGCATATGATTGATCTACGTTTCGAGTAGATGATCATGGTGTATTCACATTCTCAAATCCGATTTCCGATGAGTGAGAAATATAGAATCAAAGTTGGTCACTTCAATATGGAGTTATGTGATTAAGGGGATAAACATAGATTAATTAATAATTATCATACATTGATTAATGTACATTCATTAATTGTCTATAGAAGTTGTTCATTGAACATTTAGTGTAATTATGTGCACAAGTGATGGACTGGAAAGCCCACGCGCGTATACGCGCGCCGCCGTCGCTCGCCCGTGCCCGTCCTCTGGCGCCCTACTCCGTGGTCCGAGGTTTGAGTCCGTGGACTTGGACTTTGGGCTGTACTTTGGGCCTGTTTCGTGGACCTGGTTCAGTGGCCCAACACCCGAACTTTTTGGATCATCGTTTGATCGAGCCCAAAGTTGAAGTTGGCCCGAGCCCAACTTATGTGGCCCAATTCGTTGGGCCTGTTGCACTTGAAGAGACATCCAGATACGTCTAATGAACCTGGATGCAAGCGCTTTCCAGATTCGTTGTAATTATCGGTAACGTCCGGCATGATGGCTCTGCGGAAAACATAGGTGTAACTCTCACCTTATCTCCAGAAACTGCTGCGTAACCATATTTGTACTCAATAGGGGACATAACTCCGTAACACCCGACATCAATCCGGGTGTTGACTCCAGCAGGCTCCTCATGAGGGGACGACGCCTATAAATAGTATATGTCTCCCCAGCATTAGTCATCTACTGTCAATCTGCATTTCTAAGCACTCTCTGCATCCATACCTCGTGTCCAAACTCTGCCCTGGCCTCGTTCCAGTTCGTCGGAGCTCGTTGGTATGTGGTATTGCCACCTTCGAGGCGTTGTCGTTTTATTTTTGGGGACGATACGCCAGAACCGAGAGCACTACTAGAGCGTATCTCTTCTTGCGGAAAGAGACCTTCTCGACTCGGCATTAGAATACGGTTTTTCAGTTTCTTCTGTTTTTCTTGTTTTAAGTTCATTGTTAGTTTGATTTTCTTCTACCTTTCTGTTTCGAGTTGTAATACGCCCGATAAATTCTATACTATTCTATACATCATTTTCCAGCAGTTTGTTGATTGTTACTATCCATGATTCCTTAAGAATTTTGATGAGTCTGACAATTGTAGGCTTAAATCAGCGAAAGAATTGGAAACTCTGTGGTAATAAATTGAAAGAAAGAAAGTACGTAAAAGTGCAAAAAGTATATAAAATGTTTAAGCAACATCGAACACAACACACATCCGGAATTAGAATATGCTACAAATTTGATGTAATACAAATGTAAAATATGATTGCAACATGACCTATGCGGTGAAAATTTCATTCTATCGAAGTGAATTACAAAAGCAAAGTAACAACATTTTCCATAATAAATCTCTTTTTGGAACACAAGAATCTCCCTTAAATATATACCAAAATTTCTAATACTAGATGTAGGGGTGAGCAAAATACCCGAAATCCGAATATCCGATCTGAACCAAATCGAAATTTAAAATTCGGTTCCAATTTTTCGGATTTTCGGTTCGGATCGGATTGTCATTTTTCAAAATTTAATATTTTCGAATCGGATCGGATTGAATTTTTTTTATCCGAAAAAATCCAAAAATCCGAAATTTATATAATAGTAATATTTTATTTAAATATTTTAAAATCAAATATAAATATATATAAGAATTAATAAAAATTAGTTTCAGATTTTCGTTTTTTTTTAATTTCGGATTTTTCGGTTCGATTCGGATATTTTTATAAAATTTTTGGATTTTTGGATTTCAGATTTTCAGATATTCGGTTCGGATCGGATTGTTTTTCTCTCAAATTTTGAATTTTCGGATCGGTTCGGATTAGATAAAAATTTGAACCGAAATCCGAATGCTCACCCCTAACTAGATGGAATTGAAAATAAAAACTAAAAAGGAATAAAAATTTATATATACATACATATATACATATATATATATATAGGTGGGTTATGGTGAGAAAGCTCATTAGTGTAAGAAATAGGAATAGTAGCACATCTTTTATATTTGTGTAGCACAATCAGAATTACTATGTTGCACATGTTAGTTTAGCACATATTTCATCTATTCGTGGTACATATGCTAAATATATTAGTTTAGCACTTCTTTCATTGCAGCATAGCACAAAAATGGTTCTAGTACTGCATAGTAATCCGCATAGCACACAAAACATAAAATTATAGAACAACCGAAATTAAATCTCAACCATTGATCCAGCAAATCAAATGTAGAAATTCATTCTCATTTCTTATCAAACTATCATTTCTTATATCGATCCATCTCATATATATATATATATATATATATATATATATATATATATATATATATATATAGGATTGAGTTTTAAAGTATCTTGGTCCCCAAATAGTATGTAGTACTCAATCTAGACCACATATTTTGAAACATGGTGCGCACCACAACCGACATGTGGCGCTCATTTTCTTTCCTTTTATTTATTTATTTTCACAAGGGCAAAATGGGAAGAAATCATCAGCCTTCTTCTTCTCCTCCTTGCGGCAGCGGATGGCACCGGAGACGACGACGGTAACACCGGCGAACAACAGCAATAAGATACACAAACAACAACAAATAACATATTTTGAAAGAAAGAATAAGAAGAAAAATTTGAGAACAAAATTGATGGATTTTGAGAAAAAGTAGAAGATGAATTTGATAGGTGATTGAAGAATCGAGAAAGATGGTGGCTATGACGGTGTTCACGGTGAATTCGCCAGAAATCATGGAAAGAGACGAAGAAATTGACATATAAGGATGAATGAGAGATTTACTGTCAAAAACCACAAAAATGCATTGAACAAAATATGAAACTGCATTGAACAAAATATAAAACTGTATGTTTCCACGAAACACAAACATGCGTTTAACAAAGCATGTTCATGCATTGATCAAAACATGTCAATGCATTTAACAAAACATGTTTATGCATTTACTAAAACGGAAAAATGCATTGTTGGCCAACGGGTGCGCGAGCACGAGCGCACGCTGGGCGCGAGCTTCCAATCGCATGCATTATTGTATTCAACTACATGTATTTTTTATTCATTTGATTGCATTATTCAGTTGAACTAAATGCATAGTTTTTTCGCAATCACATAACAAATCAAATTACTAATCTATCATTATTTTCGCGAAAATCAGCGAAATTAAGTTTAAAAAGTCCGAAAAAATCTCAAACATAAGATTTAAGAGATGAGTGGATGAGATTGAGTACTACATACTATCTCGGGTTGGTACTATTTGATCTTTGATCTCATATATATATATATATATATATATATATATATATATATATATATATATATGTGGGAGAGTTAACGTTTAACGTGAGAACCATTTTTATCGTGAGAACGTGAGAACCAAAAATGATGAATTCGGTGTGAAACTTGATGAATCCATTGGGAAAGTTCTTGAATCGAAAAAATGGAATTTTAAGCCTCTCATTGGATTCGAACCACGGGTGAAAATTCGAATTTTTGGATTTAGTATCTTTCCCAACAGATTCATTTACTTTCATAGTAAATTCATTTTGTTCTTTAAGAATTTTGTGGTTTTAGTTCTCATGTTAAAATTGATTCTTATTTAAACCTCACATATATATATATATATATATATATATATATATATATATATATATATATAGGAAAGGTTAACGTGAGAACCATTTTATTGTGAGCATTGAGGCGAATATGCTATGAAAGTAAATGAATACCTTTGAAAGTTAATGAATAAAAAAAATGGAATTTCGCCTCTCATGAGATTCGAACCTTGGTGAAAATTTCGAATTTTTGGATTCATTAACTTTCGCAGAGTATTCATTAACTTTCATAGCATATTCATTTTGTTTTCGTAGTTCTTAGTTCTCACGTTAAAATTTGTTCTTATTTGAACATCACTCTATATATATAGGAAATGGTTCACGTGAGAATACAAATATTGGTGAGAAATAAGAATGCAGTATTTAACGTATAAAGTTGTTGCACTAAATGTATAATTCTGTTGCACCAAATTATGTGCAACAACTTTATATTAAGTGATACACTTTATATGTTAAATTTAATGCAACAAATTTATACATTTAGTGCAACAACTTTATACGTTAAATGCTGTATTCTTATTTCTCACCAATATTTGTATTCTCACGTGATCCATCCTTTATATATATATATCACCACTATTTATGGGAAAATTCTATATAACATGAAGGTGTACTATATTCACTTTTCACATAATAATATTTTTTTTATTATTAATAAAATATTATTATATAGGTGTATTATGCAACTTACTGTCATCCATGTCAGCATTTTCTTTCCTTTTCTTTTTCTTATATCTTATCCACTTACGTAGTGTTGGCGCAATCCCCATAGTCAAAAACTAAATTTAAGGCTCCAATATCATTCAAACGACAAATTGCACCCAAAACACTAATTATTAAAGGCAAAAACTCCAGTGCAGACATCCACAATTAATAATTATAATAATCAATCATGAATTAAATATTAATTCATGATTGATCAATCATGATTAGAGCTTATTAGTCTTATATTAAAATTTAATAATTATAATTAATTTATTAATACTCAATCAGAATATATTATTTTTCGATTAAAATTTCTTATTAACTAATTACAAATAAATAAATGGGGTTCTGCCTTCACCATGTAGGTGGTCCATACAGGAAACCACCATTTTAACAAATACAAAGGTACTTTGGGCTTTATTGAGACCACTTATTCTAACAAATACAAAGGTCCTTTGGGCTTTATCTAAACATAGTTCAAAGTGAATTGTATTCCAATGGGTTCTCTATATATGCCATATTATTTTGTTATTGTGGATGATTTCTTTTTATCTTTTTAGTCTTATCGCTTTATCGTGATTGATGGGATATGACCCAATCGTTCAGGCCCAATGGCAGGCCCAAGTGAACTGGGCCTGACCTAATGGACAACCCTACGAGGTTAACACTACAAAAATACAGCAAAACAGCGACGGATTAGCGAAGGCTAAAATACGGGTCGTCAATCAGCGACGGATTAGCGACGGAATAGAAAGAAATTTTTTTAGCGACGGCTCCGCGACGGATCGGCGACATATGGGCGCGGGAATATCTCGCGATGAATCGTTAATCTACATCATACTGTCGCTAGTCCGTCGTTAAATTTAACGACGGACAAATTCCGTCGTTAAACTTAACAATTTATTTATTTTTTTATTGGAGTTTTACTTTAGTGACGGATTTTGTCCGTCGTTAAATCTATCCGTCTCTGATCCGTCGTTAAATTAACGGATTTTTTTATTTTTTATATTTAATGTAACGACGGAAATTAATCCGTCGTTAATATTAATTTTGAAATTTAATTATTCCAAGTAATATTAACGACGACATTTCCGTCGTACAACCGTCGGTAAATTTAACGACGGAAACGTGTCCGTCGTTATATTAACGATTTTTTTATTTTTAAATTTTGTACGTAATTTAACGACGGATAAGTTTTCGTCGTTAACTTTAGTCCTTCGTTAATGTCTTTAAACCGTCGTAATTAAAATCGTTATAGTCTTTTAAATTCAACGACGGATTTAGACCGTCGTCAATCCGCCACTAATAAATTTTATATCAGACGGGATTTCTTCCCCAATTTCATATCCGATGCGCCTAGTTCTCCCTCCAAAACCCCAATCCATGGCCCGCCCACTCTATCCGCCATGCCGCCGCCCGTCCAGCTGTCGTGCCTCGCCTGCGGACCTGCCCCGCTCCGCCCGTGCCCCCGCCCCGTGCCCCGCCCCGCCGCGCCGCCGTCTCCAGTCATGCTGCCGCGTAGCCTCCGCCCCGCCATCGCCTTCCCGCAGAGAAGTCAACTTTTTTATTTGTATTTCAATTTTTTTTTGATTTTGTTGATATATATTTGTTTTGTTGATTATGTTAATATACTAGGATGTGATTTGTTGATTATGTTAATATGTTAGGATATGATTTGTTGATTATGTTAATATGTTTATACATATGCTAGGATGTGTTGAGTTAATATGTTAATATGCTAGGATTATGTTAATATGTTAATATGCTTGTGAAATTGATAAGCTTTGATGTGATTTGGGATGATAAATTTATCATTTCGTGAATTAACTGTACGCATATGTGGTGTTTGATAAAAATGTTTGCGAGAAATTGATAACCTTGGATGTGAATATGTTTAGCTTGGATGTGAATTGGGATGATAAATTCATCATTTCGTGAATTAAGATGTTTTGAGTTATTAAGTGTATAATTAGGCATATGTGGTGTTTGATAAAAATGTCATGATCTTGATCTTGATCATTTCATTTCTAATTGTTGCATAGAAAAATCAAATAGCAATCAAAATAAGGATAAAATGAAAATTTTGACATTATTTTACTATAAAATCAAGAATGGGTCTAGTCTCGCGAGGGCATCGATACGAAGGTCCATCCTTTTGTTTCTCGTTTTTCTCTAGATTCTTGACTACACTCGTATGCGAACTCAAAGCTCCTTCGATTGAATGACAACACTCAAACCATCTTCCTAAGTATTCAATTTCATGCGAGTTGTCATGTTCCTTCAATTTTGCTAAGATAAGCATATAATAAGGATCATCCTTCTCTCCATCGAAATAGAAATTGTAATGATAGTCTTCATTATTGTATCTTAGCTTTTCATTCGACTTCGTCCTCTTCTGCTCATCACATATTCTTGGCGGATGGCACGTGTACTCCTTGTCCATGTTGTTGTCAAGCACCATTTTTATATTATCGATTCATCGCAGGATAAAGGTTATGATTATGAGCAGCATTAAGAGCATCCTTACTTCTTTTCAGCGATCGAGCATCCTTACTTCTTGTTCAAGCGAGAAGGATGAGTTTGATCTTGCTCATAATCACAATCATTATCTGCGATGAATCGGGTAATATCAAAGAATCTGCTTGTTCACGGCATGGACAAGCAATACACGTGTCATATGCCAAGAATATGTGATGGCGTAAGAGGTATAAGTCGAATGAAAAGCTAAGATACAATAATGAAGACTATCATTACAATTTCGCTTTCGATGAGGAGGATGATCCACATTATATGCTTATCTTAGCAAAATTGAAGGAACATGACAACTCGTATGCACTGAATACGAGAAGATGGTTTGAGTGTCATTCAACACGAAGGAGTTTTTGAGTTCGCATACGAGTGTAGTCAAGAATCTAGAGAAAAACGATAAACAAAAGGATGGACTTTCGTATCGATGCCTTGAAGACTAGACGTAGGGTCGCTATTTGGTAATTGGATAATGGATATAACCCAACCGAACCGATACCCATCGATTTTCGGTATCCGATAACCGATAAATTGGATATTTGGATCGGTATTGGATAATGATTGATGATACGGTTATCGGATATACCGATAACCGAATGGGTATACCCGAATAACAGAAATTAAATAATTATTAATTTATTATTTTTATTATTATTAATTAAATACACAAGTTAATTAGTTAAGTCATATTAATAATAATAAATCATAACTAATAAGAGGTGAGATAATTTTGGATATCCAAAATCATAATAAATCATAATTAAATACATAAATTTTTTTTTTTTTTCTGAATTGGATAATTTTGGGTATCCAATAACCAAACCGATTATCCAATCGGTTAATCGGATAACCGATTATCCAATCGGTTTCGGTTTCGGTTATTGGATTTGTATACTATCGGTTTCGGTTAACCAAAATTTTGGTTTCGGTTATCCAAACCGATCTAATAAGCACCTAACTAGACTCATTCTTGATTTTATAGTAAAATAATGTCAAAATTTTCATTTTATCCTTCTTTGATTGCAAAAGGTCGCACGAGAAAGGAGTTCATCCGAGCGGTTGACTCTACGATAGCCGATCATCAGCGACTATTCGAGATGGAGGCGATCGCAAGTCGAAGCGAGCAACACGAGGCCGATTGATAGGCGGCGGCAGCAGCAGCGGCGAGGCACACGAGGCCGATTGATAGGCGGCGGGCGAGGCATACGAGGTCGATTGCAAGTCGAGCACGAGCAATACGAGGCCGATTGCAGAATGAGGTGAGCGCGAGATGATGTTCAAGCACGGATCATTCAGCTCATGAGCCTTAATCTGCTTGAACGTCATCTCGCTCTCGGCAGAGGCCCCGAGCGCTTCATGGCCAGCCTCCGTTTCCCCCTCGTGATATCGGCCCCGCTTCCCCACCATCGCCATATTTGGGTCAGATTATGAATTTATGAAGAAACTAAAACATTTTGTTTGTAAACTTATCGTATGATTTAGAATTATTTGGTTTGTTTGATATTATGACGTGAAATTATTTTGTTTTAATTGTGTCGCCTGATTTAGAATGATAATTAATGTTTATCATTTAGAATTGGTTTGTTTGGATTGTGTTTGTTTGAAAACAGGTTGTTTGTTGTAAACGGCCGTCCGAAATAAATATTGAATCTCTATACAGTTTGTACATTTAGCGACGGACTGGAGAGTTTCAACGACGGATTTACGTTTAGCGACGGACGGGCGACGTTTCAACGACGGATTGGTTATGTGAAATAAAAAAAATCATAATTTCAACGACGGATTTGAGACAATTTTTTTAACTACGACGTCGTTCCGTCGTTAATCCGTCGATATTAACGACGGCTTAGAGTCGTATTAACGACGGATTATACATCAGACGACCATTCGGAGGTTGTCGATTAGCGACTGAAAAATCCGTCGCTAATCCATCGCTAATAATTAACGACGGACGTATATCCGTCGTTAAAGGATTGCCAACCAGGTTTCCAGCGACCCCTCTATTCCGTCGCTAATCCAGTCTAACGACGGATCCGACATGATTAGCGACAGAATTTTTCGTCGCTATTCACCTGTTTTTTGTAGTGTAAGCCTGAAGCCCATCATCTAAACCCTATTCAAGACCAAGTCGAAGAAGAGATATTGAAGGAGATATTCAAGGATCAAGATATAGAAGGAGATCGGATCCCACGAGGCGAGGATCCAAGACAATCTTTAGAGATCCACTACATGTATAAATAGAGGTTAGGTTGAAGGTAGAAGGGTTAGCAACTATTTGAATACTAGAGCTTTTCAATACATTCATTGTAATCCGACATAGTGAAAGTATTGAGGAATCACTCCTCCGTGGATGTAGATCTTATTCTTGATCGAACCACGTAAAAGTCTCTCGTGTTCTTTACTGCTTTCATAAATCTCGCACACAAGATTTATCATTGGCGCTGTCTGTGGGAAACACTGAACAAAAAGCTTCGTTTTTCTACACAAATCAATGGCAAGAACTCGTGCAAATGCTAACACCGCCGGTGGTGCTGGCAACAACCGCTCTGAAGACCCCGATCAAGTGGTCACGCAGCGCCGGGGGAAGGGGATCGCGGAGGCCGATAGCAACAATACACCTGAGGGTTACATAGAAAACCTTCCAATACACCCTCAGGATCGCCGCCCTATCGAAGAGGAAGATGCCGATCTCAACGCTGGTGAACAAACAATTCACCCATCTCACGAGGTCCTCGGCCGAGCCGTGTCAATTCCTTAACGCCAACATCGCCAATTCTGCACTTCTCAACCAAAGGGCGAACGGAGCGGCGCAAGAACGCCCGGATGGTAGTCACCGGCGCCCGAGGTTGTTCGTCCCTCTGAAATAATCAACGCCACTCGACGCGATAGCCGAGAACGCCACCTCGCACGTCGTCTCAAGTCGATCACCCGACGGACAACCGCAATCATTCGCCCGGTGTCACCATGAGTCGGTCACCTCGTTACAACTACCAAGTCGCCACTCGCACACCGTCCATGGAGCCGAACGGGACAGAAGAGAGGAGAGACGGAGTAGATCTCCCCATCAAAGAGACGACAGGCACCGCTACCGGTCTTCCATCCCTCCGGAAAGAGATGGCAACGAGCTACCGGGGTTAGACCGACACGGGCGGATTATTTCCCCTTTCTCAAGGGAAATCCTGGATACGCCTTTGCCCCAACGATATCGGGCACCCAACATCGCTGCTTACGATGGCCTCGGGGATCCCTCCGACTTCCTTTTTGCCTACACCACCAACATGGAGAATCAAGGAATGGAAAATTTTCACATGTGCAAAATCTTCCCCGAGGTGCTGGTCTCCAACGCCCGACGTTGGTTCACCTCACTCCGCCAGAACAGCATACACAGCTTCAAGGATCTCATGGATCAGTTTAAATGGCGCTTCTACCAGAAGATGCCACCTCAGCAACCATCGTCCGACCTGCTCACCATCCGCCAAGGACGAGACGAGACGATGTCAAATTTCGTCTCGCGGTTTATCAAGGAGTCCCTCAAAATTGATGAAAGTAACGATCTCTACATCATCAATGCGTTCAGAAATGGGATCCGACCTGTAATATCCCGGAGAGCTGTTTGCTAGTAATGAACCTTGATAGAAGATGTTTCTTTATCTCCAGAAATTTTTCGTTTTTAAATCAATGAAGAGCTTGAAATAATTTCTCATTGGCATGCATTATTATAGTATGTGAAGAACCATGAGTCTTTAACCTCGCTACCTGATTAATGGGATTAAGTACAAGTATGTAATTCAATAATAATACACCATAGCTGCAAGAAGCTATTACCTATTAACTAGAAGGACAATATAATATAATTTGATACTCAATGTCTATGCAAATTGAACTCTTGTATCCATCTATTAGCATGTTGCGTTCCTAAGTGCTAAATAAAACAGAGCAAGCTCATTACTTAATTAGCTAAATGTATATATATATATATATATATATATATATATATATAAATACATATGCGCTCATAATTACGTGATTAGAAATTTTCCTTACGACTTATGTGATGCATGATATCAATTGATAAGTGAAATTAAATTGCCTAGACTAGACAATAATTAAGTACACGCACATATATACATATAGACATGCTATTGCCGTGTGTGTGCATATAATCCTATTAGAAGAAATCCTATAACTACATATTATACAAGTAGTAGTGTGTCATGTTTATGGGACGTGTATTATGTGTGTGTAATACATGGGATTAAAAATTGTGCACGTGTTTGGCCGGTTGTAGAGTTGTCAGTGTTGTGTCTATTGCATGAAACAAAGGTGACAATTGTCACCCATACACGCCACCGAACCCACCCTCAACCCTACGAGAAACCACCCCTTTTCCTTCTTCTCTTCACTATCTCCCAACTCTCATTTTCCTTCTCTCATCTCCATGAATTCTCCAGATACCGCAAGCTCTACACTATCTTAGGTTTCCCTCGAGCTCTCGATCCACTTCCAAGCTCACCTCGACTCGCCTCGTCGCGAAACCTGCGCAACAAGAAGATGACCGATGACCACCATAGCATGATGTTGGATTTGTATCCGAAAGCGGTATGGTTGAGCTTGTATACAATGTTTCTCGTTACCACTATTACAATCTCCTATCTGAATTGATTACTTGATTGCATATATCGTGTCCCCTTATCTCATATATAAGTTAGATCATACAAGTGTAGAAGATCACGTGTCCGTATGATTGGTCAAGCTTAATGAGATATAAAAGGATCACACCGAGACAACTTGAGGACGAGTTGTCAGATAGTCTGCGTGTAGATAAGAAGTGACTTGACTTGGTTGCTTGTCTATGCCGGCATGCCTCGACGTATTAATGGATCACATGAGATGAGTTCTTCTATCTCGACCGTCGTGAAGAACCTAGATCTCGGTGACTTACGATGATCTAAACCTCGATAAGGTATTAGATGAGTATGAGTTCTCGACCATCACTTTGACTTGTTATGGGTGAGGGTTATATGTTCTAACCCAATATTCTCCGCATCTTGGGTGGTGGCGGTCTTGTATGTCATGCTAGTTATCTCATATCAAGTCACCGTATCCGTTAAGGATGATGACGCCCCTAAGGAGCTCAAAGGTTTATTGTACTAAACCTACAGTGTTGAGTTAGCTCAAGTACAATAATAAGGTTGAGTGGTACTACTTATGAATTAAAGATATTAATTATTTTAAGCAATGTAATGCTCTAAATAATTAATGGACGCACGATATCTTAAATACGGGATTCGTAATGTCTAAGTGCAAGCCCGACTCAACTTCGGTAATAAAGGGTAAGTCAACATTTATTCTCTAGTGGCATGAATAAATGTTTATAAATTAATTTATGTTCTGGTCGAACATAAGATAATTAATTTATTTGAGGCCCATCTTTATTCCTTGCATTTGATCCTGGTCGGCCCATCCAGTTCGTGGCTTAAGTGAAAATCGCGCCTCCTATCTCTAAGGCAAGGATTTGATCATCTTTATCCATAAGGATATTATTATATTTATGGGATATGCATGGATCCTTTCCTAATGGGATTATGGTAATGCATTATAAATATAAGGTAAGAGATAAGATCAAGGTTAATCCACACAATTAAACCTAGAATTTTCGTCCACCTCCTAGTGCTTGTGAGGTTCTCGAAAATGTTGCCATAGTGAGATTGGGTGATTTTTCAAGCATTCTCCATAGATCGCCCTCACCGACGTTGGAGATTGGGCAACCGGATACACCCGTAAGATCAAAGCACGAGTCTCGATCCGCTCATCCCCATGTATTCAAAGGTAAACACGAAAAAACCCCTACGTGTTGCAATTAATTATATAGACACATGCTAGGAATATAATCAATGTATGGTGAATTAAACATCCAAGATAGATCATCGGAGAGGTTAAATCGATTTTCCTACAATTGGTATCGAGCACGGGATCGTAATCTTGGCTCTGTTGGATTAATTCACGCTTTATTATAACGTGCGCAATTAATTAATTGTTGAACATGCTGCTCATCGTGGCTCGGTTTTATTTTTGTCGGATTTTGTTTTTCACCACGAAAATCCGTGGTTAGATTAGATTTTTCCCCGTAAATCTTATCCGTAAAAAGAAACGAAGCAACGAAGAAATCGAGACGACGATGACTTGCCGGGAGAAACCGGATGGGACGGCGCTTCGGCGCCGTCGCGCTGCTCGGCGGCATCGATGGACGAGGCATGCGGGCGCCGCAGGCGGTGGGCTTGCGCGCACGGCGCGCGGCGGCGGCGCGGCGCGCGCGCGCGCTGACGCCGGCACCGCCGCGGCGGCGAGCGCGCGCTTCGGTAGATCTTGGCGTAACGGCCGGAAACCTCAACGTGTTACGGGCGGTGCGGGCGACGCCACGCGCAGCGCGCGCGCGCCTTCGGCGCTTGCAGATGCGTCTTGCAGCGCTCGGCATCGCAGCACACGCGCACGCGTCACAAGGTGGAAACCTCGAGCGGCTCGGCAGGCGCGGGCACGGCGACGCGAGGCGCGTGAATTCGCCATGAGGCCTCGGTGGCCCGGCCAGCGAGATTCGCGCAGAAACCTCAAGGTCGCCGATTTTTCTCGGCAGAGTGGGACGACGGCGGTCTTGGGGCGCACGCACGGGCTGTGCCCTCAGCACGCCCAGCCCCTTAAATCTGACCCGGCCCGTTTGTTCTGGGTCGACCCGACCCGGGTTCGGCCCTGACCCATTTTTCAGCCCAGATCCGATTTTTTGACCCGGTTCCAGTTTTTCGACCCGGTTCGGCCCGTTCCACTGTTCCGGCCCGAATCCAATTTTGACGAATCCGGTCCGTGCCCGTGCACGCGAGGCCCGTTTTTCGAGTTGAAGATCTGTACTTTGCAATTCTATGTAATAGATTAGGCAAGAAAGTGCAGGTTCCACGAGTGGGCCACGATGAACGTTTTATTTTATTTTTATCGTTCATTGCATGTCGTGGATGTTTAAATTATGCAGTAGCATGCTATGTATGTTTATATTACGTAGACAAACATATTATATGTTTTCGTGATTGGATGCGCATAGTAAGCATGCTAGGTTTATCGCGTTTTCAAGCATATTTTAGAATTCTGTGAGCATGTTTTACATGTTGAGTTCTATAGAAAAGCATGCTAGGATTACGTGATCTGCATGGACAAACCTTTTGAAACAAAAGACTAAGCAAGTAACCCGACATATTAAATTAAAATGTCAAGACCTCCACTTTTTGATCTCTATACAAAGTGAGACGCACTGTGAGTAAACGTCCACACGCGTGGCTTGCTTGCACTATTTATCATAAGTTTGTTAGATGAGATTTCTAAATAAAACCTTTAAATCTATTGAGAAGTGGGAGTTTCATGTAAACGCCCACACGCGTGGCTTGCATATGCGATTTTCATAAGTTCTCTAGAGATAGTTTTAAAGGAGATAACAAAAGAATTTGAATCGAAGCGGTATGGTCCGAGTAAGTATGCCAATTCTAAGAATTCATTTTCATTGTTAAAATTGTGGTCATTGCTTAGACATCACCGAGTACAACTTCCCGCCAAGTCCCTTCTCGCGATAGTGATGTGGTTCAGTAAGGTCCAACATTAATTTCATTCATCATAAGGATAAGTCGATATGGATTGAAATTAAACCACTAAAAGGTATATTTTAGTCCGTCGAGGGTTCATGTAAACGCCCACACGCGCGGCTTGCATGTGGGATTCCTTGGGCGATTGAGGTTTCAATCAATATTGTTTTATCAAAAGGTTACAATATTGTTGTTACGTAATTATGTGCGATCGTATGCTTATGTGTTTACATTATCTTTCGGATATGTCTCTTACAATCGATTATCAATATGCTCGCACAAAACTCCTTATCCGGTCCGAATTTTATCGAGTGGAAACGAAACATTGAGAATGTTCTTATCATGAAGAAAATCTATTTGTACTCACTACACCCCATCCCAAGCCTCTAGACGATTCATCTATCGATGAGGAGCGTAAGGAGCACGAGAAATGGGACAAATCAAATAGAATGGCAAAGTGCCTTCTTTTGGTCACCATGCGCGAGTCCTGCAACTCCAAGATCAAGAGATGGAAGATGCACCATGATATGGCTAAGTCTTATGAAATCGTATGAGGAGTCGGACGTAATCGCTTGTCACAATTGACAAAATCAATAATGTCAAGTTCAATGAAGGAAACGATTCGGTGCATGACCACGTAGAGCAAATGATCAATCTCTTCGAGAGCTCGAGTTGGTTGGAGGATATATTGATGACGAGTCGAATCGATATGATCCTCAACACTTTGCCCAAGTCTTTGATGACTTCCGCTATAAAGCGCCTTTATGATAAGAGTTATACTCTAGATTCATTGCAAGAGGATCTTGTAACGGAAGAACGCAAATGGGCAAAGGTGCACGCTTTAGTACGCACCTCAAAGAAAACCACCGCTTTATCGAAAGATGAAAAGGAAAAGTGGAATTCAAGAGATGCTAAGGCTAAAGAAAAGAGTGGGAGTGGGAGCAATACAAAGGGCTCTACCAATGGTTTGAAAAAGCCAGGAGAAGGCAAGTGCTTCAAGTGCGAGACCGGGCATTGGAAGACTAAGTGCCCCAAGCTCATGCTCAAGGTACGCCATTTGCTTTAGTAACGGAAACATGTTTATGCACTTGTTCTACCCATTCTTGGGTAGTAGACACGGTGCGATCGATCATGTTTGTTACATCTTCGCAGGGTTCCTCATGACAAGTGGAGTCGAGTGATGGCGAGATAACGATCTCCATGGACAACGCGTAAAGTTGAGGCCGCTGCAAATAAGATGTTACTTTATATTTTGAGAGAACAGTTTTAGTTTTAAAGACGCTTTATATTTGCCGGATTTTCATGGAACCTTGTTTGCTTTCAAATTGTTTATTCATGGATATTCTCGTTATTTTTGATAGTGGTGTTTATCATAAGAAATGACGGTTATCTGTGTTGGCACTTTATATAATTCGCTTTATACTATTTCTCGCAAAACATAATACCTATAACTATGTTGCATCTACGCCAAACCTTAAAAAGAGAAAGTTTTTCGAAGATGACACCACATTTCTCCAAGATCTTAGATTAGGTCACATCAATCTAAATAGGATCCAAAGACCGGCTAAGAATGGAGCGCTGGGTGATCTCACAGCCATCTGCTCCCGCCTCATGAATCTCAGATAGAAGGAAAGACGCCGACTGCATCTTTCAAGACTAAGGGTTATAGAGCCAAAGAAGTGTTGAGCTAGTCCATTTCGACTGTGGACCGATGTCCACACAAGCTCGTGGAGGTATTAGTATTTTGTCACTTTCATCGACGATTACTCAAGGTACGGATACATATACCGCTCACCACAAGTCCGAATGCTTTGAGAAATTCAAAGAGTTTAAGGCAAGTGGAGACTAAGCTTGGTAAGAGTGTCAAGTCATCATGTCTGATCGCGGTGGCGAATACCTCAAGAACGAAGTTTATGGACTATCTAGTGAAGTGTGGGATTACCTCCCAACAAGATTACACCGGCACACCACAAGAAAATGGTGTGTCGAGCTTAAGAAACACGACTCTTTTGAAAATGGTTAGATCAATGACGAGTTATGCAACATTGCCTATTTCGCTCGGGGTATGCCTTAGAAACGACGGCATACTTGCTAAGTTTAGTACCATCCAAGTCGTCGAAAAGACCCTTTCGAGTTGTGGTTTGGGCGCAAGCTCAGTTTAGCCACATAAGGATATTGGGCACCAAGACATGTGCCGAACAAGAAGGTCGATAAGTTGGAGGCTAGATCCGACGCAAGGCTGCTTATCACTATCCTAGAGGAACGAAAGGTGGTTTATTCTATAGTCCTAAGGATCAAGGTCACATTAGACTAATGCCCGATTTTTAGAAGAGGATTATACGACAAACCACAAATCCAAAGTTGAAATCATTCTTCGGAATTGGAAGATGATCGATTCCACCACCGACAGGCCAAAGGTACGTAGATGTCGTGTCTAGTGGGAGGATCGACACCGTATACTTCAAGAAATTGAAGTGGGTCTAGTTCCATTGGAGATACCGATCGCATAAGTGGTACCCACCAAAGAAGTTGTGCAAGATAGAGAACCACAAGTATCTACACCCACCCGCCATTATCAAGGCCAAGCGCCTCGTCAGAGTGGGAGGGTTATTCGTCAACCCGAGCGATTTATGTTCGTGGGTGAATCTTCGATTTAGTCCCGGAAACGAACAAGCAATAATCGACCCATGGACATACAAATGAGGCGATACAAGACATTGATGCAAGATCATGGCACACCGCCATGGACTTAGAAATTGAGTCCATAACAGCTATGGATGTATACAAAAGACACCTCTACCGATGGCAAGGAAGCCATAGGTAGTAAGTGGGTATACAAGAGGAAAGAGATTCAGATGGAGAGGTTTCGCTTTTAAAGCCGTGCTTGTGGCGAAAGGGTACACTCAGATTGAGGGCATCGATTTCGATGAGACCTTTTCACCAGGAAGCAATGCTCAAGTCCATCGTAATTCTTCCGCCATAGCAGCCCACTGAACCTTGAGGTTTGGCAATGGACGTGAAAACCGCTTAAACGGCTACCTTGAGGAAGGTAGAGACATCTATATGCAAAGAACCCAAGGTTATGTGGTGAAGGGTGAAGAGCATCTAGTATGGAAGCTTAAGAAGTCCATTTATGGGCTTAAGCAAGCCTCACGATCCTCGAACTTATGCTTCGACGAGTGATCGCCACTTTTCTAACACGAAAACGCAAGTATATAGGTAAGACGAGTATCGTATCCATAGGGATTGTAATACGAAAACACAGAAGCTAGCTCAACGATAATTTATTATTATTCAAGCACAGATTTGGGTTTGGAAGGCTTTAGGGCTTCGGAAATTAATCCAAAGCAGAGGTAACAAAGCAGAAAATAAAAGAAAGCAATAAATATCAAAGATGATAAAACAGATAAAAAGACTAACCCTAGGGATGCATAAATCCTACCCACAATGTATGTTTATCCTGTTTCCTATTAGCCAATTTTAATCCGCATAAGATGAAAGATCACATATATAACCAACAACTTCGCCACGACAATTAATGGCAGAGATTACGAAGTTTTCCTACCATTCTAGGTGAAAACAAGTAACCCAAAAGGATCACTAAGAATATGCTTCCTACGAATATCCTATCTCACCACGACTCAAGGTTTATTCGTATCATGCATTCAAGATCGATCGACAATTAATACAAGATTACGCCATTAATCGGCAACTAGATATGCATCAAGATTGACTCGTAAATTAATACATATAAATAAGCACCAAGAATCATGAATCAATGCCCGAAGGTAAATAGCGATAACAGAATCACAACATATAGGATCGAATCATGCAAACCCTAGGATTAGAACGGAAAATTACCTAGACATAATAAACGAAATAAAATACTAATAAATCATAAAAAATGTAAATTAAATGCATAAAACCCGATAATAGCGTTGATGAACAATGGTTGGTCTTGAATCCAATCCCAAGCTAAAAAACGAAAACAATGAAAACGATCGACAAAACGCTTCGATCGACAACAAAGCGATAAACTAAACTAGAACAACGATAAACTAAAGCTAGAACGGAATTAAATCAAATTAAAGTGCAAAATATAAAAACTAGAGAAAACTGAACAAATTCGTGCTTAGAGAGGTTAGCGGAGAGCAAGCTTTGGGATATATATAGGTAGAGGAAACCCAAATCGCGCCCCGTAAACATTCTCGACGATTGCTGCCGCCCCGCGGTCGCGAGGTCGGTCGCTAGCTCCGCGCGACTTCACCGCTTTTGTTCGCTTTCTCTCGCCCCAACTTCGAATTGCGCATCCGCTTGCGCCTATGGACTCCTATCGAGATGCGCTTAACATTGTAAACTTTTCACATCCATATTTTTCATATCCATTTCATCATCTTTGGTTACATCTTTGCCTTATGCATCGATTATCACCTGAAAAGCCTACAAAACACCAAAGAGAAACCCCAAGAGCAGTATCTTCCAAAAATAGCTAAAAGCATAAAGATCGACTATATAAACGCATTTAATAGATCTATTTCATCTTGATATATCATCAATAAACGAGTAAAATGCACATTTATCACACCCCAAACTTGAAGCATTGTTTGTCCTCAAACAAAAATGTAATGTAAAGACACAACGAAGATCAACGAGCGTAGCTAAGGTGATAAACACAATCAAGCTTCGGAAATATCTTTCAACGCCGAAAATATTAGCACACATGATGACATTAGTCAATTCAACACGAACAACGATTGAAAGCAAAACTCATTTAGTTCAACCTCACAAAGGCATGTGTGTAAAATATAGATACACTCAACTCATAAAGAAATTAAGGACGTGTAAATACTCAATGATCAATGCAATGCAAAATCTTACCATAGGCTTGTCATTTCTAATATCTCCATCACACAAACGTGTTCAAATAAGGATCAAAAAGGTCTTTTCATAGGTTATAAAGTAGTCACATTGGTTAAGGTATGATAATATATGGCTAAGTGACTCGATAGAATTCCAAGCACCCCATTTATACTTTTCACACATATGGACTTTGTCCATTTTCCTTCTTTTCCAATGTGCTAAATCGACATTTTATCCTCATAGGTACCTATACTTCAACCCTTTATGCTCAAAACACATAGTGAACTTATCATTGCTTTTTCTTTTCTTTTCTAGAGCTTATAGGTTTATCATTCACAACAAAGGTATTATTCTTCACCACGTATGTATTTCTAAAAGTAATTTTTCTCGCCATAACTACATCAAAATTTCAACCCTTGATTCCATATCCATCCTCACCTCCTATCATCCGTTAATCGAAAGAATAAGTCTAATAAAGGCTCAAAGAAGCGACAAATGGTATATATCATCGGGTTAGTGTTGGGTGAATATGTGGTTAACAAAGATGGCCTTTATCCTTTCCAAATTTGAAAACACATATTGCGCCTCGATACGTAAAAACGGCAAGTTCTAGAAGAGAATCACATGCATGATATCACACAATTAAAAGAAATCAGATCAAGATGTTTATACAAGAAAGCTCAAGTCTCACAAGTTAAGCAAATGGTGAAAACAACAAGTTTAGCAATCTCAAGTCGCTCATGCGTCAATTTTTAACATATCATGTGCACTATCATTAAGTTTCACAAAAATTTCTATCGCTATCGCCACATGGATTAAAACACTTCACTTAACTCGTTGATCGATGTACACAACACGAAAAGAAAGATAAAACACGACAAAAAAACAACACAAACGAAAAATAAAACAAAACATAAAACAAATAAGAAAACGCTGGGTTACCTCCCAACAAGTGCTTAATTTAACGCCTTTAGCTAGACCATCACTAACCTTGTTCAATCCGCGCTCGTAGCAACGGACTTCCTTCCAAAATTGCTAATTCCTCAGATTTCGTGATTCACCGCCGACCACCACCGAGCGTGGAAGCCCTCCCAAACTTGGATGATTCACCGAGTTCCATGCCGAGTCCACTTCTTCTTTCTCGCGTTTATCGATGTGTCGATTGCCTCTAAGTACGCGACGGTGTAGCAGCCAGTAGTCGCGGATCAAACAGCGCCATCGGAGGAATGTACGCGCGAATAACGGCTATTGGAGGTTCTTCGTCGACCGCGACCGGGTCAGGTCGCTAGCGTGTCACCGATGTGGCCTACGCCATCGCGGTTGGCTAGCGCGCGATCACAACAAGTCCGCACTGGCCGCTCGACAGTTACGTCGAGTCAGCCGTCGCGAGCTCGGCCGCAAGTTCCTTTGCAGCCCACTTTCGCCTCGCCTCGCCTCGGGATGATTCTCGATCTGCGCCTAGTCGTTCACCAAATTGTTCTTTTCACCGCCGCAATAGTACGAGGTCCTTATAGAACGGTAAGGTCGACCCAAGTCGAATCTCTCGGGGCGCTTAACAGTGCTACGGTTTTATGTCAAACATGTAAGGTAAAAGAAATACTAACGCCCTAACATAAAAGGGCTGTCACGGAAAGGACGAAAGCAAGAAATAAAATAAAGCGTATAAAACGGATGCACTTGGACGTAAATTAATTCATAGATAAAACGGATTCTCAACAAAACAATAATTCATCTCATAGCAGAAATTAATCCAATCCCACCATACGCATATAATCAAAATCGTGAAAACTTATAACCATTCATAGATAAATTGCCTTCCAAATATCCGAGTCGCATAATCCCAATTGTTAATCCAAAGTAGAAGAATAATTAAAGGAAAAGAAAAGGAAAAGAAATGAAAAGAAAGCTTAAAGGAATCGCGAGAGAAAAATATAAATGTGGAACTTAGGGTTTTCAACAGAAAATCGATTATAACGCACTAAAATCACTCCCAAGACCGGACGCGACGCAATCACGGACGCGAGGAGTTTCGACTAACGAATTTCAAGAACCCAAAGATCGGACGCAAAGACAAATACGGACGGAGGGTGCCATCGACGAATGCGCGCCGGCTCGACATCAAGCCGCCGGACGCCATCAGGCGTAGCGGAGGAGAGCCAACGGCGCTGGTCGGTGCCGACCACCCGCACGGACGGAAGGCGAACGCACGCGGGCGCAGAAAGAGGGCGAGCATTGGCACGGAGACGGGCGCCGACACCCAGCCACGGACGGAGGGTATCGCGCGCGCTGAGACGGGCGCCGACACCACGCTGGTTGGGCGAGCGAGGCGCGACGCTGAGTTGAGCGGGCGACAAAGTAGCGGGCGCGCGGTACAGCGGCGGATGGGCTAGGCGCTGGTCGGCGCTGGCGGGCGCTAGCCACCCGTCACCGCACGGAGGGCATTGTGCGCGGCGGGCGGCGGGCGACGGCGAGGCGCCGAGGCGCATGCCGAGCGCCGATGCCAATGAGCGCGAGAAGAATATGTGAGCGCGCCGGAGTGGCCGAGGGAGGTAGCGGGTTGAGTCGCGACGGGTGCCGGGCGAGGCGCGACGCGCCACGGGCGACGGGCTGGCAAGACGCACGCGCGCGATTGCTGTTTTGGCCTGCTCGCTTCGTCAACTCCGATTTACGCATGGTTTTCATCTACGAACTCCCATCGCGATGATCTTCAATAAACTTGATTTTGGCAGATCCATTCATCCCATTTTATGCCGCTTTTTCTACAAAACATCGAAACAAACCAAATAAGTCCAATTCGATAAATACTAATCAAACCAACGACATAAATAGGACAAACCACCGAAAATGACACGTAAAACAATACCAAAACCAGCACAAATTCATACTAAACAAATCCCCATACTTATCCATTTGCCTCGTTTCAAGCAAAGTCTATACTGTAAGAATAGGAAGGATAATTCATGCAACTTCACTCTTAGTCTAATCAATCAAACCTTATCGCTTTCCCCACACTTGTGTTTATTTAATTCAAAGATAATGTGAAAAATCAAGAACGGCAATTGATTTCAATAAATAAAAGGTAATCTCTCGCTGCACTCCAACTCTCCGTTAGGGGTGAACTAACTAATGTGGTCAACTTTAGCAACAAGTTTTTTTTTTTTTAAGTACATAGAATGTTTTAAAATATTTTGGAACAATGTTCGAAAGGTGAACCCTCGATGAACTCGAGTTTCCTATCGTGGTTTCCCATGTCCATTTCTCAAATTACGAGAAAGAGGGACAGAATCCAATCCTCCATTTCAACAATCTCATTTTCTACTCTTTTTCACACATATATATATTTTTTATTAATCAATAGACGAAACAAGTATATAGGTAACCACAATGTTAACACTCCCCCTAACATTAGTCAGACAAATCACATCAATTCTCCTCTATTCATTTTCTATCAATCACAATCTCGTCAATTCACATTACACTCGAATCATATACCACCAAAAGTTTCGAAAATAAAACAACTTGACCAATATCATAAAGCTTAGTCGCACAAATCAACATCCCTGCCTTACTCGTGATATACAATACTTGATTATAAGAAATCAATATAAGCATAGATGCACATCACCAAGCATACAAAAGATAAGGACGACACAAAAACCGAGTAAACATCCTCATTATTTTAAATCGAAGCATCGTCCCCAAGGTTTCAAACATTTATAACACAAATGACCATAGAGGATGATACTTCCTCGATAATGACGAGTGTGCTAGAGAGTTGGAGCATCACGGCTTCACCACACGGATTAAACTGTCTCTGTAACTCAAGAATGATAAACACGTAAACCTCGCACTACGTAAAACCAAAATGTATACTAAAACAAAACACAAGCAAAACCAAAAGAAAACAAAACAAAACAGAAAATGTAAAACTCGGTCGCTTCCCACGTAGCGCCGCTTCAACGGCACGAGCTCCACCAATGAAAACTGGACTATCCATAGTCCTTCACCGCAGGAATACCATCTCAACCAGAGCATCGAGTAACAATGTAAGCACAAACGACAATTAAGGTAGCAATTAATAAGTCAATTAAATTCAAATCAAACATCCTATTCTCCAAAGAAAGTAGATAACTTCAACTCCAAAAGCACAATACTTGAGAATAAGGATTTGAAAAATTTAGATGCTACCCGATCGATATCCTCTCGCCATCTTTCAATCGATAGGGAAGATATCTCGCTTGTTCACACTTAGTCTCGCTTGATGAATCATCGACTCTTCACTTTCATCAACTTCCATGATTCTCCTCAACTTCATCATCTTCGCAGATTATGAAAGAAGAAATTTGCTCCAATTGTCTCAAGATCTCCTCCACACTTTGGTTGTGGACCAATTCTTCCACTATCCCGCCTAAACGACTAACTTGAGTTCAGAACGCCGATTGGTGTTTCCACAATCTCGAACCTTTGTCGACTGTCTGCATTTAAGAACGTTAACGTGTCTTCCAATGTCGGCTTCACCGCACTCGCTGAATGAACGCCGCGAATGACTCCTCCAATGTTGGCTTCACCGACGGCTTCACCGGCCGACCGCTCGAAGGAGTATCGCAATGATTCCTCCAATGTCGGTTTCACCGGCTATTGTTGGAAGAAAAGGTCCCGATTATACGACGAACTCGAGGATGCCTCCAAGAGGGATCATAGGCTCGATGCTCACAACCGACGGTATCCTCAAATAGCCGAATTGGGCTCCTTCTTCAAAGGAAGAATTTGCCCAATATGACGAGCTTTCCTCCTCAGCCCCGTATGACCATATTCAGACGCCGTAACCCCGCATTACACGTACACCAACTACAAAAACAAGATCACACGCACTACTGGAGAAAATAGAAACAAAGAAAAGAAAAAGAAAGAAAGAAAAAAGAAGAGGACGGGAAGAAACAGAAACAAAACAACACAAAACCAAAAGCTCAAAGCCTTCCCCTAACGCGCAAAAATTTGTTCTCGACCAAATTGTTCTTTTCACCGCATAATAGTACGAGGTCCTTATAGAACTGAAGGTCGACCCAAGTCGAATCTCTCGATAAGGCTTAACAGGCTACGGTTTTATGTCAAACATGTAAGGTAAAAGAAATACTAACGCCCTAACATAAAAGGGCTGTCACGGAAAGGACGAAAGGTGAAATAAAATAAAGCAGATAAACGGATGACTTGGACAACAATAGGAATTGACGATACACGGAATTGGAGACGGTGTTCTAGGTTCGAATCTATCCTCACACCATCGAATCAATGACCGTACTCAATGCATCAAACACCCACGCTTCTCACCCCACGGTCAACACTAACTAATCTCTCGACACGCTAATGCTAGACTCGAACTTAATGACAGAGATCTCTCAACCACCCCACCATCAACTACGAAGGATATTTCACTACAAAAGCACACAATAGCAAAACCCTATCCACATATATCAATTATCCAACAACAAACCAATCTCTCGATCACTGTTGTCAAACTCATATTTAATATAAATCGCCGATATCTTCATAATCAAATATAAGCACACAATCAACCTACACTATTCTTTCAACACCATGTATGAAGATCATGAACAACCAATTTATATAAATAGGAAAATCACAAATCATCAATTCAATAATCACAATTCAAGACGGAACGATCCAACATATATTTCTCAACAAAACAATAATTCATCTCATAGCGTAAATTAATCCAATCCCAATTACATGTACATAATCAAAATCAGAAAACTTACAACCATTCATAGATAAATTCTTCTTCCAAATATCCGAATCGCATAATCCCAATTGTTAATCCAAAGTACAAGAATAATTAAAGGAAAAGAAAGGAAAAGAAATGAAAAGAAAGCGAAAGGAATCGCGAGAAAAATATAAAATGTGGAACTTAGGGTTTTAAGCGTAAAAAATCATATTTATAACGCACGAAAAATCACTCCCGGCCACGGACGCGACGCAGTCACGGACGCGAGAAGTTTCGACGAACACCTCAAGAACCCAACACGGACGGAGTACGTACCGGACGGAGGGTGCTCATCGAAGAATACACACCGACTGACATCAAGCGCCGGACGCCATCAGAGGCGAAGTGAGTGGAGCGCCAATCGGCGCCGTGTGGCGCCGACCACCAAATACGGACGGAAGGCGCAACGCACGCGGGGCGAGAAAGAGGGCTAGCATTGGCGCAGAGATGGGCGCCTGACACCCAGCCGGCCGGACGGAGGCGCATCGCATGGGCGCGAGACGGGCGCCGACACCAAATACCGGGTTGGCGAGCGAGGTGCGACGCCGAGTTGAAAGGGCGACAAAGAAGCGGGCGCGGTAGGTACGCCGCGATGGGCTAGGTGCCGGTCGGCGCTGGTCGGGCGCCGCCACCCAAATACCGGACGGAGGAGTATCAGGCGCGCGGGCGCGGCGGGCGACGCGGCGAGGGCCGAGGCGCATGCCGAGTGCCGGATGCCAATGAGCGCACGAGGAGAATATGTGCGCCGCCGGAGTGGCCGAGGGAGGTAGCGCGGGTTGAGCCACGCGACGGGTGCCGGGCGAGGCGCGATGCGTACACGGGCGACGGGTCGACGCGCACGCACGCGCGCGATTGCTAAGCGGGCCTGCTCTCCTTCGCTCAACTCCGATTTACACACGGTTTTTGTCTACGAACCCTATCGTGATGCTCTTCAATAAACTTGATTTTTGGCAGATCCATTCATCCCATTTTATGCCGTTTTTCTAAAAACATCGAAACAAACCAAATAAGTCCAATTGATAAATACTAATCAAACCAACGACATAAATAGGACAAACCACCTAAAATGACACACAAAACAATACCAAAACCAACACAAATTATACTAAACAACTCCCCACACTTATCCATTTGCTCGCCCTCAAGCAAAGTCTATACTTGTAAGAATAGAAGGATAATTCATGCAACTTCACTCTTAGTCTAATCAATCGACCTTATTGCTTTCCCCACACTTGGTGTTTACTTAATTCAAAGATAATGTGAAAAAATCAAGAACGGCAATTGATTTCCAATAAATAAAAGGTAATCTCACTGCACTCCAACTCTCCGTTAGGGGTGAACTAACTAATGTGGTCACCTTTAGCAACAAATTTTTTTTTTAAGCACATAGAATGTTTTAATGATTGAACAATGTTCGAAGGTGAACCTCGATGAAATCGAGTTTCCTATCGTGGTTTCCCATGTCCATTTCTCAAATTACTAGAAAGAGGGACATAATCCCATCCTCCATTTCAACAATCTCATTTTCTACTCTTTTTTCACATATATATATTTTTTAATCAATAGACTAAACAAGTATATAGGTAACCACAATGTTAACACTCCCTAACATTAGTCGACAAATCACATCAATTCTCCTCTATTCATTTTCTATCAATCACAATCTCGCCAATTCACATTACACTCTAATCATATACCACCAAAAGTTTCGTAAAATAAAACAACACTAATATCACAAAGCTTAGTCAAGACAAATCAACATCCCGACTTACTCGATATACAATACTTGATTCTAAGAAATCAATATAAGCATAGATGCACATCACCAAGCATACAAAAAGATAAGGACGACACAAAACCGAGTAAACATCCCCACATTTAAATCGAGCATCGCCCCAAGGTTTCAAACATTTATAACACAAAACGACCATAGAGGATGATACTCGATAATAGACGAGCGGCACTGAGAGTTGGAGCATCACGGCTTCACCACACGGATTAAACCGTCCTAACTCAAGAATGATAAACACGTAAACCAAAGACCACGTAAAACCAAAACGAGACGAAAACAAAACACAAGCAAAACCAAAAGAAAACAAAACAAAAATGTAAAAATGAAAACTCGTGGTCGCCCCACGTAGCGCCATTTCAATGGCACGAGCTCCACCAATGAAAATCGACTATCCATAGTCCTTCACCGCAGAATACCATCTCAACCAGAGCATCAAGAGTAACAATGTAAGCACAAACGACAATCAAGGTAGCAATTAATAAGTCAATTAAATTCAAATCAAACATCATATTCTCCAAAGAAAAGTAGATAACTTCAACTCCAAAAGCACAATACTTTGGAGAATAAGGATGTTGAAAAATTAGAGATGCAACCTGATCGTATATCCTCTCGTCATCTTTCAATTGGATAGGGAAGATATCTGTTTGTTCACACTTAGTCTCGGTTTGATGAATCATCGACTCTTCACTTTCATCAACTTCCATGATTCTCCCCTCAACTTCATCATCTTCATAGATTATGATAGAAGAAATTTGCTCCAATTATCTCGGCATCTCCTCCACACTTTGGTTGTGGACCAATTCTTCCACTATCCCGGCTAACCGACTAACTCGAGTCTCTAAACGCCGATAGTGTTTCCACAATCCAACCTTGTCGACTCGTCTGTATGAAGGACGCCAATGTGTCTTCCAATGTCGGCTTCACCGCGACTCACTCGAATGAACGCCGCAATGACCTCCAATGTTGGCTGACCGATGGCTTCACCGGCCGACTCACTCGGGAACGCTTGCAATGACTCCTCCAATGTCGGCTTCATCGGCTGTTGTTGGAAGAAAAGGTCCCGATTATATGACGAACTCGAGGATTCCTCCAAGAGGGATCATAGGCTCGATGCTCACACCGACGTGTATCCCTCAAATATTCAAATTGGGCCCTTCTTCAAAGGAAGAATTTGCCCAATACGACGAGCTTTCCTCCTCTAGGCCTGTATGACCATATTCTTATTGCCGGTAACCCTGCATTAACAGACACCAACTACAAAAACAAGATCATACGCACCAGTTGGAGAAAATAGAAACAAAGAAAAAGGAAAAGAAAGAAACAAAAAGAAGAGGCACGGGAAGAATCGTAAAATAAAACAACACAAAACTAAAAGCCTAAAGCCTTCCCAAGAACGGCGCCAAAATTTGTTCCACCAAATTGTTCTTTTCAACGTCAGAATAGTACGAGGTTCTTATAGAACTGTAAGGTCGACCCAAGTCGAATCTCGATAAGGCTTAACAGGCTACGGTTTTATGTGAAACATGTAGTAAAAGAAATACTAACGCCCTAACATAAAAGGGGTCACACTGAAAGGACGAAAGGTGAAATAAAATAAAGCGTATAAAACGGATGCACTTGGACAACTATAGGAATTGACGATACACGGAATTGGAGACGGTGTTCTGTGGTTCGAATCTATCCTCACACCATCGAATCAATGACCCAGACTCAATGCATCAAACACCCACGCTTCTCACCCTACGGTCAACAATAACTAATATCTCGATTACGCTAATGCTAGACTCGAACTTAATGACTAGAGATCTCAATCACCCCACCATCAACTACGAAGGATATTTCACTACAAAAGCACACAATAGCAAAACCCTATCCACATATATCAATTATCCAACAACAAACCAATCTCTCGATCACTTTTTTGTCAAACTCATATTTAATATAAATCGCTCGCATATCTTCATAATCAAATATAAGCACATAATCAACTTACACTATTCTTTCAACACCATGTATGAAGATCATGAACAACAAATTTATATAAATAGAAAATCACAAATCATCAATTCAATAATCACAATTCAAGACGGAACGATCCAACTTATATTTCTCAACAAAACAATAATTCATCTATAGCGTAAATTAATCCAATCCCAATTACATAGACATAATCAAAATCAGAAAACTTACAACCATTCATAGATAAATTGCCTTCCAAATATCCCAAATCGCATAATCCCAATTGTTAATCCAAAGTACAAGAATAATTAAAGGAAAAGAAAAGGAAAGAAATGAAAAGAAAGCGAAGGAATCGCGAGAGAAAAATATAAATGTGGAACTTAGGTTTTCAACAGAAAATCGATTTATAACGCGACGAAAATCACTCCCGCCACGACGCGATGCAGTCACGGACGCGAGGAGTTCTCGACGAACACCAAGAACCTGGCCCCGGACGAGTACGTCACGGACGGAGGGTGCTCATCGACGAATGCGCAGCACGGCCGACATCAAGCGCCGGACGCCATCAGAGGCGTAGCGGAGTGAGCGCCAACGGGCGCCGGGTCGGTGCCGACCACCCGCCACGGACGGAAGGCGCAACGCACGTGGGGCGAAAGAGGGCGAGCATTGGCGCGAGACGGGCGCCGACACCCACCGACGGTGGTGTATCGCGCTGCGAGACGGGCGCCGACACCAAATACTGGGGGCGAAAGCGAGGCGCGACGCTGAGTCGAGCGGCGACAGCGAGAGCGCGGGCCGCAGCTGGCGCGGACGGGTTAGGCGCTGGTCGGCGCTGGCTGGGCGCCGCCACCAGCCACCGGACGGAGGGGCATTTGTGCGCGGCGGGGGGCGACGTGGCGAGGCGCCGAGGCGCATGCCGAGCGCCGGATGCCAATGAGCGCGAGGAGAATATGAGCGGCCGGAGTGGCCGAGGAGGTAGCGCGGGTTGAGTCGTGCGACGGGTGCCGGGCGAGGCGCGACGTACACGGGCGACGGCGGGCAAGACGCATTACGCGCGACTTCGCTGTTTGGCCCGCTCTCCTTCGCTCAATTCCGATTTACGCACGATTTTCGCTCACGAACCCTATCGCGATGCTCTTCAATAAACTTGATTTTGGCAGATCCAATTCATCCCATTTTATGCCTTTTTTCTACAAAACATCGAAACAAACCAAATAAGTCCAATTCGATAAATACTAATCAAACCAACGACATAAATAGGACAAACCACCTAAAATGACACACAAAGCAATACCAAAACCAACACAAATTCATACTAAACAACTCCCCATACTTATCCATTTGCTCGCCCAAGCAAAGTCTATACTGTAAGAATAGGAAGGATAATTCATGCAACTTCACTCTTAGTCTAATCAATCAAACCTTATTGCTTTCCCCACACTGGTGTTTACGAATTCAAAGATAATGTGAAAAAATCAAGAACGCAATTGATTTCCAATAAATAAAAGGTAATCGCCGCACCTAAACTCCGTTGTAGGGTGAACTAACTAATGTGGTCACCTTTAGCAACAAGTTTCTTTTTTTTAAGCACATAGAATGTTTTAACAGATTTTGGAACAATGTTCAAAGGCGAACCTCGATGAACTCGAAGTTTCCTATCGTGGTTTTCCATGTCCATTTCCAAATTATGAGAAAGAGGGACATAATCCCATCCTCCATTTCAACAATCTCATTTTCTACTCTTTTCACACATATATATTTTTTTTAATCAATAGATGAAACAAGTATATAGGTAACCACAATGTTAACACTCCCCTAACATTAGTCGACAAATCACATCAATTCTCCTCTATTCATTTTCTATCAATCACAATCTCACAATTCACATTTCACTCGAATCATATACCACCAAAAGTTTCGTAAAATAAAACAAACACCAATATCACAAAGCTTAGTTGCACAAATCAACATCCCGACTTACTCAGATATACAATACTGATTCTAAGAAATCAATATAAGCATAGACGCACATCACTAAGCATACAAAAGATAAGTGGACGCACACAAAACCGAGTAAACATCCCCACACTCAAATCGAGCATCGTCCAAAGGTTTCAAACATTTATAACACAAATGACCATAGAGGATGATACTTCCTCGATAATAGACGAAAGTGCTACCAGAGTTGGAGCATCACGGCCACCACACGGATTAAACTATCCCTAACTCAAGAATGATAAACACGTAAACCCGCACTACGTAAAACCAAAAGTAGACGAAACAAAACACAAGCAAAACCAAAAGAAAACAAAACAAAACAAAAATGTAAAACTCGTGGGTCGCCTCCCACGTAGCGCCTATTTCAACGGCACGAGCTCCACCAATGAAAACCGGACTATCCATAGTCCTTCACCGCAGGAATACCATCTCAACCAGAGCATCGTAGTAACAATGTAAGCACAAACGACAATCAAGGTAGCAATTAATAAGTCAATTAAATTAAATCAAACATCATATTCTCCAAAGAAAAGTAGATAACTTCAACGCCAAAAGCACAATACTTGAGAATAAGGATGTTGAAAAATTGTAGATGCTACCGATCGATATCCTCTCGTCATCTTTCAATTGGATAGGAAGATATCCGCTTGTTCACACTTAGTCTCGCTTGATGAATCATCGACTCTTCACTTTCATCAACTTCCATGATTCTCCCTCAACTTCATCATCTTCATAGATTATGATAGAAGAAATTTGCTCCAGCTTGTCTCGACATCTCTCCACACTTTGGTTGTGGACCACCTTCCACTATCCCGCCAACCGACTAACTTCGAGTCTCTAAACGCCGATAGGTGTTTCCACAATCTCAACCTTTGTCGACTCGTCTCAGCACGGGCGACGCCAATGTGTCTTCCAATGTCGGCTTCACCGCGACTCGCTGAACGAACGCCGCAATGACTCCTCCAATGTTGGCTTCACCGACGGCTTCACCCGCCGACCGCTCAAGGAACGTCAGAATGACTCCTCCAATGTCGGCTTCATCGGCCGTTGTTAAAGAAAAGGTCCCGATTATACGACGAACTCGAGGATTCCTCCAAGAGGGATCATAGGCTCGATGCTCACACCGACGGTATCCTCAAAATAGTCGAATTGGGCTCCTTTTCAAAGGAAGAATTTGCCCAATACGACGAGCTTTCCTCATCTAGCCCTCAGATGACCATATTCGATCGCTGAAACCCCGCACAATGCACACTAACTACAAAAACAAGATCACACGCATCAGCTTGGAGAAAATAGAAACAAAGAAAAGAAAAGAAAGAAACAAAAAGAAGAGGCACGGGAAGAAACAGAAAAAAAACACAAAACCAGCCTAAAGCCTTCCCCAAGAATGGCGCCAAAATTTGTTCCACCAAATTGTTCTTTTCACCGCCGCAATAGCACGAGGTCCTTATAGAACGGTAAGGTCAACCCAAGTCTAATCTCTCGAGGAAGGCTTAACAGGCTACGGTTTTATGTCAAACACGTATGTAAAAGAAATACTAACGCCCTAACATAAAAGGGGCACACGGAAAGGACGAAAGTGAAATAAAATAAAGCGTATAAAACTGATGCACTGGACAACAATAGAATCGACGATACACGGAATTGGAGACGGTGTTCTAGGTTCGAATCTATCCTCACACCATCGAATCAATGACCGTACTCAATGCATCAAACACCCACGCTTCTCACCCCACGGTCAACACTAACTAATCTCTCGACACGCCAATGCTAGACTCGAACTTAATGACTAGAGATCTCTCAACCACCCCACCATCAACTACTTAAGGATATTTCACCACAAAAGCACACAATAGCAAAACCCTATCCACATATATCAATTATCCAACAACAAACCAATCTCTTGATCACTTTCGTTATCAAACTCATATTTAATATAAATCGCTCGATATCTTCATAATCAAATATAAGCACACAATCAACCTACACTATTCTTTCGAACACCATGTATGAAGATCATGAAATAACCAATTTATATAAATAGGAAAATCACAAATCATCAATTCAATAATCACAATTCAAGACGGGAACGATCCAACATATATTTCTCAACAAAACAATAATTCATCTCATAGCAGAAATTAATCCAATCCCAATTACATAGACATAATCAAAATCAGGAAAACTTACAACCATTCATAGATAAATTCATCTTCCAAATATCCGGAATCGTACAATCCCAATTGTTAATCCAAAGTACAAGAATAATTAAAGGGAAAAGAAAAGGAAAAGAAAATGAAAAAGAAAGCGAAAGGAATCGCGAGAGAAAAATATAAAATGTGGAACTTGGTTTTCAACAGAAAATCGATTTATAACGCATTTAAAATCACTCCCACGGACGCGACGCAATACGGACGCGAGGGAGCTCGACGAACAGCCTCCGCCACCCAGGCTTGGACGGAGCACGTCACCGACGGAGGGTGCTCAAGGATCGAACGCGCAACGCCGGCTCGACACCGCTACCGGACGCCATCAGGCGAAGGAGAGGAGCGCCAACGGCGCTGGCTGGGCACCCACCACCCAAAGATCGGACGGAAGGCGAATGCACGCGGGCGAAAGAGGCGAGCATTTGCACGAGACGGGCGCTGGACACCCAAATACGGACGGAGGCGCATCGCCGGCGCGAGACGGGCGCGGACACCCAAATACCGGTTGGGCGAAGCGAGGGCGACGCTGAGTTGAGCGGCGACAAAGAAGCGGGCGCGGTACAAATACGGATGGTCAGGCGCTGGTCGGCGCTGGTGGGCGCCGCCCACCCACCGGACGGAGGGGTATCAGGCGCGGCGCGGCGGGCGACGCGGCGAGGCGCCGAGGCGCATGCCGAGCGCCGGATGCCAATGAGCGCGCGAGGAGAATATGTGAGCGCGGCCGGAGCGCCGAGGGAGGTAGCGCGGGTTGAGTCGGCGACGGGTGTCGGGCGAGGCGCGACGCGTACACGGCGACGGGTCGGGCCAAGACGCACGCGGCGCAACTTCGCAGCCGCCCGCTTCTCCTTCGCTCAACCCGATCCACGCACGGTTTTCGCTTCACGAACTCCTATCGCGATGCTCTTCAATAAACTTGATTTTGGCAGATCCAATTCATCCCATTTTATGCCGCTTTTCAAAAAACTTTGAAACAAACCAAATAAGTCCAATTCGATAAATACTAATCAAACCAACGATATAAATAGGACAAACCACCGAAAATGACACACAAAACAATACCAAAACCAGCACAAATTCATACTAAACACTAGCCGACTAACTGATTCTCCATTACTTATGTGTTCGCCATAGCCACAAGAGACTCTAATTGTGTAATTTTCTCGCCAAGATCGCTTATAAACGAATTCGTCAGATCGCCATTTGTTTTATTAGTTTTCCACACTCGGTTTTCTCTCTCAATCATTACATTCGAACGGCGAAACCTCCGGATGTTGTCAAAAGTAATGGGTTGGTATATGGCTGATTATGATGATCTCTTGCTGGGTTGTACGGATTCCATCCTCCTTGAACTGTTTCATGGGAGGTGGATACATGTCATTTAACGGCCCGGCCTCAATAGGGACAAGGACTCCCATATTCGCTATTTGATGCTTCATCTCGTATACTTGGCCAGAGTCTGCAGCTTGCTCGGGGCACTTCGTAGTTTGGAAACGCCGCCATAACTTGTCAATTCTTCTCTCGCCTATTCTCCTTGAGATCTTTCGATCTCGGATCTAAAATATTTCATGAGGTCCCCGAGATCTTGTAAACATATACTACCCGAAAAAGAGAATTCAACTCTTGCAAAATAAATAAATAATAATAATATAACTTGAATTAATAAATCCAAATCGCCAAATTATTCCTACGCATCTTAATAACTTTAACGGCGCCAAAATTTGATCGCCACTTTTATAACACTAAAAAGTGTAAGTATATAGGTAAGTCGAGTATCGTATCCACAGTGATTGTATCACGAAAACATGGAAGCTAGCTCAACGATAATTCATCATTATTCGCACGTAAATTGGGCGAGAGGTTTATGGCTTTTAATTTAATCCAAAGCAAAGGTAACCATGCGTAAATATAAAATAAAGCAATAAAATCACGATGATAAAACAGATAAGAAAGACTAACCCTAGGGATACATTAATCCTATCCACAACGATATTTATCCTTGCTTATTAGCCAATTTTAATCCGCATAAGATGGAAGATCACATATAACCAACAACTTCGCCATTTACAATTGCGGCAAGAGATTACGAAGTTTTCCTACCATTCTAGGTGAAAACAAGTAACCCAAAGGATCACTAAGAATATGCTTCCCACGAATATCCTATCTCGCCCACGACTCAAGGTTTATTCAGATCATGCATTTAAGATCGAATGACAATTAATACAGCTACGCTATTAATCGGCAACTAGATATGCATCAAGATTGATCGTAAATTAATACATATAAATAAGCACCAAGAATCATGAATCAATGCCTCAAGGTAAATAGCGATAACAGAATCACAATATATAGGATCGAATCATGCAAACCCTAGGATTAGAACGGAAAATTACCTAGACATAATAAACGGAATAAAATACTTAATAAATCATAAAAATGTAAATTAAATGCATAAAACCCGGATAATAGCGTTGATGAACAATGGTTGGTCTTGAATCCAATCCTGCGAAAAACAGAAAACATCGGAAAACGATCGACAAAACGCCCGATCGATAACAAAGCGATAAACTAAACTAGAACAACGATAAACCAAAGCTAGAACGGAATTAAATCGAAACTAAAGTGCAAAAATATGAAAACTAGAGAAAACCGAACAAATTGTGCTTAGAGAGGTCAGCGGGAGCAAGCTTGGGGATATATATAAGCAGAGGAAATCCCTAAATCGCGCCTGTAAACATTCTCGACGATTTCGCGGCCGCCCTCGCGGTCATGAGGTCGGTCGCTAGCTTCGCGACTTCACCGTTTTGCTCCGCTCTCTTGTCCGAACTCCGAATTGCGATCCGCTTGCGCCTATGGAATCCTATCGAGATGCTATTTAACATTGTAAACTTTAACATCCATATTTTTCATATCCATTTCATCATCTTTGGTTACATCTTTGCCTTATGCATCGATTATCACCGAAAAGCCTACAAAACACCAAAGAGAAACCCCAAGAGCAAGATCTTCCAAAAATAGCTAAAGCATAAAGATCGACTATATAAACGCATTTAATAGATCTATTTCATCTTGATATATCATCAATAAACCAGTAAATGCGATTTATCAACGAGGTGGTAAAGTCATACGGATTTACCCAGCTGCTCAGCGAGAGTGTGTGTATCGCTTAGATGTCAACGGTGACGTGGTATTTTGCGACTTTTGTAGATGACATTCTTCTAGTTGGCAACAATGTGAAGTTGTTATCGACGAAAGAGTTGGTTATCCGATTAGTTTCAAATGAAAGACTTAGGAGATGCAGCATATTCTGGGATCAAGGTTTACCGAGATCGCAAGAGGAAAATGTCGAGCTTATCTCAAAGCGCCTTACATCGACACCGTGATTACTCGCTTTAGTATGCAGCACCGCCAAGAAAGGGTTGCTACCTTCGCATACGACATTCCTTTATTCAAGAGCAATCACCTATGACCCAGGAGATAGAGGAAATGAGACAAGTTCCTTACGCTCACTGTAGGAAGTCTCATGTACTAATGCTATGCACGAGGTCCGATATCCATATGTGGTAGGCATAGTAGCAAGATATCGCCAACCTCGACAAGCTCATTGGAATGCATTAAAGCATATACTCAAGCACCGAAAAGGATTCGAGATTATAGGCCGGTTTACCATGCAGATAGTCTAATGCCTTGGGTTATACAGACTGGATTTCCATGCCGACCGTGATGAGAAAAAGTCTACCTCAAGCTATGTGTTTACCTTGGGAGCGGAGTCAGATCCCGGCAGAGTGCAAAGCGATGCATATCATGGACTCTACCATGGAAGCCGAATATGTAGCCGCCTTGAGTACGCTAATGAGATCAGATGGTTCAAGAACTACCACGGATCTAGGTGTGGTACTGGTTTGCCCAAGAGTATCATAGTTTCATCGTGATAACTCGTGCAGGGCAAACTCGAAGGAACCACGGACCCACAAGGCGACTCAAACACATAGAGAGAAAGTACCATGTCATACGAGAAATCATTAGACAAGGGACGTTGATTGAAAAGATTGATACGACGGATAACCCAGCGGATCCATTCACAAAGAGCCCGCCGCAAAAGTCTATGAAGTGCACGCTCGAGGACTCGATTATGCTTGATGGCACCCACTTAGAAAGGAAACTTTGTATAAGTGGAGAAGCAAAGTCATGGTTTTTATTGTAATAGCTAGTAGAGACACATTGTATACTAAAAGTTTGCTTTAGTATGTTGGGAGATTGTTGGATTTGTATATCGAAAGCGTATGGTTGAGCTTGTATACAATGTTTCGTTACCACTATTACAATCTCCTATCCGAATTGACACTTGATTGCATATATCCGTGTCCCCTTATCTCATATATGTTAGATCATACAAAGGTGTAGAAGATCATAGAAGTCCAGATGATTGGTCAAGCTTAATGAGATAAAAAGGATCACACCGAGACAACTTGAGGACGAGTTGTCGGTATAAGTCATGTGTAGATAAGAAGTGACTTGACTTGGTTGCTTGTCTATGCCGGTACGCCTCGACGTATTGATGGATCACAGTGAGACGAGTTCTTCTATCCGACCATCGTGAAGAACCTAGATCTCGTGACTTACGTACGATCTAAACCCCGATAAGGTATTAGATGAGTATGAGGTTCACCATCACTTCGACTTGTTACAAGTAGGGTTATATGTTCTAACCCAATATTCTCCGTGATGGGGGGTGGCAAGGTTTGTATGTCATGCTAGTTATCTCAGACGAAGTCACCGATCCGATTAAGGATGATGACGCCCCTTAATGAGCTCAAAAGGTTTATTGTACTAAACCATGCAGTCGAGTTAGCTCAAGTACAATAATAAGGTTGAGTGGTACTACTTAAGGAATTAAAGATATTAATTATTTTAAGCAATGTAATGCTCTAAATAATTAATGGACGCACGATATCTTAAATACGGGATTCAGAATGTCTAAGTGCAAGCCCGACTCAACTTCGGTAATAAAGGGTAAGTCAAGATTTATTCTCTAGCGGCATGAATAAATGTTTATAAATTAATTTATGTTCGGTCGAACATAAGATAATTAATTTATTTGAGGCTCATATTTATTCCTTGATTTGATCCCGGGTCGGCCCATCCAGCCCGTAGCTTAATGAAAATCGCGCCCCTCCTATCTCTAAGGCAAGGATTTGATCCTCTTTATCCATAAGGATATTATTATATTTATGGGATATGCATGATCCTTTCCTAATGGGATTATGGTAATGCATTATAAATATAAGGTAAGAGATAAGATCAAGGTTAATCCACACATTAAACCTAGAATTTTCGCCCACCTCCTAAAGGTTCATGTGAGGTTCTCAAAATTGTGCCATAGTGAGATTGAGTGATTTTCCAAGCATTCTCCATAGATCGCCCTCACTCGACGCTGGAGATTGGGCAACTGTGATACACCCGTAAGATCAAAGCACGAGTCTCGATCCGCTCATCCCGCTCATCCCCGACAGATTCAAAGGTAAACACGAGAAAACCCTACGTGTTGCAATTAATTATATAGACGCATGCTAGGAATATAATCAATGTATGGTGAATTAAACATCCAAGATGATCATCGGAGAGGGTTAAATCAGATTTCTACACATGAGCCCTCCACCATTTTAAGAAAGGGACTCAGAGTTGAATATGATTAAAAATAACTATTACAAATGAGATGTCAAGAAAACAAGAACTTATTAATAAGTCGCCAAGTCAACTTCGCCCGCAAGACGAGAAACGCGGTAGTGCTCACGATTGGCGGCTCGTCTCAAAGGTAACGACTTTCGCCTCGATCGTAGTAGCACCACAAACAAGTCGAGCCCCTACGAATCGGACGGAAACGAACCGAACTCAAGACTAAGAACTATGAGCTAAGAATGCAAGTAGAATGCTTTGCTTTTGCTAGAGAATAGAATGTTTTTGCTTATGCTTCTAACTCTAGAATGATGCACTATATATAGCACTCCAAGAGGGATGTTCTAAGGTCACAATTGATGACAAACATCAATATTCCATTAACTCTTAACATCAAGAGTTGAAATGAAAGGCCAAAGGCCATGAACCTCATTACTAGCAATTCCCACTCACAACCCATTAACTTCCAACAATCCCCACATGAGTGGAAATGCCATATAAATGCAAAACGCAGTTCGGTCCTCAAGAGACGATATTGCATTTGGAAAGGTAGCTTGTGGCCTCGAACCTTCCATAGTCGAAATTATCGAGCATACCGCAAGATAGTGGTTATTTCACCTTGAACTAGTCCTCCATGGTGTATATCGAGACAATAATATTGACACAATATCATCTCAATTTTCATCCGTTTCACGCTTTGTGTCCATTATGGCCTCGAACACCCTTTGATTCACAAGTGTACCACTTGAAGCGCCCCACTTCACACTTGCATAGGTGACTATTACAACCAAGTATTCGCTATACTGACCTCCTCGAGGTATCCAAGAGTCATTAAAAGTTAAAACTTAACCTCACCACTTGCAGACTTACAAACACTCACCGTTATCGAGAATAGTATGTTCGAGTGTTTATCACACGGATTTTTATAACTTCGTTGTCCCTTTTGAACCATGTTCTCGGACAATCCAATCATCATGGTCGGGTTTCGCTATAATCATCCTTAAGATGTGGATTTAACACCCATTCCTCTAACGCTTTAAACATTTGATCCGATTAATGCTTTTGTCACGGATCCGCTAGATTATCTATTGATTTTACATAATCAATAGTGATAACCCCACTCGTGATCAAATGTCTCATTTCAGATTGTGTCGTCGACTTAATATGTCGGACTTACTGTCAGAATATATATTTTGTGCCCTTCCTATTGCAGTATCGACTATCACAAAGGAATCAACATGTAAGGCACGGACTCGCCAGCATGGAATATCCTCGAGGAAATTTCTAAGCCATTCGCTTCTTCACCAAACTTTATCTAAAGCTATGAATTCAGATTCCATGGTAGACCTATACAAGACAAGCTTGGACTTCCAAGATACGCCCACCTCCAATAGTGAACACGATCCACTTGTGGAAAACGAGTCATTGAGGCAGATATCCAATTAGCATCACTATACCCTTCAAGTACAATGGCTCACTAGAATAATGAATCGCATAATGCAGGTAAACTTTAAGTAACCCAATACGCTCTCATGCTTTCCAATGTTCTCTACTGGATTAGCCGTGAAACTACTCAATTTGTTCACGAGCAAGCTAAATCAGGTCGGTACGGTTTGTGAGATACATCAAACTCCCAATAATCTTAGCATATTCATCTCGACTTATAGGTTCACCCCTATTTGGAGTCAAATGAACACTGAGTCCCAAGGAGTCTTGGAAATAGTTTATCCATTGCATTGAATTTCTTCAACACTTTCTCAAAGATAGTGGGATTGTGTCAGCAATTCCATTCATGCTCTAAGAATTTTAATTCCAAGAATTACATCCGCCAAACCCATATCTTTCATGTCAAGTTCTTACTTAGCATTCTTTTTGTTTCTCCAATCACACGAGTTACTTCCATTATCAACATGTCATCTACATAAAGACAAACAATAACAAAATCGTTATTCGAATTCTTTACATAGACACACTTGTCACTCGTTGATTTTGAAACCATTTGACAACATAACTTTGTCAAATTTCATATGCCATTGCATGGCGCCGCTTAAGTCCATACAAAGACTTTTGAAGTTCAGATACCTTGTGCTCTCGCCTGTGTACTACAAAACCTTCCTACTGTTTCATATAGATCTCATCTTCTAACTCTCCATACGTAAACGCTGTTTTACATCCATTTGATGAATCTCAAGATTTTGCAAAGCAAAGAATAGCGAGCGGCGTTTAATAGAAGTATGTTTAGTCACACGCGTAGTAGGTATCAAGAAGTCATACCCACTTTTGTCTAAACCTCAACTACAAGTCCGCCTTATATTTATCAATAGTGCCATCGACCAGATTTCTTCTTTAGGATCCACTTGCATCCTAAAGCTTTACAAACAGTGGAAGATCTACTAACACCCAAGTATGATTCAACATAATAGACTCTATCTCAATGTCTATTGCTTCTCCACAGATCCAGATTCTGGCCTCGATAAAGCTTCTTTTACAGAACCGGCTCATCATTTAACAATAAAACCACATAATCCGTCCATAAATTTTAGCTTTTTACACGATTACCACGCCTAGGTTGCACATATTCGGTGTAGACTCAGGTCGCTTTCATTAGCAGGCCATAAAAACTTGCTTAGAACTCGAGGGTTCACTTTCTTCAACAAGATGAGAAATGGTAGAATCTTCCTCAATTCTTTTACTCAATCGAACTATTCTTATCCTTATTAGGATAGATATTCTCAAAGAATATAGCGTTCCTCGATTCAATTGTTGTTCCCACATGAACATCGTGTATATCCGATTTGTGCACAACAAATCTATAAGCACTACTATTATGCATAACCAATAAAGATACAATCACCGCTTTAGGTCCAATTGTAACTTGTTTTGGCAACGGTACTTCAACCTTAGCTAAACACCCCACACTTTGAAGTATTTATATGAAGGTTTCCTTCCTTCCAAAGTTCATATGAGTTACATCCTTCCCTTTGATAGGAATCTTGTTCAAGATATAGTTGGTCAGAAGAACGATTTTCCCCACATATTCGGGTAATCCGAACTTATTAATAACGCATTCATCATCTCCTTAAGAGTTCGATTTTTGCGCCCGGCTACACCATTTGATTGAGGCGAATATGAGCGATCGCCTTGATGGATTATACCACTTTCGCAGCATAATTCAAGAAACGGAGCAACATATTCTCCACCTCGATCACTTCTTACAACCTTAATTTTGAAATTAAGTTGATTTTCAGCTTCATTCTTGAAGTTTCAAATGCATCAATTGCTTCATCTTTACTTAATAAATAAAGATAACAATATCTTGTGCAATCACAATAAAAGTAATAAAATACTTTTACCACCTCTAGTTTGTACAAACTTTAAATCACAAACATCGGTGTGAATTAATTCTAGAGGTTTTGAGCTTCTTTCAACGGATTTGAAAGGCAACTTGGTCATTTTTGCTTCAACACGTATTTCACATTTATCTTGTGTTTTAGATACTTCTATTTTAACAAGTTCATGTTAGCGAAGTTTCTTTATAGATTAACATTAACACGACCAAGTCTACAATGCCATAAATCGTAACACTCAATCAAGTAAGTAAGAAGCATTCTCATTAATTTTGCAACCGCTTAGAAGGCTTACAAGTTTAACATCGAGTTTGAAAAGATCTTCTGAGACATAACCCTTGCCGAGAGTCTTTCCAAACTTTCTAACTATTACGTATTCTCCACTAAAATCTATATCAAATTTGGCTCTAGTCAACTCGACGCTTGAGATGAGATTCTTATGATCAAGGAGCATGCAAAGACATCCTTCGTGAGTTATTTCCACACCGAGGTAAGTTGAAGTACAACGGTACCAACTCCAAGCACCTTGGAAGTATGATCACTTGCCTCGGTCACACCCATCTTCAACCTCTTCAGTAGGTGTAGAACAAGTCTCGATGGACACAAATGTGAACAAGAGCACCGTGTCAAGAAACCAAGAAGGGGTAGGATTTGTGACTTGGTTTACCTCGCTATCATGGCAACAAAGTCATCTTTGTCCCAAGTGTCAAGTCCTTCTCAACATTGTCGACGCGCCTTTGCCTTTGTCTTTTCTCTTAGCTTTAGCCTTTAGCCATGTGCCTGTGCTTATCACGGCTTGTAGCACGCCCGGAAAACTGGGTTTGCAGCTACTTCTTTCCTCGCCTTTGTTCATCTGGACGAGGGCGCTCAAGGTCCTCCTCACCGATTTGCTTTAGCCTCCATCGGACTTTTAGCCTTCAACTCGCCTCCTTAACTTGAGCTTCAACTTGAGTCGAGCAACCATGCTTTCATGGTCATCTCCTTTCGCTTGTGCTTAAGGTAAGATCTCAACCCTTTCCATCCTTCTAGCAATTTGTCAATTAAAATTGCAATGGAATATTGTTCGCAGAGGCATACCTTCGGCGTGAACATCGTGCAATGTAGCTTCAAACTCGTGTACTTGAGGCATGATCGGTTTTGAATCCACAATCTTGAACTCATGAGCCCGTAACCACGAACTTCTTCGTATAGCCTCCTCAACCAGATACTTTTGGTTAAGTGCCTCCCATAACTCTTTGGCAGATCCTCGACCGCAAATACATTAAATAGGCTATTATCAAGCCCATTTAACACCATATTCGGACACGATAGTCGAATGATACCAAGTGTCGATTTCACACGCACTTATGTCCGCTTCTTCCTGGAAGGAATAGGCGCCCGCCTTCACGCAGGAAGCTAGCAAGCCCCATTGTGGCGATGTAAACATCATCTTATGCGCCCAGCGCTTCAAGTCGACGCCGTGAAAATTGGCGTTGTTGAGCCACGGAATGCGGGGTTCAAAGATCGAGCCATGGTGGAACTACTACCGCTCCAACGGATCGAGTGATGCATGAGGCGCCATCGATTGGTCGACATCTTCAATTTGCACGATCGTGTAACTCAATGTAGAGTTGGGCGAATTTTCTCGCCTTGCGATTGTAGTTGAATATTGGTTACAATATCGCAAAATTACAATGAAATGATTAAAATAACTATTACAAATGAGATGTCAAGAAAACAAGAACTTATCAATAAGTCGCCAAGTTGAACTTCGCCCGCAAGACGAAACGCCTGTAGTGCTCACGATTGGCGGCTCGTCCCTCAAAGGTAACGACTTGCCTCGATCGTAGTAGCACCACAAACAAGTCGAGCCCCGACGAATCGGACGGAAACGAGAACCGAACTCAAGACTAAGAACTATGAGCTAAGAATGCAAGTAGAATGCTTTGCTTTTGCTAGAGAGAATAGAATGTTTTTGCTTATGCTTCTAACTCTAGAATGATGCACTATATATAGCACTCAAGAGGGATGTTCTAAGGTCACAATTGATGACAAACATCAATATTCCATTAACTCTAACATCAAGAGTTGGAAATGAAAGGCCAAAGGCCATGAACCTCATTACTAGCAATTCCCACTCACAACCCATTAACTTTCAACAGACTCGAGCTCCTAGCTCAAGGTGGACGGCCGAGCTCAAATCCGAACAACTAGATTCATCGCTTCTCCGTATCCCTCATATAATTCAAATTCGATCCTAAGGTAGGCATCAATGCAATTAATTTAAAGATATCAATACATGCATGCGATCAACATGCTTGAGAATTACGGGTTTTATGTATATTTGATCGCATTGTCGATTTGGGTGGAGCTAGAGAAGTTGGTGCCTTGCATGTTAATTTTTGGGTGTGAGAAATTGGATGCTTTGATATGAATTGGGGTGATAAATTCACTATTTTCGTATGTTATATGTGTGGGTATAAAGTGTTTGACAAAATGCATGAAAGAAATATAGCAAACTATGAACTTGTATAAAAACTGGGAGTTTGTTACGAAAACAGTAACTTCGTAAATTTATTTGACTAAGTTAATGTGGTCCGATGAATTTGAAATTTAAATATGTTCAACTTAAGTGTGTATAGTACGTATATACAAAATTTTAAGTAAATCCTATGTGTTTTACTATTTTAATTGTATTTTCCAAAAACACTGCACAAAACTGTTAAATTACCCTGTTCATCACCCACGGTTTGTGGCTTTCTTTTTTAGTTTGGATAAATATAAAACTATTAAATTTGGTATAAACATAATTTAGGATGTCTAGAATCGTTATGTAAATTTTCAGAATTTTCTAAAACTGTTTACTATTTTATTCAGAATTTACATATGAACTGCACAACACAGTCTTGACAGGGATAACTTGTTTTAAATTATTTTTAGCTCCCAACCTCATGTGAATTTTGGAATGAGGCTTTTTCTGCATTAAAGTAGATTCAAATGGCTTTCCAAAATGATGAGTCTCATCCTTATATCCTTCTTAATAAGCCCTCGGTGAATTTTTGAAGTTAATGCATTCCAGTGAATCCTCTTGACAACTGCCTAAGTCCATTTTTTCTATTTCAATAAACTATTCAAGTCCAGATTTTACGAGGGCTGTTTGAGCCTGTTGTAGTCTGACTTTGTCTTCGGTTTCTTCATGAAAGATGTTCCTTCCCATGTCTAGTTGTGACCTGAAAAGTTTGATCTCAATCCAAGTCCTTTAGGTATGTTTTTCGATCACCCAAAATGACTTACCCGAAACTATCCATTTTCAACCAGTCAACTTTGAGCTCTTGTATCTCTTGATGTGTCGGGTATCTTCCGAGTCTTTCTTAATAAAACATGTAGTTCCTATTACAAGGTTTCCAGAATGGGGTCTCTCTCCCATTTTGGCATTGTGAGTCAAACGTTACGAGCCTCGTAAAATCGCTCGTCGTTAAGTCAAATCTGAAAATCATGAAAAATATTCTTAGTATAGAAGTTAGTTCGAGTTGCCCAATTTGAGACCCTATATCTCCATAACCACAACTCGTTTAGATCTGATTCATTCTTAGAACTTGTAGTACATGATTAGAGGTTTCCATAATGTATCTTTACGCATCCATGGGTATTTTGAGTTAAGAGTTATGAGTCATCAAAGTATATATGTTGATGCAGTTTTATCGAAGTTAAAACTTAGAAATTTGACTAAGGGTTGAAAATTCCAATTGTGCACAAAAATATGTTTTCTAATTATGTGAAGCTATTTGTCTAATTATGTGCATATCTTGACATGAATTTCATTACGATGCTTAAATATGTTATGATTAAGATAAGTAATGCAACGTGGTAAATTTTTATAGAAGCTTGACTTAGATGCAAGTTTGTGACTTAGTGTACATATGTGACTACCTGATTTCATATCATATCATGACATGCATTAAAAATATAAATATGGATCTAAAGATCCGACGAGAACTCTGACTCCAAATCCTCAACCCGGGAATAGATTAAACTAGAGCAAGACTTGTGTTTTGAGAAACTATTATTAAATAATCGTGCCTAAGGACTAGACTCATCTTGTAGGACCTGTTAAGGTTTATCCAAGGATAACCAGTGGATATGTACGAGTATGATGAGCTGTTGGTACCACTCCTGTGATGATAAGCCTCATTTTTACCTGTTTTATAAGGCTATATTCGTTTCGTTTATAATTGATAAGTGGTCTTTTGAGCTGTCTTTTGATATATTTATGTTTATCTTGGAAGATATTATGTCGTGTGTGTTTCATGTCATTTTAGCACAGGTTTTGATGTCAAAAAGGTGGATCACGATAAAGAGGAATCAATAGCCCAGTCACGAGCTCGTGCGAAGAAGAACTGTTGAAAACGACGTTGAATATGATGTAATGGATTTGAAAAATATGGATGTGAAAAGTATACTATGTTGTAGAGCATCTCGATAGGAGTCCGTAGGCGAAAACGGATCGCAATTCGGAGTCCGGACGAGAGAGAACGGAGCGAAACGGCGAAGTCGCGCGCAGGGATTACGACTCGCGATCCGATTCTAGCTCGCGAGGAAGAGCCGAATTTCAGCCCTTTTGAACCACTCTCGACACGTCTTCGCGGGAGTCCTTTGCCAGCGCGCATCGCGAGGTGTAGGGCTACATAGATGTATATATATATGCTATTCACGCACACATTAGAATTGGACGAGAGCTTTAGAGAACAAAACACAATTTATTTCTTGAATTTTTTTTTCTTTTGCACGTTTGATTCAAGAATAGTTATTTATTTAGTTGTTCAATTTCTTTTTGTTTTCCAGTATAGTATTTCAATTTCTTTTACATTCAATTCTCAGTTTAATTATTCAAGTTCAGATTTCTTCCAGATTCAAGTCGCTATAATTATTCTTCGTGGATTTCTATGGTTTTATTTATTTAATTCAGTTTATGTTATTTTTATTTATTTATTGCTTTAGTAATTTAATTATGCGTAGCTAAATTCCGTATTGATCCCGGGGTTTGTATGTCTGACTAGATTCGTAATTTATCCGTTGATACTTTGCTTTACCGTCCCTTCACGATTTATAAATCTTGGCTTTAATTCTCATGTGTTGGTATCGATCAATATCTATGCATGCTAGTTATGTGATTGATGTCTCTCATGAATTAATTGCATAATCGATATCCGAGTTCATAATACGCTTTTGCCTTGAGACCCGACGGAGATAGGTAAGCTATAGTAGGTTATATCTTTGTGTGCTTTTGTAATTAGCTTACTTCTCGAGACCGACGAGATAGAGTTTAGGCTAACCCACTACTATAGGTTGTCCGACGGAAACTATAGTTACATTAGTGATCCTTCATCCGAATGTGGATTAAATTGGTAAATGTGATTAATAGGTTAATTTTGTGAACTGTTTGATTAAGTACATCCCAGATCGATCTTTCATATCGGTTTTATTCCTTATTTATTTTCCGAGTCTAGTTTATAATATCCTCTCTTTATTTTGTTGCCCGGATAATAATCAAAATTCGTGTTGATTATTTGTTTGTGTTCTCGAGTCATGATCCTCGTGGATACGATATATATACTTGTCGCTTTTACTATCATTTATTTTCGCGTAAATATAGCGATCAAATTTCGCGCCATTGTTCGGGACCGCTTAGATCGTGATAGTGATAATTTTCTAATTGTAGTTATTAATTCAGCGTTTAAAAAAATCATAAAATAGAAAATAAAAAAAATTATTTATTTATGTGTTGCTTCGGATCCGACTGGTTTTATCTCATGCGGTGCAGATGATTACGAGATCTCAAAGGAGAGAAATTATTCCTTCGATCTTGAGATTGAGTCCCATAAGAGAGCCGACAAAGGAGACAAGCAATGACAGATAGATGCCCCAAGGGCACGATCGGATGGTCGAAATGGAGGAGATGTTAGCAAAGAATGCAACGCCAACTAACGCTGAATAATCGATGGGCGGATGGGTGGTCGAGCACCCCTACCGCCAACCACCATGTATGCACCACCTACGGATCGGTTCAAGGTGGAGGATGGGGACCGAATGTCAACGCGAATAACTTTGAGTTAAAGCCCGTCTCATCGGCATGATCCAAGCGAGAGCGGTTGGGGAGGGTGACTAAAGACCCCAACGCACATTTAGAGGTGCTGGATATCCGTGATACTATCAAGCGTAAGCTGAGTGCCACCGATGCCATCGATGCAGATGTTCGGATTTTATTGAGGAGTCAAGCGAAAGAGTGGTTCAAGAGCTTGGACGGATCAAGAATCACCACGTGGGAGCGATTATGCGAGAAATTTCATTCAAATACTTCCCACCGCCAAGCGCAGAAAATCATTGCCGAGATCTCCATTTTCACAATTGGGAGATGAGTGTTATTTGAGGCCCGAGCGATATGTAAACCTGCTCGCAAGTGTCCACAGCATGGGTTTTCATCGAGGCGACAAGTAACACAATTTACTGATGAGACTCAATGCTAACACCGGAGCATTGTTGATGCGTCGGAGGATGCCTTCTCAATAGAGGAATAGATGAGCGCTGAGAATAATTGAGGAGACGGCATCCAACGCTTATCAATGGTCGATGGAGAGACACCGATCGGAAGAGTGGCTGCTGCAGAGTGGATGATAAGTATGATGACTTGTTGAGAAGTTCACAACTCGCTATGAGTAACGGGTCGAGAGGAAAGGCGACGATCGCGACCATGGCGCAGAAAATGGAGGAGGTTCAATATGTGAACCAAAGGAGTAATGGCCAAGGAAATCGAGTGGAACCCATCCTATCATCCCAATAATAGGAATCACCCAAATTTTTCATATGCCAATGCGCAGAATGCTCAGCAACTACCACCTGGTTTTGCTGTGAATAATGGAATGATTGTGGAGCCTAAGAAGCCGAGCCTCGAGGATATGATGCAACAATTGTTGGCGAGCAATCAACAAATAGCAACGAGTCACCAACAAATGGTGGCTCAGCAAAATATTCAGATCCAGCAGCTTGGAAATAGGATGAACGCCCTGGAGAGCACAGTGAACGCCATCAACAATACGGTGATAGCCATGGGAAAACAATTGAAGATGTTGGAGAACCAAGTGGGGCAGATGGCCAATGAAAGAGCTGGAATGCACAAAGGGGTCAATTTCAAATAATCGGAGCGAGAACCGAAAAATCAAATGTCTCCAAATCGGTGTAATGCAATTTATTTGAGGGTGGAGCTTCATATGAAAATCATCCGAGTACGAAGAAGAAGAGAATCATACACCCAAGGAAGAAACTCACGCCCGCGAAGGCAAGAAAGCTCGGATCGCGAGCCTCGGTCGCGATCAAAACCGCGAGGCAAGCCTCTTCGAGAAGAATGATTTCCTCGCGATCCGCATCGCGACCAGGTTCACGAGCCCCGACACGAAGATGATGAGAGCACCCAGCGACAAGACTTCACGAGGAAGCATCGCGACAGATGGTCGCGAAGTCGATGCAGAGCGACTCGCGAGAGAAGGCAGAGGATGCCTCATGAGGCAAAGAAAGCAGAGGATTCGCGAGAGGAGTAGGGAATGATCGACGCGTTTCCAAAGCCTACAACCCCATTTCCTCGCCATTGGGAAAACGAAATATGATGAAGAATACCGCTTCAAGGAGATATTCGTAAAGTGAATATTACTCTTCCTCTTTTGACGACCTTCAAATATGCTCTGACACGCCAAATTTCAAGGATGCGGTGGTGAATAAGAAGAAGTTGGGAAATTTGACAAGATCAACTTCTCAAGAAGAGTGCGGTGCTATCTTGCGAGAAAGTTGCCACCGAAACAAAAAGATCCGGGAGCTTCATGCCAGAGTGCGAGATTGCAGAGCGACGCTTCCCAACATATTGTGTGATCTCGGGGCGAGCATAAATCTAATGCCATTAAATGTGTTCAATCGCTAGAGTCGGGCAAACCAAGAAAACCTCAATTTCATTAATGATGGTCGATGTGTCGACCAGATATCCTAAGGGCATAGTTGAAGATGTGTTGGTAAGGATTCGGATTTTATCTTCCCCGCCGATTTTGTTATTTTAGACATTCCCGAATTTAAAAATCAACCACTAATCTTGGGTTGACCTTTTCTAGCAACTGGTCGTGCGTTAATTGATGTGCAGGAAGGCGATCTGACTTTTCGTGTCAACGATGAGGAGCTAAAAATTTCAATCTATGATGCCATCCCGCGACACGATAGTGCGAGCATGAAGAGTGTCATTCAATCACCCTTGTTAAACTAGCCAAATTGAGCTTGGATGTCAACCGACTAGTTGACAAGGTGCTACAAAGAAGAGATGGACTCGACATGGAACTCCGGTGACTTGTTCAAGTTTGGGGAGGCCACTTCCACACTCGGTGGTGATGCGGTAAATGAAAATATCGAGGCAAGCCTGATTTGGGAAGATCACGCCAAATCGCCAGATTGATCGAGGTTAGTATTGGTCTAGCTAAAGACATTTAAATTTAGCACTTGTTGGGAGGTAACCCAATGTTTTTCTTTGTTTTGGTTTGTTTTTCGTTTTTGTTCTGTTTTCTTTTTGTTTGTGTTTGTTTTGTTTTTCGTGTTTGGGTTTTGTGTCTGTTTTGTGGGTTGAGTTGAATGACGAGCAGCCGATGATGAGAATTGTTTTTATTAGAAAATCTATTGCAATTGATTTTGTGAGACGAAGCATGTTATGATTGTTGTGAGTATTAAGCCTTTGAGAACTTGATCGCATTTTTGAAACCTGTGAGACTTGAGCTTTTGACTGTCATATCTTTTCAGTCTTGTTTCTTCCTGTGTGAATAGTGTGAAATAGCATGTGTTTCTCTAGAACTTGCTCTAGTTCTTTTTCGAGGTTGCATTGATGTGCTTAAGAATTATGAGATGATATTAGGCATTCTTTTCTTAGCCTATACACTATCCAAACACTAACCTGTTATTTTATTATCCTTTGATGAGCCCGTTTGAGCCTACCTTATTCTTTCATATAGCCGTGGGTTGGGTTATGTAGTTAGTGATTTTTGGTTGCTTAAAATTGAGAGTTGAGAAAAAAAAAAGGAAAGAAAGAGAATAAATGTTGAGAAAGTGATTGTTAAAAATAGTTGCTTACCTATATAAGTTCAAAAAAAAAAAAAATTGACACAAGTGTGTGAAAAGAACATAAATAGGTAAGTAGCTAGTGCTTTGAGTTGATTATATCACTTATATGAAAAATGGAGTTCTTAAAGAAAAATGACTTCTTGGTATGGAGAATTTAAATAAATTGTGAAAGTTTGGGATTATGTCTTGTGATACTTATGGTGTTTTCATTATGGGATTATGAGTCACTTAGCCTAAATATATCCTACCTTACCAAAGAGCCTACGTTATAACCTTTTATAAGACCTTTTTGATCTTAGTTCTTGAGCACATATTGGAGCAATGGAGAATTAGACGATTTGCAAGCCTATGGTAGATTCCGTGTGTTTTTAAACTTTGAGAGTATACACATCCTCCTTGATACACTTGAGTGTTTGAGATTTCTTATATATATATATATATCCATATCGTGAGGATTCAAGTTTGAGAAGGCTTGTGCTTATGATGTTTATGATATGTGGAGTTTAACGGAAAAGGTTGTGATTTGATTCATTTGAGTGAATCGTTTATTGCTTATTGCTCTGAGGCTAATTGTTTTTGTTGTTCGACTCTTTGCCTGTTTGTGGTCGTCTCTCCTTTGTTCTGATTTGTTTGAGGAAAGGTTAAATTTGGGGGAGTTGATAAGCCTCATTTTTACCTGTTTTATAAGGCTATATTCGTTTCGTTTATAATTGATAAGTGGTCTTTTGAGCTGTCTTTTGATATATTTATGTTTATCTTGGAAGATATTATGCCGTGTGTGTTTCATGTCATTTTAGCATGTGTTTTGATGTCAAAAGGTGGATCACGATAAAGAGGAATCAATAGCTCGATCCGCGAGCTCGCGTGCGAAGAATGTTGAAAATGACGTTGAATATGACGTAATGGATTTGAAAAGATGGATGTGCAAAGTATACTATGTTGTAGAACATCTCGATAGGAGTCCGTGAGGCGCAAACGGATCGCACCGAGTCCGGACGAGAGAGAACGGAGCGAAACGGTGAAGTCGCGTGCAGGGATTACGCCTCGCGATCCGTGATCGCGACCGTTGGTCGCGATTCTAGCTCGCGAGGAAGAGCCGAATTTCAGCCCTTTTGAAACACTCTCGACACGTCTTCGCGGGAGTCCTTTGCCAGCGCGCATCGCGAGGTGTAGGGCTACATAGATGTATATATATATATATGCTATTCACGCACACATTAGAATTGGACGAGAGCTTTAAAGAACAGACCACAATTTATTTCTTGAAGTTTTTTTTCTTTTGCACGTTTGATTCCAGAATAGTTATTTATTTAGTTGTTCAATTTCTTTTTGTTTTCCAGTATAGTATTTCAATTTCTTTTACATTCAATTCTCAGTTTAATTATTCAAGTTCAGATTTCTTCCGGATTCAAGTCGCTACAATTATTCTTCGTGGATTCCTACGGTTTTATTTATTTAATTCAGTTTATGTTATTTTTATTTATTTATTGCCTTAGTAATTTAATTATGCGTAGCTAAATTCCGTATTGATCCTGGGTTTGTATGTCTGACTAGATTCGTGTAATTTATCTGTTGATACTGTTTTGCCGTCCCTTCATGATTTATAAATCTTGGCTTTAATTCTCATGTGTTGGTATCTAATCAATATCTATGCATGCTAGTTATGTGATTGATGTCTCTGCGGAATTAATTGCATAATCGATATCTGGAGTTTAAAATACAATTTTTGCCTTGAGACCCGACGGAGATAGGTAAGCTGTAGGAGGTTATATCTTTGTGTGCTTTTGGTAATTAGCTTACTTCTCTTGAGACCCGACGGAGATAGAGTTTAGGCTAACCCACTACTATAGGTTGTCTTGACGAAACTATAGTTACATTAGTGATCCTTCATCGAATGTTGATTAAATTGGTAAATGCATTAATAGGTTAATTGTGTGAATCGGTTGGGTTAAGTACATCCCAGGATCGTCTTTCATATCCGGTTTTATTCCTTATTTATTTTCTGAGTCTAGTTTATAATATCCTCTCTTGATTTTGTTGCCTGGATAATAATCAAAATTCTGTGTTGATTATTTGTTGTGTTCTCGAGTCGCAGTCCCTGTGGATACGATATATATACTTGCTGTTTTTACTATCATTTATTTTGGTAGAAATATAGCGATCGGTGTGAGTGGGATCTATTTTCGCAATGTATTTCGGGTTATTGCCCCAAGATGTTTATTGAAATTGAGAATTGCATCTCGCTTTTTATGCTAATTGCTTGGTGCTGACCTTGGAGCGGTTAAACCGCCACTGCTTGATCGGGAGTAGTTAACGATCGTGCCTCAAGCTAATCTTCGCCGAGGTAGTGTACACGGAAGTCCGGCTGGGTGAACTTGGCCAAGTTCTAGTCTGGTCTTGGCGGCCATTAGTGGAACGTTGTTTCCTATGGTCCGAAGAGATTGCATGATGTGATAAGCGAGGAAGATATCGTGATCTGAGCTCGCCGAGAAAAATATGTTTTGCATATGGTCGCCTTTTTCTTTAAAACCCGCCCTATGATATGTGATTAGCATGCTCTTCTCGAATCGTTTATGAACCGTTATTTCTTAAAATGGGGTATAAGGTCCCATCGAGTACGCTTAGTACTCAGCCCAAAACTCTTTTCAAATGTTTTCGGGTTGAGGAGCTAGCATGGTCGAACGGATGACTACGACACTGGCATCGATCGTTAAGAAATCCAAAACTCTTGTAGTCTAGTTTTCAATATCTTCCTGGCTATAAATTTGGTACCGACCGTGTCAGTGTTTGCTTTCGCTTTGAGTTGTTTAATCTATCAAAACGATAGCCCCTATACTGGATGAGATTTGCACCACCTGTCAAGATTTTGACTATTTCATTATTTATTAGAATTTATTTCCCTTTTTAAATAATTTATTCGCTAGGATCTCGTCATAAGTTGTTGATCTGACAAATATTTGTTATATTACCTCAATATATGTATAATATTATATGTGTGGCTATCTTCCTTCGTTTCCTTATTCATTTTCTTTATTTCACTCATAACCCCGTGATACCCCTTTGTCCCGATCTGACTGGTCGGTGGGATATTACACGACTTGGCGCACTGAACAAAGAGATCACCAGGGAAAAGCTGAAGACGACGAGTAGCCTCTGGACCCTGGTCGACAACTACGTCAAAAGGGACGAGTCGGATCGCAAGAAGAGAGAGACCTGGGACGAGCAGAAGGTTGAGAGGAAGAAGCGGATGATCGGGAAGAGCCGCGATCACCGAAGTGCCTTCGATAGATCAAGAAAGGCCCGATCGAATCCTGTGCTAGGACCTCGGCCAAACCCTCGGCGACAACGCTACTCATCCGCTCAAATCGAGGGCGGAAATATTTGAGCTCCAGTTGAGCTCTTCCGAAACCCTCCCATAAAAGCGAGGATCCAAGAAGTCGACGATGACAAGTATTGTGATTACCACCAAGGGTATGGTCACAATACCGAGGATTCGTAAACCCGAGCTTGCGGATCGACGAGCTCGTTAAAGAAGGGCGCAAGAAGTACCTCGGCCGACCGAGTGGGGAATAAGCGAGAGGAAAGAATGGAGGTGGCAACAAGCTGCGGGCCGACCTCGACGATGACACAACCTGAAGATGACGAGGACGATGGTCCCAACGCAACGGAGCAAGTCTACGCCATCACCGGACTGCCTATAGGTGCACGCGAGGTCATTGTTGAAAATCAAGCTCGGAGACCGATCCCCGAGCTAAAAACAAACGACTCGGGATGGTGAGAGCATCGTGTTTTCAATGGCGACCAGGTGCAAGATCATGCCCCACCAAGACGCTATTACTATCTGAGTCGTGGTGGGCAACAAGAACGTCCATGAGGTCTACATCGACATCGGTGCCTCTGTCAAGATCATTTTCCAAAGCCGCCTAGACAAACTCGAGGTCGGAGGATCCAAATACATCCCGCACCGCCCAAACTACGGAGCTTCACTCAGAGGCGGTCAACGTAGCGTTATCACCCTTCCGCCACCGTGGGACGTGCTCCCAAGTCGATCAACAAGGCCATTCAGTTCTTCCTGGTCCGAGCTCCCTCTCCATACAACATCATCCTTGGAAGAGGCGGCTCCACGCCACCAAGGCCGCTCGCTCGGTCTATCACCTCACCATCAAAATACCCACCGGTGGAAGTGCTAAGCATCCGGGGTGACCAAAGCGGCTAAAGAATGCCTACGAGTCTCAACCCAAGATATGGCCTTACCTCGTGCCTAGCAATTCTGAACCCTCGGCTGCCGCCCGGGACGATCGACCGACGACCTCCAATTATATGACGACGACCCTCCAAAGTCGTCAAGGTCGATACCCGTGGTCCCAAGTGATATCCCACAAGACGCCGTCGTCTGACACGAGGAATACAGGATGTGTTCACATGGTCCCCACTGACATGACCGGAGTGTCACCCAAGCTCATCACTCACCGACTCAACATCGACCCGCCACCAAACCGGTTCGACGAGGAAGAAAGAGGGTTTCGGCGTAGCTGACCCGGTCATAAGAGATGAGGTGACCCAACCCGGAGGCCAAAATCTGCTCGAGGTCAGTACCCGACACGGATGGCTAATCCGATCGTGGTCAGCGAGGGAGGGGTGGCGCATGTGTCGACTATACCGACCTCAACAAACACCGCCTAAAGTTGTTACCCTCCCGATATCGACAAGAAGGTGGAAGCGGTGGGCCACGAAATCTTGATTTCTGGATCCGCACAAGGGTACCACCAAGTCTTGATGAGTAAGGAGGATGCCCAAAACAGCGCTCATCATCGACGGTGTCTTGGCATCGAAAAAATGCCTTCGGCCGAAAACGCCGGAGCTACCTACCAAAGGATGGTGGACGCAATATTCAAAGATCATATAGGGAAGATCGTCGAGGTCTACGTCGACGACATCGTGGTCAAAAGCCTAAAAAGAGAAAGTTGCGCCAACGACCTCAAAACTATCCTCCAACTCCTCAGGTCGATCAACCTCAAGCTCAACCCCCAAAAGTGCACGTTCATGGTGAAACGGGAAATTCACAGGATCTTGGGTTTCTTAAGAAGGCAGAAGGATAATCCGCCAAGGTGAAGACGATACTTGATATGCAAGTACGAAAATAATCCGTGAGATCCACAAACTCACGGATGCTTGGCACGCCTCAGAGATTCCTATCTCGGTGCAGAAACAACTTCCTTTCTTCAAGATCTTGAGAAGAGCCCGGACTTACAGGGGAGGAAGAACACCATGTCGCCTTCACCCGCTTGAAAGAGTACCTCCCGACCGCCCACACCGTCCGCCCCAAAAAGCGAACTTTTCTTATACAGGCCGCCTCGGACGAGGCAATCGATCTTGATCTTGGTATGAGATGAGGTCGGACAATAACTCCCAATTTACTTCATCAGCCGAGCTCTCAAATGACCGGAGACTAGGTACACCAGCTTCAAAAAAATAGCATTGGCACTGGTGAACGCCAAGCGACGTCTCCGACCTTACTTTCAAACCCATTCCATCCGGTACTGACTGATTTATCCCTGAGACAAGTCTTGTCAAAACCAGAATCATCAGGACGTATAGCCATGTGGGCACTGGAGCTCGACGAGCATGACATCTTATACTCCCTGCACCGCCATAAGCGGGCAAGCTCTAGGTGATTTCATGGTAGAGGCCAATTTACCGAGGTGGCCCCACCGTAGAGGTCACTCCGACCTCCGCCACAACGGAGGAACCTACCTCGACCCACCGATGGCTGTTGGCATATGTACGTGGATCGGGCTTCGTGCAAAATAGGTAGCGGAGCGGGCATCTTGCTCCTCGGCCCGAAAAAACAAGAAGTGACCTATGCACTTCGGTTTTCCTTCCCGACCACAAATAACGAGGTGAAGTATGAAGCACTGATCTCAGGACTCCGTCTCGCAAAGGAATTGAAAGTGGAAAAGATCTAAATCTTTGGAGATTCTCAGGTCGTGGTAAACCAGGTCTTAGGAAAATACGAGGCCAAAGAAGATCGAATGAAGCAATACCTTGAGAAGGCTAAAGAGATGCTGACCTCATTCAGGTATTCCACAATTCATCGTATCCCGCAAGGGGAGAACAGCCGAGCTGACATCCTCAGTAAATTGCTTCATCATCAACAAATCCACCAGTGGAGGAAGTTCATTCCAGAAGCATCGCGGAGCCCCACATCGACATCATCACTGAGATAGAACCGAACTGGATGTCTCCTATAAAGGCATATCTGGAAGAAGGTGTACTACCCCAGGATCGGCTCGAAGCCAAAAAGATGATGGTCAAATCCCAAAAGTACCTCACGCATGAAGGCACTCTCTACAAGAAATCCTATTTTCAACCCCTCCTGAGATGCCTTGGGCCAGAAAAGGCAGATTACGTACTCAACGAGATTCACATGGGATCTTGTGGAAACCACATCGGATCACGAGCTCTCTCAAAGAAGACGCTGAGATCGGGGTATTATTGGCCCACCCTCATCCAAGATTCGGCCGAGCTCGTCAAAAAGTGCCCAAAGTGCCAGCTTCACGCCACAGTCAAGAAGCTACCACAGACCGACCTCAGTAGCCTTCAGAGTCCTTGGCCTTTCATGCAGTGGGGAATCGACATCGTTGGTCCTTCGACCCAGCACCGTGCCGCCCGATAATGGCGGTCGTAGCCATAGACTACTTCACAAAATGGGTCAAGCGAGCCTCTTTCAAATCTCTGGCGAAGGATTCAAACATTCGTTTGGAAAAACATAGTTTGCCGCTTCGGCATACCACATATCTTGATCTCGGACAACGGCACCCGTTCGTCGACGTAAACTTCAAAGAGTGGTGTGAAGAGCTCCAGATCAAACAACAGTTCACCTCGGTTGCACACCCACAGGCGAATGGTCAGACCGAAGTGACAAACCGCACGGATCGTTCAAGGATTGAAAAAGAGGTTAGATCGAGCTAAAGAGGATTGGGTTGAAAATCTCCCTCAAGTCCTCTGGTCGTACAGAACGACACCTTGGACTTCGCACGGAGAAACACCTTTCAGCTTAGTCTACGGCACCGAGGCTGTCATACCAGCTGAGATTGACGCACCGAGCCCACGTACTCTTCACTTCAACCAGCACGACAACGAGGAGAACCTACGGGTCAACCTTGATGCTCTAGAAGAAAAACGTGAGCTCGCCTTCATCAATGAAGCCAAGTACAAATACCAGGTTGCAAGGTACTACAACAAGAGGGTGAAAGCCTCCACACTCCACGTAGGCGACCTCGTCCTACGAAACAATGAGGCCAGTAAAGTCGAGCGCCTTAATAAATTAGACCCGACATGGGAAGGCCCATACTGCATCCACGAGGACCTCGGCAAAGGGACCTATCCGGTGCACTTATTCCCCGAACCTGGCATATCACTCATCTGATGAGGTATTTTACATAGCTTTGATTTCAGATCGGCATCATGTTAGCCCTATTTTTGCTTTTCCGAAGTGCGATGTCATTTGCTTATCAATAAAACATCTGTTTTTCTAATGAGTGGATTACTTCGTCTCATCTTATATTTATGTGAACATCCATTCGGATAAAACATAATTAACCTTCAAAAGGGGACGCCCTTGCGAAGATGACAACTAAGCGCGCGCCAGGGGATCACCCCAGCACATACATATTACTCATTAATTTGAAACATCTCCGTGCAAGCACACAGATAACTCATTGATTTGAACATCTACGTGCGAAGCATCTGATTACTCATTAATTTGAACATCTACATGCAAGCAGCGTCGAGATCGGATCTCGTACAATTTATACCCCTTTATGGAAAGATATACACTTGATGCAGCCTAAATACATTTACGACTAAAACCAAGTCCTAAGCTATATTTGTACCTCTTTAGGGAGAAAATATACACTTGATACAAAGTCTAAATACATTTATGACTATAAACCAAGTCTAAGCTATATCTGATCACTCGGGCCCGAGCTCCACTTCGCCAAGACTCAAGCTACACCGATTGAAACAAAGTCCCGGGTCGGCGATGAACACCGGGATGAACTCGATGCCTTCCACCCGGTTGACGAGGTCACGACCTACTCGACGCTCTTTGATCGGTAGCGACGCGCCCGACACAAGTGGGCGCTCGCAGGGCCGAGGTGAACTCCCGCCTCTTGATCTCGAGACCCAGCGGGTGCGACCTCGACCCCACGACGTCATCCTTCCTCGCCGACCGAGGCCCTCGTCCGTCCGGCTCGATGATGGGGCTGACCACGAGACGACATCTCGACATGTCTGCTCCCATCGGTGAAGCACCTCGGCGTGGTCCATATAACCGCCACCCGCCTCGACTTCTTCAACTTTCACGTCGGCAGGGTCGGCTGGAGTCTGGCTGTGGGGCTCGGGCATACGCCGTTTGTGGACGAGCTCGTAAAGCTGAAGGCATTTGACCAAGGCATCGCGATCTTTAAAATTCTTCTGTTAGGCCTCGCCGTCCTCGGCGCCATGCCTCGGCAGCGTGTTCGAGCTCGGTCATCGGCCTCGGATATAGTAATACCACCAGATCGGTGGATCATCGCTTCATATTCAGCATGCTCCTCCGAGATCCGCACCAACTTCTCTTGCGCCACCGGTATTCTTCACACAACATCGAGCGACCTTGAAGGATGTCGGCGAGACATCCGCTGCTGGACTTCGGATGAATGATTCTTAGCTTGAAGGCGTTCTTCGCGGAAGGCGGCCACCTCGCTTAGCGTTTAGCCCCTGCATTTGCTTTTTCGCCCGGCCGGCGATGTCGAGCTACCGACCCCAATGACTTGGCTATCCATGCTGCGAAAGTGCGGGTCGGCTCGCCGATCGGCTTCTCCACAACACCATCTCCTCATCCTTCTCAACCAAAGCACCTCGGACCTCTTTCAGCTTGGTTAAGAGATCGTGATCTAGCCCAATATAATGAGAAGAAGAGTGCTAAAACAAGAGAAACATATTCATATCAAAAGGTGTAAAAGTGAAATTTACAAAGCTCGGGATCTAATGACCCGGCACTTGAACCTATTACAATGGTGCCGACACGAGCCTCTTTGAGGGCTCAGGCATCATCCCGCTGCTGCTGGGCCCCTTGAGAAGGGAGACTTGAGCTCGGCCCCACCTCCCGCTTGCCCGCACCTCGCGAGGAGTTCTGGCTCGGCGTCTTCATCCTCCTCAGACCGGGTCACGACCTCGGTAGTCGAGAAGAAGTGGAGGAAGCGAAAGTCTCCAAGAGGAAGGAACTCGCCTTGGCAATCACGCGAGCATAGTCCTTGCCGAGTCACAGGGCGACCTCGACCAGTCGTGCCTAACCTTGTCAAGTCGGGCATCTCGGCTAACTTTCCCGGATGGTCGGATACCACTGCGGCGACGAGCGGCGGTCGGAAAATGGCGGAGAAGGTCTACGATTCGATGAGCTGCCGGGCGAAGGCCCTCAAGATCGGCCCTTGCCCGCCAATGAAGGCATTCTTCTCTTCTGCGAGCTTCTTCTCCGCCTCGGCCGTCTCTCTCGAGCACCCTCCACTCGGCACGGGCCACCGCAGGCCCGAGTCTTCTTCTTTAGGGCGACCTCGAAGCTGCCTTGTGGCCTCGGCGTCCTCCTCGCCTCGGGCGGCCCCAGCGGTCTCGGCGGTGGCCTGCTTCTCTCACCGCCTCATACCGAGGCGCCTCGGCGATGAATCCGGCCATGCGGTGCAGCTCCCATCACCAAGTCGCGTCACGAAATTCAAAAATCAAGAGCATCACGAAGGAGATAACAATGAATACGGAAGAGACACATGCACGAGGGAAGGATATGGGGAGCTTGGAACCGGCACCTCATGTGTAATCCTGGTGCGGGTATCTGCCGCCGAGGTCGGATCGGCCTCGGTGAGGTGTCGTCCACCTGGCCCGGCCGAGGTCGGCCACCACCAAGGGTGCCTTGCTCGGCTCAGTCCTCCTCGCCTTCTTTGGGTGGCTCACGGCTCGGCGGCGTGTGTTGGAGGTGGCGAGGCCGCCTTTGCTTTCTTGCATGGATCGAGCTTCTTTGCACAACAAAAGAAGTAAATTAGTACAATGACATCGGACATAAGGCGAATAAGGAAAAGGAGTGGTACCTCACCCCGATCGACCCGATCACGAAGCCTCAGACCTATGTATGCTCATTTCGGCATCATTCAAGTCGTCCTCGGTGAAGTCACTAGATATTTCACCAAATGAGTTGATCTCGCCTCAGGGCACCCAAAGGTTTCACCTTCACATCCTCATCTTGCCCATACCCCACTTATAACACGGGTGCCCGTCAACCCGCAAAAAAACTTTCTTTGCCATTGGCACCTAGAGGAAGCGGTCACCTGAGCAGCGCGGGTGACAAATAATATACACCTCTCGAACTCTTGATGCTAAACAAGCGATCGGGACCTCGAAGGAGAGCTTCGCTAAAGTAGTAATAAAAACCTAGCCCAACCACCGACCTAATGGGTTAGGGGTCAATGGCATATCGAATTTGAAAATATTCACGAATACTAAAAAGATGGGGCGAGGAACCTAAGCCCAGCCTTGAGGCATCTACGTACCTTGTAGTAAATCCTCCGGAGGTCATAGCTCTATCACCTTTTGCGGCGGGCACCACCAGGCCTCACGTGCGAATAGCATTCCTTCGCTATCTTACATAAATCGAAGCGGTCGAGAGGCGAGCTGGCGTCCCGACCTTGCACTCATCGGGCAGATGGTATAGCGGGAACCTAGTGCTAATCCCCAGACCTACCCGTCAAGGTATGGCACATATAATCCTTGATTTGACCTCACTATCGGGGAAGAAGATGATCGGGCGAGACCCGGACATATAGCGAAGAAGATGAAGAAGACATACTTACTTTTTGGTGAGGATTTTGCTTCTCCGATGAAGTTACGAAGAATTTTGGGAAAAGCTCGAAATTTTCTCTCTGGAGCAAATGAGGAAGAAGAAAATGAACAGTTTCTCTATCTGACTATTTAAAGTACAAAAGGCGCCCAAAAACGCCTTTTCAACTTTCCACGTGGCTAACCACGATTTGACGTGAAGTAGACGCGCGCGCGTGTTTCGAGCGCCCACCAACCGCCTAACGCATATAGCGTATTCTGGGGCGCAGCGGTGCGGTCTAATCGTGCACTCATCACACTAACCTCGGTCGGATGATTGAGATCGGACCTCGGCGCCTCGGTAACGACATCGCCATCCAGCGAGGGCGATTGATTCGGATGATTCGAATCGGACCTCGGCGTCCTCGAGCGGACGCCGCCATCCGGCGAGGGGCGATTCGATTGGACCTCGGTGCCTCCGACGGACATCACCGTCAACCGGTATGACTCGATTCGGACCTCGGCATACCACAGCGGACATCGCCGTCAGCAGGATGATTGATTCGGACCTCGGCATCCTCAGGCGTATATTAGCATCAACTTGCGACTTTCGATTCGGAGCGTGGCAAACGGTCAATTCGGTCGAGCGGCAAAGCGTCTGGCTCGGTTCGGATCCGCAAATCAATCCAACCCCGACATCAAAAGATTGAGAACGCCGACAACAACCTCGGTAGAGCAACAACCAACCTCGGTAAAATGAGCTCTTCACCCCCTCGGCACGGTTGTTGCTCGACTAATTGGGGGCTATGATGGGATATGGCCCATGGCCGCGGGCCCAATGGCGGGCCCAGTGGCGGGCCCGACCTAACGGCGACCCTACGCGGTTAAGCACGAAGCCCAACATCTAAACCCTATTCAAGACCAAGTCGAAGAAGAGATATTGAAGGAGATATTCAGGATCAAGATATAGAAGGAGACCGGATCCCACAAGGCAAGGGATCCAGTACAATCTTTAGAGATCCACTACATATATAAATAGAGGTTAGGTTGAAGGTAGAAGGGTTATCAACTATTTGAATACTAGAGCTTTTCAATACATTCATTGTAATCCGACATAGTGAAAGTATTGAGGAATCACTCCTCCGTGGACGTAGATCTTATTCTTGATCGAACCACGTAAAAATCTCGTGTTTTTTATCGCTTTCATAAATCTACTACAAGATTTATCAGTGATATATAAGTATATTTTCTTGAATTCAAATATTAAAGAACTTCAGTGATGGATATATTGAAATCTAATATAAACAACAAATATTTTGCTTAACGATCCTGTTAAATCAGAAATGGGTAAGTCTGGTACTTTACTATCAGAAATAAAACAGCACCTAATTGAAAATTAGAATCTACGCACCATTATTTGTATCAGAATACATTATAAATCATCGCCTGTTATGCATACGGCTGACCCCTTCTGCTGCAACTTTGGATTTGATCTTGTTAAGAGCAGCCACTACTTGGATCATGTTAATTCTTAACTCAGGCGAAAAGGCTAAACATTTCATAGCCAAGTCCAAAAGAGATGAGACACATTCGTGCTTTGATTCAAAATGTTGATCATCTCTTGATAGCAAACCAGAAGCCACAATTTCACCGATTGCATTTTCTTGCAATGCTGCACTCACCCATTCCTTTATGCCCATTTCCCCGCTGAACATCTCATCAGTCGGCCTCTTTCTCGTTAACATCTCCTACAGCAAGATTCCATAACTGTATACGTCCCCACTTGTGGATACTTTTCCTTCTGATCCATACTCTAATCACATAACATGCACGCCATCAAGTTATAAAAGATCAGATTACAATATACAATTTAAATTTAAGAAATTTCAGATTTCGAAGATTATATATATATATACATGCATCACCTGGTGCTGCATAGCCGATGGTGGCTAGGGTTTTGGTAAGAACCATTGCCTCCCCTTCGTCGAAGAGCTTGGCAATACCAAAATCAGCAACATGAGCAGTCATATCTTCATCGAGCAACACATTGCTAGGCTTTATATCACAATGGACAACCGGAAATGTGTGACCATGGTGAAGATATTCCAAGGCTAACGCGACATCTGTTGCTATCTGCAAACTTTGTAACAGATCCAGGCTGTAGCTGTCGGAATACAGCCATTTTTCCAGAGTTCCGTTTGGCATGAATTCAAGAATCAAAGCTCGGAATTCTGTGTTGACGCAACAACCAATTATTCGGACCAAGTTCCTGTGCCGGAGGCCGCTCAGTATCTCACTCTCAGTACCGAAGCTCTTGGTAGCTCCTTCTAACTCCAAATTGAAGATCTTCACTGCAACATTTAGCCCATCACAAAGTATTCCTTTGAATACTGAACCAAAACTTCCCTTCCGAGTAGATTGGTCTCACTAAAAGAATCTGTTCCACGCTGAAGTTCCAAGTATGAAATTCTTCTCAATCAATTTTCAAACCAATTCCCCTGTATCTTCTTGAGGTGGTACTTTCTTCTGACTGCGTCTCCTGATGAAGAAAACTATGATAACCACCAAAATAACAACTGAAACGAGAGGAGGCACAAGATATTTCACCAAACGACTGTTCGATTTTTTTGGGCAAGGTGGCACTTCAAATCTTGGTGCGCCGCAAAGAGCAGTATTGTTAACAAAAGAATCAGCAGTGAAGTTAACAAAACAACCCTCAATTGGAATCTCCCCTTCCAATATGTTATAAGATACATTGAAGAACTGAAGAAACTTGAGGCGTTCTAGAGACTTGGGTATAAATCCAGAAAGGTTGTTATTAGATAAATAGAGTGCAATCAAACTAGTAATATCTCCCAAGGACTCGGGGATAGATCCTTCAAACTTATTGTCGGACAAATATAGGATTCGTAGTGATTCACAACCATCAATTGATCTTGGTATATCACCTGAAAACTGATTAGACGAGAGGTTTAAATAGTCAAGTGATTTCAAATTTCCAATCTGAGGTGAAATCTGACCACTCAAATAGTTGGACTGCAACTCTAGTTTCATCAAATCAGTAAGACTCCAGAAGCTCAAAGGTATTGTCGAGTTCAGCTTGTTTGAAGCCAAAGCGACGTTTCTCAAGGATTCAAGATTCCCAAACATTCATGAATCGGACCCGTGAGCAAATTTGCACTCAAATTCAAATCCCCAAATTATGCAACTGACAAAGATCAGAAGAGATAAACCCCTCCAGTTTATTGCTACAAAGATAAAATACTTGGAGCCGCCTCAAATTCCGAATAGTTGTCGGGATGAATCCTGTGAGTTGATTGGCGGATAACTGCAAATTGAGCAAACTGCTTAAGTTTCCGATTTCTGAAGGAATGGCACCTCTAATGTCGCAATATGATGCCCTGCTAATTTGAAGCGACTTCGAGAAATTCCCGATGGAAGATGGGAGAATTCCTGCCATTAGAGGATTGTATGACATTTCCATGGACTTCAAAGATGGGCAGTTTGTTAGGGATGAGAGAAATTCTGCCCTGTGAAATTATTTTCCCAGAGGCGAAGGTCTTCCAGGTTGCGTAAATTGCTCAAGACGGGTACTGAGCCAGTGAATGAGTTTCTATTGAATTCAAGAGAGTGAGCATAGAAGCATTGTTGATGGAGCTTGGAATTTTCCGCTGAGTCTGTTGTAGAATAAAGAAAGTTTCTGAAGATTGGGAAGTGAAAGTCCCATATCTGGAGGAAGAGTTCAGAAAAGAGATTTTGTTGAAGAGATAATATTTTCAATGTTGAGATATTGAATATGGAAGATGGAATGGAGCCGTTTAAGTGATCATTGAAGGGCGCTAGAAATTCCTCTAAGGTTTGCCAATTTACCAAGCTCTTCTGGCAGTTCACCTACCATACAAAACAATTTAATTTCAGATATAATTATCGTATTTAATTGATTAAAACAAGATTGATAAGACAATAGATAAAGGGCTAGAACGCTTGTGATATCACAACCCTACTCTTTCATCCTTATAGAGTGAAGATATTTCATTATGCTACAATATCTGCGGTCACCACGGTTGATTATGGTGAGGGGCAATCGCACACCCCTCACTCATTCTTCTGATAATATTTTAATGAATAGTGAGGGGTGTGCACCCCACTCATCATGGAATCAACCGTCACCCCACGGTTGAAGGACTAGAATTACATATCTTTCCGAGTGCTTAAATTAAATGTAAGTCTTGGAGTTATAATAACGAATAATTAATTTTGTAAATATATTATTACAAATTATGTGAATGGTACATACGATGCCTATACGTGTTAAGAATTTATTAAATACTCCCTCATCGTCCACCAAAATCATTCATTAATTTTGGTGGCACGAGTTTTAATAAATTGTAATTAATGTAAAGTAAGTGAATATAAAAAGATGTGTCATGAGATAATAAATGGATATTAAGTGTAAAAGGTGGGTCATAGGTGGTTTTTTTGTAAATAAGTAGATATGTTTAGGATAAAAATGTAAAGTTAATGTTTCCAAAAAAGGAAAGTTGACATTTTTTGTGGATGGATCAAAACGGAATTAAATGCACGAATTTAGTGGACGGAGGGAGTATATCTTTTTCAAACCAGAGAAAAGTTTTGGTAATTTTATAAGAAATTTTGGACAAAAAAAAATCTATATCAAAATAAATAAAATCTAAATATATATATATAGAGAGAGAGGAACAAATAGAAACTCTTCCATAGCAACTAAAGCCAATATGCATCGTTGATATTGTATGGTGTACGGTGTAAGTGTGTAGGTCATACACTATATCTGTCATATTTTGTTGTGCTTTCTCCGGTGCGAGTGCCTTCGTGAGTGTCACAACTTTCCAGCATGAATTGTGTAAGGAAGTCTCCATGCATGAAGAATTCAAGAAGATAATGACATCTTGCAGACCCCTCAAGATGTATTCAAATGTCATATAAAGATCATTCGAAGTATATCTTCAGAATATACTTCTTATTATTAAAGTTAGATTTGTATATATTCCTCAACAAGGAAATAATCTAACAAGATAAGATTTGAAGAGATCTAGAGTTCTGCAGTGCACCCTATATCTATGAATATGTGAAGGCTTTCAGATTAGCCGTCTTGAATATTTTAGTTAATCTTTCTCACAACTTCATCAACGGATTGTGAATGATTTTCCTTGACTATACGTACTATAATGTTCTAAGCATAGAATTCATAGCAGTTGATTATACTCACTTGTAAAATAGTGGTTGACTCTTTAGAATGGGATTGGGTGGTGAGTGGATCTTGTTCACGTCTAAATTATGTGTGGTGTATGCATGCATAACCAACGACTTACTGCGGGAGGAGGTTCGGGAAGTTCCTTAGATAGAGTAAGCTTGATTATTATTGTGTAAGTCCTCCACCTATTTCTAGGTAGTAAAGCATATTCCATGGGCAACGCCCCCTGACGGGTGTAATATCACCGCACTAGATAATTGTACCATGTGTTTTCTTTTGATTATTTTACTATTGATGTATTTATTGTTACTTTGTTATACTAAATGTGTTATTGACATCTAACCTGTGTTGTGTTTCAGGATTACAAAGATTAAAAAAATTCATACGATTATTGTTTGAAGAAGCATTATCTGATCACATTCCTATAAATACATACATACACACACACACACATATATATATATAAGGGATGATTCATGTGAGAATGAAAATAAGTGTAGGAAATAGGAATAGACATATAAGTCTAGCATATCTTTCATATTTGTGTAGCACAATCAGAATTACTATGCTGCACATGTTAGTTTAGCACATATTTCATCTCTTCGTAGCACATATACTAAATATATTAATTTAGCATATCTTTCATTGCAGCATAGCACAAGAAAGATTCTAGTGCTGCACAGTAATCCGCGTAGCACACAAAACATAAAACTGTAGCACACAACCGAAATTAAATCTCAACCATTGATCCCGCGAATCAAAGGCTCATATTCATTCTCATTTCCTACCAAATTATCATTTCCTACCTAATCCATCTCCTATATATAAATATATAGGGGATTGATCAAATAAGAACCATATAGAACTAAGAACTAATATAGTGCGTTTATTTCATGTAATATAATGGTCACGATTTTTTAGATTTATTAAGTATTTGATTTTTAGATTTTATTGTAATTTTCTGTTTTTATGTAATCGATTTTTTGAATTGTTTTTAGGAATTTCCTTTTATATTTATGATATTTTGATTTTGTATATCTTTTTTTATCTTTATTTTTATCCACCAAATCATCAAATAATATAATCAATCCATTAATAATTATTTTTAAATCTGATTCTGCAGTATCAATCATCGAAAGTAATGATTTTAATTATTTATTTTGAAATTGATCATAGAAAGCAATTACATTATAACCAGTCGAGTTTATATTTATACTTTAAATCACTTTGCTTATGCACACTATACTAAACGGTATGCATATTAATCCATTATTTGCGCAAATACTGTCTTATGCATAATTACTATATAGTTATGCATATTACCCAAATCACAGGAATAACCATAGTTGTACGCCTATCATTTATTTTCTCACTCACGAATTGAGGGAATTGCAGTGCCAATATGCGATCTTTATTTTTAGGTAATTTTATAAATTTTATTTTTATATTAATTATTATTCAAACAATAATTCTCAATTTTATAAGTTTGATTCTTAGTTCCTGCTTCATTTCTCATAACTACTAATAATCATATGCACAATCATTATAATCCTATGCACAACTACTATTTTCATAAAGAAAATCGAATTGTAGAGAGAGAAAGGAAAAAATCAAGGATATGGTGAATATTTAAAATGACCTTAGCGTCCCTAACGCGTTTACAACCATAAAAATAGTCAAACTCGTTTTTAAGTATGACTAAATATATCCATAAGATCAGATGAAATCTAGGGTGAGGATTAATTCTTAGTTCTCATCTTAGTAGAGGTTCTCCCTATAACCAACCATATATATATAATTACTAAATTATCCTCAAAATTTAAAATATATAAGAAGATCATAAGTATATTAAAATTTGTACATACACGCTTTTAAAATAGTAATAATACTAATAAAGATACGAGTAATTTAATAAGTGGCGGAACCACGTTGGGTCTTTAGGTGGGGGGAGGGAGGCATGCCCCCCATGAATTTTTAAAGTTTTTAGTTATATTTTAGATAATATTTATATATGAATTGATTCATGTATATACAATCTTTAATATATATAAATAAAAACAAATCATGTCCATATTGATTTATTAAAGATTGATATTTATCCCCATGTTTATACTATAAAGAGTGTCCATATGATAATTACTCACACACACACACACACACACACACACATATATATATATATATATATATAGAGAGAGAGAGAGAGAGAGATGGATTCAACGAGAACCACTTTTATCCTAAAAACTAAGAACCAAATGAATTTGCTATGAAATTTGATAAATCCATTGAGAAAGTTCTTGAATTTCAAAATTCAAAATGTTCACCAGTTTGAATCTCATGAAGGCGAAAATTCTATTTTTATTCGATAATTTTACGCGAATTTATCAATTTTCATAATAAATTCATCATTTTTTGGTTGTTACGTTCTCACGATAAAAGTGATTCTCACGTTGACCTCTCTATACAAAGTGAGGTTCAAATAAAATTAATAATATATATATATATATATATATATATATATATATATATATATATATAGAGAGAGAGAGAGAGAGAGAGAGAAATGTTCAAATAAGAATAATTTTTAATGTGAGAACTAAGAAACAAAAAATTCTCTCTTAATAAAATGAATTTGCAATGAAAGTTAATGCATCAACTGGAAAAATTATTGAATCCAAAATTCAGAATTTTTCACCCGAGTTCGAATCCATGAGAGGCTAAATTTTATATTTTTGGATTTAGTAAGTTTTTCATTGGATTCATCAACTTTCACAATGAATTCATCATTTTTTGTTCTCAAGTTAGTGAGAACTAAGCACTATATATATATATATATATATATGGGGTGGTTATAGAGAACAAAGAAATTTATCATTTTTTGGTTCTCGTTCTCATAATAAAATAGTTCTCACATTATATATATATATATATATATATATATATATATATATATATATAGGGGTGGTTATAGAGAACCACCCCTAAGTAGAGAAATAGGAACTAATTCATACCATCCAAATTAGCAGTTTTCATGGTTGAGATTAAAAAGTTGAAAAATACGAAAGCATATCAAATTATATTATAACAATTTGCGTTTCAGATTTTAAGTGTGCATAAGGGTGAAAAAGTAATTTCATTATACATCATACGCGTCTCTCTCTCCTCTTCCGAAATTGATGCGCGTCAATTCCTCTCTCTCTCGTCTCTAACAAATTTAATTAACCCTAACAAATTTACGCCTCCCTTCATTTGTTTGCAAGCTCAGATTCTCGAAAATTACCGATAGGGCTTCATTACGATATTGCAAACAAGAACGAATAGACCATATTGTTTCACATTTTTTCCTGCCGGTTGAAAAGGTAAAGATTATTCATTGAAAAGTTGAATATGTTCATGGCTATATTTTAGTTTTAACTGTGTATTCGTCCATTTATTTGTAATGTTAATTCATATGTTCAATAGTCTGTGCATACGAGATGTTTATATTTAAGATGTCATAGAAAAAGTTATTTTGGAGTATTATATATTGTAATGGTGGACAATCGAAAAATGTTAATGAAGTTTCCAAATAGTACAGATATATGAAAAGAAGACAAAACATGTGAATGTAAAAGTTAATGTGTCGATACTAGATTTTTTTGAGTGTTGTACTTTTGTGGGTTTTTTATGTTTGTTACAGATGATAGTGGTCCCCCTAACACTTGTGTTGACTATATTTTTATAATGAATGTGTGCACGAATAATGTGCTTATAACTATATCATTAAAGTATTGGCTCTGCATTTCCATATGCATAAGTTCTTGACATCATGAGAATAAGAATGTCATATTTATATTACGTGTCATTATCGTATGTAATTATTGAGTTGTTACGCATATCTTGTCTCAAAGGTTGTATATGCATAATATATATTTTTATCTCATATATTGTTATATCAATTCAATATGCATGTTTACATCATTTCCTAAGAAATACATTGGTGACTAAATATGAATCCATCTATAAATAATTGTAGCATCTAATTATTGTTTATGGATATGAGTATGCATAAGATACTGAGATCGTGTGAATAAGTAACTAATCCCTATTTTTGATTGTGTGCATAAGATATTGATATCTTGTGAATAAGGAAATAATACCTTTTTTTGATTGTCATTATTTGATGATATGCAATATGGTTATCAGTATGCATAAGATACTGATATCTTGTGAATAAGTAACTAATCCCTATTTTTGATTGTGTGCATAAGATATTGATATCTTGTGAATACGTAACTAATCCCTATCAGTGTTGTGTGTCCTTATATTATGATATGCATAATAATGAGTAATGTTGTAAATATGCATCAGTATAGTTCATACTTTGATATTATTTTAAATATTACATTTTGTGAATATTTATGATTTTGTTTATGCATAAAATATAATTTAATATGCTTGTAGCAATTTCTAATTTTATTGAATATGCTCATATATATTTAAACATGTAGATATGGATACTGGAATTGCTGGAAGGAAACCCCATGGTCTTCTGAGTAAGTTATCTATCAAAAAAACACAATATCATATTTCAAATTTATACTTTGATCTTATGTATATAATCTGAACTTTATTCATTTGTATTTTCATAATTACTATTCAGAGATTCAAACAAATACAACAAAAGGCCAAAAAGAAGTAGCTGCTTCGTCGACGCAAGCTACGGAACTTAGAACTAAAGGTAATGATTTGTTGATATTAACATCCATAATGAATTGTTTCTTATATATTAGTTTTTTTTGAAAAACCGCAGCCAGAAATGATTCTTCTACTGAAACTGGTCTGAAAACTATTCCAGGTAATATAACAAAAATATTGTATTTATTATGTATACATGATAAAATACCTTTATATAACACTATGTGTTGATGATAATATGCAGTTATATAACAAATTTTTTTTTCCAGCTGTATCGAGGGTAGCCAACACAAGGTCAGTTGCTTTGGCTATTTTAACACGGGATATTCCAAGTAAAAGATCGAGGACGACGACAGATACAAGTTCAACATGCACTAATAAAGGTTATGCATAATTTTATTTTTTGATAATATATTTAATAATTTTTTCAAAGCTAACCAGTAAGTATGATTTGCATGTGCATATGAACCATTTGTAACTCCAAAATAGTATATAACCATTTCTATCTATGAATTGCACGTGGACATCATAACATTATGATAAAAATAATATGTAGGCACAAATATTTATTGAAATATGTTTTCGGTTATACATATTTAAATATCTCTGAAATATTTAATTACAAATTATGTATGTGATATCTATGTTTTAAGTTATATATATGCATACAATTCTACGATTTATGCATAGTAAATTCAGGCGAAATTACTATGTGTAAGAATCTCATATGCATATGATTAACGTAGTAATGCATAGTTAGTGAGTAATTATATTTTGATTGGTAATATAATTAGTATTGATATGCATATATTTATTGAATATGCATCATTATACAATTTCTTAAATTATTTGAATTTCAGCATCAGGATTATATCATAACGAGGCAACATGCTTACTCCAATTTAAAATAATTATTTAATGATTTCTTATTTGTTGTGCATGATAGATAAGGAAATCAACATTGTTGGATCTGGTGTCTCTCCGTTAAAGAAAAAGACAAGAAAAACAGGTGGTGCATTGGACATTACGGAAGATGTTGAAGGTAAACAACTTAATTATTATTACGTATTAACTTTATATCGATTGTTGGATCTTGGGTATATTTTTTTAATAATGTTATTGAATTTTCTTGATCTCTGATGAAGACATGATCTTTGTTGAAGGAAATGCACAAGTAGATAATGTTGAACCTTTTGAATGTGCACCAAGTATTGATATTGAAATACCAAGTCGACCGCTTGCGTATAGGGGTCCTAAGAATGTAAGATGCAGACGTCGGAAATTGACAATACAAGATGTAACTGTAGAGGGTAGTACAGATCAAGTACTTCCAAGACTCAAAACGCGGACAACACCACAAGCCTTTTGTGAAAGCATAAAGAAACTCAATGATTCGCAAATGGAAGCCGTAGTTCAGTTAGGTTTTGGTCGCATACTCGACTTATACATCAGAGAGTTGCCTTGTCACTTGGCTTATTGGGTTCTCCAGCACTTCAATCCAAGAAACTCAGATTTGGAAATGCCAAATGGGTGCAGGGTCAGAATAACTGAAGAGGATGTTAAACGGGTGTTTGGTTTCCCAGGAGGAAATAAACAGATTGAGATATTTGGAAGAACTGAAACATCAGATTTGTTTGAGCAGTGGCTTGGTTTTTTTGACGGCTGTGGAAGAGAGGAGGTAAAGATTGGAAGGTTACAAACATGATGATTGGATGCGAAGATGGTGGCACATGGTTCAAGCGACACTTCATGATTACTTTGGCATTCTCTTTGATTGAGAGCCTTGGCATGGGTGCGGTGCATCCTTATATAATGAATTGCCTTCATGATGTCGAAGCATGAAAGAATGGAATTGGGCTGTCGTGATGCAATCATTAGTAGACCACAAGAGATCATGGTCTGTAAAGAAAACGGGGATGTTCGCTGGTCCAACTCTTTTTCTAGTGGTTAGACATTTTTTGTCAAATTATTATTTGTTATTTATTTTACTTAACTAATATTATGTCTAACATGTGAATGAATCTAATTGAAATACGTTTCTTGTTTAGCTTTTTTACGTGGACAGGTTTGAAATCAACCGGCGTCCTGAATCAAGGTTATACCCATTGTTTTGCAACTGGACTTCGAAGACATTGAGATAGAGACAACAACGGGAGTTAGAAGATGGTTATTTTGGGGGAGGGTCATTATGCGATGCGATTGAATTACCGAATGATGTTTGCAAAGCTGATTTGGCTACAGGGACAGATGTTGATTTAGGTGGATCCAATGTTAATGCTCAAGGATATGAATCCGAGAGCACATTAGGGAAAAAAATTATGAAAGAGACTATTGACATAGCAGGACGTTTGAAATCCTTACGTAAAATGATAGAAGAAGCACCAATCTATGAGCTCCGTAACAAGGATTTCAATGATAGTGTGGTGGCTGCACGCAAGATATTGGGGATAACAATTGATATGCACGCACCGCAATCAAAAGAGCAAGCAATCGATGTGCCATTGGATGATGATGCTTTCTTCTATAGAGATGATGTACTGGAATCTGTAGATCGAGCATCAACATCTAGCCACAGAACACCAAATAACCCACAAGATTTTCCAAGTTTTGATTTAGGATTGAGTCAATTCGGAGCTGATGCTACTGAGAAAGATATTCAAAATGTAAGTTTTTAATTATTTTTCGTTTGTATTTTTATGAATAAAATATTATAATATATATAATAAATTTGGCTCTTAATTATCGTAGGTTTCTGGAGGTAAACTTGGTGGTTTATCATCGAAAATTAATTATAAAGGAGACAATGATGTGGCTGCAAATACTGGTGATGGAATGGTGGTGACGAGGGTGAATTAATCTTTATTTTCATTGTTTATATATTTATATACTTTTATTATACTACTGATTCATTACATGTGTATGTAATGATTATGCATGATATTCAGACAGTTATGCATGTGCATATTGTGCGTATAATTAGTATCCATTTATCTCTGATTTCATGTGAATATCGAACGTAAAGTTATGCATAAGGTAACACTTTGATAATAATGGCATCAATATCAGATATGTTTATAATATGTATTCATAACCCTCCAATAGTTATCGGCATGATAATGTGTATATTTGCATATAGTAATTTATCTTGCGATATTTGTATAAATTGAACTTAATTTATGATATCAACTTAATGTAGGATATGTGCAAAGCCTTTGAAAATATTCACGTGAGCGATAATGAAGATGATGATCTTGTTATCCCAATTGACCGAGTTAGACCTTATATATGTATATATTATACTACTAATCAATTATTATTGCATTCCTACGGGCCATTGTGCGTATATCACCATATGCACCGCCTTATTCCATTAAATTTCGATGTCTAAATAACATATTTATTAAAAATGGTATATATTATTAACCATATTTGTTCTTCTATGTGTGTGTAGGGATTGGCAACATCTACGAGTTTTGACAAAGAAAATGCGGGAAAATTGAAGGTGATAAAAAATCCTTATGGTAGAAGGATTTCTTATACATATCAGTCTATTGTTTAATGCGTGATAACATTCGATTAATCATAACTTAAGCTTATATATGCATGTGACAATGTGATATAATCGTGAATAAAAGTATGACATGTATCTAATGATTCAATGTATGAATTGTAATGATTATGCATGATATTCCGACAGACATGCATATACGGATTTTGCGTAAGTTTAGTATGCATGTTACACATATTTTATGTGCATGAAGTTGCTAAAGTTATGCATGTAGAAACACATTAATAATAATGTGGAAAACATAATAGATTATGTTTGTTGTCTGCATTGGTATGCTTCTGATTTATAAAAAGTATTATATAATTAGATATTTAAAATATGTAATATATAAATAGTTATTATCTAATTGTATTTAATGTAGTATATCAACTTAATGTAGGAAATGTCTGAAGCAACTGAACGTGTTCCATTGAACAGTAATGATGATGATTATCTTGTTATCCCAATTGACCAGGTTAGACCTTATATGTTCTTATACATGTATATATTATACTACTAATCAATTATTCTGCATTACTATATGGACCATTTTGCGTATACCAAAATATGCACTGCATGATTTTAATCAATTTTGGTTCTTAATAATAACATATTTATTATAAAAGTGTTTATATGATTGGGCATTTCAGTATGCATAAGTTCTTGACATTTAAGGTTATGCATTTATATATTGTTAAATCAATTCAATATGCATGTTAAATCAATTCAATATGCTGATATGTATTGAAATACATTCTTGACTAAATATGAATACCTCTATAAATAATTTTAGCATTTATGGATTAGTTCCTATTTAATATTATGCATAAAGATATGGATGAGTTCTATTTACGCGTGTGAATAAGGAACAAATATCTATTTTTGTATGTCCTTATTTGATGATATGCATAATATAAGAAACAGTGTTGTCTGTCTTTATGTGACGATATGCATAATAATGAGTAATGTTGTGAATCTGAATCAATTTTGTTCATACTCTGATATTATTGGAAATATCACATTCCGTGAATATTTCAAATGTTGATTATGCATAATATATAATTTAATATGCTTATATACCTTGCTGATTTTAATCAATTTTGGTTATTAATAATAACATATTTATTATAAGCGTGTATATATTAATAATCATTGTCATTCTTATGTCTGCGTGTAGGGATTGTATGATATACTGAGGATTATGACAAAGAAAATGCGGGAAATTGAAGGTGGTAAAAATACTTATGTTAGAAGGGTAAAAAAGTAGTTCAATATGGTTGTAATTAATAGCTAATTAAATATTTGTAGCAGGTTGTAACTCAAAAATCAAAGATCGATGGCAGAAAACGAATTGTTTTGAGGAGTATGTCGACAAACGTATGATGCATTGGTTTATTTTATGGCTTTACATATAATTGTAGTTAAATATGTTTTAAAGATTTTTGTACTTGATTTTGTATTTGAAGCATGTTGATGAAAATGAGAGTATTATAAGATCCCACAGGAAGGTGACATTGGCGAAAACTATCAAATTTCGCTCACCCTTCATACAAAGACAGATTTGTTTGTCAAAACAGCTCACTAAATCGGATAAGGAAATCGGTTTGTACGCAATGTACAAAACTGATGACGAAGAGTATGTTTTTATTTTACTGAATAAACATAAAATAAATATAGTTATGCATAAACATATGTATTAATGTGAATAACGAATATGTTTTATTTGTTATTAGCGAGGAGTTGATGTTTTCATACGAGTCGATTGAACTCAGGAGGTATGATATGTTCTCTTTGAAGAAAGGTAGATCAGTAAGCATATTCGTTGTAAATGCATGGTCAGTCATACTTAATGACAATGAGCAATATCGTTCTGATTCATCTCCTGTTCGTTTCTTTGCGACATCCAATACCTATGTAAGTACAAATATACATTATAGACTTTTGCATACTATATTTTAATTGAATTATTGGTATATTAACTATATGTTGACACTAATCAGTTGGAATCCATTGCCCCCAATAACTGTTCACACGATAGCCGAAGAGACGCATTTTTTGGTCTGATGACATCGGAGCTAATTGAGTACCAACATAATGCATTGGGACAAATAGACATGGTAATGTAAACATATAATCTATATTTAATGATTTGGTGATGATATATTAATTTTATTAATATAATTATGCAATGCAGTTCTTCTACCCGGTTTATGATGACATAAAATATTACGCATTGTGCGTAGATACAAGGAAAGAGAAAATATTCGTTTTGGATAGCACAGTTGATTGTGTATCAGATATTGACATGGAAAAATATGATGAAGTATGCAACAATATAGTAAGTAATATATTTGTATTCACGTTCTTGTTATTATGTGACATGTGTGTCGGCTAATTATTATTGTTCCTTGACTACTGTCTAAAAACTGTGCAGAGACTAATGCTTTCAGAATTCCTCGCATACAGTAATGAATATACCAAGGCAAATGTAGTTTCAAGGACAAAGATGCATTTGGTCAAATTGAGGTGGGCTGACAAACGAAACACTATAGATACAGGAGGTATACCTTATGAGACATCTCGAGACTTTTATGGGAGATGTGTCTTGAGTTGAAAGTGTGGTTTGTCGGCATCGACAACACGACAGATTAATGCGTATGCGAGTGAAGTACTATGCATCCATAATCAGATGCCAACTTAATGCTGCTAGAACATACATCCTTAAGGAGGCGTCTGATCACTTCCAGAAGTTGTGCATGGATACAAGCTTCAATGCCGACCTGTTGTTGTTGGGTTGATTTAGTACGAATTTACACTGGTTGTGAAACTTTGTTTAACATTAAACATTAGAAAATGACACATTATAAACTCTAGACCTAATCGCAAATTTTAATTTGTGACAAGGTAATTATCATCTATTTGGATAATTGTTTCTTTATGATAAGACAATAATATTATTGTTTATGCTCGACGTTTTTTTATTTGGAATTTTGCATAATTGATATTTACTGCTTATTCTTGAACATGTAATGCATGCCAATTCATTATTATATATTACTTGTCACTTCTTTTATGTTTTACTTGTATACTGACTGTAATTGGTTATGAATAAGATGTAGTGCATCCATCATAACTATCGTATGCATACTTAACCATTGCCTGTGCATTTGGTAGTTAGAAAGTATTTAAAAATTGCAGGTCACTTCTTTATTATGTATTACCTGCCACTTGTTTAATAAATTATTTGTATACTGACTATAATCGGTCATGAATAAGAACTATTCTGTAGTGCATCAAACCGTAAAATAGTACGCATACAAATCCATTGACTGTGCATTTCGTATGAATTAAATATTCAAAATTCTCGAGATAATGTTTTACTAAGTATGTATCAAAGTTATTAATAAATCAATATTAATTGTGCATAGGATAAACATTTTTTATAGAATTCTTGTGCATAAGAACACATTTCCTGTGCATAGGATAAACATTGCCTATGCATAACTATCGTATTTAGAAAAAATTTAAAAATTGCACGTCACTTATTTATTATGTATTACCTGCCACTTGTTTAATAAATTAGTTGTATACTGACTATAATCGGTCATGAGTAAGAACTATTATGTAGTGCATCAAATAGTAAAATAGTACGCATACAAATCCATTGACTGTGCATTTCGAATGAATTAAATATTCAAAATTCTCGAGATAATGTTTTATTAAGTATGTATCAAAGTTATGAATAAATCAATATTAATTGTGCATAGCATAAACATAAATGTTAAGAAACAGTATCGAACTAAAATATTGTATTAATTTTGTTTATTAAGAAATGATAAAATCATTGTTCTAAATGTCCAAAAAGGGTACTGATAATTATATGTTTTAAAATAGTAATATAACATAACAACTCATTCCTTGGCTGTGAAATTCGTTGTCATTAAATGTTAATTTTTTTTGCCATCTATGATTTTAATTATACACAATACCTTTTGAATGTAAAAAAAAACCTATAACAAACTAATAGAAATTTGATAGTTATGCATATTTTTGAAAACTTATTCATAATTAATAAGGTATTGTGCCGAAAAAGCGTTAACAATAAGTCGTTCTTTGGAAGCTAGTAATAGTTTATTTTATCCATAAATCATAGAATCATGTGTCAAAACGCTTAAACATACTAATAACGAGTTCTGTAAAAAAAAGTACTATAACAAACTAATGTAAAATTATTCGTCCACTGCATCCACTTTTGGACAGTTTCTAGAATCATGGTATCCAAGCTCATTGCAATTGCGACATCTCCTCTTTGTTTTCTGAGATCTCTCCACAACTTGTTCTCTGTTAGACTTAAGACGATGCCCACCACGGCCGCTACCTTTAGTCTTGGAGACTGTTGGTGACAAAATATCAACATGTTTGGGGATAGGCATGCCATAAAAATCTTCTACTGATCTATCATTGACACTAGTTGTGTGCATCGGAAGCCCCATCACTGAATATTTGTCGCCTAAAGCTTTCAAATCATTTAATACCTGATCCTTGATAGCAGGGTTGCCTTCTACCTGGCCAATGATTTTACAAAATTCAATAAACAAAAAATTATTACCATTTGAAATTTTTTGTACTTCATGAGAATACTCATGAACCTATCTCTTCATCCAACGCCTCAATATATACTTATCAGGAATAACATTCATCTTCAAGGATTTCATGACAAAAAACATGTGCTTGCAGATTAAACCTTTCCTCACGAACAACTTGCATGAACAAGATAAGTCATCGGATGTAAGATTAAGAGAAACATTAGACACACCATCCGATCTGTCGTCAACCTTAAAATGCCTCTCGTTCCCAATTCGAGACATGTCATTCATAACACACCGTCTATCAGCTTCAACGATGTCCTTTTGCAACTCAACAAAAATCTTATTTGTAAATACGGTAGCAGCATGACGCTCAATATAAAGGTCAATCTTCATGTCAGGAAAATGTGTTTGATCAGCATATGTCATTTGATTGTACCCACTACGTTGTGCATCCATGGAATTATTGAAGTGAAGATACAAGTCTACGAGGTTGGAATCACTGTTCAAGAACATCCCGAAGAAACTATTCTGACTTTCGGAAGAAGATGTGGTTCTGAACAGCCCACTCATACTAATATCGCGGAAATATGCTGGAATCCAATAAGATCTGATATTGAACATATCTCCAAACCACTTATGATTAAGTAATTGATATTTCTCCATTACATGATGCCAATTCGCCTCAAAAACAGTAGGTCCATCCATATCTGACCAAACAACCTCATCAAAATCTTGTTTGAATTTTGTACTATCTCTCAACGATGGAGGCAACTTCTCTACAACCTTCATCATAATATGCCACATACATAATCTATCTTGAATCGGCCATACATTCGCAATAGCAATCTTCAATCTTTGGATCTTGATCGGTTGTGATAACGTTAGGCTGTGAACCCATACACTCTAGAAATTTGGATAGCACCCATGAATACGATTGAGTATCCTCATTTGAAATGATTGCAGCAGCAAAAGTAACACACCTACCATAGTTATCTCTTCCAGTAAAAGGTGTAAAAATCTTTTTATACCTGTCCAAAACATAATGGTACTTACATAGCAACACATTGAATCATAAAATATACATATTTTTATATTTACACATTAAAAATATACAATTCTGCTCACCTAATAGCGAATATAGCATATATTGTAATGCATAAACATAGATATATCATAAAAATCATGTTAATAACTATAATTTCATTAATAGACGATTCATTAACTGAACATCAATTATACAATTATGAATAACTCTTCAATATTTATGCACATAACATACCATAAATTAACATGTGTATGTAATGATTATGCATGATATTCAGACATGTATCTACTGATTCATTACATGTGTATCTACTGATTCATTACATGTGTATTTATGCACGACATGTATCTACTGATTCATTACATGTGTATGATGTGATTATGCATGATATTCAGACAGTTATGCATGTGCATATTGTGCGTATAATTAGTATCCATTTATCTCAGATTTTATGTGAATATCGGACATAAAGTTATGCATATGGTTACTGACATTTCAGTATGCATTTCATATATTGTTAAATCAATTCAATATGCATGTTAAATCAATTCAATATGCATGTAAGAAATACATTGCTGACTAAATATGAATACCTCTATAAATAATTTTAGCATTTATGGATTAGTTCCTATTTAATATTATGCATAAGATACTGAGAGCGTGTGAATAAGGAACAAATATGCATTTATACACATTTATCTCAGAAATTATGTGAATATCGGACATAAAGTTATGCATATGGTAACACTTTGATAATAATGGCATCAATATCAGATATGTTTATAATATGTATTCATAACCCTCCAATAGTTATCAGCATGATAATGTGTATATATGCATATAGTTATCACCATAAATTAACAAGACATTCAATGTATGAATACTATAACATATACAGAGAAAAAAAGGTGAAATTATCGAACCTGTTCATGCGATATGTAGCATCAAACGAAACAGCGTCCCCAAAAAGCTTATAATTTTTGATGGACGTAGAGTCGGCCCACAATAAACGAGAAAGTCTGTTTGCATCATCAACATAAAAAAAACATAAAACCATTACAATTATCACGTTTCCATTTGAAGTTATCCAATAGCATTTGAGCATCAACACCAACAATAGACATCCGCAAATCACGCTTATAATTCTTGAAATCGACAATAGTACAACCAACGTCTTCATAATTTCCAACAATCTCCTTAAATATCGAAAACTTTTGCTTGGACCAATATTAGCTTTCACACCTTTTCAATAAACATTTGATGCATATAATCAACCTTCCTATTGCTCTTCATGAGATGTCTAAAGGCATCGGTACCATCGGTGTGTGTGACCCTCAATAAACTTGTGGATTTTATAACCAACCCCGCCTCAAAGCGAAACACAATTCTTGCCATACATTGAACTCTACTACTAAATCTTATACGCTTTTGTTTCACGGTAACACCATCCTAGGGATAGTCAAATTTTCCTTTGAACCTTGGCGTCTACATAAACCGATCTAAAAGTATGACCTTGTTGTCTGGAGCGTTTGATTGAGCTTTTCCGAGTCTCAAAACCACATGCGGACGTATGCATCATAAAATTTTCTCCTCTTCCAAACTAGAGAACGACATGTTTGTTTTGGGCTTGAGTACTTCATCACAAAAGGAAAACCAACTCTTGATGCTCCACAAAATCGAACATGTATTGAATTCATTTTCCACATGAAATAATTATGCACAGTACATATATTATGCATGATTATCGAAATTACATTATATTTATTATTAAGTATAATCATGCCTCACACTAAATCATTCCCTCAAAGTATGATAATATATTATATCACGATTAGCAACATATATAAAATAACATACTCTTTTACAAATGCAACATATGCATATCAGATACATTTACATGGTCAAATAACATACTCTTTTATAATTTCATATGTTCAAATTAATAGTCATAGAGTTTATATGGTCAAATATGCCTAACATACTGTGTATTATGCACGCTATAAATATGCTGTGAACATTAATCATTTACAGAACTTTGAAAAACTTCTTGGTCATTAAAAAATGATGGCGTTAGATCAAAACTATACAACCAAAAACGAAAGAAAACATGTTGCGTCCATGGTTATGTTGAATACGTATGAAAATTGATAACGAAAACAGTAATAATGAATTAATATATACAAATCAAGGATACGTTATTTAATATAAATGAAATCCGTAAGTATAGATATATGAACACAGATATGCCTAACATTCTGGGTATTATGCACGCTATATCAATACTGATAACATTAATAATTTTCAAAAATCTGAACATAATCTTGAACCATAAAAATTGATGGTGTTTGATCATAACTGTACAACAAAAAATGAAAACTACCTGTTGCGTCCATTGATTTGCAGATTACGTGTGAAATTTGATAAATAAAACTGTAATAAGAAATAAAGATAACCAAATCAAGGATACACTATTTAAGATCTATGAAATCCCATTAATTAAGGAAAACTAACGTAAATAAATCTGAGACAATTACATGCGTATCCTTATACGCATAACTGAAATTATAAACGAATCATGTCTGATTTTAATTTCCAACCACAAGATCAGATCAAATCAATGGTAAGGATTAGTTCTTAGTTCCTAAAATATATATGGTTAAAACACAAGCTCTAAGGACAATTTGATCAGTGGTCATCTCTCTTTATTATCATTGTTATATATATATATATTATAAATTTTAGTCTCATCCTATGGTTGTTTAATTGTTTCTTGATATATGAAAATGTGTCATATTATTGAGGTTTCATTAGTTATGAGGTGATCACGTTTTTAATTTTATAAACGTTGTCATGTAATTTAAATGATATTATGCTATTATTAAAATTATTATTAATTTCTAAATTTATTTTAACTTTGTATCTTTTATTATTTTTGAAATCATAATTAATTGATCCCCAAGAAATATTCCTGGCTCATGGTGACTTTAATGATCAATAATTATGTAGAACCTACTATTTTAAGCAGCAATAATAAGATCCAAACATTAGCTTTAAAATTCTGTACCACATGTAAAGGTGAATGATACAAGCTCAGTACACGAAAATGCCAATAATGTGTTCAAAATTACAAGAAATGACCCATCAAGACACACACAAGCGACAGGAAAAGGTAATTATGTTGTAGTTAGTGTATAAGATAAATTTTTAACTAATGCGATAAATTTAAGGGATTGATTGATACTATACAAGAAAAAATTTGTAATTTAGACCTACACCCTTGGCTCTCAACTCGTACGTCCAACCCAAAGTCATCGGCGTGGAGACTACACTGAATGAGAAGAGAGAGATACAAAGTTATGTGAAGACTGCTTTACAACAAGCACAACACCGAATGATTGCTGCTGATCCGAAACGACATCCTCGCGAGTTCAAGGTGGATGACTGGGTTTTTCTTAAACTCAAACCATACAAGCTTCATTCCCTTTGCCTGCACAAAAGTTGGAAACTAAGCCCCAGATATGCTGGACCATTCAGAATCATTTGACGTATTGGCGCCGTAGCATACGAGCTGCAACTACCATCAACAGCGAAAGTTCATCCAGTTTTTCATGTGAGCTTACTGAAACATAGCGTCAACAATGCTCATTTTGTATCATCTAGCTTACCGAATTTTGATGATGATGGTAAACTTGTATTGCAACCGCTAAAATTTTTGGCTCGACGCCTTGTCAAGAAGAATAATTCACCGAGCTCAGAGGTCCTTGTCCAATGGGTTCACCTACCGGAAGCTGAGGCAACGTGGGAGGATTACTTAATCATGGCCGAAAAATATCCGTTCCTTTTTGACTTGGGGACAAGTCAAATGCAAGGAGGGGGCAATGTTACGATCAGATGAACACGGAGGATAGGCGGGAGGAGCTGAAGGAAGGTTAAGAGTTAACCGAATATGCAACAACCATAATAGCTTGCTAAACGGCCCAACTAACTAACCAACAGAAAGGAGGAGGTTTCGACACATGGCACAGGCGGGTGGAAGCAGTTACATCCCATGCAGTTTCAAGGAGAAAGCATGCAAGTTTATAAATATGCGAATGATTAGTTAGCCAAGCATATTAAAAATTCCAAAAGTGTATTCTGAATTTTGTTATCACAATTCAATACATTCTTCTTCTATTGTCTCAATCTTTTCATAAATGCAACTTTGCGTATAAAAGAGCGATTGACATAAGGAAGAATTACATCGATACTACAGATTTCAAGTCTCAGCTTGCAGAAAACCAGCATAAAAGAGTGTTTGGCGAGTAATGAAATATATTATTCCTGCCTTTGTTGCAGCTATGTTCACCAGACGGCGTAGAGAGAAGAATCCGCCACCTTCACCTGACGTTCCATTAGTAGGTGTTGGTTGGAAGATAGTTTCAGAGAGAGAAATAAAGCAGGGGACGTAGTGGGATAAACATACTTGGAAGAGGAGGCATGGGTTCGGTAAACAAAGCAACTTTGCAGATCGAACATATGCTGCAGTGAAAGACTTCAACTTGGAATTAGAATGAGCTAAAAAGAGCTTTGAGACTGAAAGTCAACATAGAAACTTAGTGAAGATACTTGGTTGTTGCAGTAAACCCGACTTCAAAGCCTTGATTCTTGCATACATGCCCAATGGAAGCTTGGAGAAATTGTTGCATTCAAGCAACTGTTTACAACTAAAAAGCCGACAGATGATATGCTCAATGGTGAAATGAGCATATAAAGGAGTGGGTGGAAAATGCAATACAAGAAAATGCCATAAGCAGAATTGTGGCTCCTGGTTTGCTGTCAAGAGAACATCCACATTTTTCTGCAAATTTAGAATGTGGAAAGTCTGTTTTTGATTTGGCAATGAAATGTTTGGCCTTTTCACCGGAGGAAAGATGTAACATGATGCAAGTGTAGCTGCTCTGCAAAAGATAAAAGCTAAAGTTCCATTTAAGCTAATGTGTGGTTGCAATGATTATAATTTGTCATTAATTTGAATTTAGTGTGTCATTTAGCTTGCCCATTTAAACTTTACTAGTGCAAAGTTATGAGAAGGGATGAAAGATCTGGAATAACAGATGCATTAATATTTAGTATTCACATTGTACTTGTGAGATATTGAGAATGGGGTTATATTTCAAAAGTGAAACTGTGTTACACGTGCATGATTGTAATATGCAACGAGCTAGTTAAGATAGTTTGTGTTGGAAATCAACGATATAGATATAATTATATATATGTGGTTAAGTTGTCAGGAAACTATTTTGACCAAGATTTGAGTGACGTAATTTTTAATTTTGTGAAATTAATTGACATAGGATTAATCTACGTTTCGAGTAGATGATCGTGGTATATTTACATTCTCAAATCTGATTTCCTGTGAGTGAGAAATATTGAATCAAAGTTGGTTACTTAAACATGGAGTTATGTGATTAATGAGATAAGCATAGATTAATTAATGATTATCATATTGATTAAATGTACCTTCATTAATTATCTATATAAGTTGTTCATTGAACACTTAGTATAATTATGTGTACAAGTGATGGGCTGGAAAGCCCACGCTTCAGACACGCGCTCATTGTCGTCGCCTTTGTCATCCGAGTCCGTGGACTTGGACTTGGCAATTACTCTTTTGGTTGTACTTTGGGCCTGTTTCGTGGGCCTGATTTCGTGGCCCAATACCCGAATTTTTTGGATCATCGTTTGATCGAGCCCAAAGTTGGAGTTAGTCCGAGGCCCAACTCATATGGCCCCATCCGTTGGGCATGTTGTGTATTTGAAGAGACGTCTAGATATGTCCAATGAACCTGGACACACGTGCTGTCCAGATTCGTCGTAACTGTCGGTAACGTCACAGTATGATGGCTCTGTGGGAAACATGGGTGTAACTCTCACATTGTGTTCGAAACTGTTGCGTAACCCCCTCTGCACTTAATGGGGACATAACTCCGTAACACCCGATATCAATGTAGGTATTGACTCCAGCAGGCTCCCCATGAGGGGACGACGCCTATAAATAGGACACGTCTCCCTAGCATTAGCCACCTACTGTCAATCTGCATTCAAAAGCACTCTCTGCATTCATAACTTGTGTCCAAGCTCTGTCCTAACCTCGTTCTAGTTCGTCGGAGTTCGTTGGTCTGTGGTGCTGCCACCTTCGAGACGTTGTCGTTTTATCTTTGGGGACGATACGTCAGAACCGAGAGCACTATTATGGCGTATCTCGTCTTGAGGAAAGATGTCTCATCAACTCGGCATTAGAATACAGTTTTTCAGTTTTTTCTGTTTTTCTTGTTTTAAATTCATTGTTAGTTTGATCTTCTTCTATCTTTCTATTTTAAGTTGTAATATGTTCGACAAGTTCTGTACCATTATGTACGTCATTTTCCAGCAGTTTGTTGATTATTACTATCCATGATTCCTTAAGAATTTTGATGAGTCTGACAATTGTAGGCTTAAAATAAGTGAAAGAATTGGAAACACCGTGGTAATAAATTGAAAGAAAGAAAGTACGTAAAAGTGCAAAAAGAATATAAAATGTTTAAGCAACCTCGAACACAATACACATTCGGAATTAGAATATGCTACAAATTTGATGTAATACAAATGTAAAATATGATTGCAGCATGACCTACGCGGTGAAAATTTCTCGCTATTGAAGTGAATTACAAAAGCAAAGTAACAACATTTTCCATAATAAATCTCTTTCTTGAACACAAGAATCTCCTGAAATATATACCAAAATTTCTAATACTAGATGGAATTGAAAAAAAAAACTAAAAGGAATAAAAAATTATATATATATATATATATATATAGAATTGATATATCACCACTATTTATGGGAAAGTTCTATATAACATGTAGGTATATTATACTCACATTTCACATGATAATATTTTTATTATTAATAAAATATTATTATGTAGGTGTATTATACAACTTACGTGTCATCCATGCATTTTCTATCCTTTTCTTTTTCTTATCTCTTATCCACTTACTTAGTGTTGGCGCAATCCCCATAGTCAAAAACTAAATTTAAGGCTACAATATCATTCAAACGACAAATTGCACCCAAAACACTAATTATTAAAGACAAAAACTCTAGTGCAGACATCCACAATTAATAATTATAATAAGCAATCATGAATTAAATATTAATTCATATCAGTCATGATTAGAGCTTATTAGTCTCGATTAAAATTTAATAGTTATAATTAATTTATTAATACTCAATCAGAATATATTAATTTTCGATTAAAATTTCTTATTAACTAATTCCAAATAAATAAATAAATGGGGTTCTGCCTTCACCATGTAGGTGGTCCATACTGGACACCACCTATTTTAGCAAATAGAAAGGTACTTTGGGCTTTATCGAGACCACTTATTCTAACAAATACAAAGGTTCTTTGGGCTTTATCTAAACATAGTTCAAAGTGAATTGTATTCCAATGGGTTCTCTATATATGCCATATTATTTTGTTATTGTGGATGTTTTCTTTTAATCTTGTAGTCTTATCGCTTTATCGTGATATATAAGTATATTTTCTTGAATTCAAATATTAAAGAACTTCAGTGATGGATATATTAAAATCTAATATAAACAACAAATATTTTGCTTAACAATCCTGTTAAATCAGAAATTGGTAAGTCTTGTACTTTACTATCAGAAATAAAGCAGCAGCTAATTGGAAATTAGAATCTACGCACCATTATATTATAAATCATCGCCTGTTATGCATACGGCTGACCCCTTCTGCTGCAACTTTGGATTTGATTTTGTTAAGAGCAGCCACTACTTGGATCATGTTAATTCTCAACTCAGGCGAAAAGGCTAAACATTTCATAGCCAAGTCCAAAAGAGATGAGACACATTCGTGCTTTGATTCAAAATGTTGATCATCTCTTGATAGCAAACCAGAAGCCACAATTTCACCGATTGCATTTTCTTGCAGTGCTGCACTCACCCATTCCTTTATGCCCATTTCCCCACTGAACATATCATCGGTCGGCCTCTTTCTCGTTAACATCTCCAACAGCAAGATTCCGTAACTGTATACGTCCCCATTTGTGGATACTTTTCCTTCTGATCCATACTCTAATCACATTATCAAGTTATAAAAGATCAGGTTACAATATACAATTAAGAAATTTCAGATTTTGAAGATTATATACATATATACATGTATCACCTGGTGCTGCATAGCCGATGGTGGCTAGGGTTTTGGTAAGAACCATTGCCTCCCCTTCGTCGAAGAGCTTGGCAATGCCAAAATCAGCAACATGAGCAGTCATTTCTTCATCGAGCAACACATTGCTAGGCTTTATATCACAATGGACAACCGGAAATGTGTGACCATGGTGAAGATATTCCAAGGCTAACGCGACATCTGTTGCTATCTGCAAACTTTGTAACAGATCCAGGCTGTAGCTGTCGGAATACAGCCATTTTTCCAGAGTTCCGTTTGGCATGAATTCAAGAATCAAAGCTCGGAATTCTGTGTTGACGCAACAACCAATTATTCGGACCAAGTTCCTGTGCCGGAGGCCGCTCAGTATCTCACTCTCAGTACCGAAGCTCTTGGTAGCTCCTTCTAACTCCAAATTGAAGATCTTCACTGCAACATTTAGCCCATCACAAAGTATTCCTTTGAATACTGAACCAAAACTTCCCCTTCCGAGTAGATTGGTCTCACTAAAAGAATCTGTTCCACGCTGAAGTTCCAAGTATGAAATTCTTCTCCAATCAATTTTCAAACCAATTCCCCCTGTATCTTCTTGAGGTGGTACTTTCTTCTGACTGCGTCTCCTGATGAAGAAAACTATGATAACCACCAAAATAACAACTGAAACGAGAGGAGGCACAAGATATTTCACCAAACGACTGTTCGATTTTTTTGGGCAAGGTGGCACTTCAAATCTTGGTGCGCCGCAAAGAGCAGTATTGTTAACAAAAGAATCAGCAGTGAAGTTAACAAAACAACCCTCAATTGGAATCTCCTTCCAATATGTTATAAGATACATTGAAGAACTGAAGAAACTTGAGGCGTTCTAGAGACTTGGGTATAAATCCAGAAAGGTTGTTATTAGATAAATAGAGTGCAATCAAACTAGTAATATCTCCCAAGGACTCGGGGATAGATCCTTCAAACTTATTGTCGGACAAATATAGGATTCGTAGTGATTCACAACCATCAATTGATCTTGGTATATCACCTGAAAACTGATTAGACGAGAGGTTTAAATAGTCAAGTGATTTCAAATTTCCAATCTGAGGTGAAATCTGACCACTCAAATAGTTGGACTGCAACTCTAGTTTCACCAAATCAGTAAGACTCCAGAAGCTCAAAGGTATTGTCGAGTTCAGCTTGTTTGAAGCCAAAGCGACGTTTCTCAAGGATTCAAGATTCCCCAAACATTCATGAATCGGACCCGTGAGCAAATTTGCACTCAAATTCAAATCCCCCAAATTATGCAACTGACAAAGATCAGAAGAGATATACCCCTCCAGTTTATTGCTACCAAGATAAAATACTTGGAGCTGCCTCAAATTCCGAATAGTTGTTGGGATGAATCCTGTGAGTTGATTGGCGGATAACTGCAAATTGAGCAAACTGCTTAAGTTTCCGATTTCAGAAGGAATAGCACCTCTAATGTCGCAATATGATGCCCTGATAATTTGAAGCGACTTCGAGAAATTCCCGATGGAAGATGGAAGAATTCCTGCCATTAGAGGATTGTATGACATTTCCATGGACTTCAAAGATGGGCAGTTTGTTAGGGATGAGAGAAATTCTGCCCCTGTGAAATTATTTTCCCAGAGGCGAAGGTCTTCCAGGTTGCGTAAATTGCTCAAGACGGGTACTGAGCCAGTGAATGAGTTTCTATTGAATTCCAAGAGAGTGAGCATAGAAGCATTGTTGATGGAGCTTGGAATTTTTCCGCTGAGTCTGTTGTAGAATAAAGAAAGTTTCTGAAGATTGGGAAGTGAAAGTCCCATATCTGGAGGAAGAGTTCCAGAAAAGAGATTTTGTTGAAGAGATAATATTTTCAATGTTGAGATATTGAATATGGAAGATGGAATGGAGCCGTTTAAGTGATCATTGAAGGGCGCTAGAAATTCCTCAAGGTTTGCCAATTTACCAAGCTCTTCTGGCAGTTCACCTACCATACAAAACAATTTAATTTCAGATATAATAATCGTATTTAATTGATTAAAACAAGATTGATAAGACAATAGATAAAGGGCTAGAACGCTTGTGATCTCACAACCCTACTCTTTCATCCTTATAGAGTGAAGAGATTTCATTATGCTACAATATCTGCGGTCACCCACGGTTGAAGGACTAGAATTACATATCTTTCCGAGTGCTTAAATTAAATGTAAGTCTTGGAGTTATAATAACGAATAATTAATTTTGTAAATATATTATTACAAATTATGTGAATGGTACATACGACGCCTATACGTGTTAAGAATTTATTAAATACTCCCTCATCGTCCACAAAAATCGTTCATTGATTTTGGTGGCACGAGTTTTAATAAATTGTAATGAATGTAAGGTAAGTGAGTATAAAAAGATGTATCATGAGATAATAAATGGATATTGAGTGTAAAAGGTGGGTCATAGATGATTTTTTTGTAAATAAGTAGCTAGGTTTAGGATAAAAATGTAAAGTTAATGTTTCCAAAAAAGGAAAGTTGGCATTTTTCGTGGACGGACCAAAACGGAATTAAATGCACGAATTTAGTAGACGGAGGGAGTATATCTTTCTCAAAACAGAGAAAAGTTTTGGTAATTTTATAAGAAATTTTGGACAAAAAAAAAATCTATATCAAAATAAATCAAATCTAAATATATATATATATATATATATATATAGAGAGAGAGAGAGAGAGAGGAACAAATAGAAACTCTTCCATAGCAACTAAAGCCAATATGCACCGTTGATATTGTATGGTGTACGGTGTAAGTGTGTAGGTCATACACTATATCTGTCATATTTTGTTGTGCTTTCTCCGGTGCGAGTGCCTTCGTGAGTGTCACAAGTTTCCAACATGAATTGTGTAAGGAAGTCTCCATGCATGAAGAATTCAAAAAGATAATGCCATCTTGCAGACCCCTCAAGATGTATTCGAATGTGATATAAAGATCATTCCAAGTATATCTTCAGAATATACTTCTTATTATTAAAGTTATATTTGTATATATTCCTCAACAAGGAAATAATCTAACAAGATAAGATTTGAAGAGATCTAGAGTTCTGCAAGTGCACCCTATATCTATGAATATGTGAAGGCTTTCAGATTAGCCGTCTTGAATATTTTAGTTAGTCTTTCTCACAACTTCATTAACGGATTGTGAATGATTTTCCTTGACTATACGTACTATAATGTTCTAAGCATGGAATTCATAGCAGTTGATTATACTGACTTGTAAAATAGTGGTTGACTCTTTAGAATGAGGTTGGGTGGTGAGTGGATCTTGTTCACGTCTAAGTTGTGTGTGGTGCATGCATAACCAACGACTTACTGTGGGTGGAGGTTTGGGAAGTTCCTTAGGTAGAGTAAGCTTGATTATTATTGTGTAAGTCCTCCACCTATTTCTAGGTAGTAAAGCATATTCCATGGGCAACGCCCCTGACGGGTGTAATACCACCGCACTAGATAACTGTATCATGTGTTTTCTTTTGATTATTTTACTGTTGATGTATTTATTGCTACTTTGTTATACTAAATGTGTTATTGACATTAAAAAAATTCATACGATTATTGTTAGAAGATGCATTATTGTAATATATAACAAAATTTAATTTTTATGAAACCCAATCCTATCATCCAATAAGTCAAAAGACCAACATTGCATATTTGGATTTTAATTGGTACGGGAAAACTTCTATCTGATCACATTCCTATAAATACATACATACATACATACATACATACATACATACATACATACATACATACATACATACAGGGATGGTTCATGTGAGAATGAAAATAAATATAGGAAATAGGAATAGATATATAAGTCTAGTATATCTTTCATATTTGTGTAGCATAATCAGAATTACTATGCTGTACATGTTAGTTTAGCACATATTTCATCTCTTAGTAACACATATGCTAAATATATTAGTTTAGCACATTTTTCATTCAGCAGTAGCACAAGAAGGGTTCTAGTATTGTCTCAAGAATCCATGTAGCACACAAAACACAAAAGCAGTAGACAACCGAAAATAAATCTCAACCATTGATCCAAATGAATCAAAGGCCCGATTCATTCTCATTTCCTATCAAATTATCATTTCCTACGATCCATCTCATATATATATATATATATATATATATATATATATATATATATATATATAGGGATAGATCAAATAAGAACCATATAGAACTAAGAACTAATCTAGTGCGTTTATTTCGTGTAATCTAATGGTCACGATTTTTAGATTTATTAAGTATTTGATTTTCGATTTTATTATTAAGGATATTATTGCAATTTTATGTTTTATGTAACCGATTTTTGAATTGTTTTAGGAATTTCCTTTTATATTTATGATATTTTGATTTTGTATATCTTTTTTATCTTTATTTTATCCACCAAATCATCAAATAATATAATCAATCCATTAATAATTATTTTTTAATCTGATTCTGAAGTATCGATCATCGAAAGTAATGATTTTAAACTTTATCTTGCAATTGATCATAGAAAGCAATTAGATTATAACCAGTTGAGTTTATATTTATGCTTTAAATCATTTTGTTTATGCACATTATACTAAACAGTATGCATATTAATCTATTATTTGCGCAAATACTGTCTTATGCACAATTACTATATAGTTATGCATATTACACAAATCACAGGAATAACCATAGTTGTATGTCTATTATTTATTTTCTCACTCACGAATTGAGGGAATTGCAGTGCCAATATGTGATCTTTATTTTTAGGTAATTGTATAAATTTTATTATTATATTAATTATTATTCAAACAATAATTCTCAATTTTATAAGTTTGATTCTTAGTTCCTGTTTCGTTTCTCATAACTACTAATAATCCTATGCACAATCATTATAATCCTATGCACAACTACTATTTTCATAAAGAAAATCGAATTGTAGATAGAGAAATCAAAAAATCAAGGATATGGTGAATCTTTAAAATGACCTTAGTGTCCCTAACACGTTTACAACCATAAAAATAGTATAAAAATAGTCAAACTCGTTTTTAAGTGTGAGTAAATATAATCCATCAGATCAGATGAAATCTAGGGTGTGGATTAATTCTTAGTTCTCATCTTAGCAGTGGTTCTCCCTATAACCAACCATATATATAATTACTAAATTATCCTCAAAATTTAAAATATATAAGAAGAGCATAAGTATATTAAAATTTGTACATACACGCTTTTAAAAATAGTAATAATACTAATAAAGATACGAGTACTTTAATAGGTGGTGGAGCCACGTTGGGTCTTTAGGTGGGGGAGGGGGGGCATGGCCCCCATGAATTTTTAAATTATTTAGTTATATTTTAGATAATATATATATATGAATTGATTCATGTATATACAATCCTTAACATATATAAATGAGAACAAATCATGTCCATTAATTTAAAAATCTAAAGATTATTTTTAAATGTGCATCTGAGTTATTTATATATACATTTATGCATATGATTGTGCATTTGTGCACGTCATATTTTGTGAATTGAAACTGAAGGGTCCATATTGATTTATTAAGGGTTGATATTTATCCTCATGTTTATACTATAAAGAGTGTCCACACGGTAATTACTCACACACACACACACACACACACACACACACATATATATATATATATATAGAGAGAGAGAGAGGGTTGGATTCAAACGAGAACCATTTTTGTCCTAAAAACTAATAATCAAATGAATTTGCTATGAAAGTTGATGAATCCGTTGAGAAAGTTACTGAATTTCAAAATTCAAAAATGTTCAACCAGTTTGAATCCCATGAAGAACGAAAATTCTATTTTTTTATTCAGTAATTTTCCGGTGGATTTATCATTTTTCATAACGAATTCATCATTTTTTTGGTTCTTACGTTCTCACGATAAAAATGATTCTCACGTTAACCCTCCCCTATATAAAGTGAGGTTCAAATAAGAATTAATCATATATATATATATATATATATGGAGTTGTTATTGTAAAAAACCTCATTAATATATAAACTACGAACTCATGAAATCGTCGTAAAAGTGTCGACCAAAAATAAAAATTCTCCCTAATGAAATTTATAACCTATGTATTTGATGAATTCACCGTAGATCTTATATATATATATATATATATATATATATATATATATATATAGGGAGGTTAACGTGAGAACCATTTTTATTGTGAGAACGTGAGAACCAAAAGCGATGAATTCACCTGTGAAAGTTGATGAATCACGGGGAAATTATCGAATCCAAAAATTGAATTTTCGCCTCATGGGATTCGAACCGGTGAAAAATTGAATTTATGAATTCATTAACTTTCTCAACGGATTCATCAACTTTCATAACGGATTCATTTGGTTCTTGGTTTTAGGATAAGAATGGTTTATTCAACCAAACTCTCTCTCTCTCTCTCTCTCTCTATATATATATATATATATATATATATATAGTCATGTTTTGAGGATGAACAGTAAAATAAAACACACAATTTCCAATTCAAGTGGTCATTTTCCTCTCTCTTTCTTTATCATCATTGTTAAAATTTCAAATGTATTTTTATTGTTGTTATTCTTTAAATTATAAATTTTAGTCTCATCCTATGGTTGTATTTAGATTTGGGATTCATTGTGAATTTGTAATGGATACATGAAAATTAACATTTAAGTTTTGTAAGGTAATATCCTTTACATAATTGACCATTATTATTTACTTATCATATTGAATTATATTGATTCTTGTAGCTATTATTAACTATTTATTAGTAAATTAAATTAATTCAATTTTGCAAGGTAAATAAAAGGAAATGAATTTAGATATGAACAATCTTGTTCATTTGTACAAAAATTATTAAGATATCTTCAAACTTGATTGTCAAAATATATACAATTCTTGCATAATTACTAGCTTGAATTAAACATGGTTTATTATTTAATTATGTTTAATTGTTTCTTTATATATGAAAATATGTCATATTACAAAGGTTTCATTAGTTATGAGGTGATCACGTTTTTAATTTTTATAAACATTGTTATGTAATTCAAACGATATTATGCTATTATTAAAATTATTATTAATTTCTAAATTTATTTTTAACTTCATATCTTTTATTATTTTTGAAATCATAATTAATTGACCCTATGCAAGAAATATTCCTGGCTCCGCGGGTGACTTTAATGATCAATAATTATGTAGAACCTACTATTTTAAGCAGCAATAATAAGATCCAAACATTAGCTTTAAAATTCTGTACCACATGTAAAGGTGAATGATACAAGCTCAGTACACGAAAAATGCCAATAATGTGTTCAAAAATTACAAGAAATGACCCATCAAGACACACACAAGCGACAGGAAAAGGTAATTATGTTGTAGTTAGTGTATAAGATAAATTTTTAACTAATGCGATAAATTTAAGGGATTGATTGATACTATACAAGAAAAAATTTGTAATTTAGGTTTACAGATATAAGTACCTTCGAACTGATTAGAAATAAGTCCAAGAATTTTCAGGGATGTCAGATTTCCAACTTCCTTTGGTATTGGACCTGGATTATTCAATCACATATAACAGACCAATTTAGGTTTACAGATATTGCTAAAACGACTCGACTAAAGAGAATTTCTTTCTCCATTCGACTAAGGAGAATTTCTTTCTCCATTGTAAATTTAAACTTTCTGAAGTTCGAGGTTTAATTAGAGAAAATAAAAGGAAGTTCAGATCCATTTTGAAAAAGACTCCAAAATTCGGACCAAAAGCATCTGGATATAAACTATATATGTACCAGTTAGAGAAGATCAATACCTGTTAAACGGTTGACCGACAGAGTTAACAGTTTAAGCATGCTCAAACTCCCAATTTCACTTGGTATACTGCCACTGAAATTATTGTCGCGTAACGATAGTACTTCCAGCTCTCTGCAATTGCCAATATTTGGTGGAATTCGCCCCGCGAGCTGATTGTTTCTCAGCCATATCTTTTTTAGTTTTGGATTTGCATTACTACATACATCATAAGGGAGCTCACCATATAGACTATTATAGCTCATATTTATTTCTATCGCAGAAGAAATGTTGAAGATGCCATACGGTATAGAGCCCGTAAACATATTACCCCCTAACTTCAATGTTCTAAGTGAAGAAAAATTGCCAATCTCTTTTGGAAGATCTCCGTCAAGAAAATTGTTTCCAAAATCCAAAGTTTGTAGCCTTGAATTATTGAAAACAGAAAGAGGGATTTTTCCGGAGAAGGTGTTGTTATTGAGATGGACATGTTGAAGTTCAAATAGGGATCCTAACCACGACGGAATTTCTCCGGTAAAGTTGTTAAATCCCACGTTTATCGTCCTTAGACGACGCAGTTTAGAGAGGTGAGAAGGTATGGAGCCGGTGAAATTATTGGAGCTAATGTCTAATGATCGGAGAAACGTCAGGTTTCCGAGATGGGGAGCGAGGTTTCCCCGTAGCGTGAAGCCGGAGACATTTAGGGCAGTGACCCTTTGGTGTCTGGCGCCGCAGGAGACACCGGTCCAGTAACAAATGGATGTGTTAGCAGACCAGTTGCTGGTCAAGATGAAATTAGAGTCGGAATGAAGGGTGTTTTTGAAGGAAAGTAGTGCTTGTTGATCTGTGGAGTAAGTGGAAATTATTTCCGTTGAGCTGAGTGTAAAGCAGTTTAGTATGTAAAGTGCAAGAGCAAAACAGAAGAAAGAAGTCCCCATTCTAAGGATATACGTTTCAGTGAATTATTTATTTTCTATATATTGATACATAATCGGTTGTGTATATTTATATATAGATACAAAGATACGAATTGACAATGGAATGGTCAGCAATTAACTTAAGGTCTTGCCGTGACGACCACGAAAGCGTCGTTTTCAATTCCTTAATCATCGTTGGAAAAATTAGATACAAACATAGTGATATTAATATACTCCCTCTCTCCCCAATTTTCTTCCTAGTTTTCATTTTTGGGACGTCCCCCAATTTTCTTCCTATCTATTTATGAAAACTATCTTCCCAACTTTACCCTCAATAATATTTTTTATTTACACCTTTTACCATCCATGACCCACAACAATTTCTCTTTTTTATCCTCAACAACCTATTTATTTATACCTTTTACCACCTATGGCCCACCACTAATTAATTTAATATTACATTAATGTGGGATGCTTATTCCACTCACAACAGACTAAACAACTTTCATTAAAACCCGCATCCAATATTCCAGGAATGAATTTTGGGGAAGGATGGAGTATATGGGTTGAATCTATACAAACCCTCTCAATGCTAGAAACTAAAAGCAAAAATAATTGGATTAATGAAAAAGTATTATTTTATGCATAAAAAAATATAAGAATAGATAAAGCATAATTTTATATGCGAAAAAATATAGCATTATCTTATGTGTAAGAAAATATATCTCACATTTGGAAAAATCAATCTGAACCATTCATCAATTAAAATCTATGGACTACATATATCTCTATTTACTAACATTGGGAGGGTTTCTATTTGATCCCCTTCCTAAATATATAGGGCCAAAACAATTTAGCATTTTCTTGGTCATGCATTTCATACGTGGAGCTATAAGTCGGGGTTCTGATTTCTTTCTCTTTTTTTTTTTAAATTTTTGTTAACTAATCGATATTCTAGGCGTTAAAGGTGGAAGATGGGACTGTCACAAACTTAAGATTTAGGTCAATGAAGTCAATGGAAAAAAATTAAGTCATTATTATCCCAGTGCAAGTAGAATTTTCCTCAGCATATATCCTACACTTTAGATGTACGAATGTAAATGCGATCAATTATGAAAATTTAAAATCAATGTTATGTATTATCATAAAGACGAGTTAATGTAATATAAAATATATATTATTATAAAATATACATTATTCATATTAAAAATCAATCATAGTATCCACTTTAGTAAACCTTGCATGGATCTAATTCCCGCTCATTTCCCGTCTTCCAACCTAAGAAAAAAAAAACTTGCAAAATACTACACGTTAGGAACATAATGTGACATTGACTTTGTGAAGGACGAGGTTAATATAATGTGACATTGGCCAATATTTTGTGGAGGAGGTTAACTGACATCTGACTTGTGAATTGGTTTTATGAGTTTGACTAGTAAATGCACATGCAAGTATTGTTTTTGGACCCAAAACACACTCATCCACAAGTTTTATTCTTGGATTTTTAATTGGAATATCTCTGATACCATTAGTAATAAAAATGCGAATATATGTATTCTTAGACCCAAAACACGCTAGACTACATGTATTTTTAGTAGGGGTGACTATTTGGGTATCGGGTAGTCGGGTACCCGATACCCGACCCAAAATTTCTCGGGTATTAGGTACCCGATTACCCGAAAATCGGGTGTCGGGGTCGGGGTCGGGTAGGCTATATAGGTGAGATCGGGTAGTCGGGTATTACGCGATACCCGATTTTTTTAAAATATTTATATTTTATATATTTTTATATTTAAATATATAATTAATATATTGAAATTAATATATTGTAAATATAGTTTTATTATTCTTAATTTTAATATGTGAAATTTATAAATGATAATATAATATTAAAATAGCATATACATTTATCGTGATATGCTATCATAACTTGGCAAATGTGAGTATATAGCTAACATTATATATCTAAAATTATGTATAAAAATAAAAATAAAATAAACACAAAGAAAAAAATGTTATCATAACACCTTGGGAATATCCAAATATATAGCTAACATAGTTATTAGTAACAATACAACATATATATAGATTTATATATAAATATAAAAATAAAATAAATAAATACAAAAAACAAAAACAAAAAGTGCATGTAGGAAGAATTTCTATTATTATTTAATATTATTAATTCTAATAAACTAATACTTACAATAAATATATAGATTTATATATAAAAATAAAATAAAATAAAACGAAGTTTCGAGATTTGGCGATTTTAGAAAATCGAAGTCGGTTGGATATCACTTTTTATGCAAAATTGGGGTCGGGTACCCGATTTTTTCGGGTAGGGTACCCGACCGTACCGAATAGACAGACCTAATTTTTTGACCCAAAAACACGTCATAACTTTGACTCTTTGTATATATTTTAAATCGAATTTTTATTGAGATATAAATCATGAACTTTGTCTATATTTCAGTTTTGCACAAGTTTTTTAAAAAGAATATATAAATACACGAATTTATATATTTTAGTAATTTTATCATGATTTTTGCTTTCTTCCAAATTGAAACTCACATAGCAAGTCGGAATGTTGATGTGGATAAATCGGACATTTAAGAAAACGGTGACATACATATAATTTTAAAACATCGTCGTTTTCATTCGAATTGTATACAATTAAAAACCAAAATTCTTCAACTAGTTGAGAAATAGTTAATTGCAACACACTGTATTCGAATATGTAATGTTGGTTTCGAATGCAGTATGTCACAATTAACCATTTCTCAACTATTTCAAGAGTTTCGATTTTTGATCGTATATAATTAAAATGAGAACAACGATATTTTAAGATGATATGTATGATATTATTTTTTTTAAATATCTGATTTGTTCACATTAACATTCCGGCTTACCACGTCTATTTTTAAAAATAAAAATCATAGTAAAATTACTATAACATATAAGTTCGTGTATTTATATACGTTTTTTAAAGCTCGTGTGCAAAATCAAATATAGGCAAAATTCGTTTATTTATATTACAATAATCCTAAATCGAATTATCTTATTTACTTTTATAATGTAATTAGAATACACCAGACACATAAAATATTACTTATAAAATATGAAATGGTACATTAAATGTAATAGAAGAACGGGACCGACATATATGTATATCTCTTGACCTATGGTCTTATAATTAATTTTGTGGAGTCAATTTCAGTTTGTCGATCACATTAAAGATCTTCTGTGGCTGACCATTCCACACGGCAAAATGACCAACATCTGTGTGGAAAATGACCAATATCCTAGGAATAAGTTGTAATGCAAGTCTAGCTAGTTTTAGCATGTATTTTCTTTTAATTACAATGCATTAGAATAACTCATACCAAGTCGAGTGATGGTGATGAATCATACTCACCGAAACCTTATCGGGTTTAGATCAACGTAAAATCATCGAGATTTGGGTTCTTCACGACTCGATAGAAGAACTTATCTCATCGTGATCCATTAATACGTCAAGGCGTACTAGCATGACAAGCAACCAAGTCGATTCTTACAATAATCTATACTAAACCTAAACCAACAACTCGTCCTCAAGTATTCTCAATTGTGATCCTTTTATATCTCAACCAAACAACCAATTATATTACGTGATCTTCTCCACATTATATGATTTAAATTTTTATGAGATAATGGGACAACATATGCAATCAATTAAACAATTCATATAAGAGATTAGAATAATGGTAATAGGAAACATTGTATACAAGTTCAACCAATCTGCTTTCAGAAAATAAATCCAACAAAAGACGCCCTTTATGTCCTACATCGACTTGGTAAAGATCTTGATGCCAATATATTAAAATGGGATATCCTATCCCATATAAGAAAGTGGATGATGGGTCCAATTCTAATATGGTATCAGAATATTCTCAAGTTCGATGAGGATTTATTTGTTCGCATTGTAGTTGCTGATAAGTCATACCGATCTGCACATGCGGGAGCGTGTGGAAGCCACCATTTGTATCTTACATTAACTTTAAATCTAAGTTTGGAGTATCTTCTCATCTTATAAGGCTAAAACTTTTTGAGGAGATGATGGGCTCCATTCCAATAACAATAAAATATATATATGCATGGGCGGATCTAGGTATTGGCTACACCAGGCTCCAGCCCAGTGCAAGCCCCAAACTTTTTCTTACGTCTATGTATTATATTAAGTCCAATTCAAAATTAGCCCAGTCCAAAATAATTTAAAAATTAAAACAAAGTTGTTATTGTTGGGTTTTTTTATATTTTTGATCCATGATAAAAACCCATGAGCCCATGAGAAGGTTATAAGAATGAAAAAAGTCAGCCACCATTTTTGAAGAGAGAAATTGGAGCAGTCAAAATAGAAAAATTCGTAGCCTTTTTTCCCCTCTCGGATTTTCAGCGCGCAGCTTCAGAAAAATTCCATTTTCCAGATATTAAACCGTTAGATTAGCGTGATTTTTAGATAGAAGTTTCACAGCATCTGGACGAACGTTGTGGACGGTGGAGATCGGATTTTGAGATTCGTAGGTCGGGTCGTCGATCTGAACAGAGGATAATTTCTGATGATATTTTTCTTGATCTTTGCTTGATTTTGATTCCATATATCTTGATGTGCTTATTTTCGAGTGTATGATGTTTTGTATGCCTCTAATATAATCTAGAGAAGATTGTGTACTGCTCCATTGTTGATTATAATTGATTTAAACGGCTCTTGTAATCCCGTGGTTTTTTCCTCTCTTTCGTTTTGAGAGGTTTTCCATGTTAAATTTTTTTTTCTCCTTATTATTGCGTGTCTACTGTTTTGAGAGACGTATATTGATGCTTTTAGAATACCATATTTATATTTATCCACTCAAAGGTTCATACGAGTCACGAAAATTAGCCAAACAAATGTGTCATATTCTTCCTCAGCGCTGCATCTGCTCAAGTGTTTGCTGATGTTGCTCTCTGTCAATTTGAAGCTGTCAAAGTTCAAGTTCAATCGTAGCCAAGTTTTGCCAGTGGTTTGACTGATGGATTCCCTAAAGTTTACGCTAAAGAAGAGTTTATATTGAAAGAAATTAAAAATATAGATATAAACTTAATTATTGATGGATTTTGTGTATTGATATCTCGTAAGACGACTTATAAAAACCTAGAAATATTTTAGCATTTATGATATTTAATACGTCGAAGTACTTATTTTTCAGCCCACCCCATTATCAACTTCTGGATCCGCCCCTGTATATATGAGATAAAAATCAAGAAGACATGGTGACTTATATAGGTGTAGGTTTAAAGACTTATTTTAGGCCGTCATCTATACTATTGCAGTCTTGCAACCTCTATATAAAGAGAAGTAATTGCTGCTAAGCTACACAAGCATTAGCTCATTATTCTTTTCTTTCCCTGCAATGGCTATCACACCAAATCACTTCTTCCTAACTGCAATGCTCTTACTTGTATTCATATTCGCATCTCTGGATTTCACAGGTTAATTTTCTTTTTGAATAATTCCCATTTAATTTCATATTCATTTAATATTAACTGGTTGTACTTAATTTCTATATCCGTGATTATCAACCTTCCTAGTTAAGTCTCTGATGTGTGTATCATGACTATAGTTGTGAGTCACATTCTTCGGAGGTTGGTGAAAGTGCGTGCATCTTATTTTTAAGGATGGATTCAATATCGCCTTAAAAATAGAATTTTTTGTCGATTTTATACCTAAAACAGAATTCAAAATTCTAGCAAAATGTTTCAAAATTTATTATTAAAACGATAAAATTGTTGGGAAAAAAACGCACACACACAATCACGAATAAAGACGAGAACAGAGAATTGTTTACCCAGTTCGTCTTTCGACTACGTCTGGGGGCGATACCAAGCCAGGTTATTTCACTATATTTTTTGGATACATGTATGAGGAGAAAACCGCTATTTATAGATAGCAATTAAGCCCTAACCCTAATGGGCCTAAAACGTGGGCCATTACGCGTCGTGGCTCTATTCAACCGGTATTGGGCTTTTGCGTCCAGTCCATTCAGGCTCCACACTCCAACAAAAATGACATAGTGAGTGAGTTGATTAAATCAAAACGATAGAAGACACTTTTGATCCGTTTAAGTGAAAAACGATTGATATCTTATCAAAAACAAAAATCCACAACATAAAAAGGCCGTATTGTAATTGCAAAACCAAGCATAATTGAGAATTCGATGCAGCTGCACAAATCGGAGTCTGTTACGGAAGAAACGGCGACGGATTGCCCCCTCCATCACGCGTCGTGGCTCTATTCAACCAATACAACATAAAGAGAATGCGAATTTACGATCCTGACACCGACACCCTCCAAGCTCTCCGCGGCTCCGACATCGAGCTCACCGTCGGAATCCTAAACATGAAGCTCCAAGACATCTCCGCCAGCAAAGACGCCGCCAATTCTTGGGTCCGAGACCACGTCCAAAACTACGCCGACGTCCGCTTCCGAAACATCATTGTCGGAAACGAAGTCAGCCCTATCAATGCGGATACCTCCCAGTACGTACCATTCCTCCTCCCCGCCATGCGCAACATCCGTGACGCACTCAACGACGCCAACCTCGGCCAGATCAAGGTCACCACGGCTGTCGAGACCGAGGTTTTGGACCCTAATAAAAACTTCCCACCAAGTCAAGGGGAGTTCCGGGACGAGGTGAAGCCGTTTCTCGATCCGATCGTCGAGTTTTTGGCCGACACCGGTGCTCCTTTGTTCGCCAGCATATATCCTTACTTCGCCTACATCAATAATAAGCAGAAAATTCCTTCAAATATGCTTTTTGCAGCCTAATCCGGGGTCGACGCCGACGGGCTGCACTACGACAATCTTTACTACGCACTAGTGGACACCATGAACGCAGCGCTGGAGAAGAGTACTGCCAGGGTTTCTTTGGCGCAGAACGGGCCGCCGAAGCAGTCGCCGGAGGTTGGCGGAGGAGAGAGCGGCTCGCCGACGGAGGAGATGCAACTTCGAGTGTTGAGAATGCGGAGGAGATGCAACTTCGAGTGTTGAGAATGCGAGGATCTATAACAATAATTTGGTTCAGGTTGTCAAGAAGGGAACGCCGAGGAGGCCCAACAGCCCGATCGAAACCTACATATTTGCTATGTTTGATGAGAATCGCAAACCCGGCCCGGAAATTGAGAAGCATTTCGGGATGTTTAATCCCAACGGGGAGCCTAAATACCCCGTCAACTTTACCTAGATGCCTACTTTTGATTGTTGTAATCCTTAAAAATAGATAAGGGCCTTCGCCTTATTTAAATTATAATCATAATTAATAAATTTTAGTTGGAAATTAATATATTCTACTCGAAAATTAATAAATCATAATCAAATATTATATAAAAGCTCTAATTAATTATTAAATAAAAATTAATAACTTATTAATTAATTAATTAAATCAATAATAATCAATCATTAATCTAGTCCTGCGAACCGTGGAAACTGCCCCATACAAGTTATCGCTTTAATAGATACATAAATGCATATTGTGATAAAAGAATTAATGACTAAAAATACTTATATTCATAATTCATTGGGCTAAAAGATAATTTTCTTCTTGGGATATTGAACATTTCAACAACAATCCGTTGAGTCCACCGGTCAGATTGTTGCTGAAAATCTAGAAAGGCTTTGTTCTTATAAAGGTTGTAGCTTAAACTAATTAATTTATAATAGCCTGGAAATTAGATGTGATGTAGATGTCATTATCATGCGGAAGACTATGATAAACACTACTGGCTTCTTCCTAAATTTAGAATAAGACTCGAAAGACTTCCAGTCAACCGCATTTAGTAGACGTGACATGAATATTGATGAATCTAATATGTGAGTGTCTGAGATTTATATAATGCAATTAAAACACCGCGCTTTTACGTGGTTCGATCGTTAATGAGATCTACGTCCATGGAGGAATGATTCCTCAATACTTTTACTAGAGCTTTTCGATGCAGTATTGGTTCAAGCCTTGTATTCGAAGAAATTGCCAACCCTTCTAACATCGTTTTCCTTCTATTTATACGACGACTCGCCACTGGCGCCCGACCTCTCCATTGGTCGTGGTGTGACTCTTCCTCCAGCATGCCTCCATTGGTCGGAGCCGGACCTTTCATCTCACGTGCGCCACGTGGAGGTGGCGCCCGACCTGGTTACAGGCGTCCCTCCATTGGCGGGGTAGCGGTTACGGAGGCTAGGGCTTTAGGCATGATTGGGCTCGCCTGGGCTCGACCGCGTGGGCCTGCTACCAATGTTAGGCCCAGCTCGCTTGGGCCTGTTAGTGGGCCCAGTCGGTTGGGCTATATCCCATCATAGCCCCCCCCGAATAGCCGAGGGACAGCGAGGCCGAGGTGGAGTGAAGACAGCGCTTCGCCGAGGTGAGGTGTGGCTTGGCTGAAGTTGTTTCTTGGATGTGATGGTCTTCTGGTGCCGATCTGAGGAGTTGGAGGATGGTGCCGAGGTCGTCGGCGACTCTCCGTTTCGACTTTTGACTACTATGTCGCCGACGAGACCTCGACGATCTCCCGATGTGGTCTTTGAATGTTGCATCCACCATCCTCCGGTAAGTAGCCCGCGTTCTTGAGGCCGAAGGGCATCTTTCGCACGCAAAGACGCCAAGTCGGTGATGAATGCGATCTTTGGTGCATCCTCCGGCTCATCGAGATTTGGTGGTACCCCTTGTATAGATCCAGGAGGCTGAACATCTCGTGGCCCACCAATGCCTCCACCTTCTTGTCGATATCAGGGAGGGGGTAGCAATCTTTTGGGCAGTGCTTGTTGAGGTCGGTATAATCGACGCACATGCGCCACCCTCCGCCGGGCTTTCGGACCACGACCGGATTAGCCATCCAGTCGGGTATTGACCTCGAACAAGATCTTGGCCTTGAAGTTGAGTCACCTCGTCCCCTAATGACTGGCTGCGCGCCGCGAATATCCTTTTCTTCCGCGGATGGCTTGGTGGCGGGTCGATGTTGAGGCGGTGAGTTATGAGCTCGGGTGACACCCGGTCATATCGGCGGGGACCAAGCAAACACGTCCTATATTCTTTCGAAGTCGTATGACGTGCCGCCGGACGTCCATGCCGGCCCAGGTGCCGACTGGATGACCTCGAGGATCGTCGTCGTATAGTTGGAGGTCCTCGGTCAGGTCATCCCGGGGTGTCGGCCTCCGGGGGCTCGGTAATTGCTATGCCTGGGGCGAGGCCGCATCTTGAGTTGAGAGCCGTAGGCATTCTTTTGCGGCCGTTTGGTCCCCTTGGATGCTGAGCACTCCCACCGGGGTGGGAATCTTGACGGTGAGGTGGTAGACCGAACAGACGGCCTTGGTGGCGTACAGCCAATCTCTCCCGAGGATAATGTTGTACGGAGAGGGAGCCCGGACCAGGAAGAATCGGATGGCCCTGGTGACCGACCTGGGAGCCCGCCCTACGGTGACCGGAAGGGTAATGACCCCCTCGGGCTGGACTGCTTCTTGAGTGAAGCTCCGTAGCTGGGAGGGCGCGGGAAGCACCTGAATGCCTCCGACCTCAAGCTTATCCAGACAGCTCTGGAAGATGATGCTGACGGAGGCTCCAATGTCGATATAGACCCGGTGGACGTTTTTGTTGCCCACCGCAGCCTGTATGGTGATGGCGTCCTGGTGCGGCATGATCTTGGGCACGGGGTCCTCCTTGGAGAACGTTATGTTCTCACCATCCCGGAGTCGCTTGTTCTTCGGCTCTTCAGGGGCCGGCCTCCGGGCATCGTTCTTCAGGGACGACCTCGTCGTCCCGAGGGGCAGTCCGGTAACAACATAGACCTGCTCCATAGCGTTGGGACCTTCGTCCTCGTCGTCTTCGGGTTGGGTCGCCGCTGGGGTCGGCCCAGCTATTGCCGCCCCATTCCTTCAAGCGCTTCGTTCTTGAACCACTCGTCCGAGGTATTTTTGAGGCCCCACCTTTAACGAGCTCGTCGATCTGTGAGCCCGTGTTTCGCGGTCCTCGGTATCATGACCATACCCTTGGTGATAGTCGCAATACTCTGCCTGCTGACCCTTCTTGGATCCCCCTTTCATAGGGGCAGGCTTCGGGAAGAGCTCGGCGTGGAGCTCGAATATTTCCGCCCTTGATTTGAGCAGGGGAGGCGCTCTGCCGGCAGGGTTGGGCCGAGGTCCGAGCCTAGACTCCAGCCGCCCTCTTGATTCGGTCAAGGCGCCTCGCGATCGTGCCTCGACTTGGTCGTCCGGCTTTTTCTCGGACCGCTCGTCCAGATTTCGCTTCTTCCGATCCGACTCGTCTCCCTTGACAAAGTTGTCCACCAGGTTCCAAAGCTTACTCGTCGTCTTTGGTTTCTCCCTGGTGATTTCTTTGTTCAGCGTGCCGGGTCGGATCCCGGTTTTGAACGCGTTGATGATGTAGAGATCGTTGCTGTCGTCAATTTTGAGCGACTCCTTGATGAACCTCGAGACGAAGTTCGACATCGTCTCATCCCGCCCTTGGCGGATTGTGAGTAGGTCGGAGGAAGGCTGCTGGGGCGGCATCTTCTGATAGAAGCGCCACTTGAACTGATCCATGAGGTCACGGAAGCGGTGTATCTTTGTTCGGCGGGCGAGGTGAACCAACGCCGTGCGTTGAGATCAAGACTTGGGAAGATTTTGCACATGTGAAAATCTTCCATTCCTTGGTTCGCCATGTTGGTGGTGAGGCGAAAAGGAAGTCGGAGGGTCTCCAAGCCATCGTGAGGCCGCTATATTTGGTGCCCGTCACGGCAAGGGGGCGTGTCTAGAATCTCCCGGAGAAAGGGAGATGATTCTCCGTGCATCGGTCGAACCCGGAGATCGTTGCCATCTCTTTCGGAGGGATGGGGATCGATGGCGACGCCTATCGCCCCTCCGGGGAGTTCGACTCGCCTTTCTTCCTTCTGCTTCGCTCGACTCTCCGGGTCGGCATGACGAGGTGGAGAGCGGCTGCGCGAATGGCGAGGGGGCGACTGTTGGTGGCGGCTCGCCCGCGGTGAGCGGCTCCGCGAATGAGGTCGGCGGCTCGGCCGCGGTGAGCGGCTCCAGCGTCGGGGCACGATGCGCGTTCTCGCTATCACACCGAGGTGGCCGATCTGCCGGATGGGGCGGCCTCGGGAGGCCGTGGTGTTCATCAGGGGCCCTAGAGGACCCGCCTTTGGTCCTCTGGTTGAGGAAGCTTTGAATTCGCCAAGATTGGCGTGGAGGAACTCGCTCACAGCTCGGCCGAGGACCTCGTGGGACGAATGAGTTGTTGCTCGCCCTCGTTGAGGTCGACATCTTCCCTACGTTGGGGAGGCGGTCCCGAGGGTGTATGGAAGCATTTTCCATGTTGCCCTCGGGAGTGTGGCGCCGTGGCGTCCGCGATCTCCTTTCATGACGCTGAGTGACCACCGGTCGTCCTCGGCCGGTTGTTGCCGCCATGGCGGCGGTTGTGCATGTTCTTGCCATTTAGTTGTAGAGGAAACGAAGCTTTCTTGTTCAAATCTTCCCACGACGCGCCAATGATGAATCTAGCTATGTGAGTGTGCGAGATTTATATAATGCAATTAAGAACACCCGGGCTTTTACGTGGTTCGATCGTTAATGAGATCTCGTCCACGGAGGAATGATTCCTCAATACTTTTACTAGAGCTTTTAAATGCAGAGTATTGGTTAAGCCTTTGTATTCGATGAAATTGCCAACCCTTCTAACATCGTTTTCCTTCTATTTATACAGACTGACGACCGCCGAAGAAGCGCCCGACCTCTCCATTGGTCGTGGTGTGACTCTTCCTCCGCATGCCTCCATTGGCGGAGCCGGACCTTCATCTTACGTGCGCCACGTGGAGGTGCGCCCGACCTTGGTTCTCAGGGCCCTCCATTGGCCGAGGGTAGCGGTTGGAGGCTAGGGCTTTAGGCAATGATTAGGGCTCGCTTGGGCCGACCGCGTGGGCTGCTACCAATGTTAGGCCAGAGGCTTGGGCTCATTGAGTGGGCCGGTCGGTTGGGCTATATCCCATCAAATATCATTTTGCAACGTTATAAATTCAAATTATGACATATCTACTATTCTCCAACTAATTGCTTCTTACTCCTGAATGGGTCAATGTGTTTTCGAAGAAATTAACTATTGAGACATGATTAGGTTGGAAAACCTAATCTGAACCATTGCTCATTATATGATCTACATTTGCAATAAAAAACACGTGCAACAGTCCAAGCCTGCGGTTTATGTCTCGTGTGTGCAGAGGGTCCAATTATGAAGGGGATCTACTAGGCCCAATTGAATGGAGAATTATTGTTGTAACGGATTATGATTATTGAGCAATTAAAAACATAAACGTAAAGAAGACACAGATTTACGTGGTTCACCAACAATGAGTTGGCTACATCCACGGGCAGAAAATGAGAACATATTGAAATAGAAAGCTAGGTTATAGATTACAGACTACAGCTCTCAAAGACCATATATATAGTAACAAGAGAATACATCAAATGGGCTCAGCCCAATACGAGTATTAAAGCTCAATACTGCATACCGTCGAGACCCCCTTGACCCCTCGACTTGCTGACCAGGCAGCGAGACCCCCGACTAACTCTACGAACCGAGAGATAGATTCAAGGCATATCAACAACTATCATATTATTTTATTTCCAAATCATTTCTTATTGGAAATTCGGATCTACATAAAATTATTTGTATTAGCATGTTTACAAATCATCGCCTGTTATGCATACGATTGGCCCTTCTGCTGCAGCTTTGTATTTGATCTTCTGAAGAGCAGCCACCACTTGGATCGTGTTAATTCTTTCCTCAGGAGAAAAGGCTACACATTTCATAGCCAAGTTAAAAATGGACGAGACACACTGCTCCTTTGATTCAAAATATTGATCATCTCTTGATAGCAAATTAGAAGCCACAATTTTACCAACTGCACTTTCTTGTAATGCTTCACTCACCCACTCCTTTATGCCCATTTCCCCACTGAACATATCATCCGTCGGCCTCTTTCTTGTAAACATCTCCATCAACAAGATTCCGTAACTATATACGTCCCCATTTGTGGATATTTTTCCTTCTGATCCATACTCTGATCATATCACAAGAACGCTATCATCATCATCATCATCATAAATATACAATTCAAATAATTTTGAATGTTATAAATACATCACCTGGTGCTGCATAACCAATGGTGGCTAGGGTTTTGGAAAGAACCACATCCTTCCCTTCGTCAAAGAGCTTAGCAATACCAAAATCAGCAACACGAGCAGTCATATCTTCATCCAGCAACACATTGCTTGGCTTTATATCACAATGGACAACCGGAAATGTGTGACCATGGTGAAGATATTCCAAGGCTAATGCCACATCTATCGCTATCAGCAAACTTTGAACTAGATCCAAGTTGTAGCTGTCGGAATGCAGCCATTTCTCCAGACATCCATTTGGCATGTATTCAATAACCAAAGCTCTGAATTCTGGGTTGACGCAACAACCAATTATTCGAACTAAGTTCCTGTGACGAAGGGCACTCAATATCTCACTCTCAGTATCGAAGCTCTTTGTAGCTCCTTCTAACTCCAAATTGAAGATCTTCACTGCAACATTTAGCCCATCATAAAGTATTCCTTTGAATACTGAACCAAAACTTCCTCTTCCAAGTAGGTTTGTTTCGCTAAAAGAATCTGTTCCTCGCTCAAGTTCTAGATAGGAAATTCTTCTCCAATCAATTTTCAAACCATTTCCGAGTAAATCATCCTGCGGTGGCACTTTTTTCTGATTGCGTCTCCTTATCAACAAAACTAAGATCGCCGCCAAAATGATAGCTGCAACGAGAGGAGGCACAAGATATTTTACTAAACGATCATTCCTCTTCGAGCTTTTCGGACAAGGTGGCACTTCAAATCGTGCTGGGCCGCAAAGAGCAGTGTTATTAGCAAAACAATCAGCAGTGAAGTTAACAAAGCAACCCTCATTTGGAATCTCCCCTTCCAATTTGTTGTGAGACACGTTAAAGAACTCAAGAAACTCAAGGAGTTCTAAAGACTTGGGTATGAATCCAGAGAGACTGTTGTTAAACAAATAGAGTGCATTCAAACTAGTAATATCTCCCAAGGATTCAGGGATAGATCCTTCAAATTTGTTATCTGACAACAACAAAATTGTTAGTGATTGACAACCACTAATTGAGCTTGGAATATCACCTGAAAATTGATTAGACGACAAGTCTAAATAGTCGAGTGCTTTCAGATTTCCAATTTGAGGTGAAATTTGACCACTCAAATAGTTGGACTGCAACTCTAGATACACCAAATCAGTAAGACTCCATAAGCTCAAAGGTATTGTCGAGTTCAGCTTGTTTGAAGCCAAAGCGACGTTTCTCAAGGATTCAAGATTCCCCAAACATTCATGAATCGGACCCGTGAGCAAATTTGCACTCAAGTTCAACTCCCCCAAATTATGCAGCTGACAAAGATCAGAAGAGACATACCCCTCCAGTTGATTGCTACCAAGATATAATATTTGGAGCTGCCTCAAATTCCGAATAGTTGTTGGGATGAATCCTGTGAGCTGATTGGCGGATAACTGCAAATTGAGCAAACTGCTTAAATTTCCGATTTCAGAAGGAATGCCGCCTCTAATGTCGCAATATGATGCCCCGATAATTTGAAGCGACTTCGAGAAATTCCGATTGAATATGGAGAATTCCTGCCATTAGAGGATTGTATGACATTTCCATGGACTTCAAAGATGGGCAGTTTGTTAGGGATGAGAGAAATTCTGCTCCTGTGAAATTATTTTCCCAGAGGCGAAGGTCTTCCAGGTTGCGTAAATTGCTCAAGACGGGTACAGAGCCGGTGAATGAGTTTCTATTGAATTCCAAGATAGTGAGCATAGAAGCATTGTTGATGAAGCTTGGAATTTTTCCGCTGAGTCTGTTGTAGAATAAAGAAAGTTGCTGGAGATTGGGAAGTGAAAGCCCCATATCTGGAGGAAGATTTCCAGAAAATAGATTTTGTTGAAGACATAATATTTTCAATGTTGAGATATTGAATATGGAAGATGGAATGGAGCCGTTTAAGTGATCATTGAAGGGCGCTAGAAATTCCTCAAGGTTTGCCAATTTACCAAGCTCTTCTGGCAGTTCACCTACCATACAAAACAATTTAATTTCAGATTATCGTATTTAATTGATTAAAACAATATTGATAAGACAATAGATAAAGGACTAGAACGCTTTTGGTCTCACAACCCTACTCTTTAATCCTTATATAGTGAAGAGATTTCATTATGCTACAATATCTGCTGTCACCCCACGGTTGAAGGACTAGAATTACATATATATATTTCCGAGTGCTTAAATGTAAGTGTTGGAGTTATAGCAACGAATAATTAATTTTGTAAATATATTTGTACAAATTATGTGAATGGTACATCTGAAGCCTATACGTGTTAAGAATTTATTAAATATATTATGCATATTAATTTTGTAAATATATTTTTGTATTAGATGTATATATATATATATATATATAAATTAATTTTGTAAATATATTTTTAAAAGAATATAGATTATTTAAATATAAATTATTTACAAAATTAATGTATATTCTTTTAAAAAAAATTAGATCATGTTTTTCTCAATTAAAACACTTAATTCGTATTAGATACAAAAATAAGTATTATATCAACAGAACTTACATAATGATTTGACAATCATTTAAAGCTACACATATTACAAATTCGAAAGCAAAGTAAAGAAGTTTAACAAAATAAAGTGGAAAATTTAGATTAATTGAATGGATTGATTTGATTAAAAAATTACTATAATTATGTAAGTAATGCGAAAAGTGCAAGGTATTGATCGGGATCAGACAAGAAAATTTGTAATTTCATAGCAAACATACCTTCCAGCTGATTCGAAGAAAGTCCTAGAGTTTTGAGGAATGTAAGATTTCCAACTTCCTTTGGTATGGGACCTGGATTATCAGTCACACAGACAGAATTTTAGAGAGGAATGTAATTGGGAGGGTCTTCTGTGCGCGCGTAGTTAGGGCTATAAATGAGTGTTTATTCACGAGCTATTCGGTTTCTACCGATAAAAGTTCGTTCGAGTTCGTTTAGTGAAGCTCGTTAGCTAAACAAACCAAGCTTGAGCATGATAGTATTCGGCTCGTTAGCTCGTGAACAAGTTCGTTAACTGATTTACTTTAAAATATAAATTTATTAACTAGATATAATTATTTTCTTTCTATAATTAGTAATTATTATGTTAAATCTCTAACTATTTTTATTTGTTCTAAGAAATCAATAAATATATTATGTTATTATGGATAAAATAATTTATTTTTAAAATGAAATAATCAATATTCTAAACATATATCTAAATTTAGAAAGCTTGTTTGGGTTCGATTAAAGCTTGAATAAGCTCGTGAGCTCGAAATATTCGATAAATAAAACTCGAGACTCGGCTCGATACTAAACAAACCAAGCTTGAGCACAATGGTGTTCGGCTCGGCTCGCTTCGATTACACCCCTACGCGTAGTGAGACCACCCCTATTAATTAATTTATTAATTAATCTTAATTAATTAATTACTTAATTATAATTAAAATTAATTAGTTTAATAAAATTTAATTATAAATTAATAAATAATAATTTTGAATTAATATATCTTAATTTTGAATTAATAAACTCTAATTGTGAATTAATAAACCCTATTTTGAATTAATAAACTCTAATTTTGAATTAATAAACCCTAATTGAAAATAATAAACCATAATTTTGAATAATAAACCCTAATTTTGAATTAATAAACCCTAATTTTGAATTAATAAACCCTGTTTGAAAATAATAAATCCTAATTTTGAATTAATAAACCATAACTTTGAATTAATAAACCCTACTTGTGAATTAATAAACTCTAATTATGAATTAATAAACCTCAATTATGAATTAATAAATTCTAATTTTAAATTAAAAATTATAATTAAAAATTAATAAATTTAATTATATATTAATAAAATCTAATAATCCTTACTCACCATAATTAATATATAATCATTTTAACAAAAAACAAAGGTGAGCTCACGGTGAGCGGAGCTCACCCAAGTTTTGTCAAATCTGTAATTTTAGAGAGATAAAATTCGCAATCTATCACGGTAAAAGTTTAATTAATTGGATCAGAAACCCTACTTATGATTAAAAGGATCTTTACAACAATTTAGAAGCATTATCGAAGCTTCTTTAGTTAAAATGGGTAAAGTCCATGGTGAGTGGGGGTGCAATGCACACCCCCTCACTATTTATTGCTCTCCCACTCACCATGGACTTTACCGACATGTCATTTTGGAGATCTAATATATAATATTTTCATGACAAGATGTTTGGATATGAGTAGTAAAAAAAAAGGGGACCACACATTTCGGAAGAAATACTTTATTTAGAAAAATAGTAATCGTGACTACTATTTATCACAACTGACAAGTTCATTAATTTAAACACTGTATTTTCTTTTTATTTAAAATCTTTGCATCTTATAACCTCTAATTGTCATATCTTACATGAACTCATAAATTACTTGAAACAACTTTAACCAAAAACATTCGTATTAATTAGTTGGAAACATAAAATCACTCAAAGGGTAATTACTTTGCATAAAAGGTTAGATTAATAAAATATATAATTGAGTATTTGAATGATTAGATGATCAAAGATATTCAAAATATTAAAATAATCAATCCATAAATAAAAGGCAAATTATATAATTTATATCCATCATATCAACCAAAATAAACACTTAACAAAACTGCACGAGATATGATTTTACCATATTTAATGACAACTCTCTCTCTCTCCCTCTTATTCCGTCAAGATATTAAGTTCTACGCATCACATCCCAGCTTGATAATTTACATTTACAAATAAGGGAAATGGACATTTTCGCCTCATATGACTAATCTAGTGCGAAGTTTACACCAACAGAATTCTTTAGCATGCAAAATTTTATCATTTGTAGTCATGTATGGTATGCCCATTACTTTGAGCGACAGAAGGAAAAACAATATATATATACAGTGGCGGAGCCAGCAAATATTTCCTTGGGGCCAATTAATAATAATTTTAAAAAATAATAAAATAAAATTTTAAAATAAAATTATAAAATAATAATAATTTAAATAATATAATGAGTTTATTATAATCCTTTTAGAAATTTGATTGATAATATTAATTCACATATAAACTTTATTATTTGCATATATCTTTTATTTTATCAATATAAAATAAATTCTAGAAAAAAAAAGAAATAGTATTTCATCAACATTAAACAAATTATAGAAAAAAGAAAAATGAAAGAAAGATAAAGGTAAATAAATATAAGAAAATAAAAAGGAAAATATGTAGCTAAGAGGTATCGAACTAAGATCTCCTAAATGAGAGATGAAAATCATAACCTATTAGATTACAATAAATTTAGTTATTAAATGTTAAATATCTATAGAGAGAGCACACATGTTTAGCTAAGAGTTAATTCACATATATAGTGTTATTATATATATATATATATATCAACATAAAATAAATTGTATAAGAAAGAAAAAAGGAAAAAAGATCCCAAAATAAAGAGAAAAAATGAATAGAGAGAGGGAAAAAAAGGTACAACCCAAAAAGAAAGAAAAGAAGAAAAAAAAAGAAAAAAAGAAAGAGAGGAAAAAAAGGAAGAGAGAAGAGAAAAAAAAGGAGGGGGGAAGGAACGTACATAAGATAAAGAAGAAGGAACTAAGGAAAGAAATAAAAAAGAAGGAAAAAAGGAAAGAAAGAACGAAAAAAGAAAAAATAAGAAAGAAAGGGAAGGGAAGGGAAGGGAAGGGACGCTGGACGCCAAAGAAAGAGAAAGGAGAAACAAAAAAAAGAAAAAGAAAGTAAGAGAAGAGTTTCGAACCGGACCTTCTCAATATAAACAAGGAACTTAACCATCAGAATAAACAAACCTCTTTAAAATGTTTTGATATATCAAATATATAGGTAGTTTTTTCAAAAAAAGTATGTATATATATATATAGAGAGTGAGGTTCAAATAAGAACCAATTTTAACGTGAGAAATAAGAACATCGGAAATTCTTTACGCACAAAATGAATTTGCTATGAAAGTTAATGAATCTGCTGGGAAAGTTACTGAATCCTAAAATCCAGAATTTTCACCCAGGGTTCGAATCCCATGAGAGGCAAAAATTCCATTTTTTTTTTATTCAATAACTTTCCCAGTGGATTCATCAAGTTTCACACTGCATTCATCATTTTTTTGTTCTCACGTTCTCACAATAAAAATAGTTTTTACGTTAATCATCCTCTATATATATATATATATTGAGAAAGTGATAACCAAAAAATGATGAATTTGAAGTGAAAATTGATGAATTAGCTGGAAAAATTAATGAATACAAAAAAATAAAATTTTCGTCCCTTATGGGATTCGAATCTTGGGTGAAAATTTCAAATTATTGGATTCAGTAATTTTCTCATCATATGCATTAACTATCATAGAGAATTCATTTATTCACAACGAATTTTCGTGTGGTTCTTAGTTCTACAGTTAAAAATAATTATTATTTGAACCTCATTATATATATATATATATATATATATATATATATATAAAAGGAGTGGTTATCGTGTGGAAACTTCTTATAATGTAAACATGAGAACAAATATCAATCTTTGATAAATCGGTATGGATACTTGATTTAATGCACAAATTTTAATTAGATGTACAAATACACAATTATATGTAGAAATATGCATATAGGGGTGTGCATGGACCGAACCGAATCGAAAAAATCGACCGAACCGATCGGTTTAGGTCGGTTCGGTTCGGTTTTTGAGGAAGTCGGTTTTCGGTTCGGTTCAAAATTTTAATTAAAATCGGTTTTCGGTTCGGTTTTCGGTTTTACGTTTTAGGTTCGATCGAACCGAACCGAACCAAACTATTATTTTATATATTTATATATTTTATATAATAATTAATTAATATTTTAATTAAATAATTAGGATAAAAATATGTTTATTTAGAAAATATATATATAATTTATATTTCGATCGGTTTTCGGTCCAACCGAAACCGATCGGTTTTCAGTTCGGTTTTCAGTCGGTCCGAAATTATAAATCGGTTCGGTTCGGTTCAAAAAAATTCGTTCGGTTCGGTTTTCGGTTTTGAAAATTTCGGTCGGTCGGTCGGACCGACCGACCGATGCACACCCCTATATGCATATAACTAATTCAGATATAGACTTAAAAATAACCGTTATAAATTTTCAAATATAATGAACATGATTTATTCTCATTTATGTATATTAAATATTGTATATATATGAACCAATATATATACCAATATTCTCATGTAGTATTACATAACCAGTAAAAAGAGAAGCATACCTGTTAAACGGTTGACCGACAGAATTAACAGTGTAAGCATGCTCAAACTCCCAATTTCACTTGGTATACTGCCACTGAAATTATTGTCGCGTAACGATAGTACCTCCAGCTCTCTGCAATTGCCAATATTTGGTGGAATTCGCCCCGCGAGCTGATTGTTTCTCAGCCATATCTTTTTTAGTTTTGGATTTGCATTACTACATACATCATAAGGGAGCTCACCATATAGACTATTATAGCTCATATTTATTTCTATCGCAGAAGAAATGTTGAAGATGCCATACGGGATAGAGCCTGTAAACATATTACCCTCTAACTTCAATATTTCCAGTGAAGAAAAATTGGCAATCTCTTTAGGAACATCTCCATCAAGAAAATTGTTTCCGAAATCCAAAGTTCGTAAACTTGAAACATTGAAGAAAGAAAGAGGGATTTTGCCAGAGAAGGTGTTGTTATTCAGATATAGATGTTGAAGTTCGGATAAGGATCCTAACCACGCTGGAATTTCTCCGGTGAAGTTGTTGAATCCCACGTTTATCGTCTTCAGACGACGCAGATTAGAGAGGTGAGAGGGTATGAAGCCGGTGAAATTGTTGGAGCTAATGTCTAATGATCGGAGAAACGTTAGGTTTCCGAGATGTGGAGCGACGTTTCCCCTTAGCGCGAAGCCGGAGACATTTAGGGCAGTGACCCTTTGGTGTCTGGCGCCGCAGGAGACACCGGTCCAGTAACAAATGGATGTGTTAGTAGACCAGTTGCTGGTCAGGATGAAATTAGAGTCAGAATTAAGGGTATTTTGGAAGGAGAGTAGTGCTTGTTGATCAGTGGAGTAATTGGAAATTATTTTGGTTGTGCTGAGTGTAAAGCAGTTTAGTATGTAAAGTGCAAAACAAACGAAAGAAGTCTCCATTAATTCAAGAGTAGTTGAAATTATTCTTTTCTATATTGATGAATTAATACTCGACAGTTTGTAGTTATTTATAGATACGCATGCATATTCACGAATTGTATTGATGATGATTGACTAAGGCCTTGCCTCGAAAATCATGAAAGCGTCCTTTTCAATTCCTTTAGCCATCGTTGGAAAATGTAGATGCGTATAGATATATGGGGCCAAAAGTTACAGTATTTTTAATCATGCGTTTAATATTCTTGGTGGACCTCCAACTCGGCCTTCTGTTTTTTCCTTTGTTGGTTATTGCAAAATTCCTTCTTGCCAAAGACTTGACTTAGGTGCATGCATGGAGTGTAGGAAAGAGATTTAGTCTCAATCAGAATATACCTCTTTAGATATAAAAAATGGTACAATTAGGCTTAGTTTACCTACCTTTTCGTAGCACATGGAGTGTGAACACTTAAATTTAAGGCTCTGCAGACTGCATATATACATGGACAACAGGACAAGATCAAGTAGAACTCTATTTTTTATTTTTGGGATAATTAACTTTTTATATTTAGATAACCAATTGCACAATATATACTATATTTATAAGTGACTGTTAATTTCATGTTTTGAATCACTCATACTTTACTACGTGTAATTATGATACATCGGAAACTTAAAAGTTACTTTAAATATGCATGAAATGGAGGAAGACTCGATATACATATGTACTGTAGTCATAAGTTGTACATAGACTGAGAAGGTACCGGTAAACACAGGACAATGCTTAGTTTTGCAAGTCGGATTTTCTATTGTAATATTTTTCATTGCATATATTTACCAACACTCGCCAAGTATCAAACTTCAAAAACCTAACACATTTTATATGGAAATTCAAGAAAATAATTAGGTTTTGCATGTCATAAATAAAATTGAGTTGGTCTCATGTATATATCTGGCTTCACCGTGCGTGCTTAGGAGACAATGCAGTTAAACAACAATAGTTTTCAGTATAAACATCATTGGTTTATAGCGTCTGCACCGTACACACGAATATACAAGAATTTTTGTGAATATAGAATTTGGTAGATTGTTAATTATTCATTGTAATCATGCAATAGAAATGATGCAGTAAAAAATGTTGCACAAAGACTGCAGTAGAAAATATTGCCAAAGGTCTCAGGTTTGAGTCCAACGTGACACAATCTTTAAAATTTCTGTATTAGTTGACAAAAAAAACTGGCATGATATTTTGCCCTAAAGATTCCTTTGTTTTTTCATTGTAATTACTCTCGTGGACATAATCTTAACCAAAATAATAGTGCCTAGACATGATTTATCAAAAAACAGATATAGATAAATATAATATAGATGTCAGGTCTGAATTTTTTTAAGTACAGAGACCCAAAGTCTATTTTCTAGCCATTTATGAATCAGGGCTTAAATTTTATAAGATATCGATGGAATTAAAACCAAGATGTCAGTGGGATTTATTAAAAAGGCCGACATTTTTTAGTTAGTACTTAGTACATTAATTTTAGTGATCACTAATGAAAATAAATAATTTTCTTTATGACGACTATCATTTTTTGGCAAAATATATACATATACACACTTTTGTAAAAGTATGTACAGAGGATATCCATTTTCGAAACTTGATACACTACACACCCATTTGTTTTTTTAATATATATCTACTGGAGTCTTCGCTAGTCTTCGGTGTGAAATGACATGCCTTGACCTACAATAATATTATTTGTTAACAACATATGAATCAATAAATGATTGCGAAATTATAATCAGTCGATTTGATAATTATTTTATTAAATTACTTTATAGTTATAGAGCAAAAGTGTGAGAAAATCATGATAAAATAATAATTAAATCATTGAATCATGTTTTTAAAAAAAATGAATCAAAAATTTAATTAACACATAAAAATCGCTGATTCCGGTTGATAATTCATTGTTTTCGGTCGACCGGAAACAAGGAATTATCGACCGGAATCAGAGAATCAACGATAAAGAAAAAAATGAAATAACAACTTTATTTAATGATGTTTCCGGTCGACCGGAAACATCACAGTTGTCGACCGAAATCAGCGAATTATCGATCGAAAACAGGATATCAAATGAATTTAATATAAATTATTAATTGATGTCTCCGATCGACCGGAAACAAGGAATTATCGACCGGTGACATCATTTTATCGACCAGAGAGAGCTTATTTTGTTTTAAAAATTAATTTTAAATGAATGTATGATATTTAAATTAATATTTACAGGTAATCTATGATGAAAATTTTACAAAATATTGAAATGAATAAATGCAAAAATATAAATTTATATTGTTGTCGCTAACAAAACAACAAAAAAACTACTTCAGACGTCCGTGACAAAATATAAATCAAATTATCTTCCTAGATTTGATTTCCATACATGCTATATAAATAAGGGTAATGAAACACAATTCTTTCTTTCAAACGAGAGAAAGCGTATAATGCTTTCAAAGTAGAGAAAACATCACGCGAGAGAAAACATCACCCTAAACATCAGAGGTAATTTCAATTTTAATTCTTGTGTATTTAATTTTTAATTATCTTGTTTAATACTTTGCTTGTTTCAATTTATATTCTATACAGTGATAAATTGATATAGAATATGTATTTGTATGATTGCATTGTTTATTACAATTTTCGCTCGTATACATTTATATTTAACTGAGTATTTTACTTTGTAGGTAAATTTAGATTAAGTTGTGCATTTTAGATTAAGGTGTACGTTTAGGTGAACTTAGATGTATTTATATGGTTATATGGTTTTTTTATATTATATTTGGATAGGCTACTAATATAAATTGTTTGTTATAAATAATTTACGTATTTTTATGGCACTTTTAATTTATGATTCGTTATAAAATAAGCTATTAATATAATGATTTATTATAAAATTATTTATGGATAACGTGCGTTTATTTATTTATTTATGAATAAATTTTAGAGACAATTCCTCTTTAAATAAAATGTGCGTTTATTTACTTTTATATATACACCATTTATAAATTTTACAATAATATCAACTATTGTAAATGGTCTATTATATTAGTTTGCATTTTTATTTTACTTATGGTACTTTTAATTTATGATTTGTTATAAATTTAATAATTATTATGAAACAAGGTACTAATAAAAATAGTTTATTATAAAAAAATTATGGATAAGGCAAGGATTTTAAAATGAGCATATATATAATTTGCGGTTATTAATATATAGACACAGTTTATATTGCAAATATATATGAATTTTGATTATTTTTCTCATTTCTTTGAAATATTAATGATAACATTATTTCTATATTTAAATTTCATTGCATAATTATTTTATTAGTGTATTGATTTTATATAATTAAATGAAATATGTTACTAGAATTAAAGCATGTATCTTAGATGAAAATATAACTAACTAAATGCCTATAATTATTATTAAGAAAAGATTATAGAATTCTAAAGTTGGATTTGAATATGACGTATTTGAATCTCTTTCTTAACTACCGTATAATAGTGATTCTAGTATGAATTAACATCAACTTATATATTTGCATGGAATTATTTTATTATTTATAAAATAAATATTTTTTTATACATTAGAAAAATCATATTAAGATTGTATATTTGTGCTAATGTAATCTTGTTGTTGTTATAGATGTCGGAATGGAAGAAGATTATTGTTAGATATGGAGGGCACTGAGATCCTTCTTTATGTTACATTGGCGGATATCAGTCACAAGCCTTTGTTCGAATTGACAATGTAATTATCTCTAAGTTCATAGAGATGATTAATCAAATTGTGGGTGCAAATTCGTTGAGTACAACCTACCAACTGCATTATCTATCGAGATCTCGAAGTGGTACAATTATCAAATTAGTTTTGAGTAATGATGATAAACTTGTTTAATTGGCTCATGATGCCCAACCAGAGGTCTATGTGACTCACGGTGCCGACAAATCCTAATCGGAGCAAGAACTATATAGACCTTCGCTTGAGATATCATCCTCGTCAACATATGACTACACTTTCCAAACATATCGTTCGATGAGTTGTTCAAACAACAATTTGCATCATCTGATTGGTTTGATGCTGATACACCTCAATATATGCCGCAACATATGGATCCATCGAGGAATTCTGTTTCCCAACATATGCTGCAACCAGGGGCTAATACACTTGTCGAGGACATCGATGATGAAGACTACGTTGAAGAAGAAGAAGATGAAACAGAGTCAGGTGAAGAGGAAGAAGATGGCGAGTCCGCTTTGGTGAGCTATGACTCATTTGTAGAGTTTGATGCATGGATCCGTCGAGAGGGTGGATTCGGGAAGCTTCATCTACGATTATGCGAGTAATACGTAATCGCACATAGAAGGCCTAGAGCCGGAAGAAGTAGAGAGATGAGCAAGCGGCTGGTTCTGTTATTCCTCATGATGCTTGATTAATCTCTTTGCTCGTCCTCTGGACTCGGATCCAGACACCGATGAGCTAAGCTAAGGTTCCATCTTCGACAGCAAGGGTGAACTGAAGATATCCATAGGGCTATGGCATTTGGAACGTCGAGTAGAATTTATTATTCCTCGATCCGATAATTCGAGGATTATATTCAAATGTCGATATCATAATCAGTGTTCTTTTCTACTACGTTCGCAACAGGGTGGATTTTTGGTTTGTCCGCAAGTTTGATACTATACATACTTGCGCACAGAACCTAGTGAATATCGGAGTAAGGAAGGTGAATGCCCGTGTAATTGCAGCACACATATCACGAAAAATACGCGAAGACGGTGAAATGATCCAGACCTCGAACCTTTAAATATTGTTGTAATTGATTAATTAGTCTTATCTAAGGATTATACATTTCTTAAACTAATTGATCAAAACGACAAAATTCACATTTCCAATTTTACCAAATAATTAGCTATACATTGTATAACATTCGTTAATTGTTGATCAAGAATTATTTGTTCGACCTGATAAAAACTATAATTGGATTGAATGAAAGTTAAAGGATCAATACAGAACATAAACACTTTCTACTAGAAAGTTTCATTTGACCATATATATAGAGTGCACATGCCAGGTTAATTTGATCAAATGACCACATTTATCACAATTTTTACATAGAGACTCAACAAAAATAACGAGAAAGGACAAAACTAAGACTAAGTAATGTAAATAAGTCAAGCTATTCGTGAGCTATTCGGAGCTCGACTCGATAAAAGTTCGTTCGAGTTTGTTTAATGAAGCTTATTAACTAAACAAACCAAGCTTGAGCATGATAGTATTCGACTCGTTAGCTCGTGAATAAGTTCGTCAACTGATTTAGTTTAAAAATATAAAATTATTAACTAGATACAATTATTTTCTTTCTATAATTAGTAATTATTGTGTTAAATCTCTTAACTACTTTTATTTGTTATAAGAAATCAATAAATATATTGTATTATTATGATAAAATAATTTATTTTTAAAATAAAAGAATTAATATTCTAAACATATAATTTATTTATAGATACACATGCATATTCACGAATTGTATTGATGATAGATTGACTAAGGCCTTGACTCGAAAATCATGAAAGCGTCCTTTTCAATTCCTTTAGCCATCGCTGGAAAATTTAGATGAGTATAGATATATGGGGCCAAAAGTGACAGTATTTTTAATCATGCGTTTGATATTCTTGGTGGACCTCCAACTCGGCTTTCTGTTTTTTCCTTAGTTGGTTATTGCAATATTCCTTCTTGCCAAAGACTTGTTTAGGTCCATGCATGGAGTGTAGGAAAGAGATTTAGTCTCAATCAGAATATACCTCTTTAGATATAAAAAATGGTACAATTAGGTTTAGTTAACCTACCTTTTCGTAGCACATGGAATGTGAACACTTAAATTTAAGGCTCTGCATATATACATGGACAACAGGACAAGATCAAGTAGAACTCTATTTTTTATTTTTGGGATAATTAACTTTCTATTTTTAGATAACCAATTGCACAATATATACTATATTCAAAGAGACTGTTAATTTCATGTTTAGAATCACTCATACTTTACTACGTGTAATTATGATACATCAGAAACGTAAAAGTTACTTTAAAATATGCATGAAATGGAAGCAAGACTCGATATTCATATGTACTGTAGTCATAAGTTGTACATAGACTGAGAAGGTACCAGTAAACACAGGACAATGCTTAGTTTTGCAAGTCGGATTTTGTATTGCAATATTTTTCATTGCATATATTTACCAATACTCGCCAAGTATCAAACTTAAAAAACCTACCAAATTTTATATGGAAATTCATGAAAATAATTAGGTTTTGCATGTCATAAAAAAAAAAATGAGCTGGTCTCATGTATATATATCTCTTCACCGTGCGTGCTTAGGAGACAATGCAGTCAAACAACAATAATTTTCAATATAAACATCAGTGGTTTATAGCGTCTGCACCATACAGACGAATATACAAGAATTTTTTTGAATATAGAATTTGATAGATTGTTAATTATTCATTGTAAACATGCAATAAAAATGTTGCACAAAGACTGCAGTAGAAAATATGACCAAAGGTCTCAGGTTCGAGTTCACCGTGATACAACCTTTAAAATTTATGCTTTAAAATTTATGTATTAGTTGACCAAAAAAAACTGGCATGATATTTTGACCTAAAGATTCCTTTGTTTTTTCATTATAATTAGTCTCGTGGACATAATCTTAACCAAAATAATAGTGCCTAGACATGATTTATCAAAAAACAAATATAGATAAATATAATATAGATGTCAGATCTGAATTTTTTTTGAAGTACAGAGACCCAAAGTCTATTTTCTAGCCATTTATAAATCAAGGCTTAAATTTTATAAGATATCGATGGAATTAAAACCAAGATGTCAGTGGGATTTATTAAAAAGGCCGACATTTTTCAGTTAGTACATTAATTTTAGTGATCACTACTGAAAATAAATAATTTTCTTTATGACGACTATCATTTTTTTATATAATAGATTGCTCTTTTGGTGGTGGAGTTGGTAATTCATCATGATTGATAGATGCGGTATAGTACGACTAAGAGGGTGTTTGGCTAAACTTATTTTAGAAAGCTTATAAGCTCCAATAACTTATAAGTTGTTTTAAGAACTTATAAGATATGGTGTATTAAGAGCTTATAAGATGCTAAATTATTTGGATAACAAGGGTAAACATGGAAATAAGAAAGTATATCAAGGTTATTTTATAGTTTTATTGTAACTTATAAGATTATTAAAAATTAAGTTGGGTTTGAACTTTTTTAATAGAGCTTATAAGCTCTTGAGCTTATTTTGAAAACTATAATGTTCTCTAACAACTTAATTTGCCAAACAACATTGATTGAGCATAAGCTCTTAAACAGCTTATAATTTGTTTTAAAGAACTTATAAGCTCGCCAAACACCCCTAAATGTTTTCTAAGTTCAAATATCCTAGGCACGATCATAAATGGAGCTTAGCAATGCATTTAATTCAACCTTTCTTACAAATAAATTAGATCAAGTTTTCGCAGAACAGCACAGCTCATATTATTTGGCTTATTGGGTAACGGTCCCAGTATCTTAAAAAAAAAAAATCGTTATTATCCTACAATTATAAATTTTGATAGCTGTTCGTTTGTTGTAGAAAGTTCTACCAATAGAACAACCAACAACAGGCCAAACGTGGAAAAATATTTGAAAGTGATATACAGTTTTAATGTTTTATGCTAAATTAACAATGAACTTTGATTATAATAAAAGACAAAATTATATAGTGTATTATAAGAGGACAGTCTTCAAAGCGCCAACCAAGAATTCTTTTTTGTCTTGAGCTTCACCACTGTAAAATTTTGAGTTTTTCAGATTTTTTATCTCCTCACATCGATGTCAAATTTTGAAGGTTTTCAGACTTTTTATTTCCTCGTAGTGTGAAAATTTGGGTGAAAGTCTATTGTGTGTGCATCAAATGACCGTTACATAATACTTTTCAAAGTTTAAGAAACTACTAAAACAAAATTAATTTTATAGATCAAACTAAACCACAGTGAAGTTTGTCTACAAAAGTTCCCAAAATCGGCATGAACTAAAGTTAGTGTAATCATGTAAGTATATATTTTTCTTTTCTGAATTTACATAAGTTAATTAAGTCAAGCTTCTTCCAATTTGTTTGTTTGTAATGAATGTCCTTGCCTCCACCGCTCCACGTATAGATTAGTTAGGCAAGAAAAAAAAACCAATTAGCTTAATCACAAAATTTAGCCCATCATGATATACTAGCTAGTACTATATAAAGGAAGGTAATCGCTGCCAAGTTACATAAGCATTAGCTGATTATACTTTTCTTTCCCTACAATGGCTATCATACCAAATCACTTCTTCCTATATGCAATGCTCATACTTATATTCATGTTCACATCTATGGATTTCACTGGTTAGTGTTTATTTTTCAATAAATACCATTTAATTTCACCTTCAATATGTATAGTTTTTTACTTTTAATCATTGCCTAGATGCATAAAACACTACATATTTTAATGGATTGAACAATTTTGAATTTGTTCAGTTATTTGATCTTTCAAGTAATCAGTTATATGTATTGTCAATCTAAGCTAGCTATCATCAAATAAACATGGCCTTAACTGTATATGCACCTGTGCAATTAAATGTTTGATGTATGTGTGTCATGACCATAGTTGAATCGTTCCTTATTTCAAAAAGGGGAAGTTCTTCCCCCGTGAGACCCCATACCCCAATCCTATGAGCATATGATGGGATAAATCACGGTGACTCGACGATTAAGAAGCTAGGAGGGATCGGAGTTGACATGTTTCTTGATTGTGCATAAGTTGATGAAAGTGAATGAATAATTTTTAAGGGTTAATCGTTGCCTTAATATTAAATAAAGAATTTTTGTCGATATATAAATAAATACACAACTGTAGCGATTCGTATTTTTTTTTTATCTTTTTGTAATTAAAAGAAATAGAATGGTAGAAAATTCTTTGGGAGGAAGATAGAAGATAGAAGATAGAAGATAGAAGATATAGTTGAGAGCTAGAAAATTGGAGGAAAAGAGAGACATTATGCAAATTCTTTTTCCCATCTTTCATTAGCAATCCTAATTAATAACATTGGCCATGTGTCCAGCTTAGGAAAATAACGAGTTCTACAAGCAATAAAAGTAAATAGCAACTTTGTAAATAACTAGTAATATACATTCTTCGGTAACACTTTTATGAGCTTCAAGAATTGTCCAAATGCTTCGGATGTCCTGCACAAGTCCTTCTCCCACTTTGACTTGTCCAAAGTCGAGCCCTTATCACTTCCAAGACTGTATTTTTTCCAATTTTTGCCTGATCACTAATTTACTTACCCATTTCTCCATTTATGTCTTCAATTCCAGCCGATTACATAGCTACAACTTTTAAGTTGTAGCAATTACAACACTAGCTTTCCAAAATTTGCATTAAAACATTAGAAAAATTCAACTGAACACACTGACAAATAAGACATCGTGGTTCAGTTCATCAAAACAAACGATGTCGATCCTAGCTAAGCATTAGATCTGTATTACCGAAAAATCGATTGATGTTTGGAGAATTACCGAACACGAAAGACTACAACTTAAAAGTTAGTATCATTAGACAAACACTTGCCCCGCACGTCCGTAATTTTTAATAGCGATGAATTAAGATTTTAATTAAAACTTAGTATTGGTTATTTTATGAGTTTATGAGTTTGCAATAATTGACGCAGCTGCACAAATCGGAGTCTGCTATGGAAGGAACGGCGCCGGATTGCCACCTCCATCCCGCGTCGTGGCTCTATTCAACCAACACAACATCCGAAGAATGCGAATTTACGATACTGACCCCGACACCCTCCAAGCTCTCCGGGGCTCCAACATCGAGCTCACCGTCGGAATCCTAAACATGAGGCTCCAAGAAATCGCCGCCAGCCGCGCCAATGCCGATTCCTGGGTCCAAAACAACGTACGTAACTACGGCGACGTCCGATTCGAAACATCATCGTCGGAAACGAAGTTAGCCCCATCCGACCCGAAACATCCCAGTACGTGCAGTTCCTCCTCCCGCTATGCGCAACATCCGTGACGCCCTCAACGCCGCCAACCTCGGCCAGATCAAGGTCACCACGGCCGTCGAGACCGAGGTTTGGACCCCAATAACAACTTCCCCGAGTAAAGGCGAGTTTCGGGCCGATGTGAAGCCGTTTCTCGATCCCATCGTCGCCTTTCTGGTCGACACCGGCGCTCCTTTGTTCACCAACATATATCCCTTCTTCGCCTACATGAATAATAAGGCGCAGATTTCTTTCAATTATGCTTTTCTGCAGCCTAATAGTGGGATCATCGCCGACGGAGTGTATTACGACAATCTTTACTACGCGCTCCTGGACACCATGAACGCAGCGCTGGAGAAAAGTACCGCCAGAATCTCTTTGGCGCAGAATGGGCGCGGAAGCCGCCGCCGGAGCAGGGAGGGTGAGACCGGCGTGCCAACCGACGGAGGAACTGATGCAACTTCTAGTATTGAGAATGCGAGGATCTATACCAATAATTTGATTCGGGTTGTCAAGAGTGGGACGCCCAGGAGGCCCAACAAGCCGATCGAGACCTACATATTTGGTATGTTTGATGAGAATGAGAAGCCTGGCCCGGAGATTGAGAAGCATTTCGGGCTGTTTTATGCAAATGGGCAGCAAAAATACCCCGTCGATTTTAGCTAAATGGTCCATTCGCATGATTGTAATCCTTAAATAATACAATGGGGGCCTTTGCTCTGTATGTTTGAAATGTGTAACACACGTGCGACTCGCGTGAATGTTAGCGTTATAATAAGAAGTTGTCGATTGAATATGGGTCACTTATATTTCCAAAATCAACAGTCTCCCTTATTTTTAAGGGTATCTTTCTCACTTTTTTATTTTTTTTATTTTGTAATAAGTATTTTAGTTTGCAATTTTAAAGTAAAATTAGGATATATTTTCCCATTTTATTCTTATTGAGTATTTTTATAATTTGATAATTAGCACTGAGTGTGCATTTATCATAATAATTAATAAAGTTACAAAAATAAATTTAAGTATTGCCTTCGTACATGTAATTTGACAATAAAAGAGGAAATAATTGTAATACCTTGAAACTTTAAATATTGTTGTAATTGATTAATTAGTCTTATCTAAGGATTCTGCATTTCTTAAAATAATTAATCGAAATGGCAAAATTCACATTTCCAATTTTACCAAATACTTAGCTATACATTGTATAACATTCGTTAATTGTTGATCAAGAATTAATTGTTCGATCTCGATAACAACTATAGTTGAATTGAATGAAAGTTGAAGGATCAATACGGAATATAAATGCTATTTTGTCACATCATCATTTTTCCTTATATTCCTTACATTACATTTTTTTTTCAAATCCTTACCATCAAACCATGCTTTACCTTACACCCTATTCACTACATAATGTGCTGCTCGAAAACTACGAAGAAAGCGGTAAATAGAATCCTAATTACAAAGGCTATTTTGAACCTAAATTATTGTTGTTATCGTCGGAGGAGGCCAACGACGGTTGGTCGTCTTGCAGCCGCGATGGTGGTGGCTCACGACGGCCTTGTTCGCCGGAGTTGAGCGGAGGCGGTGGGTTCTTCTTGTCACCGGATGGGGGAGGAGGCGATGGCGGATCTTGCCGAGGACGTTGCGAGACCTTTCACCGAAGAAGAAGCAGACGATTCTCATTGGAGATCCGTCCATCGAGAGAGAGAGAGAGATATCGTTGTTATTAGCAGTGCGTAGAAATGCGAATATATCGTTTAAGCAGAATGCTATATAAAACCGAGGCAATAGTTGGACTCTTTCTCCGAAGATAATATTGCTCGCCACATTGCTGCGGTTCAACAACAATTATCTCTAAGATACAACAGTTTAACAAATACGAGTAGTTGCACTACTAGATGTATTTCCGGCAAACTACTAAATACTCGGGACAGAGAGGATTTTGAAGAATGAATGGATAGATTGATTATCTTCGTTTGGTGTGTTTGAATGTCAAACAAATGGGTCTATTTATAGAGAGGAAGATGTCTTTTCGTGAAGAGGTACGTACCATTTCATGTGAAAAGGTACGTCTTTTCATATGAAAAGGTACGAATTAACCACCTATAACCAACTCTATTAAATAAATTCATGTGGAAATAATAATTTCCAACAATCCCCCACATGAATGACATTTAATGCAAATGCAGGTTTTTCAAAGTCCCGATGACCTATTATTGCGTCAGGATAGGTAGTTGTTGGCTTTGAACCTTCCTTAGTATAGTGTTATCGGATTTACTCACTGTTCAGTGAACACGATGTCTTGAACCGGCCAGTTATTGTGTAAACCAAGACAATAACACATACACAATAATAGATACAATATCTTTCGTTCTCACGTTGTGTCCATTTTGGCCTTGGACCATATCTTGATTCATATGTGTTATTTATTTGAAGCGGCCCACACTTCACACTTAGATAGGTGATCTCCTATGAAGAGTATCCTGCTATACTCTACCAATAAGGTTATATGAATCATTAAAAGTTCTTAAAACTTACCCTTTACCACGAACTGCAGGGTTACACTTGAACAGCTACGAGAATGGATTATTGAGATTCCAAGTGTATAACTTGAACCTTCATAACTTAGTTGTCTCTTTGAACCAAGTTTTTGGGATCTCCAATTATCATGGTTGAGTTACCATTATGAACGTTCTTTAAGCGTGGATTTTAATCCCATTTCCCTTACTGCATTGTATAATTGTTCACTATTAATACCTTTAGTAAACGGATCCGCTATATTATCTTTTGACCTTACATAGTCAATACACATTATACCAGTCGTGATCAATTGCCTAACGGTATTGTGTCTTCGACGAATGTGTCGAGACTTACCGTTGTACATGCTACTCTTAGCTCTCCCATGGCTGACATGCTATCACAATGCACATATGTAGGGAAATCTGATTTTAACCCTCTCCCGAGGATCTATCTTGGATGTTTAATTCACCATACATTGATTATATACCTAGCATGCACCTATAAAATTAATTGCAACACGTAGGTGTTTTCTCGTGTTTACCTGCGAATCTGTCAGGCAAAGATTGGATCAAAACTCGTGCTTTGATCTTCTGGACTGTGTCCCGATTGCCTAAACTCCAATGCCGAGTGAGGACAATCTATGGAGAGTGCTATATAAATTCGCCTCTTTTCCTTCTTGAAAGTTTTTGAAAATTCCACTATGTGAATAGTAATTTTCGAGAATTTCACACTTAGGATTAGCCTTTGATTTTCTCTCTCACCTTATATTTATAATGCAACCCTAAATCCTATCAAGATAGAATTTATGCATATCTAATAAATATAATAATATCACTTAAGAAAGAGAGGATCAAATAGAGTCCAAGAGGGACTCTATAAGGAGGGGGGGCGAAATTCTTCATAGCTCCAGGCCTGGATGGGCTAGCCCAGAGATCAAATGCAAAGAATAAAGATGGGCCTCAAATAAATTAATTATCTTATGTTCAGCTCAGAACATAAATTAATTTATAAACATTTATTCATGCCACTTGAGAATAAATGCTGACTTACCCCTTTATTTCCGAAGTTGAGTCGGACTTGCACTTAGACTTCACGAATCCCCGTATTTAAGATATCGTCGTCCATTAATTATTTACAACGTTGAGGCGCTTAAAATAATTAATATCTTTAATTCCTTAAGTAGTACCACTCAACCTTATTATTGTACTTGAGATAACTCAACTTGCGGGTTTAGTACAATAAACCTTTGAGCTCCTTAAGGGACGTCATCATCCTAAACGGATACGGTGACTCGACACGGTAACTAGCATGACATACAAGATCGCCACCACCCAAGATGCAGAGAATCTTGGGTTATCTCATGTAACCTCACCCATAACAAGTCAAAGTGATGGTCAAGAACTCATACTCACCTAATACCTTATCGAGGTTTAGATCAACGTAAAGTCACCGAGATCTAGGTTCTTCACGACGGTCGATAGAAGAACTCATCTCATCGTGATCCATTAATACGCCGAGACGCATCAAAGCATAGACAAGCAACCAAGTCAAGTCACTTATCTATACCAAGAACCTATACCGACAACTCGTCCTCAAGTTGTCTCGGTGTGATACTTTTATATCTCATTAAGCTTGACCAATCATAGACTTCGTGATCTACAACACATCGTATGATCTAACTTATATATGAGATAAAGGGACATATATATGCAATCAAGTAAACAATTCAGATAGGAGATTGTAATAGTGGTAACAGGAAACATTGTATACGAGCTCAACCAAACTGCTTCTAGTATACAAATCTAACAATCTCCCATTATACTAAAACAAAACTTTTAGTATACAATGTGTCTCTCTACTAGCTATTACAAACAACACCATCACTTTGCTTATCCCACTTATACAAAAGTTTCCTTTCTAAGTGGGTGCCATCTTGCGCAATCCAAGTCCTCGAATATGCTCTTTGTAGACTTTTTTGCGGCAGGCTCTTCGTGAATGGATCAGCTAGGTTATCCGAAGAACCAATATTTTCAATCAGCACGTCTCCTTGTCTAACGATTTCTCGTATGACATGGTACTTTCTCTCTATGTGTTTCGTTGCCTTGTTGGTCCGTGGTTCCTTCGAGTTTGCCACTGCACCTGAGTTATCACAGTAAACTATGATACTCTTGGGCAAACCTGGTACCACATCTAGATCCATGAGGTAGTTCTTGAACCATACTGACCTCTTTAGCGCCTCCGAAGCGGCTACATATTCAGCTTCCATGGTAGAGTCCGCAATGCATCGCCGCTTTGCACTCCGCCAAGATATGGCTCCTCCTCCCAAGGTAAACACATAGCCGAGGTAGACTTTTCTCATCACGGTCACTTGGAAACCGAAGTCAATAACCCAAAGGCATTAGACTATCCGCATGGTAAACTAGCCTATAATCTCGAGTCCTTTTCGGTACTTGAGTATATGCTTTACCGCAGATCAATGAGCTTGTCCGTGGTTAGATCGATATCTAGCTACTATGCCTCGTGACAGCAGATATCGGGTCTCGTACATAGCATTGCATACATGAGACTTCCTACCACATCTAGATCCATGAGGTAGTTCTTGAACCATACAGCCTCTTTAGCAGCCTCCGAAGCGGCTACATATTCAGCTTCCATGGTAGAGTCCGCAATGCATCGCTGCTTTGCACTCCGCCAGGATATGGCTCCTCCTCCCAAGGTAAACACATAGCCGAGGTAGACTTTTCTCATCACGGTCACTTGGAAATCGAGTCCGAATAACCCAAAGGCATTAGACTATCTCGCATGGTAAACTAGCCTATAATCTCGAGTCCTTTTCGGTACTTGAGTATATGCTTTACCGCAATTCAATGAGCTTGTCCAGGTTAGACCGATATCTAGCTATTATGCCCTGCATAGCGGATATCGGTCTCGTACATAGCATTGCATACATGAGACTTCCTACGGGCGGAAGCGTAAGGAACTTGTCTCATTTCTCTATCTCCTTTGCAATCATAGGTGATCGCTCCTTAGATAAATGAACGTCATGCCTGAAAAGTAGCAATCATTTCTTGGTGGTCTGCATACTAAAACGAGTAATCACAGTATCAATGTAAGACGCCGAGATAAGCTCAACATTTTCCTCTTGCGATCTCGGTAAACCTTGATCCCAAGAATGTACGATCTCCTAAGTCTTTCATTTGAAACCGATCGGATAACCAACTCTTTACGTCTGATAACAACTTCACATTGTTTCCAAGTAGAAGGATGTCATCTACGTAAAGTGCAAGAAATACCATGACACCGTTGACATCCAAACGATACACACAACTTTCGCTTGGCAACTGGGTAAATCCATACGACTTTACCACCTCGTCAAAGCGTAAGTTCTATGATCGGGAAGCTTGCTTAAGTCCATAAATGGATTTCTTAAGCTTCAAACTAGATGCTCTTCACCCTTCACCACATAACCTTCAGGTTGCTGCATATAGATGTCTCTACCTTCTTCAAGGTAACCGTTTAGAAAAGCGGTTTTCATATCCATTTGCTAAACCTCGAGGTTTAAGTGGGTTGCTATGGCCAGAAGAATTCTGATGGACTTGAGCATTGCTATAGGCAAAAGGTCTCATCGAAATCGATGCCCTCAATGAGTGTACCCTTTCGCCACAAGCCCGGCTTTAAAAGCCGAAACCTCTCCATCCGAATCTCTTCCTCTTGTATACCCACTTACTACCTATGGCTTCCTTGCCATCCGGTAGAGGTGTCTTTCGATACATCCATAGCTGTTATGGACTCAATTTCTATGTCCATAGCGGTGTGTCATGATCTTGCATCGTTGTTTCAGATCGCCTCACCGTATGTCCATGGGTCGATTATTGCCGCTCGCTTCTCGGGACTAAACCAAGATTCACCCACGAACATAAATCGCCGGGTTGACGAACAACCTCCCACTACGACGAGGAGCCTCTTGGCATAATGGCAACGGTGGGTGCAGAACTTGTGGTTCTCTATCTTGCACAACTTTCGGATATGAGCCACTTGACGGCCGATATCTCGGTGGAACTCGACCCACTTCAATTTCTTGAAGTATCCGTGTCGATCCTCCCACTAGACACGACATCTCGCACTTTCGCTTAATCGGTGGCGGAATACGATCATCTTCTAATTCTTGAAGAATGATTTCAACTTTGGATTTATGGTTTTTTATATAGTCCTCTTCTAAGAATCGGGCATTAGTGCTAATAATGACTTTCTGATCCTTAGGACTATAGAAATAACCACATTTCGTTCCTCTAGGATAGCCAATAAACAGCATTGCTTCAGATCTAGACTCCAACTTGTCAGCCTTCTTGTTCAGCACATGTGTTGGACTACCCCATATCCTTATGTGGTTTAAACTAGGCTTGCGCCCAAACCACAACTCGAACGGGGTCTTTTTGACTGACTTTGATGGTACTAGATTTAGTAAGTATGCCGTTGTTTCTAAGGCATACCCCCAGAACGAAATAGGCAATGTTGCATAACTCATCATTGATCTAACCATTTCTAAGAGAGTCATATTTCTTCGCTCCGACACGCCATTTTTTGTGGTGTGCTCGGTGTAGTGGTGGGAGGTAATCCCACACCGCACCAAATAGTCCATAAACTCGTTATCGAGGTATTCGCCACGGCGATCGGACCATGATGACTTGATACTTTTACCAAGCTTCGCTCCACTTCCGCCTTAAATTCTTTGAATTTCTCAAAGCATTCGGACTTGCGGTGAAGCGGTATATGTATACGCACCTTGAGTAATCGTCAATGAAAGTGACAAAATACTCGCATTCTCCACGAGCTTGTGTGGACATAGGTCCACATGTGTCGAATGGACTAGCTCCAACACTTCTTTCGCTCTATAACCTTTCGCTGAAGGTCCGGTCGACATCTTTCCTTCTATACAGATTAGTAGACTTAGAATGGAGTAACTGTGATATCACCCAACACTCCATTCTTAGCCAGTCTTTGGATCCTATTTAGATTGATGTGACCTAATCTAAGATACCAGAGAAATGTGGTGTCATCTTGCGAAGAAAACTTTCTCTTTTTAAGATTTGATGTAGATGCAACATAATTAAAGGTATTATGTTTGGCAGAAATAGTATAAAGCGAATAATATAAAGTGCCACCACAGATAACTTCGTTATTTCTTATGATAGAAACACCACTATCAAAAACAACTGAATATCCATGAATAAATAGTTTGGAAACGGAAATAAGATTCCGCCGAAACTTCGGCACATATAAAAAGTCTTTCAATACTAAAATTGTTCTATCAAAACATTAAGAAACATCTCCGACTGCAACGGCCTCGACTTTCACCGCGTTGCCCATGGAGATCGTTATCTCGCCATTTTATAGCTCCCTTGTCCGCAGGAACCCCTGCAAGGTGTAACAAACATGATCAGTCGCACCCGTATCTACTACCCATGAATGAGTAGAACAAGTCGCTAAACATGTTTCCGTTACTAAAGCAAATGCCGTACATTGAGCCTTGAGCTTGGGGCACTTAGCCTTCCAATGCTCGGTCTCACCGCACTGAAGCACTTCCCTTCTCCTTCGCTTTTTCAAACCATTGGTAGAGCCCTTTGTATTACTCCCACTTTTCTTTAGCCCTAGCATCTCTTGAATTCCACTTTCCTTTTCATCTTTCGATAAAGCGTTGGTTTTCTTTGAAGTGCATACTAAAGACTGTGCACCTTTGCCCATTTTGCGTTCTTCCGTTACTAGATCCTCTTGCAATGAATCTAGAGTATAACTCTTATCATAAAGGACTACTCCATAACGGAAGTCATCAAAAGACTTGGGCAAAGTGTTGAGGATCATATCGATTCTGACTACGTCATCAATATATCCTCCAACCAATTCGAGCTCTCCGAATAGATTGATCATTTGCTCTATATGGTCATGCACTGAATCGCTTTCCTTCATTGAACTTGACATTATAGATTTTGTCAAATTATGACAAGCGATTCTGTCCGACTCCTAATACGATTTCATGAGATTTAGCCATATAGTGGCTGATCGCTCCTTTTTCACACGTAAAAGGTGTAAGTATAGGGTAAGCGAAGTATCGTATCCACAGAGATTGTATCACGAAAACATAGAAGCTAGCTCAACGACCATTCATCATTATTCAAGCACAGATAAAGGATGAGAGGTTTTGGGGCTTCGGAATTTAATCCAAAGCAAAGGTAACCAAGCAGAAATATAAATAAAGCAATAAAATCACGGAGATAACTATGAAGAAAGACTAACCCTAGGGATGCACCAATCCTATCCACAACGATGTTTATCCTGCTTATTATTAACCGTTTTAATCCAGACAAGACGGAAGATCACATATATAACCAACAACTTCAGTTACGACAATTGCGGCAGTTGATTACTAATTTTCCCTATCACAGTTACGTCTCTAGAGGAAAATAAGCAACTCCAAATGGATCACTAAGAATATGCTTCCTACGAATGTCCTATCTCAGTTACGACTCAAGGCTTATTCGTATCATGCATTCAAGATCGATTGACAATTAATACAGTTACGTCATTAACTGGCAACTAGATATGCATCAAGATTGATCAGAAATCAACACATATAAATAAGCACCATGAATCATGAATCAATGCCTGGAAGGTAAATAACAATAGCAGGAATCACAACATATAGGATCGAATCATGCAAACCCTAGGATTAGAACAGAAAACTAGCCAGACATAATAAACGTAATAAAATACGATTTAACCATAAAAACGGAAATTAAATATATAAAACCCGTAGGGAAACGTCTGATGAACAATGGTTGGTCTTGAATCCAATCCAAGCGAACGAACGGAAAACAACGGAAAACGATCGGACAAAACGTTCCGATCGATAACTAAACGATAAACTAAACTAGAATAACGGAAAACAATACTAGAATTAAACTAAATGAAGATTAAAGACTAAAAGTCTGAAAACCGAGGAAAACTTAAGAAAACGAGCTCGGGGCGTGAGGGGTCTCTTTGGCGCAAGGGATGTTGCCATATATAGCACACCCCAAACCCTACTTTGCCTTCTGCCGCCGGTCTCATGAGCACTCCTCGCGGTCGCTAGTGCGGTCACGAGGTAAGTCTCGCGCTCGTCTCGCCTCGCGGTCCTCCTTGCGCCAAGATGGTACCGCGACCGGGCTAACGGTCGCTAGCAATTCCGCACGGTCGCGAGAAATCGCCCGGTGAGTTTCTCGGCGCTAGGCTTGCTCGCGGCACGAGGTCGCGGTCGCTACTCCTCCGGGCGCCTTTGGTTTGTCTCATGACCAGCCTAGCGACCGCTAGGCTGGTCGCTAGAAACCGCACATATTGCTCATTTGCTCGTCGCCGCTCCTTACTTCGATTATCAACATATAAACCTACAAAACGCCAAAGGAACACCCAAGAGCAGATCTTCTAGAAATAGATAAAACATTGAGAATCGATGTATAAACGCACATTAAATGATCTAAACTCATCTTTAAATATCAATAATAAACGTGTAAAATGCGCTTATCAAACCCCAAACTTAAAGCATTGTTTGTCCTCAAACAAACCAAAACAGAAAGACACAACAAAAGATCAACGAGCGTAGCAAAGATGATAATCATTCTAGGCCTCCAAACATATCAACGCTCAAAAACATTAGTGCACATGACGACGTTAGTCCACTCAACACAAACAACAATTTATGGCAAAACTCATTTAATTCAATCCTCACAAAGGCATGTGTAGAATATAGAGGATACACTCACACTCATAAAGAAATTAAGGATGTGTATACACTCAACGATCAATGCAATGCAACATCTTACCATAGGCTTCTTTGTTTTCTAATATCTCCACCGCGTCATTGTGTTCAAATTAGGATCAAAGAGGTCTTTTCATAGGTTGTAATGTAGGCACATTGGTTAAGGTAGGATAAAATTTGGCTAAGTGACTCAAGAGTATTCCAAGCATCACCATTTATACATTTCGACACATATGGACTTTGTCCATTTTCCTCTTCTCTCCCAACGTGCTAAATCAACGTTTAATGCCACAGAAGGTACCTATACTTTGATTAAAGACCCTTTATGCTCAACACTCATAGTGGACTTAACATTTTTCCTTTTCTTTTCTTTTCTAGAGCTTATAGGGTTTAACTTTCACAACATAGGTACTATTCTTCACCACGTATGTATTTTCTAAAAGAAACTTTTCTCGTCATAACTTACATCAAAATTTCACCCTTTTGATTCCCATATCCATCCTCACCTCCTATCATCCGGTTAAACAAAAGAAAAGTCTAATAAAGGCTCAAAGAAGGCGATAAATGGTATATAACCGGGTTAGTGTTTGGGTGAATATGTGGTTAACAAAGATGGCCTTTATCCTTTCCAAATTGAAACACATATTGCATAGTCTCGACACGTAAGAACGGCAAGTTCTAGAAGATAATCACATGCACGATATCACATAATTAAAAGAAATCAGATCAAGATATGTATACGGTGAAGCTTAAGTCTCACAGATAAGCAAAAGGTGAAAACAACAAGCCTAAGCCATCTCACGTCATTCATGCGTCATTTTCTAACATATCATGCGCACTATCATTAAATTTCACAAAATTTTCTATCGTCATTGGCCACATGGATTAACACACTTCACTTCAACTCGTTGATCGACCGACACAACAACGAAAGAAAAACAAAAGACGACAAAAGCAACACAAACAAAAACAAAATAAAACACGAAAACAAAACAAAGAAAACGCTGGGTTACCTCCCAACAAGTGCTTATTTAATGTCTTTAGCTAGACCATTACTAACCTTGTCAATCCGGCGTTTTTGTGGCAACAGAAATCCTTCTCAACTCGTGGATCCTCCTAAACTTAGCATTTACGGATCTCCACCACTGACTATGGAAGTGGCCCCCAATCTTGAATGATACACTCGGAGTTCCATGCCGAGTCCACTTCTTCTTCTCACAGATTCCTCGATTGGTCGAGTACCTCTAAGCGCGAGACGTGCGCAAAGCAGCAGTCATGATCGAGCAACAATCTTCCGCTTTCCAACGCCGTGTTGCTTGATGGCGTCGATATGGAAATTTTGAGCTCCTCATCGTTAACACGAAACGTGAGATTTCCTTCCGCACATCAATCAACGCACGACCGGTTGCTAGAAAAGGTCTACCAAGGATTAGTAGTTGTTGTTTGAATTCGGAATATCTAAAATAACAAAGTCGGCAGGAAAAACAAAATCCCAATTTACCAACACGCTTCGACGATACCTTTTGATATGTGATCGACGGTCACCATCATCGATGAAATCTTCGTCGGCTTCATCTTTCCTAGGTGTAGCCGGTTGAAAACGCTCAATGGCATCGATTGATGCTCGCCCCAAGTCGCATAAAACATTTGAAAAGTCTCGTCAACGATCTCGCACTCTAACATGAAACCGCCGATCCTTCGCTTGAGAGGAGCCTTTGCAAGACGGCACAGATTCTTGATAGGAAATTTTCTCAAATTTCCCAAGTTTCTTCTTGCTTGCAAGCTGCCTTTAAGAATTTCATGTAGCTCGCATGTTTCGCAGCGCTCAAAGAGAGGCAAATTTATCTCAACTTTTGAAAACCTCTGCTCGATTGCTCATGGTCGGGTTTGCGAGCTACGGGTCGCCGCGAACAACCGCGCGCAGACACTCGATGGCTCGCGGTCGGTGCGCGGGCGCGCGCTCTCGGTCGCGGGCTTCGTGGAAAAATTTCGGATGGCTCGCGATCGGGCTCATGGTCGCGAGCTCGGTCGCTAGTTTCGCCGTAATGCTTTCTTGCTCTTCTTCCGGTAGGGCTCTGCAGGCTCGCCCACTCTCCCCGAATGGCGAAGCACCGATTCTTCGGGTTCACCTCCAGACACTCGGAAATTGGCCCGTCTTTTGTAGTGCATTCACTTGTACGGCTATTTGACCAATTTGATTTTCCAACATCTTCATATGCTTCCGCATAGCCGTCACAAAGGACTCCAAATGATTTATCTTTTGCGGTGTTGCTTATGAACGATTCGATTCGTTGCCAATTGTTGGTTGCTTACAACCAATCGCTGATCATGTCTTCGAGACTTGGCTTCCTCGGCTCTTGAATCGAATTCAACATTGAAGCTCGTCAAGGTTGTTGGAAATTCAATGATTCCTCCGATTGATGTGGTCGACGTTCTCTCGTCTCAATCGACTCTTCAAAAGAGTGAACTTTCATGAGATCGTCATATTTTGAATCACTCTCAACAGAAATGCTTTGAACGATGGCGCGCTCTCTCCTGGCTATTGATAGCTGTTGGCGACCATCTCTTCTACAATACGGCTTGCCTCGCCTCATCGGTCGGTTCAATAAGCAGCCCCGCCGACGCATCCACCATGCTCCTTGTCCGCCATGTCACCCACCGTAGAACTGTGTGATTTGTTGCCTCGAGAACCCATGTTGTGGACATTGTCTCAATAGACCTCTCAATCTCTCCCATGCCTCGAATAATGATTCGTCGTGGTTTTGGCAAAATGAGAGATTTCGCAATGATCTTCAAGGCCTCGCCGGCGAAAGTATTTCGAAGAAACTTCTCGCAAAGTTTCCCCAAGTGTCGATGCCACCGGTCCAAACTTGAACCAATCTTTCGCCGTCAGCAATGCGAGAAACCGAACATGCGATCCGGATCGTGTCTTGTGGCACCCCATTCTGCTTGATGGTGTCACAAATATCGAGAAAAGTCTCGAGATGTGCATTCGGTCTTCCGTGACTCCTCCCCAAACCGCCTCCTTGGACCATACCGATCGGTACGGTTTGAGCTCGAAATTGTTTGCATCTACGCAAGGGCCCCAATCGCCTCCTTGAACTGCTCGGTGGGATGTCGGTACATGTGATTTAGAGGTCTTTCCTCCGGAGCAGGACAATGATTCCATATTCGCCATCCGACGCATCTCTCGCAAAGTCGCCTAGCATGCGTGCAACTTGCTCGGGAGGAATGCCCCTGCTCATGGATTGGTCGCCATTACACCGCCTCTTCTCTCGTCCTCTTCTCCTTCGAGACTTTCGATCTCGGATCTAATAATATTTCGTGAGGTCTCGAGATCTTGTACGCATAAAATACCCGAGAAAAGAGAGAATTTAGCATCGACAAAAATAAATAAATAATATAATATATAACTTGAATTAATAAATCCAAATCACAAATTATTCCTATGCAATCTTAATAATCCCAAGAACGGCGCCAAAATTTGATCGCCCTTTTCACACGTAAAGGTGTAAGTATAGGGTGTTAAGCATCGATCCACGATATTGTATCACGAAAACATAGAAGCTAGCTCAACGACCATTCATCATTATTCAAGCACGATAAAGGATGAGAGGTTTTGGGGCTTCGGAATTTAATCCAAAGCAAAGGTAACCAAGCAGAAATATAAATAAAGCAATAAAATCACGGAGATAACTATGAAGAAAGACTAACCCTGGGATGCACCAATCCTATCCACAACGATGTTTATCCCGCTTATTATTAACCGCTTTAATCCAGACAAGACGGAAGATCACATATATAACCAACAACTTCAGTTACGACAATTGCGGCAGTTGATTACTAATTTTCCCTATCACAGTTATGTCTCTAGAGGAAAATAAGCAACTCCAAATGGATCACTAAGAATATGCTTCCTACGAATGTCCTATCTCGCCATTTACGACTCGTTTATTCGATCATGCATTCAAGATCGATTGACAATTAATACAGTTACGTCATTAACTGGCAACTAGATATGCATCAAGATTGATCAGAAATCAACACATATAAATAAGCACCATGAATCATGAATCAATGCCTGGAAGGTAAATAACAATAGCAGGAATCACAACATATAGGATCGAATCATGCAAACCCTAGGATTAGAACAGAAAACTAGCCAGACATAATAAACGGAATAAAATACGATTTAACCATAAAAACAGAAATTAAATATATAAAACCCGTAGGGAAGCGTTGGATGAACAATGGTTGGTCTTGAATCCAATCCCAAGCGAACGAACGGAAAACAACGGAAAACGATCGGACAAAAACGTTCCGATCGATAACGAAACGATAAACTAAACTAGAATAACGGAAAAACAATACTAGAATTAAACTAAATGAAGATTAAAGACTAAAAGCTGTAAAAACTGAGGAAAACTTAAGAAAAACGAGCTCTGGGGCGTAAGGGGTCTCTTGGGGCGCAAGGGGGTGTTGCCATATATATAGGCACACCCCAAACCCTAATTTTGCCTTCTGCCGCTCGGTCTCGCGAGCACTCGCGGTCGCTAGTGCGGTCGCGAGGTAAGTCTCGCACCATCTCGCCGCGGTCCTCCTTGCGCCGATGGTACCGCGACCGGCTAGCGGTCGCTAGCAATGCCGCACCGGTCGCGAAATCGCCCGATGAGTTTCTGGCGCTAGGCTTGCTCGCGGCACGAGGTCACGGTCGCTACTCCTCGGGCGCCATTGGTTTGCTCGCCACCAGCCTAGCGACCGCTAGGCTGGTCGCTAGAAACCGCATGATTGCTCATTTGCTCGCAAGGCCGCTCCTTGCTTCGATTATCAACATATAAACCTACAAAACGTCAAAGGAACACCCAAGAGCAAGATCTTCTAGAAATAGATAAAACATTGAGAATCGATGTATAAACGCACATTAAATGATCTAAACTCATCTTTAAATATCAATAATAAACGTGTAAAATGCGCTATTATCGCTGGTCGATCTTCCATCTCTTGATGCTGGAGTTGCAGGGACTCGCACATGGTGACCAAAAGAAGAAATTTTGCCATTCTATTTATTTGTCCCATTTCTCGTGCTCCTTGCGCTCCTCATCAGTAGATAAATTGTTTAGAGGTTTGGGACGGGGTGTAGTGAGTACAAATAAATTTTCTTTGACAAGAAGAACAATCTCAATGTTTCGCTTCCACTCGATAAACTTTGGACCGGATAGAGGATTTTGTGCGAGCATATTGATAATCGTGTAAGAGACATATCTAAAAGTAATGTAAACACATACATACGATCGCACATAATTCGTAATAATAATATTGTAACCTTTGATAAAACAATATTAATTGAAACCTCCAATCGCCCAAGGAATTCCACATGCAAGCCACGCGTGTGGATGTTTACACATGAACCCTCGACTGCACTAAAATATACTTTAGTCGCTTAATTTCAATCCATGTTAACTTATCCTTACAACAAATGAAATTAATGATTGGACCTTAATAGACCACATCACTATCACATGAAGGACTTCCGGAAGTTGTACTTGAGGTGATGTCTAAGCAATGACCACAATTTTAACAAAGAGAAAATGAATTTTAGAATTGGCATACTCACTAGACCATACCGCCCAATCCAAATTCCTTTGTTATCTCATTTTAAATCTATCTCTAGAGAAGTTATAAAAATCGATATGCAAGCCACGCGATGGATCGCCACACATGAAACTCCCACTTCTCAATAGATTAAAATGTTTTATTTAGAAATCTCATCTAACAAACTTATGATAAACAAAGCAAGCAAGCCACGCGTGTGGACGCCACTCACAATGTGTATCACTTTGTTTAGAGATTAAAAAGTGGAGGTCTTGACATTTTAAAAAATAATATGTCGGGTTTCTTGCTTAGTCTTTTGTTTCAAAAGGTTTGTCCATGCAGATCACGTAATCCTAGCATGCTTTTCTATAGAACTCAACATGTAAAACATGCTCGCAGAATTCTAAAATATGCTTGAAAAACGCGATAAACCGAGCATGCTTACTATGCGCATCTAATCGCGAAAATATATAATATGTTTATCTACGTAATTAAACATACATAGCATGCTTCTGCATAATTTAAACATCCACGATATGCTTTGAACGATAAAAATAAAATAAATTCATTCATCGCGGCCCACTCGTGGATCCTGTACTTCCCTGCCTAATTTATTACATAAATTTGCAAAATACAGATCTTCATAAAAAACTCAAAAACGGGCCTCGCGTAAACGGGCACGGATCGGATTCGTCAAAAACTGGATTTGAGCAGAAAAATTGAAAACGCACCGAAACAGTGGATCGGGCCGAACCGGGTCAAAAATCTGGAACCGGATCAAAAAATCGGGTCTCGGCCGAAAAATCGTGTCGGGCTAAAACGGTCGGGTCGGCCCATGTGAATCGGTCGTGCGCTAGGCACGCCCATGCGCACGCCAAGACACATCCGCCGCCTTGCGCAAGACAAGCCGCCGACGCCGCCGCCGAGTCACCGAGGGATGCCGCTGGAAGCTGCCGAGGGTGTCGACGGCGCCGCACAGCCGGCCGGAGACCCTGGCACACGCCGCCCACCCTACCGAGCCGCCGACGAGCGTTGTCGGTCTCATAGCACGATGCTCGCCGAGACGCATGCTATTGCTGCCGAGAACCCACACTTCGCCGCCCGCTGCCGAGACCGCCGCCATGCCGCCGAGGGACGCCGCCGAGCCGTCGCGCGCAGTGTCGACAATCGCCGAGAAAACCTATGCGCGACTCGTGCGCTGTCGGCCGAGACTACTACACGCGATCTGCCGAGAAACACGCACCGAGACCCGCCGAGCTCTACCGAGGGCGTTCGGGCGCTGCCGAGCAAGAATCGCTCGCACGCTGCCAAGCCCGCCGAGCGGCCTCGGCCACGACCCGTCGAGCACACCGAGGTTTCCGTGTGATAAACGCGCGCCCGCGACGCCCGTCGAGGACGCCCGATGCTGTCGAGTCTCACGTCGAGACCCGCCGAGCGCGCACGCTCAGTGTCGAGGCGTCTGCGCGAGAACCATGCACCCCGCATGCCCGGCTGCTGAGCCGTGCCGCCCAGCCTCACCGATGCTGCCGAGGAGTTCCGCCCGTGTCACCGAATCTACCGAGAAAAACGTGCAACTATCGAGACGTGCTACGAGCGCCGAGCACGTCCGCGGTGCCGTCGCGACGCCACTCGATAATGCGTTCATTTTTCCGATGACCTCACGTCATCTCGTTCTTCGTACTTTTATCTTCGTTTTTAAAGATAAGATTTACAAGAAAAATCTAATCTAACCACAGATTTTCTCGTGGTGAAAAACAAACCCGACAAAATAAAACGAGCCACAATGAACTACATGATTCACAATTAATTAATTACACGTTATAATCAAACGTGAATTAATCCAACAGAGCCAAGATACCGATCCTGTGCTCGATACCAATTGTAGGAAATCTGATTTTAACCTCTCCCGATGATCTATCTTGGATGTTTAATTCACCATACATTGATTATATACCTAGCATGCACCTATATAATTAATTGCAACACGTATGTGTTTTCTCGTGTTTACCAGCGAATCTGTCAGGCAAAGATTGGATCAAGATTCGTGCTTTGATCTTCTGGACTGTGTCCCGATTGCCTAAACTCCAATGCCGAGTGAGGACAATCTATGGAGAGTGCTATAGAAATTCGCCTCCTTTCCTTCTTGAAAGTTTTCGAAAATTCCACTATGTGAATAGTAATTTTTGAGAATTTCACACTTAGGATTAGCCTTTGATTTTCTCTCTCACCTTATATTTATAATGCAACCCTAAATCCTATCAAGATAGAATTTATGCATATCTAATAAATATAATAATATCACTTAAGATAGAGAGGATCAAATAGAGTCCCAGAGGGACTCTATAAGGAGGGAGGACGAAATTCTTCATAGCTCCAGGCCTGGATGGGCCAGCCCAGGGATCAAATACAAAGAATAAAGATGGGCCTCAAATAAATTAATTATCTTATGTTTAGCCCAGAACATAAATTAATTCATAAACATTTATTCATGCCACTAGAGAATAAATGCTGACTTACCCGCTTATTTTTGAAGTTGAGTCGGCTTGCACTTAGACTTCATGAATCCTCGTATTTAAGTTATCGACGTCCATTAATTATTTACAACGCTCGATCGCTTAAAATAATTAATATCTTTAATTCCTTAAGTAGTACCACTCAACCTTATTATTGTACTTGAGATAACTCAACCGCGGGGTTTAGTACAATAAACCTTTGAGATCCTTAGGGACGTGAATCATCCTAAACGGATACGGTGACTCGACACGTAACTTGTACGACATACAAGATCGCCACCACCCAAGATGCGAGAATTTGGGTTATCTCATGTAAACCTCACCCATAACAAGTCAAAGTGATGGTCAAGAACTCATACTCACCTAATACCTTATCGAGGTTTAGATCAACGAAGTCACCGAGATCTAGGTTCCTCACGATGGTCGATAGAAGAACTCATCTCACCGTGATCCATCAATACGCCGTAGACGCATCAAAGATAGACAAGCAACCAAGTCAAGTCACTCTTATCTATACCGCACTATACCGACAACTCGCCCTCAAGTTGTCTCCATTGTGATACTTTTTATATCTCATTAAGCTTGACCAATCATATGTACTTCGTGATCTACAACACATCGTATGATCTAACTTATATATGAGATAAAGGGACATATATATGCAATCAAGTAAACAATTCAGATAGGAGATCAGAATCATGTAATGTAAAACATTGTAAACAAGCTCAACCAAACTGCCCAAGATATAAATCCAACACCATAACGGAGGTATGGGTTTTTCCCAACAAGGAATATCCTCTACGAAATTTCTTAGTCATTCGGCTTCTTCGCCAGCTTTGTCTAAAGCAATGAATTTGGATTCCATTGTAGATCGAGCTATACAAGTTTGCTTAGAAGATTTTCATGACACTGCTCCTCCACCTATGGTGAACACGAATCCATTTGTGGATTTGGAGTCTTTTGTATCGGATATCCAATTTGCATCACTGTATCATTCCAAAACAGCTGGATATCTTGTGTAGTGTAAACTATAATTCAAAGTATGTTTTAAATACCTTAGAACTCTAGTTAATGTGGTCCAATGATCATTGCTTGGATTACTTGTGAACCGATTCAACTTGCTAATTGAATATGCTATGTTGGGTCTTGTACAATTTGCTAAGTACATTAGACTTCCAATGACCCTAGCATAGTCCAATCGGGATATCGGGTCTCTCGATTTTGGCTAAGTGTAGACTTAAATCAACAGTGTCTTAGGGAGGTAGATCATAAGCTTTGAATTTCTTAAGCACGCTCAACATAGTGAGATTGTGATAAGACAATTCCATGAGGTGTTCTAGAAATTTTAATTCCTAGAATCACATCTGCCCAAGTCTTTCATATCGAATGTCCTTTTCAACATTTCTTTAGTATTCATGATTATATCATGATTACTACCCATTATGAGCATATCATCAACATAAAGACATACAATGACAAAATTATCGGATGTCCCTTTAATGTAAACACATTTGTCACATTCATTAATTTTGAATCCATTCGACATCATCACTTGGTCAAATTTCTCATGCCATTGTTTGGGTGCTTGTTTAAGTCCAGATAAAGACTTAACAAGTTTGCAAACTTTGTTTTCGTCCGGGATGACAAACCCTTCAAGTTGTTCCATGTAAATTTCATCTTCTAAATCCCCATTTAGAAATGCCGTTTTTACATCCATTTGGTGTACTTCAAGGTTATGCAACGCAGTTATAGCAAGTAGCGTTTTATGGATGTAATCCTTGTAACAGTGAGTATGTATCAAAGTAGTCATACCCTTCCTTTGTTTGTAACCTTTGACTACCAAACATGCTTTGTACTTATCAATAGTTCCATCGACATTGAACTTTTCTTTAGAATCCACTTGCATCCTAAAGGTTTACAACCGTGAGGAAAGTCAACGATTTCAAGTGTGATTGTTCAAGATAGATTCTATTTCACTATCGATAGCTTCTCCATAGAAAAGATCGTGACCAGACACGCTTCCTCGATGATCTTAGGATCATCTTCCAACGAATAAACCACAAAGTCTGGACCAAAGAACTTTGCGCTTTTGTTCGTTTTCCTCGCCTCGTTCTGTGTTGGCTCAACATTTGGTCCAATATTTTCCGACGAGTTTTCTTCATAAGTTCTCTTCTTAGAACTTGCATGCGCTCTTTTCTTTCTTGGGAAATATAGTTTTAAAAAATATAACATTTCTTGATTCTATGATCATTCCTCACGCATGTCGGGTATTTCGACTTGTTTACCAAAAATGATATGCTACTATTGTTTGCATATTCTATGAAGATGCAATCAATAGTTTTAGGCCTATCTTAACTTGTTTTGATTTTGGTACTTCAACCTTTGCGAGACACCCCACACTTTCGTGTATTTGTAGGACGGTTTTCACCTTTCCATAATTCATATGGAGTTTATCTTGTTTCTTTTGGGGTAACTTGTTTAATATTTTATTTGCGAAAGGATTGCTTCCCTCTACATGTTATGTGATAAGTCCGAGCTAATCAACATAGATTCAACATTTCCTTTAACGTTCTATTTTCCGCTCGCAACACCATTTGATTGTGGTGAGTAAGGTGTCGTTGTTTGATGAATAATACCGCTTTCATGACAGACTTCTTCAAACGGTGCAATGCACTCGCCACCACGATCACTTCAATCATCTTGATTTTGGTGTCGAGTTGATTAACTTCACTTTGTAACTTTTGAAAGCTTCAATGCTTCGCCTTTGCTTCTCAAAAGATACATGTAACAAAATCTTGTGCAATCATCTATAAATGTTATAAAATAGTTCTTTCCACCTCTAGTTTGCACAAGTTTTAAATCACATAAGTCGGTGTGAATCAATTCTAGAGGTGTAGTTGATCTTTCCACCGAATGAAAAGGTTTCTTTTCCATTTTTGCTTCAACACAAATTTCACACTTATTGTGTTGATCAAAAGATATTTTTGGCAATAACTCTAAATTCACTAATCTTCGTAGTGTATTTAAATTTGCATGTCCTAATCTATCATGCCATAAATTAGGAGACTCAATCACATATGCAACATTTTCCTTTATTTCATCATTAGAGATTACATTGAGTGCGCTTAGCTTGAAAATGCCATTATCTAGATAGCATTTTCCTATAAAGTGACCATTTTTGGTCATTACAACTTTGTCTGCTTCAAACACTAGTCTAAAACCAGCTTTGCTCAAAATAGAACCGACACAAGATTCTTACGAATGTCGGAACATGCAGCACGTTGGTCAACGCCACTTTCAACTCAAGTCATCTTTAGCACAACTTTTCCTGCTCCAATGATCTTGGAAGTCATGAATTGCCCATGTACAACTTCCTCTTTCGGTGACGGGTTCATAGGTGGAAAACATCGACTTATCGACACAGATGTGCTTTGTGGCACCAAGATCAACCCACCACCCAATTGGGTTGCCTACCATGTCGACTTCATCTACAACAGCAGATAAATCAAGTTCGTATGTCAAGGGGTACCATTTTTTCCTCCGCCACGCTTGCTTGTTGATGACCATCTTTCTTCTTGGTTTTCGACAATCCTTCGCCATGTGCCCGGTTTGCCACAGTTGTAACAATCTCTTTGATCATCTTTCGCTTCTTCGGTCTCGCTTCTTCCCGTTGAACTTTCGTTTCTTGTGGTTGGTGCTAGACTCGGCTAGATTTGCCTTTACTTCCATAGACGATTTCTTTGTCACGTTGTCGATTTACGGCTGTCTTCTTCGATCCTCAACCGCATAATAAGATCTTCAAGTCCCATCTCCTCGCATTTTTGTTTGAGATAGTTCTTGAATTCTTTCCACATTGGTGGTAATTCTCGATGATCGCAAAGAATCGAAAGGATTCGAAAGTTCCATACCTTCGCGAGAATATCGTGCATGATTAATCGGAGTTCTCGCACTTGTTCAAGCACCGCCTTGCTATCCACCATTTTGTAATCTAGGAAGTGTCCGACGATAAACTTCTTTAGACCGACATCTTCCGTCTTGCATTTTGTCTCTAAAGAGATCCATAGTTCCTTCGACGCCTTGGCATTAGAGTAAACACTATGTAGAGTGTCGTCTAACCCATTGAGGATGTAATTGCGATACGTAAATTCGTTGTGATGGCATGCATCTAACGCATTGCAATTTTGTTCATCGGTCTCATCTTCCACACAGAGGAGGTGACTCATTCAAGAAACGGGTCAAATTGAGAGTAGTAAGGTAGAAAAGCATTTTAGATTACCAACGCTTAAATTCAGAACCTGAGAATTTTTGTGGCTTTTCGGCATGAACAGGAGCATTCGGAATGTTGCTTCGACTTGTCGCCATTTCCACAGAATATTATCTTACGATTGTTATTAACGGGTACGTAGAAATACGAATATAACGTTTAAACAGAATGCTATATAAAATCGAGGCAAGAGTTGGACTCTTTCTCCAAGAAGATAATATTGCTCGCCACAAGGCACGCGTTCAACAAAGAATTATTTCCAAGATACAACGGTTTAGCAAATACAAGTAGTCAGACTACTAGACGATTTCGCTGAACTACTAAATACCGTGATGTAGAGGATTTTGAAGAATGAATAGATAGATTGATTATCTTCGTTTGGTGTGTTTGAATGTCATGCAAATCAGTCTATTTATAGAGAGGAAGGTGTCTTTTCGCGAAGAGGTACGTACCATTTCATGTGAAAATGTATGTCTTTTCATATGAAAACGTACAAATTAACCATCTATAACCAACTCTATTAAATAAATTCATATGGAAATAATAATTTCCAACAATCGTGTATGTGTGTATAAAGTGAGAACAGAGAGAGAACATGAGAAAGATAGTCGAGAGCGACTGCTGCTCTCGTCGACGGCAACGCAACAGCGATAGTGCCAGTAGAGGCGTTGACAAAGGCGATGTCGCAGGAAGAAAAGGCCGTGACGGTGGCAGAATGAGAAGGATAGGGAGAGAGAAGGTTATCTATATGTAAGAGGGAGAGAGAAGAATGAAGAAACTGGCCGAGGGCATTGCCAACGGCGGCGATGCCACCGAAGGGGCTGTAGCGCGTCGTAGGATTTCTCATTTTCCTCTTTTGGGCTTAAGATTAGTGAGCCATAAATTTCAGAATTTAATTTGGTTTAAGTTGAAGCTTTTAGTTAAACTCTAGGCCCAATTTCAAGGAAAGAGTTGGGCTCCCCTTTTTTTGGGGGCCGAATTAATTGTTCTTTTTGGGCCCAATTAAAGTAAAGTTTGGACCTTTTATTAGATTAATAAATTGAGCTTTGCTTGTTTATTAACCTAAGTTGTACCTTTAATTTTGGTAAATGGAACTAAGCCTTAATTTAGCCGCATAATTTGACCCATTGACTTAGCCTTCAATTATTGAGTTAATTAATTCAAATTAGAGATTTAATTGATTCAATGAATTTATTTATGTCAAGTAGATGCTTGGAGGAATACAAGAATCGAATTAGTTCGAATTATGATTATTGCAAGAGTTGTGGTTTTCGTACTATATAGGATAGATTTAATTAAATTACTTAATTTTTAGGGATAATTTCATAATTATTCTTAAAAATCATTAAAATCTTACTTCCAGACCCGTCCGATTAATCAACTAGCTTAGAGTAACTCCGTTATGGCGTCATGGAATTCCTTTTATTTAGGTTATGAAGCATTTTATTTTTCCCAAAGACTTTTTACCGTTCTATATCATTAATTACTTATTAGTTTTACTTTGTTCCATATATTATTTCGTTTAATCTTCATGAATGCTGCTTATTATTTAACAATTTAGAGGGTGTTTGGCTGAGCTTATAAGTTTTCAAAACAATTTATGTTGTCAGAAAACGTTTAGCAAAATAGTTTCATAAATGTTTTATGTTCGTGAAAATAAGCTCCAACAATTTTATAAGCCTTCTAAAATAAGTTCTTCAACCCCAACTTATTTTTTCATGTTTATAAAGCAACCATGAATTTACCAAAATAACCTTATTATAGTTCATTATTTCCTATATATGCATTACCAACTTCATTTCTCGTCAATTTTATCTCTATAACTCACGATCTTCTCTAGCTTATAAGATCAATTATCCAAACACTTTAACAACTTATGCTCTTGAGATATTACCTCTTATAAGTTCTTCAAACATCTTATAAGCTCTTAGTGCTCATAAACTCTTTAAAATAAGCTTAGTCAAACACCTCCTTAGTCTGAGAAAATGAGTTGTTTTGGGATTTTCAAATAAGATATATTGGGCCTCCACTAACGAGTATGACTTGGGCCAAATAAACTGCGATTGATATTAACAAGTATTAATCCACCAACATATTTACCCTATAAATCAATATCGTTTTCCTTTTCTTTTTCTTTTTTTGTTTTAGTTGGGGAAGAGGGACAGGTGGAATAAATTCTTAACTTCTCTCTTAATATAAAAGAGATCGACTGTTCGGATGTTCCCAAAAATTTCGTTAATAAATTCTAATGTGTTCAATACACAAGAGAAACATACAAGAAAATTCTACAATTACAAGATTATTATATTTTATTTGCGTACTATTATTATAAATGTGAGTTTATCCAATGTCACCGAGTACAGTAGCTATGGATTCTTATGATCTCAAAACAAAACAGAAAACATAGTAAAATATTGTCAACATATTAACTGATCTAAAAACAAAAAAATAGGTTATTTTAATTGCTTTAAACTTTATACTTCATATTTATTGTGAGCTCCTATCAGACAAGACCAACAGTAACTAGCGAACACAGATGAGACTTCCAGCAACTTGATCATCAAAACCAAAGTAAATAAAATATATACTAACTATTAGTTATGGCTGTTAGTTGCGTAGAAATGCGAATATAACGTTTAAACAGAATGCTACATAAAACTGAGGCAAGAATTGGACTATTTCTCCGCAAGATAATATTGTTCCGCTACAGTATACGCAGTTCAACAGCAATTATCTCCAAGATACAACGGTTTAACAAATACTAGTAGTTGCACTACTAGACGACAAGAACTACTAGATATTCGGATGCTGGCGTAAAGTGCGCGCCTCTAAAGAGCCCAATGTGACAAGTGCGACGCGATCGCAGTGCTGGACTCGATGGTTCGCACCATCCTCGTAGCATTTGGGTTAGCTATAAAATAGCTAATTAAAAACCCACTAGGGTGCACCATAGATGGTGCACACTTGATTATTCCTTATTGATGTGAACTCATTTATATATAGCTTAGAACTTTCTTATTTTTCCAATGTGGGATATAAAACTTATTGCCAACCATTAAGAATCCAACTTTGTGCATTAATTGTTCATTCATCCCACAATGGATTTGAACATATAAATACACTAAATTGATCTACACAAAATGTATATTCTAAATCTAAGTGTAGGAAAACTAGGTTTAGCCTCGTCCCGAGGATCTATCTTGATATTTAATTCACCATACATTGATTATATTCCTAGTACGCGCCTATATAATTAATCGCAACACGTAGGGTTTTCTCGTGTTTACCTTGAATCTGCTCGGGGATGAACGGATCGATCGGATCGAGACTCGTGCTTTGATCTTCCGGATCGTATCCCTGCTGCCCAATCTCCAACGCCGAGTGAGGACGATCTATGGAGAATGCTTCGAAAAATCGCCAATGCTCAAGATTATTTTCAAAATCCTCACTAAAGCTCTAGTGATTTTCGAGAATTATGAGGATGGATAATTAGGATTTGCCTCAATCTATCTCTTACCTTATATTTATAATGCATTACCATAATCCCATTAGGAAAGGATCCATGCATATCCATAAATATAATAATATCCTTGTGGGATGAAGAGAATCAAATCCTTTCCTTATACACACAGGAGGCGCCGATTTTCCTTAGCTAAAGGGCCTGGACGGGCCACCTGTGGATCAAATGCGAGGAATAAAGATGGGCCTCAAATAAATTAATTATCTTATGTTCACCTTAACATAAATTAATTTATAAACATTTATTCATGCCACTAGAGAATAAATGCCGACTTACCCTTTATTGCCGAAGGTGAGTCGGACTTGCACTTAGACATTACGAATCCCGTATTTAAGATATCGAACGTCCATTAATTATTTATAGATTCTGATCGCTTAAAATAATTAATAGCTTTAATTCTCAAGTAGTACCACTCAACCTTATTATTGTACTTGAGCTAACTCAACCTCGCAGGTTTAGTACAATAAACCTTTGAGCTCCTTAAGGGGACGCCATCATCCTAAACGGATACGGTGACTTGATACGTATAACTAGCATGACATACAAGCACCGCCACCACCCAAGACGCGGAGAATATTTGTTAGAACATATAACCTCACCCATAACAAGTCAAAGTGATGGTCAAGAACTCATACTCACCTAATACCTTATCGAGGTTTAGATCATCGAAGTCACCGAGATCTAGGTTCTTCACTACGGTCGATAGAAGAACTCATCTCATCGTGATCCTTCAATACGCCGAGACGCACTAGCACAGATAAGCAACCAAGTCAAGTCACTTTATCTATACCGCAGCCTTATACCGACAACTCGTCCTCAAGTTGTCTCGCTAGAAACTTTATATCTCATTAAGTTTCGACCAATCATACTGACTTTCGTGATCTTCTACACAATCGTATGATCTAACTTATTTATGAGATAATAGGACACGTATATATGCAATCAAGTATTCAAACCGATAGAGATTGTAATAGTGGTAACAGAAACATTGTATACAAGCTCAACCAAAACGCTTTCAAAGATACAAATCCAACAATCTCCACTTATACTAAAGCAAACTTTAGTATACAATGTGTCTCTACTAGCTATTACAAACAAAACCATCACTTTGCTTCTCCCACTTATACAAAAGTTTCCTTTATAAGTGGGTGCCATCAAGCGCAATCCAAGTCCTCTTACGTGTCCGTCGTAGACTTTTGCGGCAGCTCTTCGTGAATGGATCCGCTAGGTTATCCGTCAGATCAATCTTCTCAATCAGCACGCCACCTCGCCTAACGATTTTCGTATGACATGGTACTTTCTCTCTATGTGTTTGGTCGCTTTGTGTCCGTGGTTCCTTCGAGTTTGAATCGCACTCGAGTTATCACAAGAAACTATGATACTCTTGGGCAAACCAGTACCACATCTAGATCCATGAGGTAGTTCTTGAACCATACAGCCTCTTTAGAAGCCTCAAGCCGCTACATATTCGCTTCCATGGTAGAGTCCGCAATGCATCGCCGCTTGCACCGCCAGATACGGCCCACCTCCCAAGGTAAACACATAGCCCGAGGTAGACTTTTCTCATCACGGTCACTTGGAACCGAGTCTCAGATAACCCAAAGGCATTAGACTATCCGCATGGTAAACTAGCTCATAATCTCGAGTCCTTTTCGTGTACTTGAGTATATGTTTTATCGCAATCCAATGAGCTTGTCCGTGGTTAGATCGATATCTAGCTACTATGCCACCGTGACAGCGTATATCGGCCTCGTGCATAGATTGCGCACATGAGACTTCCTCACGGCGTAAGCGTAAGGAACTTGTCTCATTTCCTCTATCTCCTTGGTCATAGGTGATCGATCTTAGATAAAGGAACGCCATGTCCGAAAGGTAGCAATCCTTTCTTGGCGGTCCGCATACTAAAACGAGTAATCACAAGATCAATGTAAGACGCCCGAGATAAGCTCAACATTTTCTTCTTACGATCTCGTAAACCTTGATCCCAAGAATGTACGCGATCTCCTAAGTCTTTCATTTGAAACCGATCGGATAACCAACTCTTTACGCTCGATAATGCCTTCACGTTGTTGCCAACTAGAAGAATGTCATCTACATAAAGTGCAAGAAATACCACATCACCGTTAATATCTAACCGATACACACAACTCGCTAGGCAACGGGTAAATCCATAGGACTTTACCACCTCGTCAAAGCGTAAGTTCCATGATCGGAGGTTCGCTTAAGTCCATAAATGGACTTCTTAAGCTTCCATACTAGATGCTCTTCACCTTTACCACATAACCTTCGGGTCTGTCGTGATATAGATGTCTCTACCTTCCTCAAGGTAACCATTTAGAAAAGCGGTTTTAACATCCATTTGCCAAACCTCTAGGTTGAGTGGTGGCTATGGCCGTAAGAATTACGATGGACTTGAGCATTGCTACAGCTAAAAGGTCTCATCGAAATCGATGCCCTCAACTGAGTGTACCTTTCACACAAGCCCGGCTTTAAAAGCCGAAACCCTCCATCGGAATCTCTTCCTTTTGTATATCCACTTACTACCTACGGCTTCTTTGCCATCCGTAGAGGTGTCTTTCATATACATCCATAGCCCGCATGGACTCCATTTCTAAGTCCATAGCGGTGTGCCATGATCTTGCATCAATGTCTCAGATCGCCTCAGTATGTCCATGGGTCGATTATCGCCTGCTCGCTTCTCGACTAAACCAAGATTCTCTCACTAACATAAATCGCTTGGGTTGACGAACAACCCTCCCACTACGACGAGGTTCTACAGCACTATGGCAACGGTGGGTGCAGTAAACTTGTGGTTCTCTATCTTGCACAACATCTTTGGTAGGTACCACTTGACGGTCGGTATCTCGGTGGAATTCGACCCACTTCAATTTCTCAAGTATCTCGGTCTCGATCCTCCCACTAGACTCGACATCTCGCACCTTTCGCCTAATCGGTGGTAGAATACGATCATCTTCTAATTCTCAAGAATGATTTCAACTTTGGATTTATGATTTTTATGTAGTCCTCTACTAAGAATCGAGCATTAGTGCTAATAATGACCTTCCGATCCTTAGACTATAGAATAAACCACCTTCGTTCCTCTAGATAGCCAATAAATGCCTTGCGTCTTGATCTAGCCTCCAACTTGTCAACCTTCTTGTTCAAAGACACGTGTCGGATCGCCCATATCCTTATGTGGCTTAAACGGGCTTGCGTCAAACCACAACTCGAAGGGGTCTTTTCGATCGACTTGATGGTACTTGATTCAGCAAGTATGCCGCTTCTAAGGCATACCCCGTAACGAAATAGTAATGCAAGATAACTCATCATAGATCTAACCATTTCAAAAGAGTCATATTTCTTCGCCCGACACACCATTTTGTGGTGTGCCCGGTGAAGTGCGCTAGATGTAATCTCACACTTCACTAGATAGTCCATAAACTCGTTATCGAGGTATTCGCCACCGCGATCGACCGCAGATGACTTAATACTCTTACCTAGCTTCGCTCCACTTCCGCCTTAAACTCTTTCAATTTCTCAAAGCATTCTGACTTGCGGTGAAGCGGTATACGTATCCGCACTCGAGTAATCACAATGAAAGTGACAAAATACTGCGTCTCCACGAGCTTGTGTGGACATCGGTCCACACAGTCGAATGGACTAACTCCAACATTTCTTTGGCTCTATAACCCTTCGCTTTGAAGGGTCCGGTCGACATCTTACCTTCTATACAGATTCGCAGATCGGGAATGGAGTAACCGTGAGATTACCCAACGCCCATTCTTAGCCGTCCTGGATCCTATTTAGATCGATGTGACCTAATCTAAGATGCCGAGAAAAGTGGTGTCATCTTCTAAGAAAACTTCTCTTTTAGGGTTTGTAGAAGATACAACATAATTATAGGTATTATGTTTTGCGTAAATAGTATAAAGAGAATTATATAACGTACAACACGATAACTTCGTCATTTCTTATGATAGAAACACCACTATAAAAATAATGAATATCCATGAGTAAATAATTTCAAACAGAAACAAGGTTCACCGAAAATCCGCACATATAAAACGCTTTCAAAACTAAACTGTTGTCTCAAAACATAAAGAAACATCTCCAACCGCAACACCATCGACTTTCGCCACGCTGCCCATGGAGATCGTTATCTCGCCATTAGCTAGCTCCCTTGTCCGCAGGAACCCCGCAGGTGTAACAAACATGATCAACAGACGTATCTACTACCCAAGAATGGGTAGAACAAGTAGCTAAACATGTTTCACATTAAAGCAAACGCGACTCGAGCCTTGAGCATAGGGCACTTAGCCTTCCAATACCCGCCCACCGCACTGAAGCATTTGCCCTTCCTTGGTTTCTTCAAACCTCCGTTGGCAGCCATGTTCTTGCTCCCATTACTCCCACTTCTTCCATCGCCTCTACCACCTTTGGTGCCCTTTTCTTTTCCATTTTGCAACGGAAAATTTGGGTCCTTAGATGTGCTAGCAAGAGCATGTGCTCCTTTTCCCATAACTCCTTCCGCAGCCACGAGATCATTAAGCAACCGACTAAGTGTATACTCGGTCTTGCTCATGATCGCATTCGAAAGTTCTCAAAAGACTTGGGCAAGGTATTGAGGATGATATCGACCTTCGCTCGCCGTCAATACCTCCTCCCAACCGATCAAGACTATCCATGAGACGAGTCATGTGGGAGACATGTTCATGGACCGAACTTCCTTCTTCCATCTTACACGCCAAGATTTCTCTCATTGTGTGGAAGTCGACATTCCGATCCGATCGCCCAAACTTACTCTCGAGACTCGACCAAATATCGTCGCGTCTACCATCGATCGATGTCAGAATGCTGCAAGCCTTTGGACATAGTAGTCATCATATAGATTTAGCCATATTGTTCGACTTATTCCAAAGTCCGCTTGACTCGTTGTTCATTAGTCGATCGCGAAGGGGCATCGGGTTTAGAGTAGTGAGAACAAACATGTGTTCTTCAAATGATAAGAACATATTCCATGTTTCGCTTCCACTCGATAAAATTTGGACCGGATAGGGATTTTGTGCGAGCATATTGATAATCGGTGTAAGAGACATATCTCAAACGATAATGAAAACACATAACATACGATCGCATATAATTCGTGAATAATAATATTGTAACCTTTGATAAAACAATATTAATTGAAACCCAATCGCCCAAGGAATCCCACATGCAAGCCACGCGTGTGGACGTTTATACATGAAACCCTCGACTGCACTAAAATATACCTTTTAGTCGCTTAATTTCAATCCATGTCAACTTAACCTTATGACAAATGAAATTAACGATGGACCTTACTAGACCACATCACTATCGCAAGAAGGGACTTCATGGAAGTTGTACTCGAGGTGATGTCTAAGCAATGACAACATTTTTAACAAAGAAAATGAATTCTTAGAATTGGCATACTCACTCGGACCATACCGCCCAATTCAAATTCTTTTGTTATCTCATTTTATATCTATCTCTAGAGAACTTATCAAAATCGCACATGCAAGCCACGCGCGTGGATCGTTTACACATGAAACTCCCACTTCAATAGATTTAAAATGTTTTATTTAGGAATCTCATCTAACAAACTTATGATAAGCAAGGCAAGCAAGCCACGTGTGGGCGTTTACTCACGGTCGCGTATCACTTTGTTTAGAGATCAAAAAGTGGAGGTCTCGACATTTTAATGGAAAATTAATTTGTCGGGTTGCTTGCTTAGTCTTTTTGTTCAAAAGGTTTTTCCATGCAGATCACGTAATCCCTAGCATGCTTGTCATAGAACTCAACATGTAAAACATGCTCAGTAATTCTAAAATATGCTTGAAAACGCGATAAACCTAGCATGCTTACTATGCGCACTTAAATACGTGAAACACTTAAAGGTTTGTCAACGTAATTTAAACATACATAGCATGCTATCGCATAATTTAAACATCCACGACATGCAATGAACGATAAAAATAAAATAAAACGCTCATCGTGGCCCACTCGTGGAACCCGCACTTTCTTGCCTAATCTATTACATAGAATTGCAAAGTACAGAATTAAACTTCGAAAACGGGCATCGCGTGCACGGGCACGGACCGGATTCGTCAAAACTCGATTCGGGCCGGAACAATGGAACGGGCCGAACCGGTCGAAAAATCGGATCTTGGCTGAAAAATGGGTCGGTGAACCCGGCCTGTCGACCTGCAACAAACGGGCGGGTCGAAAAAAGTGGGCCGGGTCAGGCCAGGCATGCCCATGCGCGCCCAAGACCGCCACCTCCCACCTACGCGCCTGGCCCGCCGAGAAATCGCGCAGCTTTGAGGTTTCCGCCAGCACCACGACCGAGAGCGCGACTGCGTCGCCGGCGTTGCCGGGCATCGCGCAAAATCACGCGCCTGTCGCCCGCCGCCGCCCACTCCAAGCACTTTGAGGTTCCAGCGCGTCTCGCTGGCCGAGGGCGCCGAGCCGCCGAGGCCTCGCGAGATTCGCGCGCTCGCGTCGCCGCCAGCGCCGCCGAGCGCCTCGAGGTTTCCTCGCGCGCGCCCCCTGCCCGCCGAGACCTCGTTGAGGTTTCCCGCACCGCCGCCGCGACGCGTCGGAGGCCTTGCGCAGGTTCGCGCCCGCGCCCGGCCGTGAGCTCGCGACCCGGCGCCGCCCGCCCGATCCGGTGCCAACTGCCGAGACGCGCTACAGGCTGGCGCTGGTCGCCGCCGCGTCCGCCGAGGCCTCGCCGCCCGCCGCCCGTCCGTCGATGTCGCCGAGAAACGCGAGCATGGCGCCGAGCACACAGCTCGTGCCGTGCGTCCGGTTTCTCCGACGAGTCTTCATCGTCTCGTTCTTCGTGCTTTCGTCTTCGTTCTTCTTTTACAGATAAGATTTACAGAAAAATAAATCTAATCTAATCACGGATTTTCTCATGGTGAAAAACAAAACCCAACAAAAACAAAACGAGCCACGATGAACGATGATCCAACAATTAATTAAGCGCGCGTAATAATCAAACGTGAATTAATCCAACAGAGCCAAGAATCGATCCACGGCTCGATACCAATGTAGGAAAACTAGGTTTAGCCCGCCCGAGGATCTATCTTGGATATTTAATTCACCATACATTGATTATATTCTAGCATGCGTCTATATAATTAATTGCAACACGTAGGGGTTTTCTCGTGTTTACCTTTGAATCTGTCGGGGATGAACGGATCGATCGGATCGAGACTCGTGCTTTGATCTTCTGGACTGTATCCCGGTTGCCCAATCTCCAACGTCGAGTGAGGACGATCTATGGAGAATGCTTCGGAAAAATCGCCAATGCTCTCAAGATTATTTTCGAAAATCCTCACTAAAGCTCTAGTGATTTTCGAGAATTATGAGGATGGATAATTAAGGATTTGCCTTGAATCTATCTCTTACCTTATATTTATAATGCATTACCATAATCCCATTAGGAAAGGATCCATGCATATCCATAAATATAATAATATCCTTGTGGGATGAAGAGAATCAAATCCTTTCCTTATACACATAGGAGGCGCCGATTTTCCTTAGCTAAAGGGCCTGGATGGGCCAGCCCAGGGATCAAATGCGAGGAATAAAGATGGGCCTCAAATAAATTAATTATCTTATGTTCATTTAACATAAATTAATTTATAAACATTTATTCATGCCACTAGAGAATAAATCCTGACTTACCCCTTTATTGCCGAAGGTGAGTCGGACTTGCACTTAGACATTACGAATCCCCGTATTTAAGATATCGAATGTCCATTAATTATTTATAGCATTCTGACTGCTTAAAATAATTAATAGCTTTAATTCCTTAAGTAGTACCACTCAACCTTATTATTGTACTTGAGCTAACTCAACCTGCGGGGTTTAGTACAATAAACCTTTGAGCTCCTTAAGGGACGCCATCATCCTAAACGGATACGGTGACTTGACATGATAACTAGCATGACATACAAGCACCGCCACCACCCAAGACGCGGAGAATATTTGGTTAGAACATATAACCTCACCCATAACAAGTCAAGTGATGGTCAAGAACTCATACTCACCTAATACCTTATCGAGGTTTAGATCATCGTAAGTCACCGAGATCTAGGTTCTTCACTACGGTCGATAGAAGAACTCATCTCATCGTGATCCTTCAATACGCCGAGACGCACTAGCATAGATAAGCAACCAAGTCAAGTCACTTTATCTATACATGAGCCTATACCGACAACTCGTCCTCAAGTTGTCTCGGTTGTAGAAACTTTTATATCTCATTGCTTCGACCAATCATACGGACTTCGTGATCTTCTACACAATCGTATGATCTAACTTATTTATGAGATAATAGGACACGATATATGCAATCAAGTATTCAAATCGATAGGAGATTGTAATAGTGGTAATAGTGAAACATTGTATACAAGCTCAACCAAAACTGCTTTCAGTATACAAATCCAACACTAAGCTCATATACAATTTATTCCAACAATTGATATAAATATTATCCATAATCAAGAGCTGCTTTGCCTCTTCTTGGCCGATTCTACTAAAGCTTTGTACTTCTGTAGAGAAGCTGCTACTTGCATCATGTTTATCCGTTCCTCGGGAGAAAAGGCCAAACATTTCATTGCCAAATCAAAAATAGACGACACACATTGCTCATTTGCAGAGAAATGCCGATCTACTTTTGATAGCAAACCAGGTGCTATAACTTCACTCATCTCATTTTCTTGTAATGCTTTACCCACCCACTCTTTTAGGCCCATTTCCGCGCTGAACATATCATCTGTTGGCTTCTTACTCGTAAAAATCTCCAATAATAGTATTCCATAGCTGTATATATCCCCGTTTGTGGATACTTTTCCTTCTGATCCATACTCTAATCGCATCGCATATGTTTATCAAATTTTCAATTGTCAAAACATAGAAAAAAAACAATTTATTGAAATATAGTTAATATCACTTTCTATCCCAACCTTTGATACTTTTTTCAATTTTATCCCAACTTTTAGAATTTATTATTATTATTATTATCTGACTTTTACGATATTGATCTATCATTCTATTATAAGAAGTTAAGAACAATATTGGGACTTTTAAAACTCAAACTGGATTGAGGATTTTAAGCCCATGGTTTAGTAACAAAGTATTCCTCCGTCCCACCCAAGATGATCAGATTCCATTTTGGATTGTTCCATCCAAGATGGTCCATTTCTTTTTTAGGAAATAATTATATCTTCAAAAGTTGTTGGGCCTACCTGCTTTTTATCACTTTAACCACTTTATCTCTTCCCTAAATAATCATGCCGAAAAGAAATGAGTCGTCTTGGATGGGACTAAGGGAGTATATGATTAGGAAACTTATGGAACAGATAAAAGGATGTTCGAGAATAATAATTGAAAACATGACTGAATAACTCATACCATGAGTTTCAAAAGCCCTGAATCCATTTTGAATTTCAAAAGTGTGTATGTTTTTTTGGAGGATAAAATTGATAAATTGTTACAAAACTGAAAAAAGTGTGCAAGGTGGAATAGAAAGTGATAATAAGACGACTGAAATGTAATAGTTGAGAATTGTATAGATTACCTGGTGCTGCATAACCAATAGTTGCCATGGTTATAGTATGAATCATAGCTTCCCTATCCTCAAAAAGTTTAGAAATGCCAAAATCACCAAGATGAGCTGTCATATCTTCATCAAGTAGCACATTATTCGGCTTTATATCACAATGAACAACAGTAAAGGTGTGATTGTGATGAAGATATTCCAAGGCCAAGGCGATGTCTATGGCAATGTTCAACCTCTGCATCATATCCAAAACATAAATATCAGAATGCAGCCATTTCTCCAGACTCCCATTAGGCATGTATGCAAGAATCAAGGCCTTGAACTGCTGGTTGCTGCAGCAACCGAGTATCCTGATCAAGTTCCTGTGTCGAATGGTGCTCAGTATCCGACTCTCGGTATCAAAGCTCTTGACCGCTCCTTCCATTTCCATGTTGAACACTTTCACCGCCACAACACTCGTTTCATTAGCAAGTATAGCTTTGAACACTGAACCGAAGCTTCCCTTTCCGAGTAGGTTTATCTCACTAAAGGAACTCGTCCCTGCATGAGTTCTCTCTGAGATCGTCTTCCACGAAACGCCCACAGATGAAACGTCAACAGAAGTTGGGGTTTCTTTCTGTTTGCGTCTCTTTATGAGGAATATTATGATCAATACCAAAATCACAACTGCAATGAAGGGAGGCACAACATATTTCATTATCAGAGCAACAGTTTTTGATCTTGATCTTCCATGATTTCTCGGACAAGCTGGCACTTGAAATCTTGCTTCGCCAGATAGATCAGAGTTTTGAACAAAGATTCAAAACTGAAGTTGGTGAAGCAACCCCATCTGGAATCCTTCCTTGTAATTTGTTGTAAGAAACATTAATAGATTCAAGACCGAGCTTTTCAGAGAGTCAGGTATCAAACCAGAAAGAGTATTATTGGATAGATCCAGATTCCTCAAGCCTCTGACCTCTCCCAAAGATTTGGGGATGGATCCATTCAACATATTATTCGACAAAGAAAGGAATTCAAGTGATTGGCAACCATCAATTGTGTTGGGAATGTTTCCTACAAACTTGTTAGAAGACAAGTCTAGGTAATAGGTAGCTGTCAACCTTCCAATTTGATATGGAAGTTGACCACTCAAATAGTTTGAGGACAACTCCATGCTTATGATATGAAAATTGAACAAGTTGGAAGGAAGTGTGGAACTCAGCTTGTTTGAGGCAAAGAGACTCTCTGAAGGATTCAAGTCCACCCAAACATTCAGGTATTGAACCAGTGAGCATATTGCCATTCAATAATAACTCTACCAAATTACTGATTTGGCAAAGATGATGAGGATATACCCTTGCAGCTGCAGGTTATCATAAAGATGTAACTTTCCAAGTTGCTCCAGTTTTCCCATTGTCGTCGGGATGAATCCTCTGAGTTGATTCCCAGATAAATCCAAAGTTTGCAAACTGCTTAAGTTTCCAATTTCAGAAGGAATAAAGCCTTTGATGCTGCAGTTAGATGCTGAAAAAGTTTCAAGAGAAGTAGATAAATTCCCAATGGAAGCTGGAAGGATACCATTCATCACTGGATTGTGTGATATTTCCAAGTTCTTCAGATCTCGGCAATTTGTTAAAGAAGATAGAAACCCCAGTTGTTGATTGGAAGATTCAGCTCCTGTCAGATTATTTTTCCAAAGTCGAAGGACTTGAAGGTGTGTTAAAGTACCAAAGTCGGGGATTGAGCCAGTGAATGAGTTTATGTTTAATTCCAAATTAGTAAGCTGAGAAGCATTGGTAATGGAGGTGGGAATTTTGCCGCTAAGTCTGTTGAAAAATAAATAAAGCTCTTCAAGATTGGGAAGTGAATGCCCCATGTTTGAAGGAAGCCTGCCGGAAAACTGGTTCTGTTGAAGAGATAGTACCCTCAAATGTGATAAATTGAATATGGAAGAGGGGATGGACCCCGAAAGGAAATCATTGAAGGCTGCAGATAAATACTCGAGGTCTGCTAGATTACCAAGCACTTCCGGTATTTCACCTAACATAAAGTATAATTCAAATTTGATAAATTAAATATAATGCCGGACGATAAAGTGATTGAACGAAGAAGTTAATAGTGTAAAAATGTATGACAATTTGATAAATCATTCTTGTGTGAGTGGATGATTAACATATGACAATTCTAAGAATCTAGGATCCATAGAATTGCCACATATCAATCATTCACGAATATAATAGAAAATGTCACATTAGAAGGCAATAAATGATTTTAAAAAGTAAAAATGGTTGTCAAAAATATGGTGTAATTGCACAATTAATTTGTGAATTTGGACTTTTTGCCCCAAAACATGCTTTATGAGATAATTGCGAATCACCGTAAACAGGTGTGTTTATGCTGGATGAGATCATCTATCTCAACTCTATGTCTAATTCTTATTCTACGATTATTATTACTATTTTAAAAATCTTTATTATAAAATATAAAATTAAATATATAGTAAATCCTAATTAACATTTATTACAACAAAAAAATAATTTAAATATATTCATAAATATATATATTTATACTAATACATTCTGATTAGATCATTATGCTCCGATTTCAACTTAAGGGGAGTAAACTTATGAATCTGAGAATTTTGTTGAAGGAAAGTTATTGAACTGTTGCCACTGATTTTCATCACATTTTTCAATGGGTTTTAATCATTTCAGTAATATATATATATATATATATATATATATATATATATATATATATATATATATATATATATAGTTTGGTTCAAATAAGAACCATTCTTATCCTAAAAACTAAGAACCAAAATGAATTCGTTATGAAAGTTGGTGAATCGATGGGTTCGAATCCCATGAGGACGAAAATTCTATTTTTAGATTGATAATTTTTCCAATGGATTCATCAATTTTCACCGTGAATTCATCGGTTTTGGTTCTCACGTTCTCACAATAAAAATAGTTCTCACGTTAACCTCCCTATATATATATATATATATATATAGGAGATGGATCAGTAGGAATGAATAATTTGGTAGGAAATAGGAATGAATCGGGCCTTTGATTCGTTAGATCGATGGTTGAGATTTAATTTCGGTTGTGCTTCTGATTTTTGTGTTGTGTGTGCTTCTGCGAATTATTAAAAGACTAGAACCCTTCTTGTGTTACGCTACAATGAAAGATGTCTAAACTAATATATTTAGCATATGTGCTACGAAAAGATGAAATATGTGCTAAACTAATATGTGCAACATAGTAATTACGATTGTCTACACAAATATGAAAGATATGCTAGACTTACATATCTATTCCTATTTCCTACACTTATTTCCATTCTCGGAGAACCATGCCCTATATATATATATATATATATATATATATATATATATATAGGGGATGGATCACGTGAGAATGCAAATATTGGTGAGAAATGAGAATCAAGATTTAACGTATAAAGTTGTTGCACTAAATGAATAAATTTGTTGCATCAAATTTAACATATAAAGTGTAGCATTTAATATAAAGTTGTTGCACGTAATTTGGTGCAAAAATTTATACATTTAGTGCAACAACTTTATACGTTAAATGTTGATTCTCATTTCTCACCAATATTCGTATTCTCACGTGAACCATCCCCTATATATATATATATATATATATATATATATATATATATATATATAATTTGAATTTTGAATTTTTCGGTTTAAAATATATCATTCGAACCGATTCAAGATCCAAAATTTGAAAAAATCAATCCCATCCGAATCGAAAATTGAAAATCCAAACCAAATTTAAATTTCAATTTGGTTCGAACCTCATATACGGATTTGGGATATTTTCTTCACCCCTACACACAAATGTGAGATAAAGACTAAAAGTCGTGTATTTTTCAGCTTTATAAAACAATACCATTTTGAGTGTGGTGGGGAAAAAGTCCAACTTATTTCATAAAATAGCAACGACCACGTAACCCATCGGTGTGCAACGTAACACTTCGGTTCTAAAAACTTGTTCGTGTTATTTCTGGAGATTCAATGATATTTAGCTAAGGGTTGTTTTGTATTTTCGAAAGTCATGCCATTTTAAGAGCACTGGTCAAATGTCAAGCCATGCATAAAGTACAAGAATTATTTCAAAATACAAGAAACTTAGTAATGTTACGAATATGTAATGTAATAAACTAATAACAAAGTTTATAAACATACCTGCCAACTTATTCGAAGCAAGACCCAGCCCTATTAGTGAAGTGAGGTTCCCATTTGCTTTGGTATGGGACCTAAATTGTGAAATAGACAAAATCACTTACAAAATTTATAAAATGCTAAAACTATTTGAAAGATATCAAAATATAGGGAACTTAATCTTAGATTCGAGATTTAGAGTCATATACTGAACTTAAGTTTTAGTTTTATTTGGAATCTGGTTATGGGAATAAGACTAGATATGAGAAACATTTTAGGATTAAATTAGAAAAAAAAACGAATTATTCATATAACTACAGTGTTGTAATCTTTTGGTGATCTGAGTTTTAATAAATTATCTTCTCCGTCCACCAAAATCGCTCATTGATTTTGGTGGACGGGTTTTAATAAATTGTAATGAGTATAAAGTAAGTAAGTATAAAAAGGTGTGCCATTGAGATAATAAATGAATATATTAATGGATATTGAGTGCAAAAAGATGGGTCATAAGTGGTTTTTTTGTAAATAAGTAGATATGTTTAGGGTAAAAATGTAAAGTTAGTGTTTTCAAAAAAGAAAAATGAACATTTTTCGTGGACGGATCAAAACGGAATTAAATGAACGAATTTAGTAGATGGAGGGAGTAATGAATATAAAGTGAGTGGAGATAATAAATAAATATATTAATGGATAGTGAGAGTAAAAAAATAAATCATGCATGATTTTTTTATAAAATAAGTGGTAGATTGAATATTTTTTAAAGAAGTAGTAGATTGAGAACAATTAATGTTTTCAAAAAGAAAAAATACAAATTTTTAATGAATATTTAAAAAAAATTAGATACAAATTTTAGTGTTGTAAAAATAGTTATTTTTGGATGAGAGTGATCATATCATACCTGTCAAGTTGTTCCCATCAAGGTATAGATACTTCAAGGACGTGAGATATCCAATCTCCTTTGGTATGCCATCTGTCAGTTTGTGATAGGATAGCGGTGGTGTGCAATTAATTACACCAAACAACATAAACAGTTTGAATTAAAAATAGGTAGCTAGATAGATACTTCCAAGTAATTGAACTCGCCTATCAATGTAAAAGTCCGTTAAATAAGGTTCATTAATATCGTTAAATTAATGTGAAAGCTCCGTTCAATTATTATATATAGAGATACTCGTTCCGTTTCATCGAATATAATCATTTCTTTTTGACAGAATTATTTAAGAAATAAGTATAAAATAGTTAAGAGGATAAATATAGATAAGATCACACTTTTAAAAAAATAATTATTTCTTACAAAAATTTAATCAAATTGGACAAATTAACTCGAAAAAAATAGGGGATGAAGTGAGTAATTAATTACCTTTGAGATCGTTGTCATACATAGATAAAAGCGTAAGCATGCTCAATTTCCCAATTTCAGTTGGTATGTCGCCACTGAACTGGTTTTCCGACAAGCTCAGCACCTCCAGCTCTGTGCATCGGTATATACTCGTCGGAATTTTCCCATAAAATTGATTCTCCTTGAGATAAATTCTTCGGATTTTTGGAGTATTATGACACGTGTTATTTGGGAGTCGGCCTGATAGCTTGTTAGATCTCAGATCAATTTCTTCCAACACAGACATGTTGGTGAAGATACCTCTCGGCATATCTCCACTGAGGTTGTTAGATTTGACGTTTATTTTCTTCAGCCGCCGCAGTTTAGTCAGCTCAGAAGGTATGGCGCCGGTAAAACTGTTGGAGCTGACGTCGAAAGATTGGAGAAACGTTAGGTTTCCGATATGTGGAGCGAGGTTTCCCCCTAGGGCGAAGCCGGAGAGATTGAGGGCCGTGACACGGTGGTGTTTGATGCCGCAGGAGACGCCGGTCCAATAACAGACGGAAGTGTTGGTGAGCCAGTTGTTGCTCAAGACACCATTTGTGTCTAAAGTGATGCCCTTCTTGAAAGCAAGTAGAGCATCTTGATCAGTGGTTAAATCCAATGGTGTTGCAGATGATTTGAGGGGGAAGAAATTGTTTAAAATCAAAAGGAGGGAAAAAGAAAATAAGAAAGAGGTCTCCATAGAAATGGTTGCAATTGCAATTTACTTGTGTTTATGGTTTGGCGAGTTGAAAAAAAGGCGACGGGAATATATACTAGTTACTGAAAGCTAAATGAAGTGGATATATTTTGTATTCTCAAGAATCAAGTAAACGAAGAAAAGCCATCCACACCTTTTATGGGCTGCAAACTTTATAGGTAAGTCAAGTTCAAGTTATTTATCAAAATCTTCTTGTTCAACTTAAGGGAAGTGTTAACAATCCAGATTTGTGGAAGTCTTGATTGTTTCAATCAAGATTTCTTGTTAAACTTAAGGGAGCAGTGACAATAATGAATTTAGTATTTCGTACAGAGCTCTCAAGTTCGTTTGGATTAGCATCATATTCATATCTAGCAAAAATGCAAATAGGTGCAAACTACTAGTACAACTATACTAGGTGTGTTTGTTTATAGAATTTTGAGGTTTTGTAGGTGTTAGAAGAATAAATAAACTTGATTTGATAAAAAAAAAATTATTTAGAAACATCTCAAATAAATGAGAGAGTAAAGAAATGGAAAGAATGTCCTAGAAGTTAAAATGCACCTGTGAAGTGAAGTGAAGAAGTAAAAGAGTAGTTTGCAGTAGCCATTCCTAGTCAATAGTCATTACTTGCTTCTCTCCAAATTAAATGCAAAGTTTCTCTTACACATGCACGTCCACTCACACACTGTGAACTCACAAATCACTCACAAATGAAATCCTCCAAATTATATTCTTCCACATTTTATTCTATATTCTCCAACAGTGAAGGTATTTAATGATATTTAAAGTAGTAGGCAATTATGGTTATAACAGATAAGACTTTGTTATTCTTCATTTTCAACACTATAAATGAACAAGCATTACTTATGTATAACTTTTCCAAGCGTTGGTGATGGAAGCCATGATCATGCACGGACATGGAATTCATCTTCCAGATTTATCTCTTGATAAAAACTCATGTGCTCTCCCGCATCATGTGCTCGTAAAAATATGACACTTCTTATAAATAAAAGTAACAGTTATAAATAAAAATAATAGTCATAAATAAAAATAAAAATAACAATTATTATGAATAACAGTGTCCGTTCTTATGATGAATAAAAGTAACAATCTTGTAAGATGATAAAAATGGAATGCATATATGTAGGTGTGTATATGTCTAAGTATCCACTCCACGTCTTCATTAAAATATCGAGTCAAATAAGTCGAGGAACAGTAAACACCAAAAACTGATCATGGGAAGGTTATGCTTTTGTGCATTTTGCTTGTCGAAAAAAATAGGTATGGTGTAGTTACTAAAAATTAAAAATTGTAGTATAGTTGCAATATTAGAAAAGTCATGTTCTATTTGCAACTTTGGTAAAAGATTGAGTTAAATTTTGCAATTAACCCTGAAAAAAATGTGAATGGACTTTATCTTGTACTAAGAAAAATCCAATTTTAACTCTGCAAACTTATCCATCTCAGTCCAATAAAAAAAAAACTTATCTATCTACATTAAAAAAATACATATGCATGTGCGCAAACAAATTAATTATTAAACACAGAGTACGTTTGTCGTTATCTTTGTTCTTAGAGATCAACTTGCAACAAAATCCAAGAATAAAAATGGTGGATGAGTTTGTTTAGCATCGAAAAACAATACTTGCATGTGCAGATGTCAGCTAACCTCTCCCAGACAAAATATCGGCCAATGTCACATTACGTTAACCTCGTTCTTCACAATATATATTTTAATATCACAATTTGTTGTATTTTTTTCTTTTAAGTTGAAAGAGGGGAAATCGGCGGAAATTAGATCTAAGATTAACTAAATGAATGATTATGATTGATTTTCATTATGAATAATGTATATTATGATAATACATCACCCTCATGTTAAATTTTCTTACTTCATATATATGTTGCGAGAAAGTTTTATCAACTGAACTTGATCGCATTTATATTTCGTACATCCAAAGTGTAGAATATATGCAGACGAAAATTCTGCTTGCAACAGGGATGATGACTTAAATTTTTCTAATTCACTTCATTGACCTAAATCATAAGTTTGCGACACCACCATTGACCTAAAATTATATATATATATATATATATATATATATATATATATAGGAGTAGGTTCAAATAAGCACCATTTTAATATGAGAACTAAAACCACGAAAATTATTTATGAACAAAATGAATTCACTATGAAAGTTAATGCATCCATTGTGAAAGTTTACAATTCAAAAATCGAATTTTTACCCGTGTTCAATCCCATGAGTGTTAAAATTTATTTTTTGGATTCGTAATTTTTACAACAAATTCTCTCTCTCTCTCTATATATATATATATAAATATGGGGTTGTTCGGTGAGAATACCTATAAGTGTAAGAAATAAGAACATATCCACATATTTAGCCCATATCAACGGTCCACACAGAAGGAAATTTAGTTAATGATTTCATATTTTATTTTATTAAATAATTTGAATGAGGGTAAATTTGGTATAAAAATAAATTATTTTCTCTGTCACAACAGACATAAATCTCGTCACTTCCCGATAATCTCGCCACTTACTGAAAAGTTAGGAATTTTATAATCTGTCCAATATAATGTTGCACAAACTAACCATTGTATAACACATATTTAATAAATATGTGGCACACATTACACAAAACGCAACATAATTTATTGTTGCACTATCTACACTTTCTATTGCACATACATAATACAAACAATGTACATATGTGGCACACATTACACATAAATTGTTGTACAACAAATACTATAAATTTATTATACCCGTGCAACAAAAAAAATAATCTATCTAAAATAAGAAGTTACAAGATAGATTACAATAAATCCCTAAAATCAACCAATCACATCCGTTCCTTTTATCGTTTGAATTCGTTCCATTTGAATCATAGTACGTCACTTTTGGCATCTTAACATCGTATAATAGAGCTCTGCAGGTCTTGTACTCCGTTCTGATATCGCAGGATACTCTGCAGATATGCTTCAACACATGAAAAGTCAAACTCCCAACCTTTATATAAGTTTGTGTTTCTTCAGTAGGGTTGACTCCGTATTTCTTTTTTTTTTGGTATCATGGGGAACCCGCAGCCGCTACCTTAGGTGCCTTGGGTAAACCCCACGGTCCGCAAACCACACAGACGGATAAACCACACTTGAAAACCAGTGTGATGTGCTCAAACCCATAGAAGCGTTTGGTGGGGTTCGAACCTGTGACCTCTCGACCACAGGAACCCACCTTAACCATTGGGCTATCCCTAGGGGACTAACTCCGTATTTCTTAAGTATATTTGACTTGGGGTCTTTTCAGTAGAGTCGGCTTCGTCTTTCTTCTGTAGGATGACTGCATATTTCTTCAAGATCTTTGGACTCCGAGTCTTCGATGAACACTTCGGTGGCGTTCAAACAGATTCTTCTTTTCTTCTACTGATCTTGACTTCTTCATCTTCAGTATCACTGAGTATTTAATCTTCAGTCTTTGACTTTGTCATCAAACTTCACTCTTCAATAGCACTGTGCTTTAGTATCAATGCGCTTCAATCTTTAGTAGCACTGCATCCTTTAGTAGCAGTAACACTGGTACTGAAATTCTATCAGTACAATAGCTTCAGTATTGCTTTTGAACTCCTTCATTATTAAACATCCATACTGATGATTCTTCTGCTGAAACCAGTAAATATAAAAAGCTCACTCCCTAACATATGAGCAACATTATATTACGTCAACAGGGTAAACATCAAAGGGTTTAGAAATATAATCAAAACATTAAATAATGACAAAACTTTCCTAATAATGCATATAAAAATGATCGAATAGAAATCATTCTTATTCTAATAACTAGAAATCATCATAATTGTAATAACTAAAAAACATTATATTATGCATAAAAAAGCATATGAAATAAATAAAATATAGTTTTATACATGAAAATGCATAGTATTGAGAAAACATTATCTTATGAGTAAGAAAGCATATTTCATTTGAAAAATACATCTGTATCATTCATTAATCAAGATTTACGGACGAAATTGGTTTCTAATTCTAGTTTTTAAATTTTTTCAATATCAATCACTATCATTTTAAAATTTCTTATCATTATTCAACTCTAATTATTTATTATTGTAAATTTTTTGAATTACGTGCAACGCACCGACTTTATGCTAGTATAATTAAAAGAAGACCAGTGTTCACAATGCTTCCCCAACTAATCACTCAATTTAGATAAGCAACATGTTAATAGCCAATTGAGATTTAAAAGTATTTATATATATGATTTTGTTATCTTAAACTGATAGTTAGCTAGAACTTTACTAAAAACTAAGAAAAGAATCAACCCAAGCTGGCAGGCTGCATCCTCTATTTAATCTTTGCACATGAACGTGATACATCTGTTATTGTATATAAAAGATCGTCACATGTCAAATAAATTTGAAAACCTGTCAAATTTTATTCATTAAATTTTTATTTTACTTTTTATACATGCAAAATATCTTACAATAAGCGAAACTTAGGGGTTTTGAAATATTTGGTATGTGGGGATCATTCGTAAATTTCATAAAAGATGTATAATAATTCAATAGAACTTTGCTTAAACTGCGATAACAAATGCTATTCGTTCAGAGTATACGTCAAGATCATGCATGCAGAGAATTAGAAAACGGAGAAAGAGAACAAAACACCAGACAGGAAAAAAGATTTATTTTGATATAGTTGTCTGGTTTTTATAATTGCATTTTGGAAATACTCGAGGAAACTTATCGACGAGACTATTTCTTGTGGCCCATATATTTATGGTTTTTACGAAGAATTATTTCATTCTCTCCTACAGCACAATTTAAAATAGATAAATAGAAGAAAATTGACCGGAAGTATGTATACTTTTGTTTATTATATTGCTAGTTGCTTTAAATTTTTATGAATTCAGAATAGAATTTTCAAATAATCAACACGCAGTTGTCCTAATTTTCAATTTTAATGATTCTGAAGCACTGAAAGAGTTTCATATCTAGAGCTGTAATGCCCCAACCGAATAAAACTGGTTTATGAATAATTAAATCCTTAATTAGGGTTTTCCCATCAGTAATTAAAAGATTAAAAGATCGGAGATTAATCTCGAGTAATAGATAATGCAACCTTCCCTGTAATTCAAAACCGAATAGAAAGTTAGCTTTTAAGTTTTTGGATTGATAGGTCCCATTGGATACGATCTGGTGTGAAGGGTACACCAGTAAGGCAAATTTAAAACTTTTTTTTTTCTTCAAGACTAATTGGCTACGGTAGTAGGCCGTCGAACCGCTGATCAAGATTAATGATAGTAGTCTCGATCGTTCGTATAAGGGTGCCTTGAGTAGAGTGATATCAGTTAACAAAACTTATTGATTGCGAAGATAGCCTGTTTGTTGGACTGATAATTGATGTGCTTGGGGAATATAGTGGTTACTGGTTTCCCTTAGAAAACTGTTTCATTAAACTTGAGTTAGATAGAGCTTAGTCAGTTTTCAGTTTATCTCTTTCAGTATCGAAGTGATACTGATAAGAATATTTCAAATAAAGAAGCGGTGACAATAATGAATTTAGTATTTCGTACAGAGCTTTCAAGTTCGTACGTCTGAATAATGTAATATCTTGTCTTTCACTTTTCTAGATTAGCATCATATTCATATCTAGCAAAAATGCAAATAGGTGCAAACTACTAGTACAACTACACTAGGTGTGTTTGTTTATAGAAGTTTGAGGTTTTGTACATGTTAGAAGAATAAATAAACTTGATTTGATAAAAAAAAAATTATTTAGAAACATCTGAAATAAATGATAGAGAAAAGAAATGGAATGAATGTCCTAGAAGTCAAAGTGCACCTGTGAAGTGAAGTGAAGAAATAAAAGAGTAGTTTGCATTAGCCATTCCTAGTCTACTACTAGTCAATAGTCATTACTTGCTTCTCTCCAAATTAAATGCAAAGTTTCTCTTACACATGCACGTCCACTCACACACACTGTGAACTCACAAATCAAATCCTCCAAATTATATTCTTCCACATTTTATTCTATATTCTCCAACAGTAAAGGTAATTACTGATATTTAAAGTAGTAGGCAATTATGGTTATAATAGATAAGACTTTGTTATTCTTCACTTTCCACACTATAAATGAACATGCATTACTTATGTATAACTTTTCCAAGTGTTGGTGCATGGAAGCCATGATCATTCACGGACATGGAATTCATCTTCCAGATTTATCTCTTGATAAAAACTTATATGTGCTCTCCCGCATCATGTGCTCGTAAAAAAATGACAATTCTAATAGATAAAAGTGATAGTTATTAACGAATAAAAGTGACAGCTATAAATAAAAATAAGTGTTATAAATAAAAATAATAATTATTATGAATAACAGTGACCGTTCTTATTATGAATAAAAGTAAGAATCTAGTAAGATAATTAAAAATGGAAAGTATATATGTAGGTGTGTAAAGTTGTTGACCGCACGCATCATTTTAGGAATAAACCTTTGATTTCTACCCGTGTACTTTTATTTCTTTTTATAGCATCTTTCTGACAAAGCATTAACTATGAGGTTGATATCATGTGCACATGCATTATAACTTCTAGATGAATTAATTCAAATCATTTGACATAAATAAATCCAAATAAATTCTAAGTGTTTAATGCATTAGTCATACATTGATTTCAGTATGATTTACCAGTATGACATTGACGACCGCCTAAAACCCGTCGTTAAAGGTCCTAGGCGCGTCAAGATACTATTTATAATCTCCTTCAACTTGAACACATAGTTTCGTATATGGCAAATTAAGGGGTCGAACCCAAGAGAGCTAGTTGTGTTGTTACTCGAGTTGTCACAGTTTGAGTAGGAGATTGCCCAGAGGGCAAGGTATCAGTCAGGTTGACGGTCTCAGTATAAATGTGCTGAAAGATAGATCTTGAGAAGAAAGTGAACTGAAAACTAAACACAAGATAAAAGTTAAATAACAAGTAGTTGGACCAAAGGTTCCGCACGTTGAGATGCTGGTCAAGATGTCGGTCATAGGTTCAAAGGTTTTCACCATGAGTGTATGTCTTTGGTTAAAGGTACCAAGGGGTAGGCGCCTTTTGGTAAATCACGCACACGTGCCCCCACCCCAGCCTTGCCCTTAGATTTTAAGAAAAGTACAGAGACCCCCACCTTGCCCCCTTGCCAAGACGCTCTCCCTAGGAAGACACTTCACTCGGGTATCCCACCCCAACAGCTTGACTCACTAGACAGTCCAACTAGCCACAACCGGTCCAAGGGAGTGGCTCGCAGCCCTTTGTCCAAGGCCGACGGCTACAATCACCCACTCCAGTCGCACTTCCCGGGACAAGGAGAGACTCGATGTCTTACTCCGGCTATTGCTTGTAGCTACCCCTCCCCTCAAGGCTACCGGTCGAGTTAATGCTCAAGGAAATGAATAACATGGGTATCAAGGCCTAGAGCTTCGGGAACACACACTCACGGTTCTAAGGATGTTTTGACCTCACGACTCTTATGACCTTGACTCAACGTGCTTCACCCCGAGCCCAACCAAACCGACTACTCACGCATAATCGACATAAACACAAAGGCAATAAACAAGAACATAAACGAAACCACACTTGAATATAAAATCAAATGCAAAGGTAAAGCAGTCTCTGGCAAGCAGTTGCTCGAGCAGAGATAACAAAATACATAAAATAAAGGTTGCCCGTAGGACTTGTTTATCTTCCTCACCAATCACTCATGAAAACCAAAGTAAAATGAAAGAGAAAAGTGCAGAGAGAATTTTGGACTTGATGCCTCCACTCTGAAATTCGAATTATGTGAAGTTGTGTTGTTGGGAGCCTAAGTGTACTCCTCTTTGGCTTGGTCAGCGCGCGTATCTCTAGGTGATAGGTGCGAGGTCAGCAGCTGGCTCGGGTTCTGGACCATCGATGGAGACTCCTCTGGCTTCAGCTGGACAGGTTTGTCTCTTCTCAACTGCCATAGCTTTGACCTTTCCCTTTTCGACAAAAATCAAACAGGCGGCAGAGAAGGACCTTGCCCAAAATCTTCCCATTTGCGTGCAAGTCTGCCAGAGTTCTTGTTTGCGTCTCCCAACTGCATCCTGAGTTTACCTCTGTCCCCTACGTCATTCCTCATCCTTTTTCCTGCTCTTCCTTGTCTCGATCATCCTCTTGGCATCATGTCAGCTCGTTGACCAGGCTCAACCCCCGCACGGTACCGTATCTTGGCAAGATGTCAGAATGCCTTGCCAAGGTAATCTTCGGGATTTTGCCTCTCTCACAGGAGGTGGCCTGATCTTGCCCAAGGTCCGTCTCAACCTGCAACACCCCAAAGCGTGTCCTCCTAGACATAGACACATACAAAGAACACACAAAAATGCGCTCTTTCTAGGGTAAGGACTACCCCAAAAAGAGCACGAAAAGCGGTCTCGTCACACTCACACACTTGAACCACGATTGTCCTCAAGCGTGCAAACATTCCTTGCCCAAAAGAAAAGCAAAACACACAAACAACACACGCAAAAACCAGCAAGGATAACATGAAAACATAACAAAGATAATCTGGCACAGACGATTAATACAGCTATGTATAAAGGTCAATCAAGATCGGGGCAAAGCAAGTTTGTGGAAGTTCCTCTCAAGCACTCAAACACTCTGTGTTTAGGGTCTCACGCTCAATGATGACTTGATCAAGGAAGTGCCATATGCTTGCCTGCCGTCTATTATCTCTGCCCTATAGCTTGGTCTAAGTTCTCTATCCTTAGGTCTTTTAGGGTTGTATTGAGTGGCTTCTTAGCAAAGTAGGAAGTATTTAAGCTTTGGGTAAGGTTGTCTTGACTTAGGTCTTGGGCAGAAGGTTTTCCCATTTCCCTTGGCAAGATACTTATGGGCCTGAGCATACTTTATATTTTTGGGGGAGACTTCTTTTTCTCTTTATATATTTTTTATATCACATGTTCCCCTACCCTTTTTCTTTTCTACACATTTTGAATTGGAATACATTTACCCAATTTTCTCAATTTAAGCTTTATGCTCGGCTGAAGGCCAAGGCATCTAATGTTTGTGTTTTGCCCAGAATGCTGCCCAAGACATACATATCCCTCCCCTATTCTTCATCTCTCAATCCCTAGGTCAGGGAAGAGCACAAGGTGATTTAAAAGAAAACGAACAGCTCAAAAGGGGGCTAGCAAAGGATACATATATCTAGGTTTATGTTCATTGTTAACCATGGCTATGAAAAGAAAGCCTAAATCATCTAGAGCACTTAGACCTACAGCAGTTGGGCTTTGATCAAGACAGCAGGCAAATTCTAGCACAACCAAGTCAAGCATCCGAATAACACATAGAATAGAAATCATGCTTGTAATGATAAAGCATATGGGCTCAATTTCTCACAGGTGTGCATGCTATGCCCTTTTTTCTGTCATACTAACCTCATTGAAACATAGCTAAACATGTATTACAAAGTCTATGCAAAGATCATAATCATCATGCTCATCTCAAACGTGCTGGTCAACACACACAACAAAAATAGGGGGCCTGACGAGCCCATGTTTTGTGCACTTTTTTTTGTGTCTTGTCTAGGTCTAGATCGAGTCTTTTGTGTCTTTCTTGTTGTGTTTTGTGTCTGGGAGGACACACTGGTCTGCAAGGGCAAGGCAGGGTAGAAATGGGCAATACGGAGTGGAAACTTGTTTGGCGGGCGAACTGAGATACGATTGCACCCCGATGGCACAAGGAGCTTAGCTCACAATCAGGGCATCCAACCCCAGTAGTTGTTCCGTTACACGGCGTGACCTCCTTACAAACCGCACAAGTTCAATCTCCAAAAGGTTAGCTAATGGGCAAGCGGAAGTGAAAAAGAGAAGTAGAAACCAAGAGAAGTGAGAAGGAAGAAGAAGGAAAAGAGAAGACAGAGAGATAGGTGATGGGCAAGACAATGCTGATCACTAAGGCCAGATCCCATAAAATCTGGAGAAGATCATCTCAAATCCCTCTGGGCAAGGAAACAATGCCGATCAGCAAGGAAACCCTAAGGGATTATCCAGCCCATGGGCCATCACCATCGCCGATCTCTCTCGGCCTATATATATGAGATGAATGCGCGTCTTGCGGACATCATCATTCACACAGCTTTTAGTTCTTTTCGCATTATCACCATCACCACCACATACATTAAGTCCCTTCGGGGCAAACGCTTTTATTCGCTTTTCGTATGTTTGTTGGCGGCACTTTGGGCTCGCCGTTTGTTTCATTCAGTAATAGTAAGTTCTTCTTTTTCATGATGGTTTCAATTAAGCTGTTGCATGTTTGTTTATTTTATGTTTAGCTAAGTCTTTATTCGGTTTGGGTATAACAAAGTGAAGCATGATTAATATAATTCGAGAGGTCTAAGTAGGGCATTACGATCCGCATGCGTGTGTTCCCAAGCACTAGGTCCGAGCAATATATAACTTAATCAAACTCGTGTGTTAGTCGCGAATAACATAGTGGGCAAGGAGGTTGCAAGTAATAATTGGATTAAGGTGTCGGGTGTCCACCCCAAATAGTACGATTGGTGTGGGCGAGTTGGAGTAGTCTTAGCACCGCCTTTGCCAACACGGGTCTGCATCAGATCATAACGCCGCATGTAGGCTTGCATGTCTTGAGGTGTCTCGTGCGTGGGCATTCTGGGTTAGATGGTTTGCATAGGGTGTCCCTTGCATTTCTTTACACAGAAAGGATAGATTTGGAGGGATGTGTCGTCGGCGTGACGCGTGACAATGGGGTCACGACGTATGTCTCTTATAACCGGTTGATGCATGTCATGTAGTGAAAACCTTTGCACCTATGACCGAGTGTTAATCATCTTCACCAAGTTGTTGCCCAAGCTAGATTTGTTTTATCATTTGATATTTCATTTGAGTTTGTTTCAGGTTACTTTAGCCTTTCCTATTTTGATTAGAATAATTACACCAACCTCATTTCTTTTAAGTGACATCGTGACATTAGAGATTGCTACACCAACTCCTCGTGGGATCGACCCTATACTTATCGCTGGCTACGCCTGTGATGGGCAATAGGTTATAAATTTATTTTGAACGCTAAACAATAGCGTGTCAAAATTGGCACCGTTGTCAGGAGAGTTGCGCATTTCAGTAGTAATCTCTATTTCTTGTGTTTATACTGCTTTCTTTATTGTATGCTACGACCTAACCTTGCAGGGGAGAACGGAGAACTTTTGTACGATCCTGAGATCGAAAAGCACGCAAGGTGGAGGAGAGCAGCAGTACAAAGGGCACGACAAGCAGCAAGGGCAGCTAACCGAGAAGAAAACCCGAAGGGCAATACGATGGGTGACCAACCGCAAGTAGAGCGAACATTGAGGGAAATGGTGTTCCCCAACAACGTAACCCGAGGCCAACAGGCATCACTTATACCCGCGATAAATGGCAACTGGGAGATGAAGCATTCATTCATCCAAATCCTCCCCGATTCAGTGACATGCCCGGGAGGATCCACAAAGGCATTTACAAGACTTGAGATGGCGTGTGGAACTATCCGCCAATGAAAACCTTGGAGAGTATGTGAGATTAGTATCATTCCCTTTTCTCGCATGATGGGGCAAGAGAATGGCTCACACCTTGTCCATTGGAAGTGTGACCACTTGGGCACAATCGCACTGTAAGTTCCTCGAAAAGTACTTTCTCCGCCGCATTCGTAACATGAGGAAAAGGATAAGTAGCATCAAAATGGGCACGGGGGAAACCTTTTATGATTACTGAGGAAGATTTAAACAGTTGCAGGCGAAATGCCCTCAACATCAAATTCCAGACCATGATCCAATCCAATATTTCATGGCGGGTTAAGGGCAACGAGAGAAAAATTGGGTGAATGCGGCTTGTGGAGGTTCGATAATGAATAAAGTTCCCAGTGAGGCCTTTAGACTATTGGGCGAGATGGCCGAAGAAAATAGAGACGAATGAGGAGAAGTTCTGAGGCAAGCCGTCGCTACTTCTTCAGCCGTGGAAACCAAGCTGGATAAACTTTGTAACCTATTCGACAAGTTCATGACCAACACGGGACCGTGGCAAAAGAAAGCTAAAGTGTGCCAATCTGTGGCCGCGACACATCACACGGATCAATGCCCCACCCTTTATGAAGAAGAAGAAGTCAATGCAGTGGGTCAAAATGGGAATGAACAATACGAACAGAGGAGATATGATCCAAACTCCCAAACCTATAACCCAGGATGGAGGAACCACGAAATTTTAGGTGGTCTAACAACCAGCAAGGGGCAGGACAACAACAACAGCAATACAAGAATAATCAGCGTGACCAAAACGGTGGGCCATCATTGGCCGAACTTGTACATACCATGGCACGAGAGAATGTGAAGGCTCAACAAGAGAACGAGAAATTCAAGGTTGAGATAAGGGGAGCCCTCCAGAGCCTTGGAAACAAAGTTGCCCAATTGACGACCGTCGTAACGCGTCTTGAGAAAAAGCAAGAAATTTTACCTCCACAAGTAGAGGTAAACGAGCTCGCCCAACTAAACGCTGTAGCCTTAAGAAGCGGGAAGAAACTACCAGAAAAAGTTTCATGCCTAAGGACGTCGTAGTCATACCTGAAGTAGAAGATCTCACAGATCACATTGATCAAGACGAAGATGATCATGTGGAACTACCCAAGGAAAAAATGGAAAAAGAAGATGCAATCATTGAGCCAACCTATGTCAAACCTAATCCTAAGGTTTGACCTCCCATTCTAGGCAGATTGGCCAAGAACCGCAGAGAGGAAGAAATGAGTGAGATGTATCGCGTGTTTCAAAAGGTGGAAATTAATATACCGCTCATCACCGCTCTGGACACGATGCCGAAGTGGGCAAAGTTCATGAAAGAATTGTGCACAAGAAAGGTGAAATACAAAAATGATGCAAAATTTCAAGTGGAAGAAAATGTATCCGCAGTCCTGCTGCGGAAATTGCCCGAGAAGTGTGGAGATCCAGGGATGTTTTTCATTCCCTGCGTTATAGGCAAGACGAGGATCGAAAGGGCCATGCTGGATTTGGGGGCATCTATAAACGTCATGCCCTTATCAATGTTCAACGAGTAGAAAATAGGGGTCCTGAAGCCAACACGAGTGGTTATCCAATTAGCAGACAGGTCCAACGTCTATCCAGAAGGAATCATCGAAGACGTATTGGTCAAAGTAGAGGAACTCATATTTCGCCGGATTTCACGCTTCGGATATGGGCACGATGGGTAACAAATCCTCGGTCATGTTATTAGCGAGACTATTCATGAAGACGGCCAAACGAGGATTGATTGCGACACGGGCAAGTTAACCTGTGAATTCGACGGCGAGACGGTGACCTTTAACATCTTCAAGGCCATGGAGCATCCGAATGATATTGAAGTCGTGGAATTCATCGATCACATTAACCCATGGTGGGAGACATCCTGCCCGAGATAGGTTTGCAAGACCCCGAAATGTACCATTCAAAGTGGACTTGAGGAGGAAGACGCTCACGGAGAAACAACTTATGGGCAATGTCGGGAGGCCTTGTTTTATTTACGGAGCGAACCCGAGGGACTCAAGTGGTCAATATACCAGAACATGCCCAAGTTGAAGGAAGAAGAAAAGCTCGCCCCATCCCTTATGAGAGCTCCCAAACTCGAGCTAAAGACTCTTCCTCATCACTTGAAGTATATATTTCTAGGGAAGGACGACACCTTGCCCGTGATCATCAATGCTAAACTGAGTCCGAATCAGGAGGAAGCTGTGAAGAATGTTATTGGGCAATACAAGGAAGCTATTGGATGGACGCTGGCCGACATCAAGGGCATCAACCCATCTATATGCGTTCACAATATTTTAATGGAAGAAGAAGCCAAACCGATACGCGATCAACAAAGAAAGTTAAACCCAGCTATGAATGAGGTAGTCGTGAAGGAGATCTTGAAGCTACTTGACTTAGGCATCATATATCCCATATCGACAAGAATGGGTTAGCCCAAGACGCCAGCCCAAGAAGTCGAGCATTCGGGTAGTGAAAATGAGAAAGGCGAATGATCCCAACGAGACTCCAAATAGGTTGGAGAATGTGTATCGACTATCGAAAGTTCAACACAAGAACCGAAAAGATCACTTCCCATTACCTTTCATTGACGAGATGTTGGAAAGGTTAATGGAAACAAATTCTTTTGTTTTTAAACGGCCTACTCGGACTACATGCAAACTGGTTGCCAAGATGATCGGGATAAAGCCACTTTCACATGCCCATTCGAATATTTGCCTACTGTGAGAATGCCTTTGGCTTGTGTAATGCCCTGTGGACATTTCAACGATGTATGATGAGCATCTTCTCGCACCTATTGGAGAAATGCATCGAGGTATTCATGGACGACTTTACCGCTCACGGTAATAATTCGAGGTTGTTTGACGAATTTGGAGGTAGTCCTACAAAGATGTGTCGAAAAGAACTTGGTCCTCAATTATGAGAAATGTCATTTCATGGTACAAGAAGGGATTGCTCTTGGGCACGTGGTGTCTGAAAGAGGAATAGAAGTAGATATCATTGCCAAATTACCCTATCCAGCCTCAGTAAAGCAAGTGCGAGGTTTCCTTGGGCACGTTGGATTCTACAGAAGATTTGTGAAGGACTTCGCGAAGATCGCCCAGCCCATGACACGACTACTTCAGAATGATGTACCATGGGAATTCAATGAAGAGTGTAAGATGGCTTTTGACACTCTGAAGAACAACTTAATCTCAGCACCGATAATCCAGCCCCTTGATTGGGGCATGCCGTTTGAAGTTATGTGTGATACAAGCGGGTACGCTGTGGGAGCCGTCTTGGGACAACGAAGAGGAAAAGAAAGTTATGCTATATACTATGCCTCGAGAACTCTCAATGCCGCCCAATGCAACTACAGCACAACCGAGAAAGAGCTCTTGGCGGTCGTCTTTGCCTTTAAAAAATTTTGATCATACCTAATCGGGGCCAAGACAATCGTCTACACCGATCACACCGCCTCGAGATACACGATGGCCAAGAGGAGTCAAAGCCACGATCGATCGATGGATCCCGCTCCAAGAGTTCGATGTAGAAATCAAAGACAAGAGTAGAGCACAAAACCTTGTGGCCGACCATTTGAGTAGGATTACGAAGGGGAAGACCTCGTGCCCATTGCGGAGACTTTCCTCAAGAACATCTATACTTCATTCGTGGCACGACGGATTTCGAACCATGGTATCTGAGGCGTGGTGAATTACAAAACCACCGGAGAACCCTATTGGGCTCACTACATATCAAAGAAACAAGATCAAAGCGATCGTCGCGCGCTACATATGGGATGATCCCTACTTATGGAGAAAGTGTGCCGACCAAGTCCCTGACGGTGCGTGCGAAACTAAGATCAAAGACATTCTAAATCACTTTGTTACTCTAAAGAATGTGGAGGTCACTTTGGGCACAAGAGAACAGCGATGAAGGTGTTAGGCAATGATTCTTCCGCCCACGATATTCAAGGATGCTTATGAGCTATGTAAGCAATGTAAGGAGTGTCACAGGAAGGAAATATCACGGGAGAAATGAGATGCCCATGATACCTATCCTCCCGTCGAAATCTTTGATGTATGGGGATGGACTTTATGGGACCATTACATGAGCTCAAGGGTAACGATACATCCCGCTTGCGATGGACTATGTTTCAAAATGGGTTGAGGCAAGGCAAGTGTCACCAATGACTCAAAGGTGGTTTCAACTTTTCTCAAAGCTAATATATTCAACCGGTTCGGCGTGCCCAAGGCAATTATCAGCGATCAAGGAACCCATTTCGCAACATTACTATTACCAAATTATTCGAGAAGTAAAGTGAAACCCATCGGGTAACCACAATCTACCATCCGTAGGCCAATGGGCAAGCGGAGTTGTCCAATGTAATCATTAAGACCATATTGAGGAAGGTAGTGGGACCTGTGGTGGACCTGGAGCACTCATCTTGATGACACGCTATGGGCGCATGTAATCGCATACAAGACCCCTCGGGCATGTCACCGCATCAATTGTGTTTGGCAAGATCGCCACCTACCAAGAGAACTAGAGCACGCAGGCATTTTGGGCAGTAAACAAGCTCAACTTTGATTGGGACCGTGATGGCCAAGCTAGAAAACTTCAACTTCAAGAGCTAGAGGAGATAAGGCTAGAGGCCTATGACAATGCCGTTCTATACAAAGAAAGATTTAAGAAGGTACACGACCGTCTCATCAAAGCCAAGGCATTCAAGCAAGGGCAATTGGTGCTTTTATACCAGTCTCGATTTAAATTAATGTCAGGCAAGTTAACAAGCAAGTGGTGCGGACCATATGAAGTCAAAACTCAATTTCCGAATGGAGTTGTCGAGGTCGTAGACCTGAAGACAAGGAAGACCTTCAAGGTCAATGGACAGCGTCTGAAGGCTTACTATGGGCATCACGAGATAGATCCAGGGGAACTGCATCAAGTGCAAACCCCCAACGGTGAAGAGTAATGAAGAAGTTTGGTCGAGCCATGACGATAACCAAGGCGCTGACCAGGAGGCAACCTGGTATTTTTAATTTGCTTTATGTTTTTATTTTTATTTTTTATTTTTTTATTTTGGCTTTGCCTTCGTTTTGCGTGTGGTGTTGTGTTGGTATAATTACAGGGACAGGTTATGATCATGATCGAGGTGAGCAAAGTGAGACACTTCACTTTCTTACAAGCTCAGTGGGCAAGAGGGTAAGCTCTAGAGTGTGCGACATGCGGTTTTCAGAAGAAAGGACGTAACCGCCCATCACCTAGCCACTCCATCATTAACTCCCTCTCCCACGTCGCCTAAACTCTGCAACTTCTCTCTCTCTCTCTCTCTCTCTCTCACGATCAAACCCTTAAGAAAGAAGCCCCTTTCCTCTTCCCAAAAATGAGCACCCGAAGAACCAGAGCCAAGAACACCACAAAAATCTCTGATTTTCCCTCCGAGCCAAAGAAGATCACCAAGCCTGAAACAAAGATGGCCACCCCCTCTGAAACCCCTACCACTCCCGAGATGCCCAAGAGCCCATCTCCAGTGAACTTTGATGACTTAGAAAAGATAATTGAGGAGACGGTGCCTTCACCCATAATGGAAATATCGGAAGAACCAACAAGAGAGACGACGGAAAAGCCCAAGAAGAAGAAGGCCAAAGCGGTGAAGGAGAAGGCCACCCCGGTGAAGGAAAATGAGGAAACCTCAACTAGGACAGAGGAATCCGCCTCGGATGAAGGTAACGAACAGGAACCCTCCGGAGAGAAGGAGGTAGATGGGCAAAGAGAAGAGACCCCCGCGGAGAAAGTTTCCGAGGGCACCACCACCGCTGAAAAAGAGGCCTCGTCGGAAGTTCCGGTACCATCATGAAAAAGAACCCGCGGTGAACTCGCCAAGATGACATCACCCTCCTCCGCAAGAGGGAAAGCTATCCTGACCGCGGAGAGGTCACCTCGAAGTTCATCCACGGGACCACCGACGAGGGGTATTGTGAAGCCCAAGACTCTTGATATGGAGGTGTTGGATAACCTCGGAGTTAAAGATGAAGTGAGGAGGTATTTCGATGGGATTAGATGGGGAGCGTTTTTAGACTGGCCAGGACGACTGTACATCATGTTGGCAAGGGAGTTCATTCAAACCCTCGAGGTAAAAAACCCCAACAAGGTAAAGCTGACCACGGATTGCATAAATTTCAGGCTGATGGGCAGGAGCTTCTCATTCTCCCTGAATGATTCCAATTGCACCTTGGGCATGACAGAAGTGTTCGAGACCAAAACTGCTGAGTACAAGGAGGCCTTTACCTTCATACCCGAGCACATCGGGGAGGAATGGAACGAAAAATGGTCGACAATTAGCCTGGGCACAACGTTCAAGTCAGGATATGCGAAGGGCAATGAACCGAAGAGCAACGCACTGCGGATGTGCCATCGCCTCTTGTCCTACAGTTTCTTCGGCAAGGTGGATAGAAGCAACTCCGTCTCCCAACATGAGCTGTTTATTTTGTGGTGCATGGAGCATGGCCACAAGGTGAATTTTGCTGCATTTGCAGTTGCCCATTTCAAGGACATCCTGACCCATCCAAAGCAAAGAATTTATCTTGCCCACCTGGTGACTGCTCTGGCCATCAAGCTGAAGGTACTGGACGAAGCAAACACCGACCTGTAAGCATAGCCCAAGCAATATATTGATATGGCTATCTTTGGAACGAATGAAAGACATCTACTATGACCGGCAGAGCGATGCATCTGCCTTCACGTAACCGACTCGATGACGAGACAACACTCGCCAATCTCGATCGGCCAGGAAGGGATTCGGAGATAGCAAGGAAGAAGATGAGGACATAAAAGCCCGCTTGACGGTGGAGGAACAATTCAAAGCTACCCACGACACCGTCATTTACTTTGCCCACTGGATCTGTATCCGGCTTTCCTCGACCTTTTTGTCCTCTATTTTTTCTGTTTTTTTTGTTTTGCTTTGTTTGTTGTTGGTGGTCGACCTCTTCTTCACCCACTTTGCTCAAGGCAAAGTGTGAGAGGGAGGTCAAGCGCCTGCTTTGTTTGTTCGAGTTAAGAGAGTTGGTCGCTATTACTCGACCCACTTTGCCCAAGGCAAAGTGTGGGAGTGGGGACCGCCACCTTGCTCATGTCGTTTCGTTGTTTGTTGTTTGTGTTCCCTCCTTGTTTACCCACTTTGCCCAACGCAAAGTGTGTGAGTGGGGAGGGGTTTTCGTTTTTTGTATGTCGGTTAGCATATTTAAATTGGTGGGTTTGATTGACCTGTATTTTTCTTGTTGTGAATGATGTTGGTAGTTTTAGGTTCTCTATTTTGAGCATGACCGTATGTAGATAAGGAAGACGAATTGAATTTGAGCACACATGGTGAGCTTTGAGCCTAAAATGTCAGATCTCGATCAACACGCTTCCTTCCTTGTGTGATAATTGACATCTTCACTAGGCTTCTGCTAGAACTTGCATGCACTCTTATGTCAAGGCCTCTTTGACTTAGCCAAAACATTTAGATGACTTAGACATTTCTTTTCTTTTAAATAGCAACTGAGCCAAAAATGTCCTACCTATTGTTAGTCCCTCGTCCAGCCCCCTTGAGCTTAATAGATTCCTTCATTCACTTAAATTAGCCTGGAAAAAGAAGCATACCCGGTCAATTGGACTCAGGAGCTAAAAGAAGAAAAGGGCGAACAAGAAGGGAAGAACAGTAGCCTCGTAATGGGCAAGAAAAAAAGGGGTTATCCAAATTTCAAAGAAATGGGCAAAATGCCCAATATAAAGAAGGTACCCAGAATTGAAAGAAAGAAAAATATATTGACGAAGTCCTAAGATGTTTGTGCTGAGGCCCGTAAGAAGAAGGCGAAAGGAAATCCATGGAAGTCAAAACAATTTCCTCAAACCTGAGTCCATGATGACCCTAGCCCCGTTCCAAAAATCTCCCACCTATGTCTTAAGCCCCATTACAGCCAAATAAAAGACCTAAGGATAAATGTTTAGAACTTTGTCTAAACAGTGGAGATGGTAGAGGCACGCAAGCTATAGCATAGATAGGTGCTCTTTTTAAAGTGTGTGCGTTGTCACGAGCCCATGTTTTGTGCTTTTTTTGGTCTTGCTCTAGGTCTAGATCAGTCTTTTGTGTCTTTCTTGTCAGTGTTTTGTGTCCGGGAGGACACACCGGTCTGCAGGGCAAGGCAGGCGTAAATGGGCAATATGGGTGGAAACATGCTTGGCGGACGAATCGAGATACGATTGCACCCCGAGGGCACAAGGAGCTTAGCTCACAATGAGGGCATCCAACCCCAAAGAGTCGCTCAGATATACGTGACCTCCTTACAAACCGCATGTTCAAACTCCAAAAGGTTAGCTAATGGGCAAGCGAAAGTGAAGAAGAGAAGCAGAAACCAAGAGAAGTGAGAAGGAAGAAGAAGTAAAAGAGAAGACAGAGAGAGAGGTGATGGGCAAAACACGCGGGATCAGGATGAATCCCGCTAAATTCAGAAAAGATGCGCGCTAAGGCCAGATCCCATAAAATCGGGAGAAGATCATCTCAAATCCCTCTGGGCAAGGTAACAACGCCGATCAACAAGGAAACCCTAAGGGATTATCCACCATGGGCCATCACCATCACGATCTCTCGGCCTATATATATGAGATGAATGTGCGTCTTGCGCACATCATCATTCACACAGCTTTTAATTCTTTTCGCATTATCACCATCACCACCACATACATTAAGTCCCTTCGGGGCAAACACTTTTATTTTTCAGATGTTTGTTGGCAAGACTTTGGGCTCGCCGCTTGTTTCATTCAAGTAATAGTAAGTTGTTTCCTTTTCATGATGGTTTCAATTAAGCGTTGCATGTTTGTTTATTTTATGTCTAGCTAAGTCTTTATTCGGTTTGGGTATAACAAAGTGAAGCATGATTAATATAACTCGAGAGGTCTAAGTAGGGCATTATGATCCGCATGCGTGTGTTCTCAAGCACTAGGTCCCGAGCAATATATAACTTAACCAAACTCGGTGTGTTAGTCATGAATAACATACTGGGCAAGGAAGGGTTGCAAGTAATAATTAGATTAAGGTGTCGGGTGTCCCGCACCCCAAATAGTATGATTGGTGTGGGCGAGTTGGAGTAGTCCTAGCAAACTGCCTTTGCCAATACCGGGTCTGTTTCTAGATCATAACCGCATGTAGCTTGCATGTCTTGAGGTGTCCTCGCGTGGGCATTACGGGTTAGATGGTTTGCATAGGGTGTCCCTTGCATTTCTTTACATAGAAAGGATAGATTTGGAGGGGTGCGTCGTGGGCGTGACGCGTGACAATGGGGTCACAACGTATTTCTCTTATAACCGGTTGATGCATGTCATGTAGTGAAAACCTTTGCACCTATGACCGAGTGTTAATCATCTTCACCAAGTTGTTGCCCAAGCCAGATTTGTTTTATCATTTGATATTTCATTTGAGTTTGTTTCAGGTTACTTTAGCCTTTCCTATTTTGATTAGAATAATTATACCAACCTCATTTCTTTTAAGTGACATCGTGACATTAGAGATTGCTACACCAACTCCTCGTGGGATCGACCCTATACTTATTGTTGGCACACACTTTGTGATGGGCAATAGGTTATAAATTTATTTTGAACGCTAAACTACAGATGTCGTGGGCCTCCCGGTCACACACTTTGCTCGTGGAAAAGTGTTAGACTAATTAGGGTCCCCGAAAAACACAAACACACAAACACAAAAACAAAACATAAAACAAAAACACAAACAAGAGGGGAGAAAAAGCTTGGGGATGCGGTGGATACAGATCCTTGATGGGTGAAAACGGGAGTTGTGTAGTCTAGATCTCGGCCAAGGTCTCTTGCGATCAGCGAGGATGGCTTGAGTGTCATCTTGGCGGTGCGGGTGTTCTTGAAGGTCCCGCCTTTCCTCGCCTTTGAGCATGCCGGCGGCAGTAACCCGGCTTTCAAGCTCCTCGCAGATGGTGAGCTTGCCGTCCTCGTCTTTCACGATCTTGAGCATCTTCTTGAGCGTCTTCAAGTCAAAGGTGTCCTTTCTCTCGGGGGTCATGGCAAAGTCAGGGTCGAACTGATCATTCTCCTTGGCGGTTGGTTGGCAGTGGCACAAGGGCGACCTCCGCCGCCCCCGCCCATGATACTCTTCATGTGCGAAATTGCAAAGGCTGCGAAGTTGAGCCTTATCTTCTCGTGCATCGCCCAGAGGATGTACAGTTTGCTTTTTGACATGGTTGCGCTGCTTTCCTTCTTGCCAAAGAGGTTGTAGGAGAGGATCCGATGGCACACCTGCATGGCTGGGTCCTTAAGAGCGGTTCCTTTGGCGTCACAAGATTTGAATTGTGCTCCATCTTTTCCAATCAGCTTTGCCCAGATCCCCGACCACTTTCCATCAGTGAAGTTGGACACCACCTTGACTGCTCCTTTCTAGCTTGCGCCCTTGGCCTCCATCAACGTCACCATATTGAGAGCTTGGTTGAGCTCGTCAACCGTGAACTCTCTCCGCTCCCCGATGAGTGTGAATTGTATGCCCTCTGGCACTGCCTTGTCGTGGTCAATGTCAAGATCTCCGTAGAATTCCTTCACCAATGACGCGTAGACTGTGGTATCCCATTCAAGAAACTTTCCCCATCCGATTCCTTTGAACAGCCGTCCGACGTCCTCCTTGACGTGCAGTCGCTCGAGGAGTACAGACTCCAATCGCTTGGGCACCACCATTTCCTTGTTCTTGGTGAGCTCCTTGGCGTTGACAGTGTAGGCCTTCCATCTCTTCGACGAGCGTGTCACAATTTTGGCTTTCTTCGCCGATCGTTCTTCGATGAAAAGGATGTCATATTCCTCATCCCCTGCCACTTGGTCGTTCCCTTCGTCTTCGTCTTCATCGAGCACATCGCCGGAGCTTCCTTCCTCGAAGACCTCCTTCTCCTCCACTACCATGGTTTCCGTGCCGGCGGACTCAGTATGAGAGGAGGATGCCGATGCATTCTTCGAGGAGGAGGTGGTAGGAGTCTCCTTGGACTTTTTCTTTCCGGTGGAGGAGGACCCTCATTTCTTCTTCTCTGGCCTCTTCTCCGGCGTCTTCTCGGTCGGGGGTGGCACATCTTCGTAGGTGTCCACCTCCATGTGGATGTCGTGGAGAGTGGGCGTTTCTTCTGCTCCGACGGCGAAGTCAGTGAGGAGGGCTCCATCGTCGGACGACGGGCTCCCCTCAGCGGCGGACTTGGCTGGCGATTTCTCCATTTTGATGCGGCGGGCGACAATCTCTTCGAGGCTTGTTTCGGGAGCTTTTTCTTTGGACGTGTGACAACCATGGATGAAAGGTTACGTTTTTGTGCTTTGATTTGGGGAAGTTTTTGGGGTGTGGTTGAAATGTGGGAAGGTGGGTAGGCGAAATGAGGGATTAATTTGTGACGTGGGTTGAGGCGGTTATAGGGTAGTGGGCTGAGTGATGGGACGTCCATGCGTCAATCTGCAGAGATGCAGACGCCGCCTCATGTCCCGTATCTTGGCCAAGGTTATTGCCTTGCCAGCTGCAGCGCCTCCATTTTGCCTCGCCTTAAGTTCCTTCCAGACCTGCAATTCAGAAAATAAGTTCCTCGAGGAAAAAACAGTCCTCTCAAGGAGCAGGTCAAAATAACGAGGGTGGTTTTCCCCACTCACACGCTTGCTTGAGGCAAAGTGTTAAAAGTGGTCAAGACCACCCCTCGACAAAAGGAATAGAAGGTAGCGATTAAAATCATACCCCACCCGGTTGTCTCCCGGAAGCGCCTGTTGTTTAACGCTGTTAGCTCGACGATTCCTCCGCCAGGCGTCTTGAGGATCCTCTTGAGGGACCTCGGGAAGCTCATCTTGCTCAGCATCCTATTCTCTGAGCCTTCGGTCCTACCCATAGTAGGTCTTGTGCCGGCTTTCGTTCACCTTGAACACTTTCTTGCCGTCCATGTCGTTTATCTCCATAGCTTCATACGGATATTGGGCGTGCACGATGTAAGGTCCCACCCACTTGGTGGTCAGCTTGTCAGAGGCATAGCGGAACCTATTTTGATAGAGTAGCACCACTTGCCCATTTTCGAACTTATTTTCCTTGATCAAAAGATCATGGGCTCTCTTGAGCCTATCCTTGTATATGGCGGCATTGTCATAAGCTTTGAGGCGAATCTCCTCGAGCTCTTGTATGTTAAGCTTGCGCTTCTCCTGGTGAAATCGCTAGGATGTAATCTCACCTTCCTAGATAGTCCATAAACTCGTTCTGAGGTATTCCCAGCTGATCGGACCTTGACTTAATACTCTTACTAGCGTCTCCACTTCCCCTTAAACTCTTTGAATTTCTCAAAGCATTGAGACTGCGGTGAAGCGGTATCATATCCGTACCTGAGTAATCGTCGATGAAAGTGACAAAATACTCGTCCCTCCACGAGCTTGTGTGGACATCGGTCCACTCACATGGATGACTCAACATTTCTTTGGCTCTATAACCCTTCGCTGAAGTGAGTCGACATCTTACCTTCATCTAGTTCGCGTCGGGAATGGAGTAACGTGAGATTACCCAACGCTCCATTCTTAGCCGGTCTTTGGATCCTATTTAGATTGATGTGACCTAATCTAAGATGCCAGGAGAAAAGTGGTGTCATCTTCTGAAGAAAACTTTCTTTTTAGGGTTTGTAGAAGATCTGACATAATTATAGGTATTATGTTTTGCGAAATAGTATAAAGAGAATTATATAACGTGCAACACGATAACTCGTCATTTCTTATGATAGAAACACCACTATAAAAATAACAGAATATCCATGAGTAAATAATTTGAACAGAAACAAGGTTCATGAAAATCCGCACATATAAAGCGTCTTTCAAAACTAAAGCTTGTCTCAAAACATAAAGAAACATCTCCAACGCAACACCATCGACTTCTCGCTTGTGGATCGTTATCTCGCCATTAGCTAGCTCCCTGTCGCGAACCCGCCAGGTGTAACAAACATGATCGATCAGCGTATCACTACCCGAGAATGGGTAGAACAAGTAGCTAAACATGTTTCCGTTACTAAAGCAACGGCGTACCGGCCTGAGCATAGGGCACTAGCTTCATACCAGTCTTACCGCTTGAAGCATTTGCCCTCCTGGTTTCTTCAACCTCCGTTGCGGTGTTCTGCTCCCATTACTCCCTTCTTCCATGCCTTACCACCTTGGTGCCCTTTTCTTTTCCATTTGCAGCGGAAAATTTGGGTCCTTAGATGTGCTAGCAGAGCATGTGCTCCTTCCCATAACTCTCATTCGAGATCATTAAGAACCGACTAAGTGTATACTCGGTCTTGCTCATGATCGCTTCACGAAAGTTCTCAAAAGACTTGGGTGTATTGAGGATGATATCGACCTTGCAGCCGTCCTCCTCCCAGATGATCAAGACTATCCATGAGATGAGTCATTGGGAGACATGTTCATGGACCGAACTTCCTTCTTCCATCTTACACGCCAGATTTCTCTCATTGTGTGGAGCGACATTCCGATCCGATCGCCAAACTTACTCTCGAGACTTGACCAAATATCGATCGCGTCACCATCGATCGATCTTTGCAAGCCTTTGGACATAGTAGTCATCATATAGCATTTAGCCATATTGTTTGACTTATTCCAAAGTCGCGACTCTCTTGTTCATTAGTCGATCGTCGATGGGCATCGGGTTTAGGAGTAGTGAGAACATGTTGTCTTCTGATAAGAACATATTCCATGTTTCGTTTCCACTCGATAAAATTGGACCGGATAGGGTTTGTGCGAGCATATTGATAATCGTGTAAGAGACATATCCGAAGCGATAATGAAAACACATACATACGATCGCATATAATTCGTAAAATAATATTGTAACCTTTGATAAAACAATATTAATTGAAACCTCAATCGCCCGAATCCCACACAAGCCACGCGTGTGGGCTTTACACATGAAACCCTCGACGGACTAAAATATACCTTTTAGTCGTTTAATTTCAATCCATGTCAACTTAACCTTATGACAATGAATGAAATCGATTGGACCTTACTAGACCACATCACTATCGCAGAAGGACTTGCGGAAGTTGTACTCGGGTGATGTCAAGCAATGACAACATTTTATGAGAAAGAATTCTTAGAATTGGCATACTCCTCGGACCATACCGCCAATTCAAATTCTTTGTTATCTTTATATCTATCTCTAGAGAACTTATCAAAATCGCACATGAAGCCACGCGTGTGGCGTTTACACTGAAACTCCCACTTCTGATAGATTTAAAATGTTTTATTTAGAATCTCATCTAACAAACTTATGATAAGCAGGTCGAAGCAAATGTGGGCGTTACTCACGGTCGTATCACTTTGTTTAGAGATCAAAAAGTGGAGGTCTTGACATTTTAATGGAAAATTAATTTGTCGGGTTGCTTGCTTAGTCTTTTTGTTCAAAAGGTTTTCCATGCGATCACGTAATCTGGCATGCTTGTCATAGAACTCACATGTAAAACATGCTCAGTGAATTCTAAAATATGCTTGAAAGCGCGATAAACCTAGCATGCTTACTATGCGCACAAATACGTAAAACAAAAGGTTTGTCACGTAATTTAAACATACATAGCATCTTCGATAATTTAAACATCCACATGCATGAGCGATAAAAATAAAATAAAGCGTTCATCGTGGCCACTGTGAACACCGCTTTCTTGCCTAATCTATTACATAGAATTGCAAGCTGAATTAAACTCGGGCATCGCGTGCGGCACGGACGGATTCCAGCGATTCGGACAATGGAGCGGGCGAACCGAATATCGGATCTTGTGAAAAATGGGTCGGTGAACCGGGTCGGTCGACCGGAACAAGCGGGACGGGTCGAAACAATGGGCGCCTGACCACGCACCGCCAGCGCCACCTCCCACGCCCTCGCGCTGCTGCGAGAAATGGGCTTTGAGGTTTCAGCGCGCCAGCTGCGTCGCCGCGTTGGGCGTCAGCGCAAAATCACGCGCCGTGTCGCCCGCCGCCGCCCACTCCAGCGACTTTGAGGTTCGCCTGCGGCGCAGCGAAGGCGCCGAGGCCTCAGCCGATTGCCTCTCGCGTCGCCCGTGAGCGCCTCGAGGCTCTCAGCGCCCGCCTCCGCCGAGACCTCGTTGAGGTTTCCGCACCTCGGCCGCGCTGCGTCGGAGCCTCGCAGGTTCGCGCCCGCGCCGGTGTCTCGCGACCGTCCGCCTCGCCCGTCTGGTGCCATTGTCGAGGCGGCCGGTTCTGCACGTCCGGCCGCTGTCGCCTCGCCGCCCGCACCGTCGATGTCGCCAGAAGCGAGCATGGCGCCGGAGCACCGCTCGTTGCGTGCGTCCGGTTTCTCGGCGAGTCTTCATCGTCTCGTTCCGTGCTTTCGTCTTCGTTCTTCTTTACGATAAGATTTCGTAAAAATAAATCTAATCTAATCACGGATTTTCTCATGGTGAAAACAAAACCCACAAAAACAAACGAGCCGATGAGCAGCGGATCCAACAATTAATTAGCGCGTAATAATCAACGTGAATTAATCCAGCGAGCCGATATCGATCCACGGCTCGATACCAATGTAAGGAAAACTAGGTTTAGCCTCCCGAGGATCTATCTTGGATATTTAATTCACCATACATTGATTATATTCTAGCATGCGTCATATAATTAATTGCAACACGTAGGGTTTTCTCGTGTTTACCTTTGAATCTGTCGGGGATGAGCGGATCGATCGGATCGAGACTCGTGCTTTGATCTTCGGATGTATCCGGTTCCCGTCTCGTCAGTGAGGACGATCTATGGAGAATGCTGGAAAATCGCCAATGCTCTCAAGATTATTTTCGAAAATCCTCACTAAAGCTCTAGTGATTTCGAAATTATGAGGATGGATAATTAAGATTTGCCTGAATCTATCTCTTACCTTATATTTATAATGCATTACCATAATCCCATTAGGAAAGGATCCATGCATATCCATAAATATAATAATATCCTTGTGGATGAAGAATCAAATCTTTTTATAACATAGGAGGCGCCGATTTTCCTTAGCTAAAGGGCTGGATGGGCGCCCAGGATCAATCGAGGAATAAAGATGGGCCTCAAATAAATTAATTATCTTATGTTCACGAACATAAATTAATTTATAAACATTTATTCATGCCACTAGAGAATAAATCTTGACTTACCCTTTATTGCGAAGGTGAGTCGGACTTGCACTAGACATTGAATCCCGTATTTAAGATATCGAATGTCCATTAATTATTTATAGCATTCATTGCTTAAAATAATTAATAGCTTTAATTCCTAAGTAGTACCACTCAACCTTATTATGTACTTGAGCTAACTCAACCTGCGGGGTTTAGTACATAAACCTTTGAGCTCCTTAAGGGGCGTCATCATCCTAAACGGATACGGTGACTGATCGGATAACTAGCATGACATACAAGCACCGCCACCACCCAGATCGGAGAATATTTGGTTAGAACATATAACCTCACCCATAACAAGTCAAGTGATGGTCGAACTCATACTCACCTAATACCTTATCGGGTTTAGATCATCGTAAGTCACGAGATCTGGGTTCTTCACTCGGTCGGATAGAAGAACTCATCTCATGTGATCCTTCAATACGAGACGCACTAGCATAGATAAGCAACCAAGTCAAGTCACTTCTATCTATACATGACTTTATCGACAACTCGTCCTCAAGTTGTCTCGTTGTGAAACTTTTATATCTCATTAAGCTGACCAATCATACGACTTGTGATCTTCTACACTGTATGATCTAACTTATTTATGAGATAATAGGACACGATATATGCAATCAAGTATTCAATCGGATAGGAGATTGTAATAGTGGTAACAGGAAACATTGTATACAAGCTCAACTTTCGATAGCATACAAATCAACACTAAGCTCATATACAATTTATTCCAACAATTGATATAAATATTATCCATAATCAAGAGCTGCTTTGCCTCTTCTTGGCCGATTCTACTAAAGCTTTGTACTTCTGTAGAGAAGCTGCTACTTGCATCATGTTTATCCGTTCCTCGGGAGAAAAGGCCAAACATTTCATTGCCAAATCAAAATAGACGACACACATTGCTCATTTGCAGAGAAATGCCGATCTACTTTTGATAGCAAACCAGGTGCTATAACTTCACTCATCTCATTTTCTTGTAATGCTTTACCCACCCACTCTTTTAGGCCCATTTCCGCGCTGAACATATCATCTGTTGGCTTCTTACTCGTAAAATCTCCAATAATAGTATTCCATAGCTGTATATATCCCCGTTTGTGGATACTTTTCCTTCTGATCCATACTCTAATCGCATCGCATATGTTTATCAAATTTTCAATTGTCAAAACATAGAAAAAAACAATTTATTGAAATATAGTTAATATCACTTTCTATCCCAACCTTTGATACTTTTTTCAATTTTATCCCAACTTTTAGAATTTATTATTATTATTATTATCTGACTTTTACGATATTGATCTATCATTCTATTATAAGTTAAGAACAATATTGGGACTTTAAAACTCAAACTGGATTGAGGATTTTAAGCCCATGGTTTAGTAACAAAGTATTCCTCCGTCACCCAGATGTGTATTAATTTTGATTGTTATCCAAGATTCATTTCTTTAGAAATAATTATATCTTCAGTTGTTTGACACTCACTTTTATCACTTTAACCACTTTATCTCTTCCCTAAATAATCATGCAGAAAGAAATGAGTCGTCTTGGATGGGACTAAGGAGTATATGATTAGGAAACTTATGGAACAGATAAAAGGATGTTCGAGAATAATAATTGAAAACATGACTGAATAACTCATACCATGAGTTTCAAAAGCCCTGAATCCATTTTGAATTTCAAAAGTGTGTATGTTTTTGGAGGATAAAATTGATAAATTGTTACAAAACTGAAAAAGTGTGCAAGGTGGAATAGAAAGTGATAATAAGACGACTGAAATGTAATAGTTGAGAATTGTATAGATTACCTGGTGCTGCATAACCAATAGTTGCCATGGTTATAGTATGAATCATAGCTTCCTATCCTCAAAAGTTTAGAAATGCCAAAATCACCAAGATGAGCTGTCATATCTTCATCAAGTAGCACATTATTCGGCTTTATATCACAATGAACAACAGTAAAGGTGTGATTGTGATGAAGATATTCCAAGGCCAAGGCGATGTCTATGGCAATGTTCAACCTCTGCATCATATCCAAAACATAAATATCAGAATGCAGCCATTTCTCCAGACTCCCATTAGGCATGTATGCAAGAATCAAGGCCTTGAACTGCTGGTTGCTGCAGCAACCGAGTATCCTGATCAAGTTCCTGTGTCGAATGGTGCTCAGTATCCGACTCTCGGTATCAAAGCTCTTGACCGCTCCTTCCATTTCCATGTTGAACACTTTCACCGCCACAACACTCGTTTCATTAGCAAGTATAGCTTTGAACACTGAACCGAAGCTTCCCTTTCCGAGTAGGTTTATCTCACTAAAGGAACTCGTCCCTGCATGAGTTCTCTCTGAGATCGTCTTCCACGAAACGCCCACAGATGAAACGTCAACAGAAGTTGGGGTTTCTTTCTGTTTGCGTCTCTTTATGAGGAATATTATGATCAATACCAAAATCACAACTGCAATGAAGGAGGCACAACATATTTCATTATCAGAGCAACAGTTTTTGATCTTGATCTTCCATGATTTCTCGGACAAGCTGGCACTTGAAATCTTGCTTCGCCGCATAGATCAGAGTTTTGAACAAAGATTCAAAACTGAAGTTGGTGAAGCAACCCCATCTGGAATCCTTCCTTGTAATTTGTTGTAAGAAACATTAATAGATTCAAGACCGAGCTTTTCAGAGAGTCAGGTATCAAACCAGAAAGAGTATTATTGGATAGATCCAGATTCCTCAAGCCTCTGACCTCTCCCAAAGATTTGGGGATGGATCCATTCAACATATTATTCGACAAAGAAAGGAATTCAAGTGATTGGCAACCATCAATTGTGTTGGGAATGTTTCCTACAAACTTGTTAGAAGACAAGTCTAGGTAATAGGTAGCTGTCAACCTTCCAATTTGATATGGAAGTTGACCACTCAAATAGTTTGAGGACAACTCCATGCTTATGATATGAAAATTGAACAAGTTGGAAGGAAGTGTGGAACTCAGCTTGTTTGAGGCAAAGAGACTCTCTGAAGGATTCAAGTCCACCCAAACATTCAGGTATTGAACCAGTGAGCATATTGCCATTCAATAATAACTCTACCAAATTACTGATTTGGCAAAGATGATGAGGATATACCCTTGCAGCTGCAGGTTATCATAAAGATGTAACTTTCAAGTTGCTCCAGTTTTCCCATTGTCGTCGGATGAATCCTCTGAGTTGATTCCCAGATAAATCCAAAGTTTGCAAACTGCTTAAGTTTCCAATTTCAGAAGGAATAAAGCCTTTGATGCTGCAGTTAGATGCTGAAAAAGTTTCAAGAGAAGTAGATAAATTCCCAATGGAAGCTGGAAGGATACCATTCATCACTGGATTGTGTGATATTTCCAAGTTCTTCAGATCTCGGCAATTTGTTAAAGAAGATAGAAACCCCAGTTGTTGATTGGAAGATTCAGCTCCTGTCAGATTATTTTTCCAAAGTCGAAGGACTTGAAGGTGTGTTAAAGTACCAAAGTCGGGGATTGAGCCAGTGAATGAGTTTATGTTTAATTCCAAATTAGTAAGCTGAGAAGCATTGGTAATGGAGGTGGGAATTTTGCCGCTAAGTCTGTTGAAAAATAAATAAAGCTCTTCAAGATTGGGAAGTGAATGCCCCATGTTTGAAGGAAGCCTGCCGGAAAACTGGTTCTGTTGAAGAGATAGTACCCTCAAATGTGATAAATTGAATATGGAAGAGGGATGGACCCCGAAAGGAAATCATTGAAGGCTGCAGATAAATACTCGAGGTCTGCTAGATTACCAAGCACTTCCGGTATTTCACCTAACATAAAGTATAATTCAAATTTGATAAATTAAATATAATGCCGGACGATAAAGTGATTGAACGAAGAAGTTAATAGTGTAAAATGTATGACAATTTGATAAATCATTCTTGTGTGGTGGATGATTAATATGACAATTCTAAGAATCTAGGATCCATAGAATTGCCACATATCAATCATTCACGAATATAATAGAAAATGTCACATTAGAAGGCAATAAATGATTTTAAAAAGTAAAATGGTTGTCAAAATATGGTGTAATTGCACAATTAATTTGTGAATTTGGACTTTTGCCCCAAAACATGCTTTATGAGATAATTGCGAATCACCGTAAACAGGTGTGTTTATGCTGGATGAGATCATCTATCTCAACTCTATGTCTAATTCTTATTCTACGATTATTATTACTATTTTAAAATCTTTATTATAAAATATAAAATTAAATATATAGTAAATCCTAATTAACATTTATTACAACAAAAAATAATTTAAATATATTCATAAATATATATATTTATACTAATACATTCTGATTAGATCATTATGCTCCGATTTCAACTTAAGGGGAGTAAACTTATGAATCTGAGAATTTTGTTGAAGGAAAGTTATTGAACTGTTGCCACTGATTTTCATCACATTTTTCAATGGGTTTTAATCATTTCAGTAATATATATATATATATATATATATATATATATATATATATATATATATATATATATAGTTTGGTTCAAATAAGAACCATTCTTATCCTAAAAACTAAGAACCAAAATGAATTCGTTATGAAAGTTGGTGAATCGATGTTCGAATCCCATGAGGGAAATTCTATTTTTAGATTGATAATTTTCCGGATTCATCAATTTTCACTTTTGAATTCATGTTTTGGTTCGCGTTCACATATAAAAATAGTTCTCACGTTAACCTCCCTATATATATATATATATATATAGGAGATGGATCAGTAGGAATGAATAATTTGGTAGGAAATAGGAATGAATCGGGCCTTTGATTCGTTAGATCGATGGTTGAGATTTAATTCGGTTGTGCTATTTTGTGTTGTGTGTCTCTGCTTTTTGCGACACAGAACCTAACTTGTGTTACGCTCTGATGAAGATGTCTAACTAATATATTTAGCATATGTCTACGAAAGATGAAATATGTCTAAACTAATATGTCAATAGTAATTAGATTGTCTACACAAATAGAAAGATATGCTAGACTTACATATTATTCCTATTTCCTACTTTATTTCCATTCTCGGAGAATACCTACTATATATATATATATATATATATATATATATATATATAGGGGATGGATCACGTGAGAATGCAAATATTGTGAGAAATGAGAATGCATTTAACGTATAAAGTTGTTGCACTAAATGAATAAATTTGTTGCATCAAATTTAACATATAAAGTGTAGCATTTAATATAAAGTTGTTGCACGAATTTGGTGCAAAAATTTATACATTTAGTAACAACTTTATACGTTAAATGTGCATTCATTTCTCAACATATTTCGTTCCACGAATCATATATATATATATATATATATATATATATATATATATATATATAATTTGAATTTTGAATTTTTCGGTTTAAAATATATCATTCGAACCGATTCGAAGATCCAAAATTTGAAAAAATCAATCCCATCCGAATCGAAAATTGAAAATCCAAACCAAATTTAAATTTCAATTTGGTTCGAACCTCATATACGGATTTGGGATATTTTCTTCACCCTACACACAAATGTGAGATAAAGACTAAAAGTCGTGTATTTTTCAGCTTTATAAAACAATACCATTTTGAGTGTGGTGGGAAAAGTCCAACTTATTTCATAAAATAGCAACGACCACGTAACCCATCGGTGTGCAACGTAACACTTCGGTTCTAAAAACTTGTTCGTGTTATTTCTGGAGATTCAATGATATTTAGCTAAGGGTTGTTTTGTATTTTCGAAAGTCATGCCATTTTAAGAGCACTGGTCAAATGTCAAGCCATGCATAAAGTACAAGAATTATTTCAAAATACAAGAAACTTAGTAATGTTACGAATATGTAATGTAATAAACTAATAACAAAGTTTATAAACATACCTGCCAACTTATTCGAAGCAAGACCCAGCCCTATTAGTGAAGTGAGGTTCCCATTTGCTTTGGTATGGGACCTAAATTGTGAAATAGACAAAATCACTTACAAAATTTATAAAATGCTAAAACTATTTGAAAGATATCAAAATATAGGAACTTAATCTTAGATTCGAGATTTAGAGTCATATACTGAACTTAAGTTTTAGTTTTATTTGGAATCTGGTTATGGGAATAAGACTAGATATGAGAAACATTTTAGGATTAAATTAGAAAAAAAACGAATTATTCATATAACTACAGTGTTGTAATCTTTTGGTGATCTGAGTTTTAATAAATTATCTTCGTCCACCAAAATCGTTCATTGATTTTGGTGCGGGTTTAATAAATGTAATGAGTATAAAGTAAGTAAGTATAAAAGGTGCCATTGAGATAATAAATGAATATATTAATGGATATTGAGTGAAAAGATGGGTCATAAGTGGTTTTTGTAAATAAGTAGATATGTTTAGGGTAAAAATGTAAAGTTAGTGTTTTAAAAAGAAAATGAACATTTTAGATAAACGGAGGAATTAAATGAGCAATTTAGTAGATGGAGGAGTAATGAATATAAAGTGAGTGGAGATAATAAATAAATATATTAATGGATAGTGAGAGTAAAAAATAAATCATGCATGATTTTTTATAAAATAAGTGGTAGATTGAATATTTTTAAAGAAGTAGTAGATTGAGAACAATTAATGTTTTCAAAAGAAAAAATACAAATTTTTAATGAATATTTAAAAAAATTAGATACAAATTTTAGTGTTGTAAAAATAGTTATTTTGGATGAGAGTGATCATATCATACCTGTCAAGTTGTTCCCATCAAGGTATAGATACTTCAAGGACGTGAGATATCCAATCTCCTTTGGTATGCCATCTGTCAGTTTGTGATAGGATAGCGGTGGTGTGCAATTAATTACACCAAACAACATAAACAGTTTGAATTAAAAATAGGTAGCTAGATAGATACTTCCAAGTAATTGAACTCGCCTATCAATGTAAAAGTCCGTTAAATAAGGTTCATTAATATCGTTAAATTAATGTAAGCTCCGTTCAATTATTATATATAGAGATACTCGTTCCGTTTCATCGAATATAATCATTTCTTTTGACAGAATTATTTAAGAAATAAGTATAAAATAGTTAAGAGGATAAATATAGATAAGATCACACTTTTAAAAAATAATTATTTCTTACAAAATTTAATCAAATTGGACAAATTAACTCGAAAAAATAGGGGATGAAGTGAGTAATTAATTACCTTTGAGATCGTTGTCATACATAGATAAAAGCGTAAGCATGCTCAATTTCCCAATTTCAGTTGGTATGTCGCCACTGAACTGGTTTTCCGACAAGCTCAGCACCTCCAGCTCTGTGCATCGGTATATACTCGTCGGAATTTTCCCATAAAATTGATTCTCCTTGAGATAAATTCTTCGGATTTTTGGAGTATTATGACACGTGTTATTTGGGAGTCGGCCTGATAGCTTGTTAGATCTCAGATCAATTTCTTCCAACACAGACATGTTGGTGAAGATACCTCTCGGCATATCTCCACTGAGGTTGTTAGATTTGACGTTTATTTTCTTCAGCCGCCGCAGTTTAGTCAGCTCAGAAGGTATGGCGCCGGTAAAACTGTTGGAGCTGACGTCGAAAGATTGGAGAAACGTTAGGTTTCCGATATGTGGAGCGAGGTTTCCCCTAGGGCGAAGCCGAGAGATTGAGGGCCGTGACACGGTGGTGTTTGATGCCGCAGGAGACGCCGGTCCAATAACAGACGGAAGTGTTGGTGAGCCAGTTGTTGCTCAAGACACCATTTGTGTCTAAAGTGATGCCCTTCTTGAAAGCAAGTAGAGCATCTTGATCAGTGGTTAAATCAATGGTGTTGCAGATGATTTGAGGGAAGAAATTGTTTAAAATCAAAAGGAGGAAAAAGAAAATAAGAAAGAGGTCTCCATAGAAATGGTTGCAATTGCAATTTACTTGTGTTTATGGTTTGGCGAGTTGAAAAAAGGCGACGGGAATATATACTAGTTACTGAAAGCTAAATGAAGTGGATATATTTTGTATTCTCAAGAATCAAGTAAACGAAGAAAAGCCATCCACACCTTTTATGGGCTGCAAACTTTATAGGTAAGTCAAGTTCAAGTTATTTATCAAAATCTTCTTGTTCAACTTAAGGAAGTGTTAACAATCCAGATTTGTGGAAGTCTTGATTGTTTCAATCAAGATTTCTTGTTAAACTTAAGGAGCAGTGACAATAATGAATTTAGTATTTCGTACAGAGCTCTCAAGTTCGTTTGGATTAGCATCATATTCATATCTAGCAAAAATGCAAATAGGTGCAAACTACTAGTACAACTATACTAGGTGTGTTTGTTTATAGAATTTTGAGGTTTTGTAGGTGTTAGAAGAATAAATAAACTTGATTTGATAAAAAAAATTATTAGAAACATCTCAAATAAATGAGAGAGTAAAGAAATGGAAAGAATGTCCTAGAAGTTAAAATGCACCTGTGAAGTGAAGTGAAGAAGTAAAAGTAGTTTGCAGTAGCCATTCCTAGTCAATAGTCATTACTTGCTTCTCTCAAATTAAATGCAAAGTTTCTCTTACACATGCACGTCCACTCACACACTGTGAACTCACAAATCACTCACAAATGAAATCCTCCAAATTATATTCTTCCACATTTTATTCTATATTCTCCAACAGTGAAGGTATTTAATGATATTTAAAGTAGTAGGCAATTATGGTTATAACAGATAAGACTTTGTTATTCTTCATTTTCAACACTATAAATGAACAAGCATTACTTATGTATAACTTTTCCAAGCGTTGGTGATGGAAGCCATGATCATGCACGGACATGGAATTCATCTTCCAGATTTATCTCTTGATAAAAACTCATGTGCTCTCCCGCATCATGTGCTCGTAAAAATATGACACTTCTTATAAATAAAAGTAACAGTTATAAATAAAAATAATAGTCATAAATAAAAATAAAAATAACAATTATTATGAATAACAGTGTCCGTTCTTATGATGAATAAAAGTAACAATCTTGTAAGATGATAAAAATGGAATGCATATATGTAGGTGTGTATATGTCTAAGTATCCACTCCGTCTTCATTAAAATATCGAGTCAAATAAGTCGAGGAACAGTAAACACCAAAACTGATCATGGGAAGGTTATGCTTTTGTGCATTTTGCTTGTCGAAAAAATAGGTATGGTGTAGTTACTAAAATTAAAATTGTAGTATAGTTGCAATATTAGAAAAGTCATGTTCTATTTGCAACTTTGGTAAAGATTGAGTTAAATTTTGCAATTAACCCTGAAAAAATGTGAATGGACTTTATCTTGTACTAAGAAAAATCCAATTTTAACTCTGCAAACTTATCCATCTCAGTCCAATAAAAAAACTTATCTATCTACATTAAAAAATACATATGCATGTGCGCAAACAAATTAATTATTAAACACAGAGTACGTTTGTCGTTATCTTTGTTCTTAGAGATCAACTTGCAACAAAATCCAAGAATAAAAATGGTGGATGAGTTTGTTTAGCATCGAAAACAATACTTGCATGTGCAGATGTCAGCTAACCTCTCCCAGACAAAATATCGGCCAATGTCACATTACGTTAACCTCGTTCTTCACAATATATATTTTAATATCACAATTTGTTGTATTTTTTCTTTTAAGTTGAAAGAGGAAATCGGCGGAAATTAGATCTAAGATTAACTAAATGAATGATTATGATTGATTTTCATTATGAATAATGTATATTATGATAATACATCACCCTCATGTTAAATTTTCTTACTTCATATATATGTTGCGAGAAAGTTTTATCAACTGAACTTGATCGCATTTATATTTCGTACATCAAAGTGTAGAATATATGCAGACGAAAATTCTGCTTGCAACAGGGATGATGACTTAAATTTTTCTAATTCACTTCATTGACCTAAATCATAAGTTTGCGACACCACCATTGACCTAAAATTATATATATATATATATATATATATATATATATATATAGGAGTAGGTTCAAATAAGCAATTTTAATATGAGAACCCAGAAATTCCTATGAACAAAATGAATTCACTATGAAAGTTAATGCATCCATGTGAAAGTTTACGAATTCAAAAATCGAATTTTACCGGTTCGATCCCATGGTGTGAAAATTCATTTTTTGGATTCGTAATTTTTTACAACAAATTCTCTCTCTCTCTCTATATATATATATATATAAATATGGGTTGTTCGGTGAGAATATTATAAGTGTAGAAATAAGAACATATCCACATATTTAGCCCATATCAACGTCCACGAGGAAATTTAGTTAATGATTTCATATTTTATTTTATTAAATAATTTGAATGAGGGTAAATTTGGTAATAAAATAAATTATTTTCTCTGTCTATGACATAAATCTAAATCACTTGATAATCTCGCCACTTCTGAAAAGTTAGAATTTTATAATCATCAATATAATGTTGCACAAACTAACCATTGTATAACACATATTTAATAAATATGTGGCACACATTACACAAAGCATACATAATTTATTGTTCTTATCTACACTTTCTATGCATACATAATACAACAATGTACATATGTACCATTACACATAAATTGTTGTACAACAAATACTATAAATTTATTATACCGTGCAACAAAAAAATAATCTATCTAAAATAAGAAGTTCAAGATAGATTACAATAAATCCCAAATCAACCAATCACATCCGTTCCTTTTATCGTTTGAATTCGTTCCATTTGAATCATAGTACGTCACTTTGGCATCTTAACATCGTATAATAGAGCTCTGCAGTGTCTTGTACTGATTACGATATCGCGGGATACTCTGCAGATATGCTTCAACACATGAAAAGTCGAACTCCCAACCTTTATATAAGTTTGTGTTTCTTGATGGGGTTGACTCAGTATTTTTTTTTTGTATCATGGGAACCGCAGCCGTACCTTAGGTGCGCCTGGGTAAACCCACGTCGCAAACCACAGAGAGATAAACCACACTTGGAAAACCGGTGTGCTCAAACCCTAGAGTGGGGTTCGAACCTGACCTCTCGACCACGTGAACCCACCTTAACCATTGGGCTATCCACGGGACTAACTCAAGTATTTCTTAAGTATATTTGACTTGGGGTCTTTTCGGTGAGTCGCTTCGTCTTTCTTACGAGGATGACGCATATTTCTTCGATATCTTGGACTCAGAGTCTTGATGAACACTCATGGCGTTCTTAGATTCTTCTTTTCTTCTCTGATCTTGACTTCTTCATCTTGATATCAGAGTATTTAATCTTCGATCTTTGACTTTGTCATCAAACTTCACTCTTCAATGTGCTTTAGTATCAATGCGCTTCAATCTTTAGTAACCTGCATCCTTTAGTAGCGATAACACTGGTCGAAATTCTATCGATCAATAGCTTCGATATTGCTTTTGAACTCCTTCATTATTAAACATCCATACGATGATTCTTCTCTGAAACCGATAAATATAAAAGCTCACTCCCAACATATGAGCAACATTATATTACGTCAGCGGTAAACATCAAAGGGTTTAGAAATATAATCAAAACATTAAATAATGACAAAACTTTCCTAATAATGCATATAAAATGATCGAATAGAAATCATTCTTATTCTAATAACTAGAAATCATCATAATTGTAATAACTAAAAACATTATATTATGCATAAAAAGCATATGAAATAAATAAAATATAGTTTTATACATGAAAATGCATAGTATTGAGAAAACATTATCTTATGAGTAAGAAAGCATATTTCATTTGAAAAATACATACATATCATTCATTAATCAAGATTCTAGACGAAATTGGTTTCTAATTCTAGTTTTTAAATTTTTTCAATATCAATCACTATCATTTTAAAATTTCTTATCATTATTCAACTCTAATTATTTATTATTGTAAATTTTTTGAATTACGTGCAACGCACCGACTTTATGCTAGTATAATTAAAAGAAGACCAGTGTTCACAATGCTTCCCCAACTAATCACTCAATTTAGATAAGCAACATGTTAATAGCCAATTGAGATTTAAAAGTATTTATATATATGATTTTGTTATCTTAAACTGATAGTTAGCTAGAACTTTACTAAAACTAAGAAAAGAATCAACCCAAGCTGGCAGGCTGCATCCTCTATTTAATCTTTGCACATGAACGTGATACATCTGTTATTGTATATAAAAGATCGTCACATGTCAAATAAATTTGAAAACCTGTCAAATTTTATTCATTAAATTTTATTTTACTTTTATACATGCAAAATATCTTACAATAAGCGAAACTTAGGGGTTTGAAATATTTGGTATGTGGGGATCATTCGTAAATTTCATAAAAGATGTATAATAATTCAATAGAACTTTGCTTAAACTGCGATAACAAATGCTATTCGTTCGAGTATACGTCAAGATCATGCATGCAGAGAATTAGAAAACGGAGAAAGAGAACAAAACACCAGACAGGAAAAAGATTTATTTTGATATAGTTGTCTGGTTTTATAATTGCATTTGGAAATACTCGAGGAAACTTATCGACGAGACTATTTCTTGTGATATATTTATGGTTTTACGAAGAATTATTTCATTCTCTCCTACAGCACAATTTAAAATAGATAAATAGAAGAAAATTGACCGGAAGTATGTATACTTTTGTTTATTATATTGCTAGTTGCTTTAAATTTTTATGAATTCAGAATAGAATTTTCAAATAATCAACACGCAGTTGTCCTAATTTTCAATTTTAATGATTCGAAGCACTGAAAGAGTTTCATATCTAGAGCGTAATGCCCCAACCGAATAAAACTGGTTTATGAATAATTAAATCCTTAATTAGGGTTTTCCCATCAGTAATTAAAGATTAAAAGATCGGAGATTAATCTCGAGTAATAGATAATGCAACCTTCCTGTAATTCAAAACCAATAGAAAGTTAGCTTTTAAGTTTTGGATTGATAGGTCCCATTGGATACGATCCGGTGTGGTACACCAAGAAGGCAAATTTAAAACTTTTTTTCTTCAAGACTAATTGGCTACGGTAGTAGCGTCGAGTCTTGCAATCAATCTAATGATAGTAGTCTTGATCGGTTCGATAAGGGTGCTTGAGTAGAGTGATATCGCTTAACAAAACTTATTGATTGCGAAGATAGCCTTTGTTGGACGATAATTGATGTCTTGGGAATATAGTGGTTCTTGGTTTCCTTAGAAAACTGTTTCATTAAACTTGAGTTAGATAGAGCTTAGTGGTTTACGGTTTATCTCTTTCGATGTCAGTGATCGATAAGAATATTTCAAATAAAGAAGCGGTGACAATAATGAATTTAGTATTTCGTACAGAGCTTTCAAGTTCGTACGTCTGAATAATGTAATATCTTGTCTTTCACTTTTCTAGATTAGCATCATATTCATATCTAGCAAAAATGCAAATAGGTGCAAACTACTAGTACAACTACACTAGGTGTGTTTGTTTATAGAAGTTTGAGGTTTTGTACATGTTAGAAGAATAAATAAACTTGATTTGATAAAAAAAATTATTTAGAAACATCTGAAATAAATGATAGAGAAAAGAAATGGAATGAATGTCCTAGAAGTCAAAGTGCACCTGTGAAGTGAAGTGAAGAAATAAAGTAGTTTGCATTAGCCATTCCTAGTCTACTACTAGTCAATAGTCATTACTTGCTTCTCCAAATTAAATGCAAAGTTTCTCTTACACATGCACGTCCACTCACACACACTGTGAACTCACAAATCAAATCCTCCAAATTATATTCTTCCACATTTTATTCTATATTCTCCAACAGTAAAGGTAATTACTGATATTTAAAGTAGTAGGCAATTATGGTTATAATAGATAAGACTTTGTTATTCTTCACTTTCCACACTATAAATGAACATGCATTACTTATGTATAACTTTTCCAAGTGTTGGTGCATGGAAGCCATGATCATTCACGGACATGGAATTCATCTTCCAGATTTATCTCTTGATAAAACTTATATGTGCTCTCCGCATCATGTGCTCGTAAAAAATGACAATTCTAATAGATAAAAGTGATAGTTATTAACGAATAAAAGTGACAGCTATAAATAAAAATAAGTGTTATAAATAAAAATAATAATTATTATGAATAACAGTGACCGTTCTTATTATGAATAAAAGTAAGAATCTAGTAAGATAATTAAAAATGGAAAGTATATATGTAGGTGTGTAAAGTTGTTGACCACGCATCATTTTAGGAATAAACCTTTGATTTCTACCGTGTACTTTTATTTCTTTTATAGCATCTTTCGACAAAGCATTAACTATGAGGTTGATATCATGTGCACATGCATTATAACTTCTAGATGAATTAATTCAAATCATTTGACATAAATAAATCCAAATAAATTCTAAGTGTTTAATGCATTAGTCATACATTGATTTCGATATGATTTACCGATATGACATTGACCGCCTAAAACCCGTCGTTAAAGGTCTAGGCGTCGATACTATTTATAATCTCCTTCAACTGAACACATAGTTTCAGTATATGCAAATTAAGGGTCGAACCCAAGAGAGTTGTGTTGTTACTCGAGTTGTCACGGTTTGAGTAGGAGATTGCCCGGAGGGCAGGTATCGATCGAGTTGGTCCGGTATAAATGTCTTTGAAAGATAGATCTTGAGAAGAAAGTGAACGAAAACTAAACACAAGATAAAAGTTAAATAACAAGTAGTTGGACAAGGTTCCGCGCGTTGAGATCTTGGTCGAAGATGTCGGTCTAGGTTGAGGTTTTCACCATGAGTGTATGTCTTTGGTTAAAGGTACCAGGGTAGGCGCCTTTTTGGTAAATCGTACACGGGCCACATGCTTGCCCTTAGATTTTAAGAAAAGTCAGAGACCCCACCTGCCCCTTGCGACGCGCTCCCTAGGAAGACACTTCACTCGGGTATCCCACCCCAACACTGACTCACTAGGCAGTCAACTAGCCGCCGGTCCGAGGGTGGCTCGCACCTTTGTCAAGGCCGAGGCTACAATCACCCACTCGATCGACCCCGGACGAGGAGACTCGATGTCTTACTCCGGCTATTGCTTGTAGCTACCCTCCGCCGAGGCTGCGGTCGAGTTAATGCTCAAGGAAATGAATAACATGGGTATCGAGGCCAGAGCCGGGAACACACTCACGGTTCTAAGGATGTTTTGACCTCACGACTCTTATGACCTTGACTCAGCGTGCTTCACCCGAGCCCAACCAAACCGACTACTCAGCATAATCGACATAAACACAAAGCGATAAACAAGAACATAAACGAAACCACACTTGAATATAAAATCAAATGCAAAGGTAAAGCGTCTCGGCAGTTGCTCAGCGAGATAACAAAATACATAAAATAAAGGTTGCCGTAGGACTTGTTTATCTTCCTCACCAATCACTCATGAAAACCAAAGTAAAATGAAAGAGAAAAGTCGGAGAATTTTGGACTTGATCGCTCCACTCGAAATTCAATTATGTGAAGTTGTGTTGGGAGCCTAAGTGTACTTCCTGCTTGGCTGTCGTATCTAGGTGATAGGTGCGAGGTCGTGCTCGGGTTACGGACCATCGATGGAGACTCCTCGGCTTCGGTGACGGTTTGTCTCTTCTCAGCTCATAGCTTTGACCTTTCCTTTCGACAAAAATCAAAGCAGCGAGAAGGACCTGCCCAAAATCTTCCATTTGCGTGCAAGTCGCGAGTTCTTGTTTGCGTCTCCCAAGCGCATCCCGAGTTTACCTCATCCCTACGTCATTCCTCATCCTTTTCCGCTCTTCTGTCTCGATCATCCTCTTGGCATCATGTCGACTCGTTGACTCGACCCCAGGTACCGTATCTTGGCAAGATGTCGAATGCCTGCCAGGTAATCTTCGGGATTTTGCCTCTCTGAGAGGTGGCGATCTTGCCCAAGGTCCGTCTCACCTGCAACACCCCAAGCGTGTCCTCCGACATGACACATCAAAGAACACAAAAATCGCTCTTTCTAGGTAAGGACTACCCAAAAGAGCCTGGCGGTCTCGTCACACTCACACACTTGAACCACGATTGTCCTCAAGCGTGCAAACATTCCTGCCCAAGAAAGCAAAACACACAAACAACCAAAAACCAAAGAGGATAACATGAAAACATAACAAAGATAATCAGGCATGACGATTAATACGACTATGTATAAAGGTCAATCAAGATCGGGGCAAAGCAAGTTTGTGGAAGTTCCTCTCAAGCACTCAAACACTCTGTGTTTAGGGTCTCACGCTCAATGATGACTTGATCGAGGAAGTGCCTATGCTTGCTGCCGTCATTATCTCCCTATAGCTTGGTCTAAGTTCTCTATCCTTAGGTCTTTTAGGGTTGTATTGAGTGGCTTCTAGCAAAGTAGGAAGTATTTAAGCTTTGGGTAAGGTTGTCTTGACTTAGGTCTTGGCGAAGGTTTTCCCTTTCCGGGAATACTTATGGGCTGAGCATACTTTATATTTTGGGAGACTTCTTTTCTCTTTATATATTTTTATATCACATGTTCCCCTACCCTTTTCTTTTCTACACATTTTGAATTGAATACATTTACCCAATTTTCTCAATTTAAGCTTTATGTCTCTTGAAGGCGAAGGCATCTAATGTTTGTGTTTTGCATCTGCCAGACATACATATCCTCCCTATTCTTCATCTCTCAATCCCTAGGTCGGGAAGAGCACAAGGTGATTTAAAAGAAACGAAACGTGAGGGGCTAGCAAGGATACATATATCTAGGTTTATGTTCATTGTTAACCATGGCTATGAAAAGAAAGCCTAAATCATCTAGAGCACTTAGACCTACAGCATTGGCTTTGATCAAGACAAGAAAATTCTAGCACAACCAAGTCAAGCATCCGAATAACACATAGAATAGAAATCATGCTTGTAATGATAAAGCATATGGGCTCAATTTCTCCAGTGTGCATGCTATGCCTTTTTCGTCATACTAACCTCATTGAAACATAGCTAAACATGTATTACAAAGTCTATGCAAAGATCATAATCATCATGCTCTCTCAAACGTCTTGGTCAACACACACAACAAAAATAGGGGCGAGCCCATGTTTTGTGCACTTTTTTGTGTCTTGTCTAGGTCTAGATCGAGTCTTTTGTGTCTTTCTTGTTGTGTTTTGTGTGCGGGAGGACACCTGTCTGCAAGGGCAGGCGGGTAGAAATGGGCAACGGAGTGGAAACTTGTTTGGCGGGCGAACGAGATACGATTGCACCGATGGCACAAGGAGCTTAGCTCACAATCGGGCATCCACCCGATGGTTGTTCGTTACAGGCGTGACCTCCACAAACCGCAGTTCATTCTCCAAAGGTTAGCTAATGGGCAAGCGGAGTGAAAAGAGAAGTAGAAACCAGAGAAGTGAGAAGGAAGAAGAAGGAAAGAAGAGCAGAGATAGGTGATGGGCAAGACAATGCGATCACTAAGGCGATCCATAAAATGGAAGAGATCATCTCAAATCCCTGCAAGGAAACAATGCCGATCGCAAGGAAACCCTAAGGATTATCCAGCCCATGGGCCATCACCATCGCCGATCTCTCTGCCTATATATATGAGATGAATGCGCTCTTGCGGACATCATCATTCACGACTTTTAGTTCTTTTCGCATTATCACCATCACCCCACATACATTAAGTCCTGCAGGACGCTTTTATTCTTCAGATGTTTGTTGGCGCACTTGGGCTCGCTGTTTGTTTCATTCAGTAATAGTAAGTTCTTCTTTTTCATGATGGTTTCAATTAAGCTGCATGTTTGTTTATTTTATGTTTAGCTAAGTCTTTATTCGGTTTGGGTATAACAAGTGAAGCATGATTAATATAATTCGAGAGGTCTAAGTAGGGCATTACGATGCGCATGCGTGTGTTCCCAGGCACTAGGTCCTGAGCAATATATAACTTAATCAAACTCGTGTGTTAGTCGCGAATAACATAGTGGGCAAGGGAGGTTGCAAGTAATAATTGGATTAGGTGTCGGTGTCCACCCCAAATAGTACGACGGTGTGGGGCGAGTTGGAGTAGTCTTAGCATGCCTTTGCCAATCGGTGCTCAGATCATAACGCCGCATGTAGGCTTGCATGTCGAGGTGTCTCGTGCGTGGCATTACGGGTTAGATGGTTTGCATAGGGTGTCCCTTGCATTTCTTTACATAGAAGGATAGATTTGGAGGATGTGTCGTCGTGGCGTGACAAGGGGTCACGACGTATGTCTCTTATAACCGGTTGATGCTGTCATGTAGTGAAAACCTTTGCACCTATGACCGAGTGTTAATCATCTTCACCAAGTTGTTGCCCAAGCTAGATTTGTTTTATCATTTGATATTTCATTTGAGTTTGTTTCGTAGTTACTTTAGCCTTCCTATTTTGATTAGAATAATTACACCAACCTCATTTCTTTTAAGTGACATCGTGACATTAGAGATTGCTACAACTCCTCGTGGATCGACCCTATACTTATCGGCTACGCCGTGTGGGCAATAGGTTATAAATTTATTTTGAGCGCTAAACAATAGCGTGTCAAAATTGGCACCGTTGTCGGGAGATTGCGCATTCAGTAGTAATCTCATTTCTGTTTTATCGCTTTACTTATGTATGCTACGACCTAACCTTGCGGGGAGACGGAGAACTTTATGCGATCCGAGATCGAAAAGCACGCAAGGTGGAGGAGAGCGGCGAAAGAGCACGACAAGCGGCAGAGCGACTAGAGAAGAAACCCGAAGGCAATACGATGGGTGACCAACCGCAAGTAGAGCAACATTGAGGAAATGGTGTTCCCAACAACAGAACAGCGAGCCCGAGCACGAGGCATTCCACTTATACACGATAAATGGCAAGCTGGAGATGAGATTAGTATCATTCCTCTCTGATGGGGAGAGATCTGCATTGTCCAGGAAATCCCACAGTGACCTTGAAGTTCTTGAACGTGAGGAAATGGATAAATAGCTCAAAATGGCACGCGGGAAACCTTTATGATTATCGAGGAAGATTTAAACAGTTGCGGTAAATGCCCTCAACATCAAATTCCGACCATGATCCGATCCAATATTTCATGGCGGGTTAAGGGCAACAGAGAAAAATTGGGTGAATGCGCTTGTGGAGGTTCGATAATGAATAAAGTTCCCATGGGAGGCCTTTAGACTATTGGCGAGATGGCAAGAAAATAGAGCGAATGAGGAGAAGTTCAAAGCGAGCCATTTCTTCATGGAAACCAAGTCGATAAACTTTGTAACCTATTCGACAAGTTCATGACCAACACGGACCGGCGAAAGCTAAAGTGTGCCAATCATCGGCCGTGACATCACCGGATCAATGCCCCACCCTTTATGAAGAAGAAGAAGTCGCAGGTGGTAAATGGAATGAACAATACGACAGAGGAGATACGATCCAAACTCCCAAACCTATAACCGGGATGGAGGAACCACGAAATTTTAGGTGGTCAACAACCAGAGGCGGGACAACAACAACAAGAATACAAGAATAATCGGCTGACCAAAGCGGTGGGCCATCATTGCGAACTTGTACATACCATGGCACGAGAGAATGTGAAGGCTCAACAAGAGCGAGAAATTCAAGGTTGAGATAAGAGGCCTCAGCCTTGGAAACAAAGTTGCCCAATTGACGCTCGTAACGCTGTCTTGAGAAAAAGAAGAAATTTTACCTCACAAGTAGAGGTAAAGCAGCTCGCCTAACTAAGCTGTAGCCTTAAGAGCGGGAAGAAACTACCGTAAAAGTTTCATGCCTGGCGTCGTGTCATACAAGTAGAAGATCTCACGATCACATTGATCAAGACGAAGATGATCATGTGGAACTACCAGGAAAAAATGGAAAAAGAGATGCAATCATTGAGCACCTATGTCAAACCTAATCCTAAGGTTTGACCTCCCATCTAAGCGATTGGCAGAACCGCAGAGAGAAGAAATGAGTGAGATGTATCGCGTGTTTCAAAAGGTGGAATAATATACCGCCATCACCGCTCGGACACGATGCGAAGTGGGCAAAGTTCATGAAAGAATTGTGCACAAGAAAGGTGAAATACAAAATGATGCAAAATTTCAAGTGGAAGAAATGTATCCGCAATCCTACTGCGGAAATTGCCGAGAGTGTGGAGATCCGGGATGTTTTCATTCCCGCGTATAGGCAAGACGAGGATCGAAGGGCCATCTTTGGTTGGGGCATCTATAAACGTCATGCCCTTATCAATGTTCAAGAGTAGAAAATAGGGTCCTGAAGCCAACACGAGTGGTTATCCAATTAGCGAGCAGGTCCAACGCTCTATCCGTAGGAATCATCAAGACGTATTGGTCAAAGTAGAGGAACTCATATTTCGGCGGATTTCACGCTCGGATATGGGCACGATGGGTAACAAATCCTCGTCATGTTATTAGCGACTATTCATGAAGAGCGGCAAACGAGGATTGATTGACATGGGCAAGTTAACTGTGAATTGACGGAGGCGGTGACCTTTAACATCTTCAAGGCCATGGAGCATCCGAATGATATTGAAGTCGTGGAATTCATCGATCACATTAACCCAGTGGTGGGAGACATCCGCGAGATAGGTTTGCAAGACCCTGAAATCAGCCATTCAAAGTGGACTTGAGGAGGAAGGCGCTCACGGAGAAACAACTTATGGGCAATGTCGAGGCCTTGTTTTATTTACTGGAGCGAACCCGAGGGACTCAAGTGGTCAATATACGAACATGCCCAAGTTGAAGGAAGAAGAAAAGCTCGCCCATCCCTATGAGACTCCCAAACTCGAAAGACTCTTCCTCATCACTGAAGTATATATTTCTAGGAAGGGCGACACCGCCGTGATCATCAATGCTAAACCGAGTCCGAATCGAGGAGTGATGAATAATGTTATTGGGCAATACAGGAAGCTATTGGATGGCCGACATCAGGGCATCAACCCATCTATATGCTCACAATATTTTAATGGAAGAAGAAGCCAAACCGATACGCGATCAACAAAGAAAGTTAAACCGACTATGAATGAGGTAGTCGTGAAGGAGATCTTGAAGCTACTTGACTTAGGCATCATATATCCCATATCGACAAGAAATGGTTAGCCCGACACGCTGTCCCAAGAAGTCGGCATTCGGGTAGTGAAAAATGAGCGAAGCTGATCCCAGAGACTCAAATAGGTTGGAGAATGTGTATCTATCGAAAGTTCAACACGAACTGAAAGATCACTTCCATTACCTTTCATTGACGAGATGTTGGAAAGGTTAGCTGGAAACAAATTCTTTTGTTTTTTAAGCTACTCGGACTACATGCAATGGTTGCCAAGATGATCGGGATAAAGCCACTTTCACATGCCCATTCGAATATTTGCCTCTGGAGAATGCCCTTGGCTTGTGTAATGCCCAGGGACATTTCAGATGTATGATGAGCATCTTCTCGACCTATTGGAGAAATGCATCGAGGTATTCATGGACGACTTTACCGTCAGGGTAATAATTCGAGGTTGTTTGCAATTTGGAGGTAGTCCTACAAAGATGTGTCGAAAAGAACTTGGTCCTCAATTATGAGAAATGTCATTTCATGGTACAGAAGGATTGCTCTTGGGCACGTGGTGTCGAAAGAGGAATAGAAGTAGATATCATTGCCAAATTACCTATCCACTCGAAAGCAAGTGCGAGGTTTCTGGGCACGTTGGATTCTCTAGAAGATTTGTGAAGGACTTGAAGATCGCACCCGTACACACTACGAATGATGTACCATGGAATTCAATGAAGAGTGTAAGATGGCTTTTGACACTCAAGAACAACTTAATCTCAAGACGATAATCCAGCCCCGATTGGGGCATGCCGCTTGAGTTATGTGATACGGCGAGTGCTGTGGGAGCCGTCTTGGGACAACGAAGAGGAAAGAAAGTTATGCTATATACTATGCCTCGAGAACTCTCAATGCCGCCCAACGCAACTACAGACAACCGAGAAAGAGCTCTTGGCGGTCGTCTTGCTTTAAAAATTTTGATCATACCTAATCGGGCAAGACAATCGCTCACCGATCTGCGCCTGAGATACACGATGGCCAAGAGGAGCCCGATGATCGGATGGATCCTCCTCCAGAGTTCGATGTAGAAATCAAAGACAAGAGTAGAGCACAAAACCTTGTGGCCGACCATTTGAGTAGGATTCGAAGGAAGACCCTGCCCATTGCGAGACTTTCCTAAGAACATCTATACTTCATTCGTAGCACGGGTTCGAACCATGGTATCTGAGCGTGGTGAATTACAAAACCGGAGAACTCCTATTGGGCTCACTACATATCAAAGAAACAAGATCAAAGCGGTATCGCCTACATATGGGATGATCCCTACTTATGGAGAAAGTGTGCCGACCAAGTCCTGCTGACAGTGCGTCGAAACTAAGATCAAAGACATTCTAAATCACTACTCTAAAGAATGTGGAGGTCACTTGGGCACAAGAGAACAGCATGAAGGTGTTAGGCGGGATTCTTCGCCCACGATATTCAAGGATGCTTATGAGCTATGTAAGAGTAGGAGTGTCAGCAGGAAGGAAATATCACCGGGAGAAATGAGATGCCCATGATACCTATCCTCCCGTCAAATCTTTGATGTATGGGGATGGACTTTATGGGACCATTACAGAGCTCGAGGGTAACGTACATCCCTTGCGGTGGACTATGTTTCAAATGGGTTGAGGCGAGCAAGTGTCACCAATGACTCAAAGGTGGTTTCAACTTTTCTCAAAGCTAATATATTCAACGGTTCGGCGTGCCCAAGGCAATTATCGCCATCAGGAACCCATTTACGCAACTTACCAAATTATTCGAGTAAAGTGAAACCCATCGGGTAACCACAATCTACCATCCGTAGAGCAAGGGCGGAGTTGTCCAATGAAATCATTAAGACCATATGAGGAAGGTAGGGACCTCTGGTGGACCGAGCACTCATCTTGATGACACGCTATGGGCGTCATGTAAGCATCAAGACCCCGGCATGTCACCGCATCAATTGTGTTTGGCAGAGATCGTCACCTACCGAGAGAACTAGAGCACGGGGCATTTTGGGCGAAACAAGCTCAACTTTGATTGGGACCGTGATGGCCAAGCTAGAAAACTTCAACTTCAAGAGCTAGAGGAGATAAGGCTAGAGGCCTATGACAATGCCGTTCTATACAAAGAAAGATTTAAGAGTACACTGTCTCATCAAAGCCAGGCATTGCGAGGCATTGGTGCTTTTATACCGTCTCGATTTAAATTAATGTCGAGAGTTAACAAGCAAGTGTGCGGACCATATGAAGTCAAAATTTCCGAATGGAGTTGTCGGTCGTGACCAAGACAGGAAGACCTTCAGGTCATGGACGTCCGAAGGCTTACTATGGGCATCACGAGATAGATCCGGACTGCATCAAGTGCAAACCCCAGCGTGAAGAGTAATGAAGAAGTTTGGTCGAGCCGTGACGATAACAAGCCGACGGGAACACCGGTATTTTAATTTGCTTTATGTTTTATTTTTATTTTTTATTTTTATTTTGGCTTTGCCTTCGTTTTGCGTGGGTGTTGTGTTGGTATAATTACGGGACGGTTATGATCATGATCGAGGTGAGCAAAGTGAGACACTTCACTTTCTTACAAGCTCGGTGCAGAGGGTAAGCTCAGAGTGTCGACATGCGTTTCGAAGAAAGGCGTTCACCAGCCACTTCATTAACTTCCTCCCGCGCCTAAACTCGCAACTCTCTCTCTCTCTCTCTCTCACGATCAAACCCTAAGAAAGAAGCCCTTCTCTTCCCAAAATGAGCACCAAGAACGGGCAGAACACCACAAAATCTCGATTTTCCTCCGAGCAAAAGATCACCAAACAAAGATGGCCACCCTGAAACCCCTACCACTCCCGAGATGCCCAAGAGCCCATCTCCGGTGAACTTTGATGACTTAGAAAAGATAATTGAGAGCGGTGCCTTCACCCATAATGGAAATATCGAAGAACCAACAAGAGAGCACGGAAAAGCCCAAGAAGAAGAGCCAGCGGTGAAGGAGAGCCACCGGTGAAGGAAAATGAGAAACCTCAACTAGGCAGAGGAATCCGCCTCGGATGAAGGTAAGACAGAACCCTCCGGAGAGAAGGAGGTAGATGGGCAAGAGAAGAGCCATGAGAAAGTTTCCGGGCACCACCATGAAAAAGAGGCCTCGCGGAAGTTCCGTACCATCATGAAAAGAACCCGCGGTGAACTCGCCAAGATGACATCACCCTCCGCACAGAGGAAAGCTATCCCGACGCGGAGAGGTCACCTCAGTTCATCCACGGGACCACCGGCGAGGGTATTGTGAAGCCCAAGACTCTTGATATGGAGGTGTTGGATAACCTCGAGTTAAAGATGAAGTGAGGAGGTATTTCGATGGGATTAGATGGGGCGTTTTAGGCGGCGGACGATCGACATCATGTTGGCAGGAGTTCATTCAAACCCCGAGGTAAAAACCCCAACAAGGTAAAGTGCGACCACGGATTGCATAAATTTCGGTGATGGGCGGGAGCTTCTCATTCTCCCTGAATGATTCCAATTGCACCTTGGGCATGTGAGTGTTCGAGACCAAAACCGCTAGCGAGGCCTTTACCATACGAGCACATCGGGGAGGAATGGACGAAAATGGTCGACAATTAGCACGGGCACAACGTAGTCGGGATATCGAAGGGCAATGAGAAAAGCAAGCTGCGGATGTGCCATCGCCTCTTGTCCTCGATTTCTGCAAGGTGGATAGCAACCCGTCCTCCCAACATGACTTTATTTTGTGGTGCTGGGCATGGCCACAAGGTGAATTTTCGCATTTGCGCTGCCCATTTCAAGGACATCCCGACCCATCAAAGCAAAGATTTATCTTGCCCACCGTGATGCCCGCCATCAAGTCGAAGGTCTGGACGAAGCAAACATCGACTGTAAGCATAGCCCAAGCAATATATTGATATGGCTATCTGGAACGAATGAAAGACATCTACTACTGACCGGCTGACGACCCGTCTTCACGAACCGATACGATGACGACACTCGCCAATCTCCGCCGGAGGGATTCGGAGATAGCAGGAAGAATGAGGACATAAAAGCCCGCACAGGTGGGAGAACAATTCAAAGCTACCCTGACACCGTCATTATTTGCCCATGGATCTGTATCCGCTTTCCCTGACCTTTTTGTCCTCTATTTTTTCTGTTTTTTTTGTTTTGCTTTGTTTGTTGTTGGTGGTCGACTTTCTCTCACCCACTTTGCTCAAGGCAAGTGTGAGTGAAGGGTGCGTCTGCTTTGTTTGTTGAGTTAAGAGGTTGGTCATTCTCGACCCACTTTGCCCAAGGCAAAGTGTGGGAGTCAGGGCGCCACCTTGCTCATGTCGTTCGCTTGTTTGTTGTTTGTGTTCCTCCTTGTTTACCCACTTTGCCAACGCAAAGTGTGTGAGTGAGGAGGGTTTTCGTTGTATGTCGGTTAGCATATTTAAATTGGTGGGTTTGATTGACCTATTTTTCTTGTTGTGAATGATGTTGGTAGTTTTAGGTTCTCTATTTTGAGCATGACCGTATGTAGATAAGGAAGACGAATTGAATTTGAGCACACATGGTGAGCTTTGAGCCTAAAATGTCAGATCTGATCAACACGTTCCTTCCTTGTGTGATAATTGACATCTTCACTGAGCCCGCTAGAACTTGCATGCACTCTTATGTCAAGGCCTCTTTGACTTAGCCAAAACATTTAGATGACTTAGACATTTCTTTTCTTTTAAATAAACGAGCAAAATGTCCTACCTATTGTTAGTCCTCGTCCAGAGCTTAATAGATTCCTTCATTCACTTAAATTAGCCGAAAGAAGCATACCCGGTCAATTGGACTCGGGGCTAAAAAGGCGAACAAGAAGGAAGAACAATAGCCTCGAATGGGCGAAAAAAAAGGGTTATCCAAATTTAAAGAAATGGGCAAAATGCCCAATATAAAGAAGTACCGAATTGAAAGAAAGAAAAATATATTGGCGAAGTCCTAAGATGTTTGTGCTAAGGCAAGAAGAAGGCGAAAGGAAATCCATGGAAGTCAAAACAATTTCCTCAAACCCGAGTCCATGATGACCCTAGATCCAAAAATCTCCCACCTATGTCTTAAGCCCCATTACTGATAAATAAAAGACCTATAGGATAAATGTTTAGAACTTTGTCTAAACAAGGAGATGGTAGAGGACGCATGCTATAGCATAGGTGCTCTTTTTAAAGTGTGTGCGTTGTCACGAGCCCATGTTTTGTGCTCTTTTTTGTGTCTTGCTAGGTCTAGATCAGTCTTTTGTGTCTTTCTTGTCAGTGTTTTGTGTCCGAGGACACACGCAGTCTGCAGGGCAAGGCGAGGCGAAATGGGCAATATGGGTGGAAACATGCTTGGCGAGAATCGAGATACGATTGCACCCCGAGGGCACAAGGAGCTTAGCTCACAATGAGGCATCCAACCCCAAGGTGCTTCAGATACAGTGACCTCCTTACAAACCGCATGTTCAAACTCAAAAGGTTAGCTAATGGGCAGCGAAGTGAAGAAGAGAAGCGAAAACAGAGAAGTGAGAAGGAAGAAGAAGTAAAAGAGAGAGACGAGAGAGGTGATGGGCAAAACACGCGGATCGGGAGAATCCGCTAAATTCGAAAAGATGCGCTAAGGCCGATCCCATAAAATCGAGAAGATCATCTCAAATCCCTGCAAGGCGGTAACAACGCCGATCAACAAGGAAACCCTAAGGGATTATCCACCCATGGCCATCCATCACGATCTCTCGGCTATATATATGAGAATGAATGTGCGTCTGCGCATCATCATTCACTACTTTAATTCTTTTCGCATTATCACCATCACCACCACATACATTAAGTCCTTCGGGCAAACACTTTTATTGCTTCAGATGTTTGTTGGCGACTTTGGGCTCGCGTTGTTTCATTCAGTAATAGTAAGTTGTTTCCTTTTCATGATGGTTTCATTAAGCATGATGTTTGTTTATTTTATGTCTAGCTAAGTCTTTATTCGGTTTGGGTATAACAAAGTGAAGCATGATTAATATAACTCGAGAGGTCTAAGTAGGGCATTATGATCTGCATGCGTGTGTTCCGCACTAGGTCCCGAGCAATATATAACTTAACCAAACTCGTGTGTTAGTCATGAATAACATCTGGCGGAAGGTTGCAAGTAATAATTAGATTAAGGTGTCGGGTGTCCCGCAAAATAGTATGATTGGTGTGGGCGAGTTGGAGTAGTCCTAGCATGTCTTTGCAATACGGTGCTGCAGATCATAAGCGCAGTAGCTTGCATGTACGAGGTGTCCTCGTGGTGGGCATTACGGGTTAGATGGTTTGCATAGTGTCCTTGCATTTCTTTACATAGAAAGGATAGATTTGGAGGGTGCGTCGTGAGGCGTGTGACAATGGGGTCACAAGCGTATTTCTTTATAACCGGTTGATGCATGTCATGTAGTGAAAACCTTACCTATGACGAGTGTTAATCATCTTCACCAAGTTGTTGCCCAAGCGTTGTTTTATCATTTGATATTTCATTTGAGTTTGTTTCGGTTACTTTAGCCTTTCCTATTTTGATTAGAATAATTATACCAACCTCATTTCTTTTAAGTGACATCGTGACATTAGAGATTGCTACACCAACTCCTCGTGGATCGACCTATACTATTGCTGGCCTGTGATGGGCAATAGGTTATAAATTTATTTTGACGCTAAACTACTGTGTCGGGGCCCTCCGCACACACTTTGCTCGTGGAAAAGTGTTAGACTAATTAGGGTCCCGAAAACACAAACAGTCCTCAAGTTGTCTCTGCCAGATTCTTTTATATCTCACTAAGTCGACCAATCATATAGACTGTGGATCTACAATACAATCGTATGATCTAACTTATATATGAGATAAAGGGACATACATATGCAATCAAGTAAACAATTCAGATAGGAGATTTTAATAGTGGTAACAAGAATCATCAGATACAATCTCAACCAAAACTGCTTCCAAGATACAAATCCAACAATCTCCCACTTATACTAAAGCAAACTTTTTGTATACTTTGTGTCTCTCACCATCTATTATAAACAACACCATCACTTTGTTTCTCCCACTTTTACAAAAGTTTTCTTTCTAAGTGGATGCCATCTTGCAATCCAAGTCCTCGATATATGCTCTTCATCTAGAATTTTTGAGGCGTCTTCGTGAATGGGTCAACTAGGTTATCCATTAATACCAATCTTTTGAATCGTACGTCTCATCCTCTAACGATTTCTCGTTGTGACATGGTACTTTCTCTATGTGTTAGGTTGCCTTGTGGGTCCGTGGTTCCTTCGAGTTTACCACTCGCACGAAAGTTATCACAATTATACTATGATACTCTTGGGCAAACCAGTTGCACATCTAGATCCATGAGGTAGTTCTCAACCATACCACCTCCAGTGAGCCCTCCAAGCTGCTACATATTAAAACTTCCATGGTAGAGTCCACAATGCATCACCGCTTTGCACTCATGAGATACGGCTTCTCCCCAGGTAAACATATACCACGAGGTAGACTTTTGTCATCACAGTACGCCACTTGGAATACGATGCGAGAATAACCCAGTAAGGCATTAGACTATCCGCTGGTAAACCAGCCTATAGTCTCGAGTCCTTTTCGTGTACGTGGTATATGCTTTCTGCGGTCCAATGAGCTTGTCTGTGGTTAGATCGATATCTAGCTACTATGCCTGCCGTGACAGCGTATATCCGCCCGTGACATAACATTGCATACATGAGACTTCCTACGGAAGGTAAGTGAACTTGTCTCATCTCCTATCTCATTTGCAAATCATGGGTGATCGCTCCTTAGATAAACGAACACCATGCCCGAAAGGTAGCAATCCCTTCTTGGGTCTGCATGCTAAAACGAGTAATTACAAGATCAATGTAAGACGCCCGAGATAAGCTCAACATTTTCCTCTTACGATCTCAGAAAACCTTGATCCCAAGAATGTATTCGCGGCCTCCTAAGTCTTTCATTTGAAACTGATCGATAAACAACTCTTACGATGCGATAATAGCTTCACATTGTTGCCAAGTAGAAGGATGTCATCTACGTAGTGTAAGAAATACCACGTCACTATTGACATCCAAACGATACACACAACTTTCGCTAGGCAACCGGTAAATCCATAGACTTTACCACCGTCAAAGCATAAGTTCCATGATCGGGAAGCTTGCTTAAGTCGATAAATGGACTTTAAGCTTTCATACTAGACGCCTTTACCCTTCACCACATAGCCTTCGGGTTGTCGTGATATAGATGTCTCTACCTTCTTCAAGGTAAACGCTTAGAAAACGGTTTTCACATCCATTTGCCAAACCTCAAGGTTTAGGTGAGTTATGGCGTAAGAATTCGATGGACGTGAGCATTGCTACAGCGGTAAAAGGTCTCATCGAAATCGATGCCCTCAACTGAGTGTACCCTTTCGCCACTTACTACCATGGCTTCCTCGCCATCCGGTAGAGGTGTCTTTCGTGATGTGCCATGATTTTGCATCGGCTCGCATCACCTCACCGTATGTCCATGGGTCAATTACAGACTGCTCGCTTTCCCCGACTAAATTCAAGATTCACCCATGAACATAAATCGCTCGTCGACGAACAGCCTTCCCACTACGATGAGGCACTACCGCACAAATGGCAACTGCAAGCAGAACTGTGGTTTTCTATCTGCACAACTTGTCGGATAGGTGCCACTTGTCGCAATGGTATCTCCAGTGGAACCCACCCACTTCAATTTCTTAAAGTATTTGGTGTCGATTTCTCCCACTGACACCACATCTCGCACTTTGGTTTAATCGGTGGCGAATACGCATCATCTTCTAATTCTTGAGTATGATTTCAACTTTTATGGTTTTTCATATAATCCTATTCTAAGAATCGGGCATTAGTGCTAATAATAACCTTCCGATCCTTAGACTACGTAAATAACCACCATTCGCTCCTCTAGGATAGCCAATAAATGACTTGCTCTAGATCTTGCCTCCAACTTGTCGTACTTTTCTTGTTCAAAGACATGTGTCGGATCGCCCATATCCTTATGTGGTTTACATTCAGCTCGCTACCAAACCATAACTCTCGAAGGGGTCTTATCGACCGATTTGACGGTACTAGATTTAACATGTATGCCGCTTTTTCTAAGGCATACCCCGTAACGAAATAGGCAACGCTGCATAACTCATCATCGATCTAACCATTTCTATGAGAATCCTATTTATTCGCTTCCGACACACCATTTTGATGTGGTGTGTTGTGCAGTGAATGAGAGGTAATCCCACACCGCACCAAATAGTCCATGAACTCGCATCGAGGTATTCACCACCGCGATCGCACCACGCGACTTGATACTCTTACCTAGCTTCGCTTCCACTCCGCTTTAAATTCTTTGAATTTCTCAAAGCATTCTGACTTGCGGTGAAGCAGGTATATGTATCTGTACCTTGAGTAATCGTCAATGGTCCATAGAGGTAAGAATGGACTAGCTCCGTGTGTGTGTTGGCCTAGTGGTAGAGTGGTTAATGCCCGAGGCCAAAGGTCTCGGGTTCGAGTCCACCGTGATGCACTTTAAAATTTCAGATTAAATTACCAAAAAAAAAAAGAATGGACTAGCTCCAACACTTTTTGGCTCTATAACCCTTCGCTTTCATGGGTCCGGTCGATATCTTCCTTCTATACGTGATTCGTAGACTTTGAATCTTAGATATCGTAATATCATCAACGCTCCATTCTTAGCCAGTCATTAGATCCTATTTAGATTGATGTGACCTAATCTAAGATGCCAAAGAAATGTGGTGTCATCTAGCGAAGAAGAATTCATCTTCTTAAGGTTTGATGTAGATGCAACATAATTAAAGGTAATATGCTTGGCAGAAATAGTATAAAGCTGATTATATAAAGTGTCACCACAGATAACTTCGTTATTTCTTATGATAGCTAGAAACACCACTTTCAAAAACAACTGAATATACATGTATAAATAGTTTGGAAACCGAAATAAGGTTCCGCCGAAACTCCGGCACATATAAAATGTCTTTTAATACTAAAATTGTTCTATCAAAGCATAAAGAAACATTTCCGACTGCAACGGCCTCGACTTTTGTCGCATTGCCCATGGAGGTCGTTATCTCGCCATCAACCAGCTCCCTTGTCCACAGGAATCCCTGCAAGGTGTAACAAACATGATCTGTCACACCCGTATCTACTACCCGTGAATGAGTAGAACAAGTCGCTAAACATGTTTCATATTAAAGCAAATGACGACACTTGAGCATAGGGCACTTAGCCTCCAATGCCCACCTCACCGCACTTCAAGCATTTGCCCTTCTCCTTTGGCTTTTTCAAACCACTGGTATAGCCATTTGTATTGCTCTCACTCTATTCTTTAGTCTTAACATCTCTTGAATTCCACTTTCCCTTTTCATCTTCGATAAAGCGGTGGTTTTCCTTGAGGTATATACTAAAGATCGGGCACCTTGCCCATTTTGCGCCCTCCGCTACTAAATCCTCTTGCAATGAATCTAGAGTATAACTCTTATCATAAAGGACTACTCTATAACGGAAGTCATCAAAAGATTAAAGTGTTGAGGATTATATCGATTCGACTATGTCATCAATATATCCTCCAACCAATTCGAAGCCTCCAAGAGATTGATCATTTGTTCTAAATGGTCATGCACTCAATCGCTTTCCTTCATTGAACTTGACATAATTAATCTTGTCAAATTATGATTAGCGATCCTGTCCGACTTCCCATACGATTTCATGAGATTTAGCCATATAGTGGCTGCATCATCCATCTCTTGATGCTAGAGTTGCAAGGACTCGCACATGGTGATCAAAAGAAGGCATTTTGCCATTCTACTTGATTTGTCCCATTTCTCGTGCTCCTTGCGCTCCTCATCAGTAGATGAATCGTCTAGGGGTTTGGGACAGGGTGTAGTGAGTACAAATAAAATTACAGTTTCGTTTCCACTCGATAAAAAGTGGAGGTCTTGACATTTTAATTTTAGAAATTAATATGTCGGTTTTCTTGCTTAGTTTTTTTGTTTCAAAAGATTTGTCCATGCAGATCACATAATCCTAGTATGCTTTCTCTAGAACTCAACATGTAGAACATGCTCGCAGAATTATAAAATATGCTTGAAAAACGCGATAACCCTAGCATGCTTACTATGCACATTCAATCATGAAAACATACAACATGTTTATCTATGTAATTAAACATACATAGCATGCTTCTGCATAATTTAAACATCCATGACATGCTTTGAACTATAAAAATAAAATAAATTTGTTCATCGCGGCCCACTCGTGGATCATGTACTTCCCTGCCTAATTTATTACATAAATTTGTAAAGCATCGATCGTGGATCGCGGCACGGGCACGTAATCGGATTTGTCAAACCGGATTTGGGCCGAAAATTGAAAACAGTGCCGGAACCGTGAATCAGTCAACTGTAAAAAACTAAAACCGGTCAAAAATCGGTCTGGTCAAAATAGTCGAGTCGGGCTAAGATGGCCGGGCCGCTGCGCTAGGTACAGCCATACACACCCTAGCCGCCCACCTCGCCGAGGCTCGCCAAGAATCGCCATCCACCGCCGAGGATGCCGCCGCATCGCTCGGACTAGCCGCCGATGCCTGCGTCGTCAGTCCGTCGACACTGCCTCAATCGCCGAGGCATCATGCCGAGCGCCGACGCCGCTCGTCAAGAGCCGCCAGCGCTTGAGAAACCGAGCGCGATGATCGGGGACGAGGCACGCCGAGGCATCCGCACGAGAACCGCGCACCCCACACACCTAGCCACCGACCCTCGCTGAGAGCTGCCGAGCGCCACGCACGCTGCGTGCACTGTCGCCCAGCTATCGAGAAAACTCGTGCGCGCTCGTCAGGTGCACGGGCGTGCTGAGGCGTCCGCGAGAATCGCGCATCCCGCACGCCCAACCTACCGATGCCGTCGAGGGCTCCGTACGCTCACGCTCAGCGCCGAGACCTACTAAGCCCTGTCGAGGGCTCTCGCGCATGCTCGCTCAACGTCGAGATGTGCCGAGGCATCCGTACGAAAAAACGTGCACCCTGCACGCCGGCCTTCGAGAGATACCGCCGAGGCTGCATGCTCTGTTCGCCCATTGCTGCCGAGAACCCGCGCCCGTCTACCAGATGTTCCAAAGACACCGTGCGCCTTTATCGGTGTGACGTCACGTCGACGTTCTCCCATCACTGCAGGCGACGGACTCCGTCATCTCGTTCTTCGTGTTCTTCTTCTTTGTTTCTCTTTATACAGATTAGATTTACAAGAAAAATCCAAATCTAACCACGTATTTTCTCGTGGTGAAAAATAAAATCCGACAAAAACAAAACGAGCCACGATGAACGATAGATCCCCAATTAATTAATTGCGCACGTAATAATCAAAAGTGAATTAATCCAACAGAGCCAAGATTCTGATCCCAGGTTCTGATACCAATTGTAGGGAAATCTTATTTTAACCATCTCCCGAGGATCTATCTTGGATGTTTAATTCACCATACATTGATTATATACCTAGCATGCTCCTATATAATTAATTGCAACACGTTGGTATTTTCTCGTGTTTACCTACGAATTTTTTATGCAAGAATTGGATCAAGACTCGTGCTTTGATCTTCTGGAATGTATCCCGATTGCCCAAACTCCAATGTCGAGTGAGGACAATCTATGGAGAGTACTTCAGAAATTCGTCTTCTTCCTTCTTGAAAAGTTTCGAAAATCTAAACAATGAATGTGGTGGTTTTCGAAAATTTTACTTAGGATTCACTAGTTTGATTTTCTCTCACCTTATATTTTTAATGCAACCCTAAATCCTATCTAGATAGGATTTCTACATATCTAATAAATATAATAATATCTCTTCAGATAGAGAGGATCAGAACAGAGTCCAATGGGACTCTTTAAGGAGGTGGACGATTTTGTAGGGAAAACTAGGTTTAGCCCTCTCCCGAGGATCTATCTTGGATGTTTAATTCACCATACATTGATTATATACCTAGCATGCACCTACATAATTAATTGCAACACGTAGGGTTTTCTCGTGTTTACCTTTGAACTGTCGGGGATGAACGGGTCGAGACTCGTGCTTTGATCTTCTCGATCGTATCCCTGCCGCCCAATCTCCAATATCGAGCGAGGATAATCTATGGAGAATGCTACAGAAATCACCCAAATCCTCTCTCAAGTTTTCAAATTCTCCCCAAGCACTCTTGGAAATTCTCGAAAATAATGCTAGATCATTAAAGATTAGCCTCGATCTTATCTCTACCTTATATTTATAATGCACTACCATAATCCCATAAGAAAGGATCCATGCATATCCCATAAATAAAATAATATCCTTATAGGATAAAGAGAATCAAATCATTACCACGAGAGAGAGGGAGGCGCCGATTTACGTGTGCTACGGGCTGGATGGGCCACCCAGGATCAAATGCAAGGAATAAAGATGGGCCTCAAATAAATTAATTATCTTATGTTCATTCCGAACATAAATTAATTTATAAACATTCATTCATGCCACTAGAGAAATAAATGCCGACTTACCTTTATTACCGAAGGTGGGTCGGGCTTGCACTTAGACATTATGAATCCTCGTATTTAAGATATCGCACGTCCATTAATTATTTAGAGCATTACCGATCGCTTAAAATAATTAATATCTTTAATTCCTTAAGTAGTACCACTCAACCTTATTATTGTACTTGAGCTAACTCAACCCGTAGGGTTTAGTACAATAAACCTTTGAGCTCCTTAGGGGCGCCATCATCCTAAACGGATACTGTGACTGATACGTATAACTAGCAGACATACAAGCACCGCCACTACCCAAGATGCAGAGAATATTGGGTTAGAACATATAACCTCACCCATAACAAGTCAAAGTGATGGTCAAGAACTCATACTCACCTAATACCTTCGAGGTTTAGATCATCGTAAGTCACCGAGATCTAGGTTCTTCACGACGGTCGATAGAAGAACTCATCTCATCCGTGATCCATCAATACGCCGAGACATACCAAAGATAGACAAGCAACCAAGTCAAGTCACTTCTTATCTATACCGTAGCCTATAACGACAACTCGCCCTCAAGTTGTCTCACCAGTGATTCTTTTATATCTCATTAAACGACCAATCATACGCACTTACGTGATCTTCTACACACCGTATGATCTAACTTATATATGAGATAAGGGGACACGATATATGCAATCAAGTAATCAATTCGGATAGGAGATTGTAATAGTGGTAACAGGAAACATTGTATACAAGCTCAACCAAAAGTGCTTTCAGTATACAAATCTAACAATCTCCCACTTATACTAAAGTAAACTTTTAGTATACAATGTGTCTCTCTACTAGGTATTACAAACAAAACCATCACTTTGCTTCTCCCACTTATACAAAAGTTTCCTTTCTAAGTGGGTGCCATCAAGCATAATCCAAGTCCTCGAACGTGCACTTCGTAGACTTTTGCGGTAGCTCTTTGTGAATGGATCCGCTAGGTTATCCGTCATATCAATCTTTTCAATCAAGACGTCCCTCGCCTAAAGATTTCTCGTATGACATGGTACTTTCTCTATGTGTTTGGTCGCCTTGTGGGTCCGTGGTTCCTTCGAGTTTGCCATCGCACCTTAGTTATCACAATGAAACTATGATACTCTTGGGCAAACCAGTACCACACCTAGATCCACGAGGTAGTTCTTGAACCATCTGACCTCCTTAGCGGTCGTGGCGGCTTCCATGGTAGAGTCCGCAATGCATCGCCGCTTTCCACTCCGCCAGATACGGCTCCACCTCCCAAAGTAAACACATAGCATGAGGTAGACTTTTTCTCATCACGGCCGACTTGGAACCGAGTCCAGTGTAACCCAAAGGCATTAGACTATCTCGCATGGTAAACTAGCCTATAATCTCGAGTCCTTTTCGTGTACTTGAGTATATGCTTTACTCGCAATCCAATGAGCTTATCCAGGTTAGATCGATATCTAGCTACTATGCCTACCGCATAGCGGATATCGGCCTCGTACATAGCATTGCGTACATAAGACTTCCTACGGCGAGCGTGCAGGAACTTGTCTCATTTCTCTATCTCCTTTGCGTCATAGGTGATCGCCTTAGATAAAGGAACGCCATGTCTGAAAGGTAGCAATCCTTTCTTGGCGGTCTGCATACTAAAACGAGTAATCACAGTATCAATGTAAGACGCGTGAGATAAACTCAACATTTTCCTCTTGCGATCTCGGTAAACCTTGATCCCAAGAATGTACGCTCCATCTCCTAAGTCTTTCATTTGAAACTGATCGGATAACCAACTCGTTCGCCCGATAACAACTTCACATTGTTGCCAACTTGAAGAATGTCATCTACATAAAGTGCAAGAAATACCACATCACCGCTGACATCAAACGATACACACAAACTCTCGCTAGGCGATGGGTAAATCCATAGGACTTTACCACCTCGTCAAAACGTAAGTTCGAGGATAGTGAAGCTTGCTTAAGCCCATAAATGAACTTCAAGCTTCCATACTAGATGCTTCTTCACTCTTCACCACATAACCTTCGGGTTCTTTGATATAGATGTCTCTACCTTCCTCAAGGTAACCGCTTAGAAAAGTGGTTTTCACATCCATTTGCCAAACCTCAAGGTTCAGTGGGTGCTATGGCGTAAGAATTCGATGGACTTGAGCATTTCTCAAGTTTAAAAGGTCTCATCGAAATCGATGCCCTCAACTGAGTGTACCTTTCGCCACAAGCACGGCTTTAAAGCGAAACCTCTCCATCCGAATCTCTTTCTCTTGTATACCCACTTACTACCTATGGCTTTCTTGCCATCCGGTAGAGGTGTCTTTTCAGATACATCCATAGTCATTATGGACTCAATTTCTAAGTCCATAGCGGTGTGCCATGATCTTGCATCAATGTCTTGTATCGCCTCACCGTATGTCCATGGGTCGATTATTTCGCCGCTTCTCGACTAAATCCAAGATTCACCCATGAACATAAATCGCTCGGGTTAACGAACAACCTCCCACTACGACGAGGCGCCATCGCACAATGGCAACGGTAGGTGCGAGAACTTGTGGTTCTCTATCTTGCACAACTTGTCGGATAGGAGCCACTTGTCTGGCCCAGATCTCCACCGAACTCGACCCACTTCAATTTCTTGAAGTATCCTGAGTCGATCCTCCCACTAGATACGACATCTCGCACTTTCGCTTAATCGGTGGTGGAATACCATCATCTTCTAATTCTCAAGAATGATATCAACTTTGGATTTATGGTTTTCATATAATCCTCTTCTAAGAATCGGGCATTAGTCTAATAATGACCTTCCGATCTTAGGATTATAGAATAAACCACCTTCGTCCTCTAGGATAGCCAATAAACAGCCTTGCATCGGATCTAGCCTCCAACTTGTCGCCTTCTTGTTCGGCACATGTGCCGGATCGCCCCATATCCTTATGTGGTTTCAACTGAGGCTCGCCAAACCACAACTCGAAGCGGTCTTTTCGACCGACTTGATGGTACTAGATTTAGCAAGTATGCCGCCGTTTCTAAGGCATACCCCGTAACGAAATAGGCAATGTTGCATAACTCATCATTGATCTAACCATTTCCAAAAGAGTCCTATATATTACTTCCGACACACCATTTTGTTGTGGTGTGTCTTGTAGTCTTGTTCCGAGGTAATCCCACACTTCACTAGATAGTCCATAAACTCGTTATCGAGGTATTCGCCACCGCGATCGGACCACGATGACTTGATACTTTTACCAAGCTTTGTCTCCACTTCCGCTTTAAACTCTTTGAATTTCTCAAAGGATTCGAGACTTTCGGTGAAGCGGTATACATATCCGCACTTGAGTAATCATCAATGAAAGTGACAAAATACTGCATTCTCCACGAGCTTGTGGACATCGGTCCACAGTCGAATGGACTAGCTCCAACACTTCTTTGGCTCTATAACCCTTCGCTTTGAAGTGTCGGTCGACATCTTACCTTCTATATGAGTTTCGCAGATCGGAACCGAGTAATCATAGATTACCCAACGCCCATTCTTAGCCAGCCTTTGGATCCTATTTAGATTGATGTGACCTAATCTAAGATGCCGAGTAATGTGTTGTCATCTTGTGAAGAAAACATTCTCTTTTTAAGGTTTGTAGATGATGCAACATAGTTATAGGTATTATGTTTGGCAGAAATAGTATAAAGCGAATTATATAATGTGCCAACACAGATAACTTCGTCATTTCTTATGATAGAAACACCACTATCAAAAATAATAGAATATCCATGAATAAATAATTTCAAATAGAAACAAGGTTCCACCAAACTCGCACATATAAACGTCTTTTAAAACTAAAACTGTTGTCTCGAAACATAAAGTAAAATCTCCATCGCAACGGCCTCGACTTTCGCCGCATTGCCAATGGAGATCGTTATCTCGCCATCATTCGCCTCCTTGTGCGGGAACCCTGCAAGGTGTAACAAACATGATCGATCGCACCGTGTCTACTATCCAAGAATGGGTAGAACAAGTCGCTAAACATGTTTCACACTAAAGCTAATGGCGTACTCTTGAGCCTTGAGCATAGGGCACTGGCCTTCAATGCCCAGCCTTGCCAAGACTTGAAGCACTTGCCCCTCTCCTTTGGCTTCTTTAAGCCTCCGATTGGCGCATGTTCTTGCTCCCATTAGTCCCACTATTTCCCTTACTTCTACCACCTTTGGTGCCCTTTTTCTTTTCCATTTTGCAACGGAAAATTTGGGCCCCTAGATGTGCTAGCAGGGCATGTGCTCCTTTGCCCATAACTCCTTCCATGAGCCACGAGATCATTAAGAACCGACTAAGTGTATACTCGGTCTTGCTCATGATCGTATTCACGCAAAAATTCTCAAAGACTTGGGCGGTGTGTTGAGGATGATATCGACCTTGGCCGCCGTCAATACCTCCTCCCAACCGATCAAGGCTATCCATTAGATGAGTCATGTAGGAGACATGTTCATGGACCGAACTTCCTTCTTCCATCTTACACGCCAAGATTTCTCTCATTGTGTGGAAGGATGTCCGATCTGATCGCCCAAACTTACTCTCGAGACTTGACCATATTTCACCGCGTCTACCATCGATCGATGTCAGCGGTGCAAGCCTTTGGACATAGTAGTCATCATATAGCATTTGGCCATATTGTTTGACTTATGCCAAAGTCTGCTTGACTCTCGCTCCTCATTAGTCGATGCGTCAGTAAGAGCATCGGGTTTAGAGTAGTGAGAACAAACATGTGTTCTTCAAATGATAAGAACATATTCCATGTTTCGCTTTTCACTCGATAAAATTCGGACCGGATAAGGGATTTTGTGCGAGCATATTGATAATCGATGTAAGAGACATATCCGAAAAGATAATGTAAACACATAAGCATACGATCGCACATAATTCGTAATAATAATATTGTAACCTTTGATAAAACAATATTAATCGAAACCTCCAATCGCCCAAGGAATTCCACATGCAAGCCACAGCGTGGACATTCACACATGAACCCCTCGACTGCACTAAAATATACTTTTAGTCGTTTAATTTCAATCCATGTCAACTTATCCTTATGAAAATGAAATTAATGATTGGACCTTACTAGACCACATCACTATCGCAAGAAGGGACTTCATGGAAGTTGTACTCGAGGTGATGTCTAAGCAATGACCACAATTTTAACGTGAGAAAATGAATTCTTAGAATTGGCATACTCACTAGGACCATACCGCCCAATCCAAATTCCTTTGTTATCTCATTTTAAATCTATCTCAGAGAACTTATGAAAATCGCACATGCAAGCCACGCGTGTGGGCGTTACATATGAAACTCCCACTTCTCAATGGATTTAAAATTTTTATTTAGAAATCTCATCTAACAAACTTATGATAAATAAGGCAAGCAAGCCAATGCCGCGTGTGGGCGTTTCACAGTCGCGCCTCACTTTGTTTAGAGATCAAAAATGGAGGTCTTGACATTTTAATTTAAAATTAATATGTCGGGTTACTTGCTTAGTCTTTTTGTTCAAAAGGTTTGTCCATGATGATCACGTAATCCAAGCATGCTTTTCTATAGAACTCAACATGTAAAACATGCTCGCAGTAATTCTAAAATATGGTTGAAAACGCGATAAACCTAGCATGCTTACTATGCACATCCAATCACGAAAACATATAATATGTTTGTCACATAATTTAAACATAGATAACATGCTCAGATAATTTAAACATCCACGACATGCTATGAACGATTAAAAATAAAATAAAACGCTCATCGTGGCTCACTCGTGGAACTCGTGACTTTCTTGCCTAATCTATTACATAGAATTGCAAGGTACAGATCTTCATAAACTTTGAAAACGGGCCTCACGCACGGGCACGGACCAGATTGCCAAACCGGATTCGGGCAAAAAATAGGTTTGGGCGAAAAATCGGTGCTGGGCGGGTTTGGGCGGTTGGCCCAAAATGGTTGGGCGCGCGCTAGGGCACAACCCATGCGCCTCAAAGACACCTGCCGCCGCCCCACTCGCGCGCCGCCTCACGGCTGCCTCGCGGTCGCTAAGACGACCGCGACCCGCCGAGCTGCGTGTCGCGGCCATGCTCGCTCGCGCGCGTGCCGCTCCGACGCTGCGCGCCTTGCGGTCGACTGGCGACCGTGAGCCCGCTTCGCGGCGCGGGGATCTCGCCACGACAAACGCACGCCCGTCATCCGCGCAAGATGATTCGCGTCGCTTAACGGACGCTGGCGCGGCGCGATCGCGATGAAGCCGCCGAAAGCCCTCGCGCCAGGATGCCGAGGGCTCCAGCGCGGCGCGAGCCCGCACCCCGCCGCCAGCGCCGCCTTGCCCGCCCGCCGTCGCTCGTGTGGTGTCCGCGAAGCCAGGCGCGCTTGCGCACTGCCGCCCGCACGCCGTCGACCTCTTGCCGATGAACTCCCGCCGTCTCGCTCTTCGCTCTTTCGTCTTCGTTTTCTTTTACGTATAAGATTTACGTAAAATAAATCTAATCTAACCACGTATTTTCTTGTGGTAAAAACAAAATCCGACAAAAAAACGAGCCACGATGAACGACGGATCCAACAATTAATATATTACGCGTAATAATCAAACGTGAATTAATCCAACGAGCCAAGATACCGATCCCAAGCTCGATACCAATTATAGGAAAACTAGGTTTAGCCCTCTCCCGAGGATCTATCTTGGATGTTTAATTCACCATACATTGATTATATACCTAGCATGCACCTATATAATTAATTGCAACACGTAGGGGTTTTCTCGTGTTTACCTTTGAATATGTCGGGGATGAACGGATCGAGACTCGTGCTTTGATCTTCTGGACTGTATCCCGATTGCCCAATCTCCAATATCGAGTGAGGATAATCTATGGAGAATGCTGCAGGAAATCACCCTAATCCTCTCTCAAGTTTTCGAAAATTCTCTCCCAAGCACTCTTGGAAATTCTCGAAAATAATGCTATGATCATTAAACATTAGCCATGATCTTATCTCTTACCTTATATTTATAATGCACTACCATAATCCCATAAACAAAGGATCCATGCATATCCCATAAATATAATAATATCCTTATAGGATAAAGAGAATCAAATCATTACCATGAGAGGAGGAAGGCGCCGATTTCTGTGTGCTACGGGCCTGGATGGGCCAGCCCAGGGATCAAATGCAAGGAATAAAGATGGGCCTCAAATAAATTAATTATCTTATGTTCAGCCCAGAACATAAATTAATTTATAAACATTCATTCATGCCACTAGAGAATAAATACCGACTTACCCCTTTATTACCGAAGGTGAGTCGGGCTTGCACTTAGACATTACGAATCCTCGTATTTAAGATATCGCACGTCCATTAATTATTTAAAGCATTCTGACTGCTTAAAATAACTAATATCTTTAATTCCTTAAGTAGTACCACTCAACCTTACTATTGTACTTGAGCTAACTCAACTGCGGGGTTTAGTACAATAAACCTTTGAGCTCCTTAAGGGACGTCATCATCCTAAACGGATACGGTGACTCGATCTGAGATAACTAGCATGACATACAAGCACCGCCACCACCTAAGATGCGGAGAATATTGGGTTAGAACATATAACCTCACCCATAACAAGTCAAAGTGATGGTCGAACTCATACTCACCTAATACCTTATCGAGGTTTAGATCATCGTAAGTCACCGAGATCTAGGTTCTTCACGACGGTCGATAGAAGAACTCATCTCACTTGTGATCCATCAATACGTCGAGACGTCAAAGATAGACAAGCAACCAAGTCAAGTCACTTCTTATCTATATCGCAGCTATACCGACAACTCGTCCTCAAGTTGTCTCGGTGTGATTCTTTTTATATCTCATTAAGCTTGACCAATCATACGGACTTCGTGATCTTCTACACATCGTATGATCTAACTTATATATGAGATAAGGGGACACGATATATGCAATCAAGTAATCAATTCGGATAGGAGATTGTAATAGTGGTAACAGAAACATTGTATACAAGCTCAACCAAAGTCGCTTCGGTATACAAATCAACAGATTTCTATGCAATTCCAGGCCTGGATGGGCCACCCCAGGGATCAAATACAAGGAATAAAGATGGGCCTCAAATAAATTAATTATCTTATGTTCAGCCCAGAACATAAATTAATTCATAAACATTCATTCATGCCACTAGAGAATAAATGCCGACTTACCCCTTTATTTTCGAAGTTGAGTTGGGCTCGCACTTAGACTTAACGAATCCCCGTATTTAAGATAACGTATGTCCATTAATTATTTACGCGCTCGATCGCTTAAAATAATTAATATCTTTAATTCCCTAAGTAGTACCACTCAACCTTATTATTGTACTTGAGAAAACTCAACCTACAGGGTTTAGTACAATAAACATTTTGAGCTCCTTAAGGGGACGTCATCATCCTAAACGGATACGGCAACTCAATACAGGCAACTAGCCGGGCGTGCGGTGTACGCGGTTTACGTACGGACGCCTCGGCACGCCTCGGCATTGAGCGTGCGTGCTCGACGGGCTCGATAGGCCTTCTGCGGCATCGGGCGAACGATGCCTGGGCACCTCGGCAGATCACATGAAGCAGGCTTCGGCAGCCGGGCGTGCGAGGCGCGAGTTTTTCGTACGGAAGCCTCGGCACGCCTCGGTAGATCGCACCCGACAGCTCTCGGCAGCAGGGCTCGACAGCACACGCGCGTGAGTCCTCAGCAGACTCGGCGGTACTGGGCGACGCGGGGTGCGTGATTCTCGTGCGGAAGCCACGACAATGCTTCGGTGACACCCCGGACACCTTTGGCGATAGCGCAAGTCGCGCATGTGGTTTCTCGACGGATGTCGGCACACGTGCGAGCGACTCGACAGTAGCTCCCGGTGTGGCGAGGTGATTCTCGATAGGGGCCTGGCGCGCGGCTGGGCGACAGCACGGAAGACTTCCCGACAGGTCTTGGCAGCGTGGGTGACGACGCGGTAGATGGGCGGCAGTGTGCGGCTGGGCGTGCGCATGGGTTGTGTAATACCCCGTATTTCTGTAACAGAGATTAGCTCGTGGTTAAGAGCTTAATAAAAAGGGCATTGCATCCTTAAGAAGGATTTGTTTAAGTTAGAAGCTTTTGTGTTAAGCTTCTCGTTGAGACGATAGAATCGAGGTAGAATCTGAGATAAGATTCTCAGATCTTATTTAGGATAAGAAGACCTAGATTCCAAGGGTCTTAAGATGATAGATACATGCTCAATAAGTTTTGATTTGGAAAATTGAGAATTTCAAAATCTACGTTTTGACGCGTCGGCGTTTGCCGATTAAGCTCGGAATAAGAGCAAAATATTTAAAATGGTTTTAAGGCCAAAATATTTTTAATTATTATATTTTAATGATATTTGATGATGGAAAAATTTAGAAAGTGATTTTGAAGGATTTAAGAATTAATGGAATATTTAATTTCATTATTTGCATAAAATGGAATTAAATCTCTATTTTTATAAAGTGAGTTCCTATTATATATTTTATAGTTTTGGAACTTTATATTGATGAAAATGATGAGTTTAAAGTGTTAAGAAGATAAGATTCAATATTGGAATTTTTGGAAATTAATTATGGAATTTTCTACAATATTTTGGAAAATTACATGAAATATATTATTATTATTATTAATACTATTAGTTACAAAAATTAAAGAATAAAAATAGGAAGATTGTTTTGTGGAATTTTCTAGAAAATGGTGTGTTGGCACCATTTTGTTTTGGAAAAATAAAAGAAAACTAAATTGATAATGTGAAATTACTATTTTACCCTTACTAATTTATTTTCAAAACATGATCACCCTCATTTCTTCTCCCTCAATTCACGTAACACACACTCACACACACAGCAAATTTCGAAATTTGCATGCCAAATTTGGAAGATCCGCCGTTGAATTTTCGATTGGTCTTCGAATAAAGGTATAATCTCGTACCGAGAACATATCTACGGTTTGAAATTTTTAAAAATATGAACCTATGCTCTACTTACATTTTCGGTCCTTATGCTGAAAATATGAAGGATGATGTTTTGTTTAATTATTTCATGTTATTATGATAGATTCGACGTCTATGTATTGTTTAACGTTGAAATTTGAAAGCATATGTTTATTGTTTGCAAATTCTTATAATTTTCGAAAAGGGCATGTCTTGATCTTGAATTTATGATGTTGTTATGATTGAATTGACTTTATATATATGTTATTGGATTGATATAAACGTGTTTGGAACAAGAAAAACGTTTGAAATCTAAATTATAATGAAAAACCCTAAATGGCCGAAAACTATAGTCCATGTATTGTTGGATTTTTGATTTTATTTAATCATTTTGACTTTGTATTTGGTTCTATGATATAAATAAAGCCTAAAATGATTTATTCGGATTTTTCCGCCGACGTATTCAAAAACGGTAAAATTTTAGTTTGTCGACGAAAATGAGTTTTCAAAGCCAAAGCTTTGATCTTTATGTTTTGATGATAAAATGATGATCTTTAATGATAATTGAGCATGTATATAGGTTCGTTGGTGTTAGATAGCATTATACGTGATTTTTCGACATTAGACCTTAAGTGACGTCTTAAGGGGATTATCGGTTTATGGCTAAGATGAGATGATTGAAGCTTATTGTTGAGTTTTATATGATCATTGAGACATATGGTGATGAATTGGTGGAGTTTGGGCTATGTTGGATTGATCTGGTGTTGATTTGGCGATGCGTATATAAACGTTACGCTGCCGAAATTTTGATAGAATTTGTTTGTTAATAAGATGTTAGAGGATGCAATGACCCAAGTTTTGATAGACCATAGTGTCTTAGATTCGATATCGAAAAGATATGATCGCGTCGACGACTAAGACAATTAATGTTCTTGTTTGGTCTTGATAGGCTTTTATGCCGTTTTATATGGATTGATGGTCCAAATGGGATAAAGAAAGAATTGGAATTGAAAATTAGTTCCTTAGCTCTAAGGAACATCCAGGTGGGTATATAAGTATTTTCTATAAAAATATGCTTATGTTTTTAATTGTTTTCAAACGATATGATATGAATATGCATGAAAGATGACATGAGATTTATGATATGCATTGATCTGAAAAGTTGATTGACTTGCCAATGTTTTGAGCATGAGCATAAGCATAATGCACTACCTATCCAATGGAAAGAAAGAAAGAAAAGAAAGAAAGAATTTACCGACGTCGGGTATGACCGTAGTTGAGAACCTTCGTCCAACTCGGGTATGTGATATAAAGGTGTTTGAGAATGAGGCCTCTTCTCAACACGCAGAAAGAATCCGTGGATATGGGAAGGAGAGAAGAAAGTTGCATGCAAACATGATACATGCATATGCATATGATAGTATGATGATATGAAAGCAAGTAAGTATTTACTTATGAAAGTACATGTTATGGCAAGTCAAGTTTATAGCCCTAAGGGCAAAGTTTATCTTTATGTTTTGGCGTATACCCACCGAGTGCATTTTTACTCACACGCCCGCATATATTTCTAAATATGCAGGTTGAGCTGGAGAGAGAATACTGGAATCGAATGCTGTGCAAAGGAGCTTCTCTAAATGTTGATTCAGGCTGAGGTTGTTTAATTGTTTGGTCATGTTTATTGCCCAGAGAATTATGTCTTCATACATGATTCTCAACCACGTTTTTCGTTGCCGAACTTTGGCATTTATTTGCTTATGTGTTCATGTTCAATACTCTGTGAATAAGGATTTCTCAAATGCTTAGAATTATTTTCGTTGGATTCAATATTATTCGGTTGAATCGTGTCATTCCATGTTTTAAATTGTTGATAAATCATTCTTGTTGACAAAACATTCTTGGAAACCTACCTTATAGTTACCTTCTTGAACCGTAAATATTAGATTCATTCATGATGAAAGTTGTTGTCATCTCTTCTTTTGACATATGTTTGAACCCGTTGTCGTTTAATTTCCTTCTTAACTTCGAGTCACGGCCTAATTACCGGATTAGGTAGTCGGGTCGTGATGTAATGGTATCGAGGCGCCAATTATGTACTGTGAACCTTTATAAATTTGTGTAGTACGTGCACGCTTTTGAAACTTGAAACCTATAAATCCTTGTGAATTTTATACAGTTTGTGCACAGTTTGAATACTGAACTTGTGAATCCTTGCGAACTTTTACACGCTTGAGTATAGTCTTGAAATCGAGCATATAAATCCTTGGGAATCCTTGTCTTTGTTTGTGTGTTGTCTTGAATCCTAAATTCAAGAATCCTTGTAGATTTGTGCGGTTTATGCACCTTGAGTATGTAAATCTTTTGGGTTGACTCTGCTTGAGAAAATGAGTTATGGAGTCATTTGTTGGACTTCATTTTTGAGAAAATGAGTCAAAGAGATAATTGTTCTTGAGAGAAGCTCAACATTCGATTCAGTCATCTCTAGCTCACCAGGTAAAAGTTTATACTTATGAATATGGTTATCTCGTATAATGTTTGAGTATCGCTTAAAGAATGAATCATAAGATGAGAAGGTGTGATTGAAATGGGTTATTTCTCATCGAGCTAATGTGGAAAAGAAATCTTGGGAAAAGATGGCAGAACAATAGGAATATGTTTTCCGCAAGAGTTCGAGTATTATTTTATCTATGATGGCGAGGATCGTCACGATAATTCGGAAAAGAACGACTTGTTTTTCGTCATGACGTTATCGTCGTTTCGTTTAGTTTCGCTCGATAAAGATCAAAGAGAATTTCTATCTACATCGTCGGACGAGTAGCTCATATTGACTAATTTTTCGCTTGATTCTATCGATTGCGGAAAGAGACGTTTGATCAAGCGCGTCGAGATTTGATGGAAAGATTTTAGTTGATCTTTTTATTGCCTAAAGAGTGATAAGATTGGGTTGTTACTGTTGCCATTGATTATGTTGAATCTGGCTTTATTGTTTTGAGCAAATTGATTCTCCAGACTCCTAGTTACCATCAAATTTCAATATTTCGTACACGCGAGCCCCCTCTTTTGATTCATTTTTCCCTATTCCTAAATCTATCTCAGTTGTTCATCAGCTTTGGTTGATTGAAAATTTTTTCTTCTCCATTTGAGAATGATGATGGTGAAAATCTTAAAACCATAGATGTTGACTCTTTTACGCCTGAGCATGATACTAGCACCTTATTCTAAAATAGTGTTTTCCTTATCAAATGCTCGGCTAGTTATGCTTGAATCTGATATAGATCTTGTACAATTTGATTACTCTTAAATCAATACTGAAATTGCCCTTATTGATTTAGATTGAAGCGATCAGCCTTTCGCACTTTTTGAGATTCCTACATCGAATCAGTTCATTTTATTTTATTATATTCCTTAGACTTTTTCTTTGGAAATTAAGCAAAGAATCAACTTAGTTTATCGAGACCCAAGTGTCTCGAAAATTTTGTGTATGAACTCAAGTGGTACAAGTTGTTGGCACAAAGACATGCTACAACCCTAGATATCGGTCATTTGCTTTTCAAGACAACCTTTTGGGGACGAGAATGGAAGCGGTAGTCATAGATCGTATCGGATGTGATTTCCAGAGATATCCAAGCATCCATATACAAAACCCAGATGATAGAGTTATTCTTTGTTCTGTGAAAGTCCTCAGAGAGATAAATTCCTTTTCTTGATACCGATACAATCATTTGCTAACCAACTGTTTCATTTCACATCATAACTTTGTGACAAGAAGTTTTGAAGACCTTTGAGATCTGAGGTTGTTGCTGATTGTCAACCTTTATCCTGTTATTGATAGGCAAGATATGCTGCAGTTTGGTATTCATTTGCAATGCAGCATGTCACCCAGAAGAAGAAATCCTCAGTCCGAAAGAATAAGAAAGTACAATTCTTTTCAAGATTTATTTATACTTTCTATTCCTTAAACCAATTGTAGAATGACAGAATTTTCTGTCTCAATGCTTTATCCTAATGAAGTTGATAACCCAGCTGAAGCTAAAGAATGAGTTCATTTCATTGAGCGAGTTTTCGAGTTGTGGAGAGCTCGCTCAAGAATATCTCCTATGTACATCGTTGATGTTGAAGGATCAACAGTTTTGGATAAAGATTTCGTCGAGCGAAATTCAGCCTGAGCATGAAGCAAAGAAAGAAGATTGTCGCCAGATATGGGTGTGAATTAGAAAATTTATTCATGATGCTCTTTATAAAGTTGAAAAGATAAGAAGACATACGCGTTAGTTACCAATCGAGCGTGGAGGATAATCGATCGACTCACGAAATACGCTTATGTTATTCGACTTTTATCACGTATGGGTCGACAAGTTAGCTCAGTGTACGTCGAGAGATAGTGCGGTTACGGAATGCTCGTCTCAATCATCTCAAACGAGACTCCAAGTTTACATCTCGTTTGAGCGAGTTATAATAAAAATGGATACAAGATCGAATTACAAGGCAAATTTTATCCGCAATAGATGGTCAATTTAAGCGGACCATCCGACGTTAGAAGACAAGATCGTAACAAAGATTTATATGGCGCTTCACGAAGTTTTCTCGACGAGCGGTGCAGATCGTCGTTTATTTAAAACGCATTTGAAGAAGAAAGTGCTTGGTCTAAACATGATTAAAGAGATGATCGTAATCGTACGACAAGAAAGATTGGCTAGTCGTCTACAGATTAGCATTTGCTCTGAAGTTCGAAAATATTCCCGATGTGTTCCATATGCCACAGATACGAAGATATGTGTTTAATTCAAAACACATCATATCTCACAAGAACAAATGTTCGCGAACAAGATTTAAGCTACGAAGAAGAGTCAGAATGCATCCTAGATCGACATGAAAGAATGATGATTTAGAAGAAGCAACATGAAAGTTAAAGATCAGATGAGAAGGATATATTCTGAGCTTTTGCTGACGTACAAAATTTCGAGGATGAAATTTTTGTAAGGGGGTGAGAATGTAATACCCGTATTTCTGTAATAGAGATTAGCTCGTGATTAAGAGCTTAATAAAAGGGCATTGCATCCTTAAGAAGGATTTGTTTAAGTTAGAAGCTTTTGTGTTAAACGCCGAGACGATAGAATCGAGGTAGAATCGAGATAAGATTCTCGATCTTATTTAGGATAAGAAGACCTAGATTCCAAGGGTCTTAAGATGATAGATACATGCTCAATAAGTTTTGATTTCGTAAAATTGAATTTCAAAATCTACGCCAGGACGCGGCATTTGTCGATTAAGCTCTTAATAAGAGCAAAATATTTAAAATGGTTTTAAGGCCAAAATATTTTTAATTATTATATTTTAATGATATTTGATGATGGAAAAATTTAGAAAGTGATTTTGAAGGATTTAAGAATTATCGAATATTTAATTCCATTATTCGCATAAAATGGAATTAAATCTCTATTTTATAAAGTGAGTTCCTATTATATATTTTATAGTTTTGGAACTTTATATTGATGAAAATGATGAGTTTAAAGTGTTAAGAAGATAAGATTCAATATTGGAATTTTGGAAATTAATTATGAAATTTTCTACAATATTTCGAAAATTACATGAAATATATTATTATTATTATTAATATTATTAATTACGAAAATTAAAGAATAAAAATAGGAAGATTTTTTTGTGGAATTTTCTAGAAAATGGTGTGTTGGCACCATTTTGTTTTGGAAAAATAAAAGAAAAATAAATTGATAATGTGAAATTACTATTTTACCCTTACTAATTTATTTTCAAAACATGATCACCCTCATTTCTTCTCCCTCAATTCACGTAACACACACTCACACACACAGCAAATTTCGAAATTTGCATGCCAAATTTTGGAAGATCCGGCCGTTGAATTTTCGATCGGTCTTCGAATAAAGGTATAATCTCGTACCGAGAACATATCTACGGTTTGAAATTTTTAAAAATATGAACCTATGCTCTACTTACATTTTCGGTCCTTATGCTGAAAATATGAAGGATGATGTTTTGTTTAATTATTTCATGTTATTATGATAGATTCGACGCTCATGTATTGTTTAACGTTGAAATTTGAAAGCATATGTTTATTGTTTGCAAATTCTTATAATTTTCGAAAAGGGCATGTCTTGATCTTGAATTTATGATGTTGTTATGATTGAATTGACTTTATATATATGTTATTGGATTGATATAAATGTGTTTGGAACAAGAAAAACGTTTGAAATCTAAATTATACGAAAAACCCTAAAATGGCCGAAAACTATAGTCCATGTATTGTTGGATTTTTGATTTTATTTAATTATTTTGACTTCGTATTTGGATTCTATGATATAAATAAAGCCTAAAATGATTTATTCGGATTTTTCCGCCGACGTATTCAAAAACGGTAAAATTTTAGTTTGTCTGCGAAAATGAGTTTTCAAAGCCAAAGCTTTGATCTTTATGTTTTGATGATAAAATGATGATCTTTAATGATAATTGAGCATGTATATAGGTTCGTTGGAGTTAGATAGCGTTATACGTGAATTTTCGACATTAGACCTTAAGTGACGTCTTAAGGGATTATCGGTTTATGGCTAAGATGAGATGATTGAAGCTTATTGTTGAGTTTTATATGATCATTGAGACATATGGTGATGAATTGGTGGAGTTTGGGCTATGTTGGGTTGATCTGGTGTTGATTTGGCGATGCGTATATAAACGTTATGTTGTAAATTTTGATAGAATTTGTTTGTTAATAAGATGTTAGAGGATCTGATGACCCAAGTTTTGATAGACCATAGTGTCTTAGATTCGATATCGAAAAGATATGATCGCGTCGATTTACTAAGACATTTAATGTTCTTGTTTGGTCTTGATAGGCTTTTATGCCGCTTTTTATGGATTGATGGTCCAAATGGGATAAAGAAAGAATTGAATTGAAAATTAGTTCCTTTGCTCTAAGGAACATCCAGTGGTATATAAGTATTTTCTATAAAATATGCTTATGTTTTAATTGTTTTCAAATGATATGATATGAATATGCATGAAAGATGACATGAGATTTATGATATGCATCGATCCGAAAAGTTGATTGACTTGCCAATGTTTTGAGCATGAGCATAAGCATAATGCACTACCTATCCACGGGAAAGAAAGAAAGAAAGAAAGAAAAGAAAGAAAGAATTTACCGACGTCGGGTATGATCAGTAGTTGAGAACCTTCTGTCCAACTCGGTATGTGATATAAAGATGTTTGAGAAGGAGGCCTACTTCTCAACACGCAGAAGAATCCGTGGATATGGGAAGGAGAGAAGAAAGTTGCATGCAAACATGATACATGCATATGCATATGATAGTATGATGATATGAAAGCAGTAAGTATTTACTTATGAAAGTAAATGTTATGGCAAGTCGAGTTTATAGCCTAAGGGCAAAGTTTATCTTTATGTTTTGGCGTATACCCACCGAGTGCATTTTGACTCACGCCCGCATATATTTCTAAATATGCAGGTCGAGTTGAGAGAGAATCTTGGAATCGAATCTTTGTCAAAGGAGCTTCTCTAAATGTTGATTCAGCCGAGGTTGTTTAATTGTTTGGTCATGTTTATTGCCCGAGAATTATGTCTTCATACATGATTCTCAACCACGTTTTCGTTGCGAACCTCGCATTTATTTGCTTATGTGTTCATGTTCAATACTCTGTGAATAAGGATTTCTCAAATGCTTAGAATTATTTTCGTTGGATTCAATATTATTCGGTTGAATCGTGTCATTCAATGTTTTAAATTGTTGATAAATCATTCTTGTTGACAAAACATTCTTGAAACCTACCTTATAGTTACCTTCGAACCGTAAATATTAGATTCATTCATGATGAAAGTTGTTGTCATCTCTTCTTTTGACATATGTTTGCACCCGTTGTCGCTTAATTTCCTTCTTAACTTGAGTCACGGCCTAATTACCGGATTAGGTAGTCGGTCGTGACGGTCAGTGCCTACAGCATGCACGACCCAGTCCACTTTGGGCCGACCCGGCCCATTTTCGACCCAAACTCGATTTTTCAGCCCAGACCCGAATTTTGACCCGATTTTAGATTTTTTTGACCCGTTCCGGCCCGATCCACTTGTTTTGGCCGCTTTCAAATTTTCGCCCAAATCCAGTTTGACGAATCCGTCCGTGCCGCACGCGCGTGCGACCGCTTTTGAGATTTTTTTAAAATCAGACTTTGCAAATTTATGTAATAAGTTGCGAAATACAGGATCCACGAGTGGGCCGCGATGAACGAATTTAATTTTATTTTTATCGTTCAAAGCATGTCGTGGATGTTTAAATTATGCAGAAGCATGCTATGTATGTTTAATTACGTAGATAAACATATTATATGTTTTCGTGATTGGATGAGCATAGTAAGGATGCTAGGTTTATCGCGTTTTTAAAGCATATTTTAGAATTCTGTGAGCATGTTCTACATGTTGAGTTCTAGAGAAAGCATACTAGGATTACGTGATCTGCATGGACAAACCTTTTGAAACAAAATGACTAAGCAAGAAAACCGACATATTAATTTCTAAAATTAAAATGTCAAGACCTCCATTTTTTAATCTCTAAACAAAGTGATACGCATTATGAGTAAACGTCCACACGCGTGCTTGCTTGTACTGTTTATCATAAGTTTGTTAGATGAGATTTCTAAATAAAATATTTTAATCTATTGAAAAGTGGGAGTTTCATGTGTAAACATCCACACGCGTGGCTTGCATATGCGATTTTCATAAGTTCTCTAGAGATAGTTTTAAAATGAGAAGACAAAAGAATTTGGATTGGAAGCGGCATGGTCCGAGTGAGTATACCAATTCTAAGAATTCATTTTCTGCTGTTAAAATTGTGGTCATTGCTTAAACATCACCTCAAGTACAACTTCCAGCGAAGTCCCTTCTTGTTATAGTGATGTGTTCTAGTAAGTTCCAATCATTAATTTCTTTTGTCATAAGTATAAGTTGACATGGATTGAAATTATATGACTAAAAGGTATATTTTAGTCCAGTCGAGGGGTTCATGTGTAAACGTCCACACACGTGGCTTGCATGTGGAATTCCGTGGGCGATTGGAGGTTTCAATTAATATTGTTTTATCAAAAGGTTACAATATTATTGTTACAAATTATGTGTGATCGTATGCTTATGTGTTTACATTATCTTTTCAGATATGTCTCTTACACCTATTATCAATATTACTACAAGAATTTCGCTAATAGACCACGGGGAATGCCCATGGTCTATTTCAAAATCCGAGTGGTCTACAAAGGTGTAGTCTATTACGTGCGGCTATAGACCACGCGGATTTTCCCGTGGTCTATTCAGTTATAGACCACGGGGAAAACCGCGTGGTCTATAATGTTATAGACAACGGGCCACCTGAAGGTGAACCACGACCTGTCCCCGTCGTCTTTGACATTATAGACCACGCGGTTTTCACCGTGGTCTATAACTAAATAGACCACGCGCATTTCCCTGTGGTCTATAACTGAATAATATATTTTTGTTATTTTATTATTTATTTAATACATGTTTTCATAATTTGAATGCATGTTTCTGCTAATTAAAAATAATAGTCCAAAAATAGATATAAAATATTTCTCATAATATTTATATCAAAATCAAGGTATACATTTCATAAGCATTCAAAACGTTATATCCGGAAATTCTCAATCTACATGTATTTTCTAACTAGCTACAAGTATTTTCTAACTAGCTACTAAAATTTATCCAAAATATCCATTCACCATCTTCAACAACAAATATTTTCTAACTAGCTACTAAAATTCATCAAAAAAAAATCCACTTCACCATCTTCAAGCATTTCACCATCTTTGCTTCAACAACATCAATCATCTAACTTGATCTCATCTACATTATTAGAATAAGATGTAAAATGATAAGAAATAAAATTTAGTACATCAAAATCATTATGTTCAACAAAAGTATGAGACTTACCATCATCAACCACCATAGAATCGACGACTAACTCGGACCACTCTATACGGACTTCATCGATTTCTTTTTCTAGTAAAAGCCGTTAGAAAACTATTAAAACAAAATAAACATTCTATTAGTAAAAAAGTAAAGAATTAGTATTTAGAAAATTATGGATTAAAATGCCACTTTATGATTACCATAGTAGGAATTGCAATGGTGTTATCCGAACCATAACCCTCAATAATATCTCTCATGTAGCGCATGACATTGAATCCACATTGCCTTCCATCAGGTTGTTCTCGACACTATGTGAAATGCATAATTAGAGTTATGTATATTTTGAACGACAAAAATTTCATAATTAAGTGTTATGGCGAGTGTTTCATACCTTGACCATTTCCACAAGATATTCTGCCTCCTCTTTCCTATGCTCATATCAACATTTTAGGCCCTCAGAAAACATATATATAGTGGATTATGATACAAAACACATACAATAAGTAAAACCTCAATATAAACAAACTTACGCTTCCATGATAGACTTGTACTCCTCCACATGACCTTCATCACTTAAAGGATCCATCACATATATGGTCTCAATATGAGGATCGATCACCAAAAGAATCCAATGCCAACTAAGAAGAATATATGTAATTAAGCTTCACAAAGTAGAATGTATAATAGCATATTAACTACGTATATCTATTATTTTCACATATCCGATATTGCATGGCATCAAAACAAATTGCTTAGCTCGTGTACCAATCAACCTTTACCTATGATACTTGATTTGGTTGTCGATCAACCTTTGATTGTGTGATATCTCATATGGGTTAACAAACCAAAATCTATCAAGAAGGTTTGATTCTTACATTCCTTATATAAGTGCCTACAAATTTCCATAACATAATAATTAATATCAACAATTTTCTAGATTATAATTAGAACAATCTTAAACATACTTACTAGATGTAGGTACACACACAAGATGCATTGATAGGATTCAACTCCCCCATGTTTTGGATGTCATCAAGGATAATGTAGTTGATGTGTTCATCACCAAAGACATTATCATCCATTTGTATTTGAATCTGATTCCACCTTTGAGATCGTATCTAGTACTCATATACAACATCCTCAATGGTCTAGCCACTCGCAATGTTCGACTTTATTGGCTGCAATGTACCTCTATTCGTCTGAAAAGTTGTTTTAGTTAATAGTTAAAACTAGAAGTTGATATCTATAATAACTAGTAACCATACATACCTTTTTTGGTTGTTTCTTAACGTGTGAGGCATTACCAATATGAACTTCTTCCACATTATCCGAATCATAAGCATACTTCCTATTCGGTTTCTTGACTGAGCAACTGTCTTTCCTTTCAACATCATTCTTGATATGCTCATTCTCTCCATTTTCTTTCTTCAATATCAGATACTTGAACTCTGACAATTTTTCATTCATCTTTTCATGCATCTCAGCCATCATCTTTGCATTCATCTCAGCCAACTGTTTCTCAAAGTCCAACTTCATTTCTTGCACAGTAACTCCCATTCTCTTATCCTTACTTTTATTGTAGTAAGCTGTTGGAGTAACAAGATAACCAACCCCTCTTGCACGACCAGAATGGTCAAGCTTCTCCAGTGCTTGTGTGAGGATATCATCATTTGGATGACTTTTGCAAAATACACATTCTTTCTTTTGTTGTACAAGATCATCCTACAAGTATGTTGAAAATAATATAACCAAAATGAACTCTTATAATGCATAGTAATCAAGTAAGAAAAAATAATAAATTGATTTCACTATATAATCTTACAATTTTGTTGACTGTTTGTGACAACTGTTCACCATCAAACTCCCCTTTTTTGTTTAATCGTGCTTTTTTCCACAAAATTGCTCTATCCACTTCTGGATCTCCAGTCAATTCATCCTTCTACAAGTCATAAATTATTAATAATATTTGAAATTCAAAATTTATAAAATGATGATCAAATCCTAAATAAATAAATAACATGTTAACATCCTACCACTTCTCACGTGAACCGGCATATCCTTTGTGAGAAACATGATGAGGGTATATATTCTTTGCTCTCGCATCCTTTGAGTTTTACTTTGGCCAAAGAAATATATGAAACCATCACTTATACTTATTTATAAGATAAAATAGTTCTTTCTTTTCCATCACTTATACTTATTTATTATTATTGCGTAAATAGTAAAGACTATTTATCTTACCTCAAGTTTTGAGACATACAATGAATAACAAAAGACTTCCAATCGCCTTCGAATACCCGACTACGGGAGGATTACAAAGCATATCGTGCATGTCCTCGTAGGGAGCAATGTACTGACATCGAGCTTAGACTTCCATCGACGCCACTTTGAATTTGTCGATATCAAGCAATTCTTTTCCAAATTTCAGCACATTAAACACCAACTACAAAAGCAGCCATAATCTCGTAAGTTACTTAACCGATATATAATAGTGGAAAAAATAATAATTCATTATATTATTATAAATATTTACCTTCACCAAGTCCCATATCGTTTCCAACACTTGTTCAGGCACATCTTTCCATTCCTTATAGGTAACTTTAGCATGCCGCCTCGCAAGCACACCTATATAGCTCTACAACTCTGCACCTATCTCTCCACTTGGTTAATTAAGATGATTGAAATCAACATCTTTTATGATTCCTTTAGCCCTTTGCACCGTTAATCTATCAAGATACACTTTTCCTTTGGGGGCTCGTGATGATTTAGATCCACCAGATTCTTGGCTCATATAATTAGAACCATTAGCTTCAAATGATGTCATGTTTTAGGTAACCTGCAAAAATAGAAAAATATAAATATAAGTCACATGTAAATTAAAAAGTATTTTAAAACAAAACAACAACAATTAGATCTTATTATATAATTAAATACAAATATTACCAATTTATGATTCATTATCTACCCAAGTTCCATCACAATCTATACGAGTGTATGGTAGATCAGCTTCATTGATAACATCCATAGATGATATTCCATTACTAAAATATTGATGGTGAATGGCTAAATCACTAATATCATCATCCTCAATTTCTTCTCAGATATGCTACGGTAATAATAAGCACAATGCACCATGTAGGGTCTTGAGGGTCTTCTACATAAAAACTTGTTTTGCTTGGCTCCCCAAGATAAAAGAATCGATTTGAATCCAATTACATTAAGATTTACTAATGTAAACCCAAGGTCATCAACTCTAATGCCACTATTGTTCTCCACCCATATACATTTGAACATTACTTCTCAAACTCTTATAATCAAGCTCCATATTTCATCAATAACTCCATAAAACGCCATGTCCGACACAATGGGATTATTATCCTTTGCACTTGCCACTTGCATTGTTCTTGCAACTAAACTTACTCCGAATTTTGAATAGCTCGTATGCTATCACGTGTCTTCGTGTGAAATGTAACACCATTTATCATATAAGCATCATACTTAAGAACTCGAATGTTAGGTCCTCGTATAACCACTTCAACCTTTCGACATTTGATGTGTAGAGTGAGTTGCAACTTATTTCAATACAAAATTGTCAATGACATCAACATATTGAAAGTAAATTTAAGTAGGAAATTTATAACTATATCTACTTACTCTTACTCGCAACCATGAAATAAATGATCGTATGTGCTCATCTTGCAACCATTTTCTAGATTTTCTGGGAAACATCCCTTTCAAGTGTGTAAGGTGTTCCCTAAAAAAGATTTATGTATTAGAGTCCACAGGTCATCAAATAAATGTTAGATATGATAATTTGACAATACTTACTCGATATATGGACTTGTCACAGCCCGGTTTGGCTTATCCTTGCCGGACCTTGACTTGGGGTTCGGTTTAAGTGAATATGAAAGAATAAGGGTTTCAACTCATTTCATCTACGTAGAAATATAGATGTTTCTAATAGATATGAGAATCATGATAGATCGAAATAGCTATATATATATAAGATGGTTCCAAGGTTTCAACAAAGCAGCGGCGGCTTCTACAAAGTCGATCATAATAACAAAAGATAACAGAGTCTCAAGAGTTTGGCAGCGGAATAAAACGTGTGAGACATGCATATGGAGATGCATTCTCAAGGCGAACCAAAATACTTCATACCACTTGTCAAAAGATTCCGCTCAACTCCCGCCTGCTCCATCACCGCTCAACCCGCACATTTAAAACAATATGCGGTGAGTACAAAGAATGCACTCAAGGGACACATGCCAAAATATTTTACTTTACGAAATATTGTGCTACCTTCATCACAAGAAGACACAAGGGTTTTGTTTGAAAAAGGCCTTGTGCTTAAAAAATACATTTTTATTACTTTCACAAAACATCGCTCACAGCATTTTCTCATCATAACGATATTCCAAGTCGCTCATGGATTAACGCACCGAGGGAGGCCTCCTTCACCGGACGCACGATCGACCGCGAACGTTCGTAGGTCGATACAACCGACCGTAACTCGCTTCGAAGTCGATGTGTACACAACCCTAAGCTAGGATTCCCTTCACCTCCAAAGGATCCAATTGTAATACTTTTCCTGTTGTCCTGTGCAACCCGAATGGACATATACAAAACATAAAACATTTTTGGCAGACAATATCGTATCTCATCATTTGCGGAAAAACAGTAAAGTAATAACAGTATAAGATTTTCCGAAAAGCTTGTAAATGGTTTTGATAAGAAAGCCCACCTCGGGAACTTAAAGTTCCTACGTCACTAGTAATTAATTGTTGTCTTCTTTCTCCTCTGAGCAGGACCCTTTTCAACGTGAGAAACGAGGTTTAGTACATCGCTATACTTTTCGATAATCATCGATCCGAAAACAACGGAGTTACTATATCAATCCTTTTTAACGTCAAGGATCCTATTTTCATACCTTAACCACTATTATACTTATTGTGTCTCGAAAAGATATAATATCCTATCTTTTCATTCCTTCCTCAGTTCAAACCATTCAACGTGACGTATGAATCTTAATTTCATACCTAACGTCATTACGCATCGACTTTACTTCTCAACTTACATGCATACTTAAATTTTACGATTCACAACAGATTTTCTTCGCCTCAACTTTTCACGATCATATCATATGATTCACATATCACGATCACGAGATGTCATATTCTTTTATTTTCATAATTTTCAAAATTCCATTCATATATATATTTTTCAAAATTCTATTTTATTCACTTAGTATATTTTTATCATCATATATTAATAATATGATATAATATTCATCATATACAACTTGTACATCAATATTTCATGCTTTAGTAATTTTCGAAATTACTATCCTATAATATTTCATATTTTTCCAAGAAATTCCACATAAAATCATAGAATTTCAATCATGAACAACTATCATTATTTTATGTTCAAAACAACAATTAAATTCATGTACATCAACATATACCTCATGCTTAATTTCGGTCATATCATAGTATTTTTAATACATGCTTAACTTTGTATTAAAATCATAATACATGCTTATATACGTCATATGAACATATTTAATTCATAACTTCGACACATAACATAAATTTTACGCATTTCACATAATTTTCGAAAACATGTAACAAAACATATCACATATGATTTTCTAATATTTTTACATAAAATAATAAGAAGTGTTGAGTTTCTAACCTTCTATTTGATTTTGGTTGACGTCGGCGATGTTTTCTATCTACGATTGAAGAGAACCTTTGGGATCACTCTCATTCTTTTCTCTATTTTTCTTCCTATTTCTCTTATTTTCTATTATATGGTGGTATATGTGGTCTCCTATTTATAGAGTTTGTAAAGTGATTTTAATCATTACTTTATAAAATATCTTAATATAAAGTGAAAAATTACAACTCCTTTATCTCCTTAATTTTCGAACCCTATGAGTTGTTAATGAGTCATTTTTGATCTTATCCTATAATTTAATTATTCATCATATCTTATCTTTTTGAAATTATAACATATCTAGTTGTAAAATCAAAATTTACAACTCATACTTTACCTTTATGTTAATTTCGGCCACTTCCCATATATATAAGATAATTATTTTATTTTATTCCATAGTTTATTATGTTATTTTATTATTTAATTAATATATCTTATATCTATCATAGAATAAATAAATTACTACTTTATATATTGTATATGTAATTTTCGGTCACCTCTAGAACCTTAGGATAGAATTTTATTTTTTTCTATATTATATACTTTAATATAATTATAAGATAAGGTTACTTTTGAAAAGTCAAAATTTTACACTACGACTTTTAAATCGAGTTCACATTTATTCACATTTGTTCACATTTATTTTCAAATATTTCAACTACTACAAGAAAAAGGCTATAGTTACTTGTTCAAATTGGATACATAGTCTATCTTATCCTATAATAATATCTTATCCAAATAATAATAACATAGCATTAATTAAAGCATGATATTTATATCCATTTCACACATTAAAAGTCAATTTTTCGGCCCCTATATAAATATTATGCCAAATATTTTATTTTTCTCCAATTAATAGCTATATGACATAATAATAATCTTAGATGATAAAATAAATCATAGGAAAATTAATTAAGATCATTTCTATGTACTAAAGTAACGTTATCGGCAACTAATTCGAAACTAAGGATAAATTATCAAACTATTATTCTTTTCATAGCTAATATTATTTTCATGATTAATTACATAAATATAATGATATTATAAAATAAATTTTGGAATATTTCTACAATTTCCTAATTTTTCTAAAATTAGGTTTCTTAGAACTAATTTTATAAAATTCCATTCTTCTCCTATTTTAATAATTTCAAAATTTTATAACTTCTAGGAGATAAGATTGATCTAGAATCATGATATTTATCAAGTATATAATTAAATAAATTATTTAATACAATTATCACATAAAATCAAAGTTTTCAAATTCACATAAAATAATACATTTTTTAAAACCATGTGTTATTATCCAAAATATTATCTCCTATGATACTTATCACTTTTCTACACATTTCTAAGAGATAAACATTATCTCTTAGTTAATTATGACCTTATCTTATTATTTTATAAAATATCATAACATACTTATCTTAAAAATGTCATTTTCAAACCTTATCATATACACCTATGATTTTCAAAATCACACTTGATTCAAGATAATTATCTTATCACATACTACATGATAAACATGATAACTCATCACATAAAATCAAGTGATCACATATTAATTCACAAATTAGTCACTTTATTCCTAAAATTTAAAAATCACTAATTAATAAGGAAAATATTTTTTTCTTCCTTAGTGTAAATAATATCCCAAATATACTTAAAACATATTTATTTACTATTAAAATAATTTTATGTGAAAAGATTAAGAAATTTTCGATTTTACTCGTAATCCATCGATCATCGACGCTCGCTTTTCATTCTTGTTTCTATCGTAATATTCCTTCTTATTTTCGAAATTTTTAAACCCGTAAATTGGGTATTACATTCTACCCCTTAAAGAAATTTCATCCTCGAATTTACGATCCTCAATACATTCTCGATTCCTTCTCCATATTGCATTCTCATTTTCCAACGTTGGTACCTCGTACCCATTTGATCGTCGTATGACCTTAACTTTTATTCATATTGACTTATTTCCAAATCTCCGATCCATATATCTAATATCCTTATGTTTTCTAGTCGTATCTATTCAGCTATCGATTCTTATAGACGGTGAGTCCTATGTCCAAATCTAAGTTTAAGCGAACACATGCTAACGTCGTAACTTCTATCGTGGGCGAAGAAAATTCGTATCCCTTCTTTTCATTACGTGCTAAGTCCCATAACATTTACGTATGACCTCGTAATAAAGTAGCCTTAAAGTTTCCATATCGACTCATAAAATGGGATGATGTCATTCCTTCTATATTTTGAAATTACCTCGTGCTTATTTATCTCACCGAGAACATTCCTTCATCATGACTTGATGTATCTCTCTCTAACTGAAGAAACATATTATTCTACTGATCTGAGAACTTAGGTGCCAAGATAAGTCAACCTATTTCATACTTCTTAGTTTCAAGGATGGATAAACGCACTACGACAACTTATAAGTGAGTAAAGGTTCACAATTCAGATGACAACTTTTGAAATTTGAATCAATATGTTCTTTGAAACGAATAATTGTGATATAGGGTCCAAGACCAGAATGACGACTCATCGAGAACTTTTGGTCATATGGGTGGCGCACTGGCACAAATACTTCTCACCACATGAAGGCTTGGTTTCAAAAGGACATTTTATAAACTTTTGGTCAAACTTCTTGCGTAAAAATGAGAAATCAAATGATATCTTAATTAAAACTAGTCATAGAGTTAAACTCAATGACATGTCTTTGGTAATGAATAAAATTTGAAACATCGATACCAGATCGGGTCATCATAAATCGTAAGGTTTTTCAAAATATGATACATATCGAAACTTGAATCCACATTACTAACTACAACTCTTAACTTAAACTTTTTCTCTTCTACTGTACTAGAATACTTTTGCTATGGATATTATTTTGCGAGAATCAACTAATAATTCGATCACGTCTCTATTAAGTTCTAATAGTCAACTCAGAGTTCCGTTGTGTGTGATCATCTAAAGGAAAAGACTATACTTATGTTACAATCGCATAATGACATTCATCATTTTGAAATCATTATTCAACTCTTGTCGTCATCATTTCCATTTCTTCTCTTTTAGTTTTCCAACTCAGATTATTCTTATTTTCATCATCGCTTTTGTTCTAATTTCTATGTTCTTTTGCAAAAGGATCATGATCTTAAATACCACGTTCTTTTTGGGATAACTTACTCATCGATACTAACAACTTGTAATTTCAAACAAGAATAACATAATAATATATCTTATCAATTCTATAAATTCAACATTTCATTTTTTTGACATATCATTGTCAATTCTTTCTCATATTTCTTTCAACTCTTTCTCATTTCCCTTTCCTGCCATCTCATAACAGATAGTTCTAAGTAAGTCTGTCTTAAACTTACAAGCAATAGGGGGGAAAACTTAAATCATTAGGATCTTCTTAAACTAAACTTCTTAAAACACAAAGTTTTGTGAACATCCTTTAGCATAAGCCTGTAAACACTTATCACTTATCATTCTAATCCCCAAGTTTATCTAGCGTTCAAAATTAATTCGCGTAAGCAACAGTCGATTACGTCGGATAGAATCTCAAGTGAGAACTATGTCCATGTGACAGCCCGCCAATCCAAAGTACGGATTAGACGGAACTGACACTATTAAGCAGGGATTAAGAACATAATGACCAACAACCTTTCAAAACTTCAAACTATTATAGATAAACACACAACGGGTTCAAACAAACTAGACCAACAGACCATTAACAAAAGGATTCGATCGATCCGAGGTGACATAAGCAATATCCAAAATAATATAATAAAGTGTTTTGAGCAATGAAAGCATGTGAATGCATATATGACGATATACATCCAAGGTAAACTTTTAGCGACAAAACTCCGATCGCTCAATACTTGTCCATCCTATCACAGCCTCAACCTCGCACATTTAAAACAATATGCGGCTAAGTACAAGATTGCACTTAGTGGACTCATGCCAAAATCATTTCATTAAATTACATCGCCCATTAGTATAACACGAGGATTTTAGTCAACTAACTCGTGAATACCAAAATACTTTAACATTTCTCAAAAGATTCGCCGCCAGCATTTTCGATTCATATGATCCGTATCATTCACATAACTTTTCATAATCGATCTCACGTCAGAAGTAGCCTCCTTCTACCGAAGCCGTGATCGGCAAGATGTTGCTAACGGCTCACAATCACATAGTCGTGATTCTCGATCCGACTAGATCCACGATCGCCGATGATGTTACTAACGGCTCACAATACACACGGTGTACACGTTAACCTTAGCTGTGAATTCGCATCCGACTAAGATCCGATATCGATTTTAAAATTGGGAGCTACCCAATAATCGATTCACTTTCATAGTCGGCTCGCCCAACAACATGATAGATTCATACGTTAAAACATAAATATTTTGGGCATGTAATCAATAATGCTCATAATCATTTTCAACCGAAAACTTGTAAATAAATATTTTTCAAGAAAGCGTCAGAATAAAAGGGTTTTCGAGTAAAGCCCACCTCGTATACGAAGGTCGTTATACTACGGTCTCCTTTTCCTATGTTAAAGCCTCGTCCACGTATCACCTTTACGTAAGAATCATTTTAGTACGTCGGTTATGTTCGATAGAGACGAACATAGTCTATAACGCTCACGATCAAATAAGGCTAACGCCGAACTTATTTTGACGTTTCCTAATTAATTAATGTCGATTATGAATTTTCTTAATTTATAAGAGATATTCTAACTTTTAGTATATAATGTACGCTTTAATGTACTTACGTAACGTAAGTTACATTCTTACTAAACGCATTCACGCCACATTGATCACGATTATCGATTGTGTGCCCGCTGACCTTGGTCAACGATTTTGGTCAACGATTTTGACTAAGTCAACCAAAAGTCAACAATTTTGACTTTGGTCAACGAAAGTCAACAATTTTGACTTTTTCAACTATTTATGAAATTTATCATTTTATGTGCAATTTTGTTCCAAAATTCCTATAAAATCATACTATGTCTAAAACATTATTTTAGATCATATTATGTAATTATTTTTGATAAAATAAATTTATATCATTAATTCACATATTATAAAGTTTTCGGCTATTTTGAATTAAATAGCTTAGACTTGTGCAAAAATTCTTATAAATTCACATGTCACACTATTTTATCATGTGATTAATAATATGTAATTACCTTAGTCAAATAAAATTTATACACCTTAGTATTTTAACATATAGTTTTCGGTTCTCATAAATAACCCATCAAATGATTTTTAAAAATTCCAATAAATTCATATATCAATTAATCACCCTCAATTATGCTTATTATAAAATAATTGTTATTTATTATGAATTATTGAATAAAGTTTACCTAAGTCATATTCGAAAATTTCAACTTAGGTATAAATAATTTTTATAAATTTCAATAAATCCTCACAACCATATATTATGAATCTACACATTTAATATGCTATTATAAAGCTTTAATATGAATTATATCACAACACTTTATCATATATATATATTTATTTTTCGGTATTAATAAAATATAAGCTATAGTTTTCCAAAATTCTACATAAATTCATATAAGCATAATTAATATCCTAGATCATGATTTCATGCTCAAATCAACAATTAAAAATCATAATCACCAACATATAGATCCCTAAGTTTTCGGTCCTCATGAATAATTTAACACCATGCTTAATTTCATGATATAATTAATATACATGCTTAATAACATAGTATAAACATAATATCTAAACATATTAACATAAGGTCTAAAATTTTCAAAATGATATATATAAACTAAGATCATAACTTAAAATTTAACGACTAAATTCAAAAATTTAAGCATGTATACGAAGATCGTAATTCTAACCTTTAATCGGACGGATTTTGATCGGCAAGGTTTATATGATCTAAGTTTGGGACCAAAATTGAAGAACACTCTCTCAAAATCCTCACTATATTTTCGGTATTGGTTTGCAAAATGAATAATGGAGGAGCTAATCTCATATTTATAGAACTAATCAAGTTGCATGCTAATTATTACATTAAAAATATCTAATACACCTTGCCTAATTTTGTCAACAAAATCGCACTCCATAAGGTAAGAGACAAAATTTTAATTCTTATCATATACAACTCATCATATCTCTTATCCCTTAATTATCAACTTGTATATTAGTTGGCATAAAATATTTAAACCATATACTAAAACATGTGTGTGTGTACCTACTTTTATAGATTAGGATTGATTATTTATTTTATTACTATATTATATATTTTATTATACTATATTATAATTAATTTATAAATTATGGCATATTTATCAAGAAATAAAATGAATTAATCACATAATGTCACATGTGACATTCTCGCCATGCTCCAATAAATAGGGTGAGTTTATTATTTTCATATTATATACTATATTATTATCATATTATTATTATAGTATAAAGTTGCTTTAGAAAAGTCAAATATTTCAACTCCAACAAATGGCACTATTATATAGTATGAAATTGGAAAATTTTCAACCATTTTTCAAAGTTTTCGGCTCCTTCATTTAATGAGCCTTGGATGATTTGTTTTATTAGCTAATTAATGCTACTTTACAACTAATACAAGATAGGATACAACTCATAACTCTCATTAATTGTTGTAGGATATTTATACATAAAATCATACTAAAAATCCATAATTTTCGCCCACTATGTGCAAGTGTGCTCTCACACTTGTGCAAATTGTAATACACCTCATTTTGTCCTTAATGACATCATAATGATATAATAATTATCATATATAATTAATTAGATAAGAATTAAATATTAAATCATACTTTAGAACTCACAATTTTCGAAAATTATTAAGACATTCCCAAACATTTTATTTCTTTGTATAAAATAGCTATTATATAATTATGTGACATATTATATGTCTTAGATAATAAATTTAATCATAGAAAAGTATTTAAAATAATTTAGGTCTTAAAAACCCTAATTTCGAAAATCACAAAATAGGGTACACTCTATTCTTTAAATTTTCTAGCATTATTTAATGATAAACAATGCTTTTATATAATAATATAATTATAGGAATTTGAATTTTATAATTCCGAGTTCGTTTGACTGAGTTATCGACTCATCTCTAAAAACCGACGTTTGAAACGTCTCAAAATTCTTATAGACGAATTATTCTAAAACGCTCAAAATAAAGTTTTTACAACTTTATTTATTCCTATAATAATAGAATTTCAAATTAAGCTTAATCGCTAATAATATCAGAAGACGAATCGTCGAATTTATTCGACGTTAGAAAATTACTTCAAGGAATATTAGAAATCATATTCCTTAATTCACTAAGCATCGCGAATCTTATACTGAAATTATCCAATTATGCTTGGTCAAAGTCAAGAGTCGACTAATTAAGATTTTAATTATCAATTAATAATACTAATTACGAATTTATTATCGTAATCCAAGATTAAAATTACGGATATTACATTCTACCCCTTAAAAAAATTTCATCCTCGAAATTTGCATACCTCAAAAGAGTTCGGGTATCGCTTTTCATGGCGCCCCGAGTTCCCACGCGGCTTCTTCCTATCCGTGGTGCCCATAGACTTTCACTATCGGGATTGATTTATTTCTTAACCTTGTTGAACCTTATGGTCCAAAATAGCCACGTGTTCCTCTTCGTAGCTCATATCGATTTAAGACCACGCCATCATGATGTATCACGTGTTTCGGATCATACACGATTTCCTCAATCGTGACACGTGAAACACATTATGGACATTACCCAAACTTGGTGGTAATGCTAATCTATGCGCTATGTGGCCTATCTTCTCGAGGATCTCGTAAGGTCCTATAAATCGTGGTTTCAGCTTTCCCTTTACCCCAAATCTCACAATACCTTTGGACGGAGAGGTTTTAAGGAAAACCTTGTCTCCACACTCAAATTCTAGCTCGGATCTACGGGTGTCGGCATACGATTTCTGCCTATCCTGAGCTTCCTTTATTCTTTGTCTTATCTGGCGCACAATTTCAATCATTTCTTCGATCGTATCGTGCCCTAAGATTTTCCTTTCACCAACTTCATCCCGCCTAGTGGTGATCGACATTTTCTTCCATACAAGGCTTCATATGGGGCCATATTGATTGTTGCTCGATAACTATTATTGTAGGCGAACTCAATAAGCGGTAAAACTTGTTCCCAAGTTGCGCCTCGATCCAATATTACCGTTCTTAGCATATCTTCTAGTGTTTGGATCGTTCGTTCAGATTGGCCATTTGTCTGCGGATGAAAAGCTGTGCTAAAATTCAGCTTCGTTCCCAATTCCTTTTGTAGACTTACCCAGAATCTCGAAGTAAATTTTGCGTCTCTATCAGAAGTGATAGATTTTGGTATTCCATGCAGACGTACAATTTCCTTCACATATAGCTGGGCTAACTTGTCGGATCCATAGGTAATTCAATTGGTAGAAGTGAGCACATTTTGTAAGGCGATCCACTACTACCCATATAGCGAGTTACCCTTTTGTGACTTGGGTAAACCCGTTACAAAATCCATAGCTATGTCGTCCCACTTCCATTCGGTATCTCCAAAGGTTGCGCTTTCCATATGGCCTTTGATGTAATGCCTTTACTTGTCGACAAGTAAGACAATGTTCACCTAAAGAGGCTATATCTCTTTTCATTCCTTCCCACCGTAACTTTCCTCGTAAGTCTTGGTACATTTTGGCACCGCTGTGTGGGTCAGTATAAGGAGTATCATGAGCTTCACTCATGATTTCATTTCTAAGCTCGTCATCGTTTGGAATGCATAGCCTTTCTTCAAACAATATGGCATTATCACCGCTTCTTTGAAACCTTTTGTTCTCCCTTTCTAACTTTAACCCTTATCTTTTCTAGTTCCTCGCCTTTTCTTTGTTCTTCTATGATTCTATTTCTTAAATCGACATCATACTAAGTGTAGCAATATTTCCCATGATTGTCTTTGGTGGTTCGACTATTTCTATTGATAATTTCTCAAACTCTTCAATGAGTTTTCCTTCTTTGTCAAGAGACATCCAAGCTTTGTCGACCTTTACGACTCGTGGCATCCGCTACTACATTAGCTTTTCCGGATGATAGTTTATGCCACGTCGTAGTCTTTACTAATTGAGCCATCTTCTTTGTCTCATGTTTAGATCTTTTGCTCGAAAAGTATTTTAAGCTTTTGTGGTCAGTAAAGATTTCACATCTCACCCCGTAGAGATGATGTCTCCAAATTTTTAATGCGTGAACCACAACTGCCAGCTCCAAATCATGAGTCGGGTAGTTCAACTCATGTGGTCTAAGTTGTCGTGATGCGTAAGCTATTACCTTCCTTCTTGCATCAATACACAACCAAGTCAATTTTGGAAGCATCGGTATAAATAACATATTCTTTATTTGAACTGAACAACTAATACCGTGCACTAGTCGCTTTCTTTTAACATTTGGAAACTTGCCTCACACTCATCGGTCCATATAAATTTAATCCCTTCGAGTAGTCGTGTCATTGGCCTTGCTATCTTGGAGAATCCTTCAATGAATCTCCTATAGTAGCCACCAATCCTAAGAAACTTCGGATTTCGCTTTGAGTGGTCATGCTTTCCATCCTCAGATAGCCTCGACCTTTGCCGGATCAACTTTGATTCCTTCCGCTGATACAATGTGTCCAAGGAATATTACTTCCTTAAGCCAAAATTCACACTTGCTGAATTTAGCATAAAGTTGTTCGGCTCGTAAGGTCTGTAACACTGTTCTCAAGTGTTCTCTATGTTCTTCTTCATTCTTCGAATAGATGAGAATGTCATCTATGAAGACTAAGACAAACTTATCCAAGTATGGGTGGAACACTCGATTCATAAGATCCATAAACACGACAGGTGCATTAGTCAGACCGAACGGTACAACTACAAACTCGTAGTGACCATACCTTGTTCGGAATGCCGTCTTAGATATATCTTCCGATCGTACCTTAAGTTGATGGTATCCTGATTTAAGGTAGATTTTTGAGAATACGCTTGCACCTCTCAACTGATCGAACAAATCGTCTATCCTTGGTAACGGATATTTGTTCTTGAGTGTTAGTTTATTTAATTCCCGATAATCGATGCACATCCGCAGCGATCCATCCTTCTTTTTGACGAACAGACAAAGCGCCCCCATGGCGATACACTTGGTCTAATAAAACCCAAGTCCAATAACTCTTGGATTTAAATTTTCAGCTCTTCGAGTTCCTTTGGTGCCATTCTGTATGGCGCTTTTGATACTCGGGCTGATCCCGCCCGGATCAATTGTGAACTCTAGGCGTCTCGTCTGGGTAGTCCTGGTAATGTCTCAGAAAGACGCCTGAAATTCCAACAATTTCCACGCCTTCAACCCTTGTTTCTTTCTTTCTCCATTTAGGTATACAAGGAATGCTTGACATTCCTTTTGTTCATCATTCTCCGTGCTTGAGTGCGGATATTATTGGGATTTTCTTTCCCATACTAATCCCATAGAAGTTTGTAACTTCTTTTCCGGTGGTTGCATCGAAATTCTTCTCCTCAGATAAGATCGTGGAATGGTTTTCGCCAACCAATCCATTCTTAGGATTATATCTACATCCCCATAGGTATTACGCTCGTTGTTTGCTAGAACCTTAAGTGAGCCTAAGTTCAACTCTAAGTTCGAGCAAGCATGAGTAACGGTCATAATACCTCCTATAGGTGACGAGATTCTCATTTCCTGATTTGTTTCTTCAGGTTTAAGTTCTAACATATCAATGCATGCTTTTGAAATGAAAGAATCAAGCACCAGACGAATGTAGTGTAATAGGTATATTGCAAAGTAATCCCATACCCGCTAGGTTACCTTGGTTCTGCTCGTTCTGACGCCTATGTAGCGCATAGGCTCTGGCCTGAGCTGGCTGCGGCTGGCGAGGTGCTTGCCTCTGTTGATTTTGCTGTTGTTGCCGCTGCTTCCGCTGCTCTCTCAGTTCGCCGCCGCTGCTGTGGCTGGTGTTGATACTGAATTGCCCTTAATGGTTGGGCCGGGCCTGCTTGGTTTGGCCTCCCCATGGTTATCTGGCGAACCCCAGGGCACTCATTTGCATAGTGGCCCCTTACGCCACACTTATAGCAAACAGAATTTCCAGCCATGCACACCCCTGTGTGCCTTTTGTTGCATTTCGGACATGGCGAAATTCGCACAATCTCCTGGGTAGGTGGAGTAAATATGGGTCTCCTCCATCCTTGCCCTTGTGAAGCCATGTTATTCTGCCATGGCCTCTTGTTGTTGTTAAAACCTCCTCGATTGAAGTTGTTGTTATTGGGACCTCCTTCCCATTTACGCTTCCCCTTGTCACCGACATTCTGTGACTGGGTCGGTACGGATTTCTCCTCAGGCATTGCAGCCTCGATGTCTAAAGCTCGACTGAGAGCTTCTGTATAAGTTAAGTCGCCATGACTTGCCAGCGACATCCTTATCTCGTGTCTCAGTCCTGCCCTAAATTTTTCTGACATTTTCATGTCAGTGCTTACTAAATCCGGGGCGTATCTAGACATGTCGCAGAACAGTCGGTCGTACTCAGTGACCGACATCTTTTCTTGTTTTAGGTTGAAGAATTCAACCTCTTTCTTCTTTCGGTAACTCTTGGGGATGTACTTATCATACATCTCCGTTTTGAAGTCGTCCCAGGTAAAGTATTCCATCCATTCGGGTCGTTGTCTTCCTCCTCGCCTCCCACCGTAAGTCACCGGTCCGTGAGTTGGAATGTCACGCAAGATAACCTTTCTTGCGTAGTACAAACAAGAAAGTCGAAAATTGCTCGACAGCCCCGACCCACTGCTCGGCATCCTCAGGGCTTCCTTTACCGTTGAAGGAGGGCGGGTTTTGTCTTAAAAAGAGTTCCTCAACCCTACGGTCAGGTGGAGGTGGGGGTGGTACCGGATTTCTCACTTTCACCCGGGTATCCCGCCTACCCCGCCTCTTCCTCTACCCCCCCTCACTTCCTGCTGAGGTGCACGTCTGGGCGGTATTCTGTTAATAAAAACGGAGTTAGTATTCGAATAACGTTCATTGTAATTGAATATTCATAACACCATTATACAATCGGATCGTAAAACAACTTAAATAACCATTCTTCTTTTTGCACAACTCGTTGCCATAAAAGCCCATCTAGGGTCATCATGTATATATATGTGAAAAATTTGCCTCAAAAAGGACTATTCGGTACAAGACATTAAGCGCAAAAGAAAGCTAAGTACACACTGTACTATGTATACCACTGTCGACTACATACTGGTTATAAGACATCTCAAAATACTAGGCTTCTATAACTTTGTTAACAACACTATGACATACTACATACTACTCGTATACTAATATTCGTTCTCGTCCATGTTCCTATGGTTTTCTCTTGCAGCTTCGTCTTCGCTTGGATCTTCTTCGGGGTCCTCCTCTTCTTCCGGGTCCTCTTCGGATTCTTCCTCCGAACTTTCCTCTCGAGCACGCCTATGTGACGATCCAGCTCCATCATCACCTACAGCATACACGTCCCGCATAGGAACATAATCTTCCTGATGATCATGTGTCTCCATGTATGTTCCCTCGTGGTAAGGTTCCGTCATCGGTGGTGGAACTGGTGGTGCCTGTCGTGTTGGATGTCCGAAAGTCATAGGTGGAAGAACTAGCACTCCCAATGACTTGGGTCGCGATGCCCTCGTCACATGCTCGGGTCGATCCCCGCCCAAGAACCTTGGCACCGCAGGTTGACCACTCGAGGAACTTCCGTACAACCATTCCGGTGTGTCGTCCCGCTGTATATTCCCTGAGGCAATAGGGCCTCTTGGTGCTGCCCTATATACGTGTAGACATATATGAGATGGCCGACAAACCTCGCAAATCTCCAATCAGTCATAGTCAATGCCTCGCACGATAAATATAGTCGCCCGATATTTCTCTTGCGTAGTCTTCCCAATCAACTGGCAATCGAGTGAGTAACCGCTTGATGCCATCATATCATGTCACACCGTACTGATGGGCGTCCATCCATAATCGCAGGTAGCTCATCAGGAACTCGCCTAAACTGTCGCCCCAACTCATGCTATAAGTGCGATAGGCTTGAAGTACTTCTCCTGGTGTGAACCTCGGCCTTATCCTTCGTCTCGGTGAGTAATACGGCCTTGCCATCTGACACAGACAATACTAGCGTAAGTCTATCTATATCTGATAAGCAGATAAAAGAATGGAAAAATATCTGTTAAGCAGATAAAGCAAACACATCTGATAAGCAGATAAATGTTTACATCAAAGATCCTATGTTCATTCTATATCATAATTATACTTATGGAATTTCTACTTTCAACTTCCTAAGTTCTTTGTTCTTAGCAAAAAATTTCAGTCTAACTTCAACTGTCCCCCACGAATTCCGGAGATGGATTCAGAGTTTCTATCCTTCATATGAAATGAAGTTCATTGTGATAAGAGTACGTGAGCGAAAACCGTTTGCAAAACGGAGTTCAAACGAATAAGAACGAGTTAAAACAAGAACACTGCGCAGTGCAGTTTTCTGCCTGCGCGACCATGCGTCGTGAATTTCTCGTCTCTAAACGGGTGCGAGTTCATGCTCCGTTTTGTACAAAGTTTTTATCGAAATTTGTTTAGCTTCTCTGGTCCATATCGAACCCATGCGTCTTTCACCCTTGATCCTTTCTTTTGATTTCATCAGCCCTTCGTTAAAACTCGAGTTTGTTTCAATCGAGTTTTCGCTCGCTCAGAAATCAATATCTCACTATTGTTCTCGCAAAAGGGGTTAAGCTTCCCTAATTGTACTTCTATGTTCAAGGAGTGAGCATGCTTCTTAGAGCGTCTATGTTCCTTTGGGAATATCATACCCATTTTCAAAATGAACTGTAAAACTTTGAATAAATATTTCAAAATCATAACATAAATTCGTGCACTCATGCTTTCAAGAAGCTAAGCATCACTTTTGACATTATCATGTCAACTATTTCTCATTCTTCGTAAACTCTGTCTCATACCACTGACAACCCATTATCATATCACCTTTGACATAAAATTGTCAACTTTTCGCAAAACATTGAAAATTTCTTTTTGGAAAACGTTCCAAAACTTTCATAACCTTCACTGTTTTCAAAATATGAGTTCAATCTCATTTTAAAAATTTCAAGTTCAACCGTTCAAACATTCAACTTCCAATCTCAAAACTGAGAAAATAAATTACCTCTTTCCCGGTTGAGCTTGATGTGATGGAGTGTTGAGCACAGTCAGCTAATTTCTAGAAGTCTAGTGACTCAATCTAGACTTAACTTTTGAAAGAAGGTTTTAGGTTCAAAGGACAACTGGCTCGATATTAATCAGGATGTACCGCCAATCCAAAGTACGGATTAGACGGAACCGACACTTATTAAACGTGGATTAAGAACATAATGACCAACAACCTTTCAAAACTTCAAACTATTATAGATAAACACACAACGGGTTCATACAAACTAGACCAACAGACCATTAACAAAAGGATTCGACTGATCTGGAGGTGATATAAGCAATATCCAAAATAATATAATAAAGTGTTTTGAACAGCGGAAAGCATGTGAATGCATATATGACGATATACATCCAAGGTAAACTTTTAGCGACAAAAACTCCGACTGCTCAACACTTGTCCATCCCATCGCAGCCAACTCGTACATTTAAAACAAACATGCAGGGCTAAGTACAAGATTGCACTTAGTGGACTCATGCCAAAATCATTTCATTAAATTACACTGCCCATTAGTATAACACGAGAATTTTAGTTGAACTAACTCGTGAATACCAAAATACTTTAACATTTCTCAAAAGATTCGCCGCCGTGTATTTTCGATTCGTATGATCCGTATCATTCACATAACTTTTCATAATCGATCTCACGTCGTAAGTAGGCTCCTTCTACCGACGCCGTGATCGGCCAAGATGTTGCTAACGGCTCACAATCACATAGTCGTGATTCTCAGATCCGACTAGATCCACGACCGCCGATGATGTTACTAACGGCTCACAATCACAAACGGTGTACACGTTAACCTTAGCTGTGAATTCTCGTGATCCGACTAAGATCCGATATCGATTTTAAAATTGGGAGCTACCCAATAATCGATTCACTTTCATAGTTGGCTCGCCCAACAACATGATAGGATACATACGTTAAAACATAAATATTTTGGGCATGTAATCAATAACGCTCATAATCATTTTCAACTGAAAACTTGTAAATAAATATTTTTCGAAGAAAGCGTCATAAATAAAAGGGTTTTCGAGTAAAGCCCACCTCGTATACGAAGGTCGTTATACTACGGTCTCCTTTTCCTATGTTAAAGCCTCGTCCACGTATCACCTTTACGTAAGAATCATTTTAGTACGTCGGTTATGTTCGATAGAGACGAACATAGTCTATAACGTTCTACGCATCAAATAAGGCTAACGCCGAACTTATTTTGACGTTTCCTAATTAATTAATGTCGATTATGAATTTTCTTAATTTATAAGAGATATTCTAACTTTTTAGTATATAATGTACGTTTTAATGTACTTACGTAACGTAAGTTACATTCTTACTAAACGCATTACGCCACATTGATCACGACATCGAATTACGTGCCTGCTGACCTTGGTCAATGATTTTGGTCAACGATTTTGACCAAGTCAACCAAAAGTCAACAATTTTTACTTTGGTCAACGAAAGTCAACAATTTTGACTTTTTCAACTATTTATGAAATTCTATCATTTTATGTGCAATTCTTGTTCCAAAAATTCCTATAAAATCATATTATGTCTAAAACATTATTTTAGATCATATTATGTAATTATTTTTGATAAAATAAATTTATATCATTAATTCACATATTATAAAGTTTTCGGCTATTTTGAATTAAATAGCTTAGACTTGTGCAAAAATTCTTATAAATTCACATGTCACACTATTTATCATGTGATTAATAATATGTAATTACCTTAGTCAAATAAAATTATACACCTTAGTATTTTAACATATAGTTTTCGGTTCTCATAAATAACCCATCAAATGATTTTTAAAAATTCCAATAAATTCATATATCAATTAATCACCCTCAATTATGCTTATTATAACATAATTGTTATTTATTATGAATTTTTGAATAAAGTTTACCTAAGTCATATTCGAAAATTTCAACTTAGGTACAAATAATTTTATAAATTTCAATAAATCCTCACAACCATATATTATGAATCTACACATTTAATATGCTATTATAAAGCTTAAACATGAATTATATCACAACACTTTATCATATATATATATTTTCGGTATTAATAAAAATATAAGCTATAGTTTTCGAAAAATTCTACATAAATTCATATAAGCATAATTAATATCCTAGATCATGATTTCATGCTCAAATCAACAATTAAAAATCATAATCACCAACATATAGCATCCCTAAGTTTTCGGTCCTCATGAATAATTTAACACCATGCTTAATTTCATGATATAATTAATATACAAGCTTAATAACATAGTATAAACATAATATCTAAACATATTAACACAAGGTCTAAAATTTTCGAAAATGATATATATAAACTAAGATCATAACTTAAAATTTAACGGACGAAATTCAAAAATTTAAGCATGTATACGAAGCTAGGACGAATTCTAACCTTTTAATCGGTACGGATTTTGATCGGCAAGGTTTATATGATCTAAGTTTGGGACCAAAAATTGAAGAACACTCTCTCAAAATCCTCACTATATTTTCGGTATTGAGGGAAGCAAAATGAATAATGGAGGAGCTAATCTTGTATTTATAGAACTAATCAAGTTGCATGCTAATTTTTACATTAAAAATATCTAATACACCTTGCCTAATTTTGTCAATAAAATCGGCACCTCCATAAGGTAAGAGACAAAATTTTTAATTCTTATCATATACAACTCATCATATCTCTTATCCCTTAATTATCAACTTGTATATTAGTTGGCATAAAATATTTAAACCATATACTAAAACATGTGTGTGTGTCGCCTACTTTTATAGATTAGGATTGATTATTTATTTTATTACTATATTATATATTTTATTATACTATATTATAATTAATTTATAAATTATGGCATATTTATCAAGAGTAAAAGAATTAATCACATAATGTCACATGTGTGACATTCTCGCCATGCTCCAATAAATAGGGTGAGTTTTATTATTTTCATATTATATACTATATTATTATCATATTATTATTATAGTATAAAGTTGCTTTAGAAAAGTCAAATATTTCAACTCCAAATAAACGGCACTATTATATAGTATGAAATTGGAAAATTTTCAACCATTTTTCAAAGTTTTCGCCCTTCATTTAATGAGCCTTGGATGATTTGTTTTATTAGCTAATTAATGCTACTTTACAACTAATACAAGATAGGATACAACTCATAACTCTCATTAATTGTTGTAGGATATTTATACATAAAATCATACTAAAATCCATAATTTTCACCACTATGTGCAAGTGTGCTCTCACACTTGTGCAAATTGTAATACACCTCATTTTGTCCTTAATGACATCATAATGATATAATAATTATCATATATAATTAATTAGATAAGAATTAAATATTAAATCATACTTTAGAACTCACAATTTTCGAAAATTATTAAGACATTCCCAAACATTTTATTTCTTTGTATAAAATAGCTATTATATAATTATGTGACATATTATATGTCTTAGATAATAAATTTAATCATAGAAAAGTATTTAAAATAATTTAGGTCGTAAAAACCCTAATTTCGAAAATCACAAAATAGGGTACACTCTATTCTTTAAATTTTCTAGCATTATTTAATGATAAACAATGCTTTTATATAATAATATAATTATAGGAATTTGAATTTTATAATTCCGAGTTCGTTTGACTGAGTTATCGACACATCTCTAAAAACCGACGTTTGAAACGTCTCAAAATTCTTATAGACGAATCATTCTAAACGCTCAAAATAAAGTTTGTTACAACTTTATTTATTCCTATAATAATAGGAATTTCAAATTGCTTAACCGCTTAATAATATTGAAGACGAATCGCCGAATTTATTCGACGTTAGAAAATTACGCTCAAGGAATATTAGAAATCATATTCCTTAATTCACTAAGCATCGTGAATCTTATACTGAAATTATCCAATTATGCTTGGTCAAAGTCAAGAGTTGACTAATTAAGATTTTAATTATTGAATTAATAATACTAATTACGGAATTTATTATCGTAATCCAGTATTAAAATTACGGGATATTACAGTCCACGTCGCGGTGACATTCGCTCATCGAAGCTTTCATTCATCCACGTAGCATTCCAATTCACATTCGCAAAGCGAATCTTAAAAGCTGCTCTAAGTTCTCAAGTTCTCGTGGTTTGTCAAACACTACGTTATACATAGAGGAGAAATTTTATGTTCTCGCTCAATCTAAGTTCTTTGCGAAACTTAGAGCTCATCTACGCTCTTTTGAAAATCAAAACAATTTCACAATTCAACTTCGTTTCATAAACATACTTTATCGACATATAACTCTATATATGTCCATCATCAATACTATATACCCCCTGGGTATAAGCTTTACTCTCTTCAATTTCATCATAACAAAATGATCACATACCAACCGGTATGAACTTATACTTCTTCGCATAAACCACTTGTTTGCCTTATCATCAATGAATTATCACAATTTAAAGCTATTCACTTTCTTTTCAACGGCATGTCCACTTTAAAACATTTTCACTCATACTTCCTCAAACCGTAATATAACTTTCAAACTTTTAAAACCATACCTCTTTTGATACATCGTAAATCACTTTTCCTTCTGGTTGAGCGTGATGAACATGAGCGCTGAGCGGTGACGATCGCTCGTAAAAGTCTAGTGATTCAAGCCGACTTTGGATAGAAAGAATATTTTGGTTCAAAGCAAACGAATCGCTCGATACCACTCTGTCACACCCAGTTTGGCTTATCCTTGCCGGACCGTGACTTGGGGTTCGGTTTAAGTGAATATGAAAGAATAAGGGTTTCAACTCATTTCAACTACGAAGAAATATAGATGTTTCTAACAGATATGAGAATCATGATAGATCGAAATAGCTTATATATATATAAGATGGTTCCAAGGTTTCAACAAAATAGAAGCTTTACAAAGTCGATCATAGTAACAAAAGATAACAGAGTCTCAAGAGTTTGGCAGCGGAATAAAACGTGTGAGACATGCATATGGAGATGCATTCTCAAGGCGAACCAAAAATACTTCATACCACTTGTCAAAAGATTCCGCTCAACTCCCGCTCTGTTCCATCACCTGCTCAACCTACACATTTAAAAACAAATATGCAGGGCTGAGTACATAGAATGCACTCAGTGGACACATGCCGAAAACATTTTACTTTACGAAATATTGTGCTGCCTTCATCACAGTAAGACACAAGGGTTTTGTTTGAAAAAGGCATTGTGCTTAAAAAAATACATTTTTATTACTTTCACAAAACATCGCTCACAAGCAGCATTTCTCATCACAACGATCTTCCAAGTCGACTATGGATTAACGCGGGAGGAGGCCTCCTTCACCCGGACGCACGACCGACCGTGAGGGTTCGAGAGGTCGATACAACCGACCGTAACTCGGTTCGAGTCGATGTACACAACCCTAAGCTAGGATTCCCTTCACCTCCAAATTAGGATCCGAATTGTATTACTTTTCCTGTTGCCCTGTGCAACCCGAATGGTCATATACAAAACATAAAACATTTTGGCAAACAATATCGTATCTCATCATTTTTGCGGAAAACAAGAAAGTAATAACAAGATAAGATTTTCCAAAAGCTTGTAAATGGTTTTGATAAGAAAGCCCACCTGGAACTTAAAGTTCCTACGTCACTAGTAATTAATTGTCGCCTTCTTTCTCCTCCGAAAGGTGACCCTTTTCAACGTGAGAAACGAGGTTTAGTACATCGCTATACTTTTCGATAATCATCGATCCAAAATAACGGAGTTACTACATCAATCCTTTTAACGCCAAGGATCCTATTTTCATACCTTAACCACTATTATACTTATCAGGTCTCGAAAAGATATAATATCCTATCTTTTCATTCCTTCCTCGCTCAAACCATTCACGTGACGTATGAATCTTAATTTCATACCTAACGTCACACGCATCGACTTTACTTCTCAACTTACATGCATACTTAAATTTTACGATTCACAATGTATTTTCTTACTTCTCAACTTTTCACGTATCATATCATATGATTCACATATCACGATCACGAGATGTCATATTCTTTCATTTTCATAATTTTCAAAATTCCATTCATATATATATTTTTCTAAAATTCTATTTTATTCACTTAGTATATTTTTATCATCATATATAATAATATGATATAATATTCATCATATACAACTTGTACATCAATATTTCATGCTTTAGTAATTTTCAAATTACTATCCTATAATATTTCATATTTTTCCAAGAAATTCCACATAAAATCATAGAATTTCAATCATGAACAACTATCATTATTTTATGTTCAAAACAACAATTAAATTCATGTACATCAACATATACCTATGCTTAATTTCGGTCATATCATAGTATTTTTAATACATGCTTAACTTTGTATTAAAATCATAATACATGCTTATATACGCTATATGAACATATTTAATTCATAACTTCGACACATAACATAAATTTTACGATTTCACATAATTTTCGAAAACATGTAACAAAACATATCACATATGATTTTCTAATATTTTACATAAAATAATAAGTGTTGAGTTTCTAACCTTCTATTTGATTTTGGTCGACGTCGTGACGTTTTCTATCTACGATTGAAGAGAACCTTTGGGATCACTCTCATTCTTTTCTCTATTTTCTTCCTACTTCTTATTTTCGGTTATATGGTGGTATATGTGGGTCTCCTATTTATAGAGTTTGTAAAGTGATTTTAATCATTACTTTATAAAATATCTTAATATAAAGTCAAAATTACCACTCCTTTATCTCCTTAATTTTCAACCCTATGAGTTGTCAATGAGTCATTTTGATCTTATCCTATAATTTAATTATTCTTCATATCTTATCTTTTTGAAATTATAATATATCTAGTTGTAAAATCAAAATTTACAACTCATACTTTACCTTTATGTTAATTTCGGCCACTTCCCATATATATAAGATAATTATTTTATTTTATTCCATAGTTTATTATGTTATTTTATTATTTAATTAATATACTTATATCTATCATAGAATAAATAAATTACTACTTTATATATTGTATATGTAATTTTCGGTCACCTCTAGAACCTTAGGATAGAATTTTATTTTTTTCTATATTATATACTTTAATATAATTATAAGATAAGGTTACTTTTGAAAAGTCAAAATTTTACACTATGACTTTTAAATTGAGTTCACATTTATTCACATTTGTTCACATTTATTTTTCAAATATTTCAACTACTACAAGAAAAAGGCTATAGTTACTTGTTCAAATTGGATACATAGTCTATCTTATCCTATAATAATATCTTATCCAAATAATAATAACATAGCATTAATTAAAGCATGATATTTATATCCATTTCACACATTAAAAGTCAAATTTTCGCCCCTATATAAATATTATGCCAAATATTTTATTTTCTCCAATTAATAGCTATATGACATAATAATAATCTTAGATGATAAAATAAATCATAGGAAAATTAATTAAGATCATTTCTATGTACTAAAGTAACGTTATCGGCAACTAATTCAAACTAAGGATAAATTATCAAACTATTATTCTTTCATAGCTAATATTATTTTCATGATTAATTACATAAATATAATGATATTATAAAATAAATTTTGGAATATTTCTAAGCAATTTCCTAATTTTTCTAAAATTAGGTTTCTTCGAACTAATTTTATAAAATTCCATTCTTCTCCTATTTTAATAATTTCAAAATTTTATAACTTCTAGGAGATAAGATTGATCTAGAATCATGATATTTATCAAGTATATAATTAAATAAATTATTTAATACAATTATCAAATAAAAATCAAAGTTTTCGAAATTCACATAAAATAATACATTTTTTTTAAAACCATGCAAGTTATTATCCAAAATATTATCTCCTATGATACTTATCACTTTTCTACACATTTCTAAGAGATAAACATTATCTCTTAGTTAATTATGACCTTATCTTATCATTTTATAAAAATATCATAACATACTTATCTTAAAAATGTCATTTTCAAACCTTATCATATACACCTATGATTTTCGAAAATCACACTTGATTCAAGATAATTATCTTATCACATACTACATGATAAACATGACAATTCATCACATAAAATCAAGTGATCACATATTAATTCACAAATTAGTCACTTTATTCCTAAAATTTCGAAAATCACTAATTAATAAGGAAAATATTTCCTTTTCTTCCTTAGTGTAAATAATATCCCAAATATACTTAAAAACATATTTATTTACTATTAAAAATAATTTTATGTGAAAAAGATTAAGAAATTTTCGATTTTACTCAGAATCGACGACTATCGACGTTCGTTTTCATTCTTGTTTCTATCGTAATATTCCTTCTTATTTTCGAAATTTTTAAACCCAGAAATTCGGGGTATTACATTCTACCCCCCTTAAAGAAATTTCATCCTCGAAATTTACGTATCCTCAATACATTCTCGATTCCTTCTCCATATTGCATTCTCATTTTCCAACGTTGGTACCTCGTACCCATTTGATCGTCGTATGACCTTAACTTTTATTCATATTGACTTATTTCCAAATCTCCGATCCATATATCTAATATCCTTATGTTTTCTAGTCGTATCTATTCAGCTATCGATTCTTATAGACGGTGAGTCCTATGTCCAAATCTAAGTTTGCTTAACACATGCTAACGTCAGAACTTCTATCGTGGGCGAAGAAAATTGTATCCTTCTTTTCATTACGTTAAGTCCCATAACATTTACGTATGACCTCGTAATAAAGTAGCCTTAAAGTTTCCATATCGACTCATAAAATGGGATGATGTCATTCCTTCTATATTTTGAAATTACCTCGTGCTTATTTATCTCACCGAGAACATTCCTTCATCATGACTTGATGTATCTCTCTCTAACTGAAGAAACATATTATTCTACTGATCTGAGAACTTAGGTGCCAAGATAAGTCAACCTATTTCATACTTCTTAGTTTCAAGGATTGGAGGAAACGTACCATGACAACTTATAAGTGAGTAAAGGTTCACAATTCAGGATGACAACTTTTGAAATTTGAATCAATTTGTTCTTTGAAACGAATAATTGGGATATAGGGTCCGAAGACCAGAATGACGACTACTGAGAACTTTTGGTCATATGGGCTGGCCAGACCTGTCACAAATACTTCTCAGTCACATGAAGGCTTGGTTTCAAAAGGACATTTTATAAACTTTTGGTTGTAAACTTCTTGCAGAAAAAATGAGAAATCAAATGATATCTTAATTAAAACTAGGTCATAGAGTTAAACTCAATGACATGTCTTTGGGTAATGAATAAAATTTGAAACATCGTATACCTTGTACTGGGTCATTATAAATCGTAAGGTTTTTCAAAATATGATACATATCGAAACTTGAATCCACATTACTAACTACAGCTCTTAACTTAAACTTTTTCTCTTCTACTGTACCAGAATCCTTTTGCTATGGATATTATTTTGCGAGAATCAACTAATAATTCGATCACGTCTCTATTAAGTTCTAATAGTCAACTCAGAGTTCCGTTGTGTGTGATCATCTAAAGGAAAAGACTATACTTATGTTACAATCGCATAATGACATTCATCATTTTGAAATCATTATTCAACTCTTGTCGTCATCATTTCCATTTCTTCTCTTTTAGTTTTCCAACTTGTATTATTCTTATTTTCATCCTTGCTTTTGTTCTAATTTCTATGTTCTTTTGCAAAAGGGGATCATGCATCTTAAATAGTCTACGTTCTTTTTGGGATAACTTACTCATTGATACTAACAACTTGTAATTTCAAACAGTAATAACATAATAATATATCTTATTGAATTCTATAAATTCAACATTTCATTTTTTTGACATATCATTGTCAATTCTTTCTCATATTTCTTTCAACTCTTTCTCATTTCCTTTTCAATTCGCCATCCGATAACAGATAGTTCTAAGTAAGTCTGTCTTAAACTTACAAGCAATAGGGGGGAAAACTTAAATCATTAGGACTTCTTAAACTAAACTTCTTAAAACACAAAGTTTAGTGAACATCCTTTAGCATAAGCCCGTAAACACTTATCACTTATCATTCTAATCCCCAAGTTTATCTAGCGTTCAAAATTAATTCGCGTAAGCAACAGTCGATTACGTCGGATAGAATCTCAAGTGAGAACTATGTCCACGTCGCGAGTGACATTCGTTCATCGAAGCTTTCATTCATCCACGTAGCATTCCAATTCACATTCGTCAAAGCGAATCTTAAAAGCGTTCTAAGTTCTCAAGTTCTCGTGGTTTGTCAAACACTACGTTATACATAGAGGAGAAATTCTTATGTTCTCGTTCAATCTAAGTTCTTTGTGAAACTTAGAGCTCATCTACGTTCTTTTGAAAATCAAAACAATTTCACAATTCAACTTCGTTTCATAAACATACTTTACTGACATATAACTCTATATATGTCCATCATCAATACTCATATACCCCCCCGGGTATAAGCTTTACTCTCTTTCAATTTCATCATAACAAAATGATCACATACCAACCGGGTATGAACTTATACTTCTTCAGACAAACCACTTGTTTGCCTTATCATCAATGAATTATCACAATTCAAAGCTATTCACTTTCTTTTCAACGGTATGTCCACTTTAAAAACATTTTTCACTCATACTTTCTCAAAACTGTAACATAACTTTCGAAACTTTTTAAAACCATACCTCATTTGATACATCAGAAACCACTTTTCCTTGTTGGTTGAGCGTGATGAACATGAGCGTTGAGCGGTGACGACTGCTTCATAAAAGTCTAGTGATTCAAGCCAGACTTTGGATAGAAAGAATATTTTTGGTTCAAAGCAAACGAACTGCTCTGATACCACTCTGTCACAGCCCAGTTTGGCTTATCCTTGCCGGACCGTGACTTGGGGTTCGGTTTAAGTGAATATGAAAGAATAAGGGTTTCAACTCATTTCATCTACGAAGAAATATAGATGTTTCTAACAGATATGAGAATCATGATAGATCGAAATAGCTTATATATATATAAGATGGTTCCAAGGTTTCAACAAAGCAGCAGTTTCTACAAAGCTAATCATAGTAACAAAAGATAACAGAGTCTCAAGAGTTTGGCAGCGGAATAAAACGTGTGAGACATGCATATGGAGATGTATTCTCAAGGCGAACAAAAATACTTCATACCACTTCGACAAAAGATTCCGCCAACTCCCGCCTGCTCCATCATCGCTCAACCCGCACATTTAAAAACAATATGCGGGGTTGAGTACAAAGAATGCACTCGGTGGACACATGCCGAAAACATTTTACTTTACGAAATATCAGGTCGCTTTCATCACAAGAAGACACAAGGATTTTGTTTGAAAAAGGCCTCAGGCTTAAAAATACATTTTATTACTTTCACAAAACATCGCCGCATGTGCATTTTCTCATCACAACGATATTCCAAGTCGGCTATGGATTAACGCTACGGGAAGGAGGCATCCTTCACCGGACGCACGATCGACCGCGAACGGTTCGTAGGTCAAACAACCGACCGTAACTCGGTTCGTGTCGATGTGTACACAACCCTAAGCTAGATTCCCTTCACCTCCAAATTAGATCCGAATTGTAATACTTTTCCTGTTGCCCTGTGCAACCCGAATGGACATATACAAAACATAAAATATTTTTGGCGAATAATATCGTATCTCGTCATTTTGGAAAAACAAGAAAGTAATAACAAAGATAAGATTTTCCAAAAGCTTGTAAATGGTTTTGATAAGAAAGCCCACCTCGGGAACTTAAAGTTCCTACGTCACTAGTAATTAATTGTCGTCTTCTTTCTCCTCTGAGCAGGACCCTTTTCAACGTGAGAAACGAGGTTTAGTACATCGCTATACTTTTCGATAATCATCGATCCGAAAACAACGGAGTTACTACATCAATCCTTTTTAACGTCAAGGATCCTATTTTCATACCTTAACCACTATTATACTTATTGTGTCTCGAAAAGATATAATATCCTATCTTTTCATTCCTTCCTCAGTTCAAACCATTCAGCGTGACGTATGAATCTTAATTTCATACCTAACGTCACATGCATCGACTTTACTTCTCAATTTACATGCATACTTAAATTTTACGTATTCACAATCACGTATTTTCACGCCTCGCCTTTTCACGTATCATATCATATGATTCATATATCACGTATCACGAGATGTCATATTCTTTCATTTTCATAATTTTCGAAAATTCCATTCATATATATATTTTTCAAAATTCTATTTTATTCACTTAGTATATTTTTATCATCATATATTAATAATATGATATAATATTCATCATATACAACTTGTACATCAATATTTCATGCTTTAGTAATTTTCGAAATTACTATCCTATAATATTTCATATTTTTCCAAGAAATTCCACATAAAATCATAGAATTTCAATCATGAACAACTATCATTATTTTATGTTCAAAACAACAATTAAATTCATGTACATCAACATATACCTCATGCTTAATTTCGGTCATATCATAGTATTTTTAATACATGCTTAACTTTGTATTAAAATCATAATACATGCTTATATACTCGTATGAACATATTTAATTCATAACTTCACACATAACATAAATTTTACGATTTCACATAATTTTCGAAAACATGTAACAAAACATATCACATATGATTTTCTAATATTTTATATAAAATAATAAGTGTGTTGAGTTTCTAACCTTCTATTTGATTTTAGTTGACGTCGGTGACGTTTTCTATCTACGATTGAAGAGAACCTTTGGGATCACTCTCTATTCTTTTCTCTCTATTTTTCTTCCTATTTCTCTCTTATTTTCGGTTATATGGTGGTATATGGGGGGGGTCTCCTATTTATAGAGTTTGTAAAGTGATTTTAATCATTACTTTATAAAATATCTTAATATAAAGTCAAAAATTACAACTCCTTTATCTCCTTAATTTTTGAACCCTATGAGTTGTCAATGAGTCATTTTTGATCTTATCCTATAATTTAATTATTCATCATATCTTATCTTTTTGAAATTATAACATATCTAGTTGTAAAATCAAAATTTACAACTCATACTTTACCTTTATGTTAATTTCGGCCACTTCCCATATATATAAGATAATTATTTTATTTTATTCCATAGTTTATTATGTTATTTTATTATTTAATTAATATATCTTATATCTATCATAGAATAAATAAATTACTACTTTACATATTGTATATGTAATTTTCGGTCACCTCTAGAACCTTAGGATAGAATTTTATTTTTTTCTATATTATATACTTTAATATAATTATAAGATAAGGTTACTTTTGAAAAGTCAAAATTTTACACTATGACTTTTAAATTGAGTTCACATTTATTCACATTTGTTCACATTTATTTTTCAAATATTTCAACTCCTACAAGACAAAGGCTATAGTTACTTGTTCAAATTGGATACATAGTCTATCTTATCCTATAATAATATCTTATCCAAATAATAATAACATAGCATTAATTAAAGCATGATATTTATATCCATTTCACACATTAAAAGTCAAATTTTCGGCCCCTATATAAATATTATGCCAAATATTTTATTTTTCTCCAATTAATAGCTATATGACATAATAATAATCGTAGATGATAAAATAAATCATAGGAAAATTAATTAAGATCATTTCTATGTACTAACGTAACGTTATCGGCAACTAATTCGAAACTAAGGATAAATTATCAAACTATTATTCTTTTCATAGCTAATATTATTTTCATGATTAATTACATAAATATAATGATATTATAAAATAAATTTTTGGAATATTTCTAAGCAATTTCCCTAATTTTTCGAAAATTAGGGTTTCTTAGGAACTAATTTTTATAAAATTCCATTCTTCTCCTATTTTAATAATTTCGAAATTTTTATAACTTCTAGGAGATAAGATAGATCTAGAATCATGATATTTATCAAGTATATAATTAAATAAATTATTTAATACAATTATCACACAAAAATCAAAGTTTTCGAAATTCACATAAAATAATACATATTTTTGAAAACCATACAAGTTATTATCCAAAATATTATCTCCTATGATACTTATCACTTTTCTACACATTTCTAAGAGATAAACATTATCTCTTAGTTAATTATGACCTTATCTTATCATTTTATAAAAATATCATAACATACTTATCTTAAAAATGTCATTTTCAAACCTTATCATATACACCTATGATTTTCGAAAATCACACTTGGATTCAAGATAATTATCTTATCACATACTACATGATAAACATGACAACTCATCACATAAAATCAAGTGATCACATATTAATTCACAAATTAGTCACTTTATTCCTAAAATTTCGAAAATCACTAATTAATAAGGAAAATATTTCCTTTTCTTCCTTAGTGTAAATAATATCCCAAATATACTTAAAAACATATTTATTTACTATTAAAAATAATTTTATGTGAAAAAGATTAAGAAATTTTCGATTTTACTCAGAATTGACGACTATCGACGTTCGCTTTCATTCTTGTTTCTATCGTAATATTCTTTCTTATTTTCGAAATTTTTAAACCTAGAAATTCGGGGTATTACAGGACTAACATCATCATCATCATTTGTAAGCACATACTGATGTGCTTGTTCCCATTCTTTCTCACCAATTGGCGACAGTCGGGGAGTTGATAGAGGCTTGGTTAGACTTACTCGGCGATTCTTGGAGGGTAATCCTATGGTGTACACATTAGGTAAGTATTCTGAGCATAACTTCAAAGCTTCTTCAGCAATGTAGCATTCGGCAATACATCCTTCAGATGCGATTTCTTACATAACCTTTCAACACCAAGATGAATCTTTCAAATGGATACATCCACCTATACCATACCGGTCCACATAGTTTGACCTCACGCACTGGATGGACGGTTAAATGAACCATTATATCAAAGAATGTCATGGAAAATGCTTCTCAAGTAGGCACAATGTAACGTGATGTTTCTTTGGATGTCATCTAACTTTGAAACATCAATCACTTTGTTACATAAGACATTGAAGAAGAAGCACAATCTAGTAATGTCATACCTAACTTGTTTTGGCAACACACCGCGTAAAGCCACCGAAGCAATTGTTGCATTAACGTGTGACAATCATGTGATTTAAGACCCACAAGTCTCATATCATTTGCCGCCAAAAGACTTGATACATTTGATGATTAAACTATCGGCACTTTCACTCTTCCAAAAAATGCACAAACTTGTCGTTTCTCTTCTTTACTTAGAGAATAACATGCTGGTGGCAAATATGTCTTTTTTTCTCCTACCATTGGTGCCAACTCATCTCTCAACTGCATACTTACAAGATCTAATCTTGCTTTCACTTCATCCTTTGTTTTTCCTGGGATGTTAAGCAATGTACCAAACAAACTTTCATAAACATTCTTTTCGATGTGCATCACATCGAGTGAATGGCGAATATGCAAATGCTTCCAATACTCCAATTCAAAAAAAATTGATTTCTTCTTCCAAGGAGTTCTTAGAGTCTCTTCCTTTGATTGAGTGTTCTTACTCTTTTTACCCCACACGTTGTTGTAACCCTCCATCCTTTCGAAGACTTCAATACCACTCAATATTTTGGGTGCGAGTCTTAACTCATTCTTTCCATTGAATGCTTTTTTTTTTCCTCCGAAAAGGATGATTGATCGGTAAGAATCTCCGATGCCCTGCATATGCCATTTTTCTACTATGCTTTAATCGGCTTAAGGTAGTTTCTTCGGTACAAATAGGACACCCAACATAACCTTTGACTTTGCTACCAGCTAAGTTACCATATGCAGGAAAATTGTTGATTTATCGAGTGGAAACGAAACATTGAGTTTGTTCTTACTGCCGAAGAAAATTTATTTGTACTCACTACACCCCATCCCAAACCCCTAGACGATTCATCTACTGATGAGGAGCACAAGGAGCACGAGAAATGAGACAAATCAAATAGAATGGCAAAATGCCTTCTTTTGGTCACCATGTGCGAGTCCTTGCAACGCCAACATCAAGAGATGGATGATGCAGCCACTATATGGCTAAATCTGATGAAATCGTATGGGGAGTCGAATAGGATCGCCAGTCATAATTGACAAGATTAATTATGTCAAGTTCAATGAAGGAAAGCGATTCAATGCATGACCATGTAGAGCAAATGATCAATCTCTTCGGAGAGCTTGAGTTGGTTGGAGGATATATTGATGACATAGTCAGAATCGATATAATCCTCAACACTTTGCCCAAGTCTTTTGATGACTTCCGTTATGGAGTAGTCCTTTATGATAAGAGTTATACTCTAGATTCATTGCAAGAGGACTTAGTAACGGAGGAACGCAAAATGGGCAAAGGTGCACAGTCTTTAGCACGCACCTCAAGAAAAACCACTGCTTTATCGAAAGATGAAAAAGGAAAGTGGAATTCAAGAGATGCTAAGGCTAAAGAAAAGAGTGGGAGCAATACAAAAGGCTCTACCAGCGGTTTGAAAAAACCAAAGGAGAAGTGCAAATGCTTCAAGTGCAGTGAGACTGGGCATTGCAAGGCTAAATGCCCTATGCTCAAGGCTCAAGGTACATCATTTGCTTTAGTAACGGAAACATGTTTAGCGACTTGTTCTACTCATTCATGGGTAGTAGATGCGATCGATCATGTTTTTGTTACACCTTGCGGGTTCCTGCGGACAAGGGCTGCATGATGGCGAGATAACGATCTCCAGGGGCAACGCGGTGAAAGTCGAGGCCGTTACAGTCGGAGATGTTTCTTTATGCTTTAATAGGACAGTTCTAGCATTAAAAGAAATTTTATATGTGCCAGAGTTTCGGCGGAACCTTATTTCGGTTTCGAAACTATTTATTCATGGATATTCAGTTGTTTTTTATAGTGGTGTTTCTATCATAAGAAATAACGAAGTTATCTGTGGATGCACTTTATATAGTTCGCTTTTTACTATTTCTGCCAAACATAATTCCTTTAATTATGTTGAATCTACATCAAACCTTAAAAAGAGAAAGTTTTCTTTGCAAGATGACACCACATTTCTCTGGCATCTTAGATTAGGTCACATCAATCTAAATAGGATCCAAAGACTGGCTAAGAATGGAGCGTTGGGTGATATCACAGTTACTCCATTCCCAGTCTGCGAATCCTGTATAGAAGGAAAGATGTCGACCAGACCCTTCAAAGAGAAGGGTTATAGAGCCAAAGAAGTGTTGGAGCTAGTCCATTCTAACCTATGTGGACCAATGTCCACACAAGCTCGTGGAGGATACGATTATTTTGTCACTTCACCGCAAGTCTGAATCCTTTGAGAAATTCAAAGAGTTTAAGGCGGAAGTGGAGACGAAGCTTGGTAAAAGTATCAAGTCACTACGGTCTGATCGCGGTGGCGAATACCTCAGTAACGAGTTCATGGACTATTTGGTGCAGTGTGATTACCTCCCAGCTCACTACACCGGGCACACCACAAAAAAATGGTGTGTCAGAGCGAAGAAATAGGACTCTCATAGAAATGGTTAGATCAATGATGAGTTATGCAACGTTGCCTATTTTGTTCTAGGGGTATGCCTTAGAAAATCGGCATATTTGCTCAATCTAGTACCATCCAAGTCAGTCGAAAAGACCCCTTTCGAGTTATAGTTTGGGCGCAAGCCTAGTTTAAACCACATAAGGATATGGGCAGTCAAGCACATGTGCTGAACAAGAAGGCTGACAAGTTAGAGGCTAGATCTGAAGCAAGTCTGTTTATTGGCTAGCCTAGAGGAACGAAGGGTGGTTATTTCTATAGTCCTAAGGATCAGAAGGTCATTATTAGCACTAACGCCCTATTCTTAGAAGAGGATTATATGAGAAACCATAAATCCAAAGTTGAAATCATACTTCAAGAATTAGAAGATGATCGTATTCCGCCACTGATTAAGCCAAAGGTACGAGATGTCGTGTCTAGTGAGAAGGATCGACACCAAATACTTCAAGAAATTGAAGTGGGTCAAGTTCCACCGAGATACCGATCGCATAAGTGGCACCTATCCAACAAGTTATGCAAGATAGAGAACCATGTTATCGCACCCACTGCTGCCATTGTGCCAGTAGCACCTCGTCGTAGTGGGAGGGTTGTTCATCAACCCGAGCAATTTATGTTCGTGGGTGAATCTTCGGATTTAGTCCCAGGAAACGAGCAAGCTGTAATCGACCCATGGACATACAGTGAGGCAATATAAGATACTGATGCAAGATCATGGCACAAAGCTATTGACTTAGAAATTGAGTCCATAACGCTATGGATGTATACAAAAGATACCTCTACCGGATGGCAAGGAAGTCATAGGTAGTAAGTGGATATAAAAGAAGAGAGATTCAGATGGAGAGGTTTCGCTTTTAAAGCCGTGCTTGTGGAGAAAGAGTACACTCGCATTGAGGGCATCGATTTCGATGAGACCTTTCACCGTAGCAATGCTCAAGTCCATCGTAATTCTTCCGCCATAGCAGCCCACTTAAACCTCGAGGTTTGGCAAATGGATATAAAAACCGCTTTTCTAAACGGTTACCTTGAAGAAGGTAGAGACATCTATATGCAGCAACCCGAAGGTTGGTGAAGGGTGAAGAGCATCTAGTATAGAAGCTTAAGAAGTCCATTTATGGACTTAAGCAAGCTTCCCGATCATGGAACTTACGCTTTGACGAGGTGGTAAAGTCCTATGGATTTACCCAGTTGTCTAGCGAAAGTTGTGTGTATCGTTTGGATGTCAATGGTGACGTGGTATTTCTTGCACTTTACGTAGATGACATCCTTCTACTTGGCAACAATGTGAAGTTGTTATCAGACGTAAAGCGTTGGTTATCCGATCAGTTTCAAATGAAAGAGTTAGGAGACGCAGCGTACATTCTTGGGATCAAGGTTTACCGAGATCGTAAGAGAAAAATGTTGAGCTTATCTCAAGCATCTTACATTGATACTGTGATTACTCGTTTTAGCATGCAGACCGCCAAGAAGGGATTGCTACCTTTTAGGCATGGTGTTCTTTTATGTAAGGAGCAGTCACATATGACTGCAAATGAGATAGAGGAAATGAGACAAGTTCATTACGCCCACCGTAGGAAGTCTCATGTATGCAATGTTATGTACGAGACCCAATATCTCGCTATGCGGTAGCATAGTAGCTAGATATCGATCTAACCTCGACAAGCTCATTGGATCATGGTAAGCATATACTCAAGCACCGAAAGGACTCGAGATTATAGGCTAGTTTACCAATCGATAGTCTAATGCCTTTGGGTTATTCTGACTGGATTTCTAAGTCGACCGTGATAAGAAAAAGTCTACCTCGTGCTATTTGTTTACCTTGGGAGGAGGGCCGTATCCTGGCGGAGTGCAAGCGGCGATGCATGCGGACTCCACCATGGAAGCGAATATGTAGCCGCTCGAGGTCGCTAAGGAAGTGGTATGGTTCAAGAACTACCTCATGGATCTAGATATGGTACCTAGTTTGCCCAAGAGTATCATAGTATACTGTGATAACTCAGGTGCAGTGGCAAACTCGAAGGAACCACGGACCCAAAAGGCAACCAAACACATAGAGAGAAAGTACCATGTCATACGAGAAATCGTTAGACGAGGAGATATGCTGATTAAAAGATTGGTACTGCGGATAACCTAGCTGACCCATTCACGAAGAACCTGCCGCAAAAAGTCTACAAAGAGCATATTCGAGGACTTGGATTGTGCAATATGGCACCCACTTAGAAATTCTAAGAAACTTTTGTAGAAGTGGGAGAAGCAAAGTGATGGTGTTGTTTGTAATAGCTAGTAGAGAGACACATTGTATACTAAAAGTTTGCTTTAGTATAAGTGGGAGATTGTTGGATTTGTATACTAGAAGCAGTTTTGGTTGAGCTTGTATACAATGATTCATGTTACCACTATTACAATCTCCTATCTAAATAGTTTACTTGATTGCATATGTATGTCCCCTTATCTCATATATAAGTTAGATCATACAGTGTGTTGTAGATCATAGAAGTCTGTATGATTGGTCAAGCTTAATGAGATATAAAAGTATCCCACCGAGACAACTTGAGGATGAGTTGTCGGATAGTCATGTATAGATAAGAAGTGACTTGACTTAGTTGCTTGTCTATGCCGGTATGTCTCGACGTATTGATGGATCACAGTGAGATGAGTTCTTCTATCTGGCCGTCGTGAAGAACCTAGATCTCGATGACTTTACGTTGATTTAAACCTCGATAAGGTATTAGGTGAGTATAAGTTGTTGGCCATCACTTTGACTTGTTATGGGTGAGGGTTACATGAGATAACCCAATATTCTCTGCATCTTGGGTGGTGGCAGTGCTTGTAGGTCATGCTATTTGCCTGTATCGAGTCACCGTATCCATTTAGGATGATGACGTCCCCTTAAGGAGCTCAAAAGGTTTATTGTACTAAACCCTGCAGGTTGAGTTATCTCAAGTACAATAATAAGGTTGAGTGGTACTACTTAAGAAATTAAAGTAATTAATTATTTTAAGCAGTCAGAACGTTGTAAATAATTAATGGACGTGCGATATCTTAAATACGGGGATTCGTGAAGTCTAAGTGCGAGCCCGACTCAACTACGGAAATAAAGGGGTAAGTCAGCATTTATTCTCTAGTAGCATGAATAAATGTTTATGAATTAATTTATGTTCTGGGCTAAACATAAGATAATTAATTTATTTGAGGCCCATCTTCATTCCTTGCATTTGATCTCTGGGCTGGCCCATCCAGGCATGGAGCTAAGAGAATTTTCGTCCCCCTCATATAGAGTCCCACTGGGACTTTGTTTTGATCCTCTCTATCTTAAAAGATATTATTATATTTATTAGATATGCATTAATCCTATTATGATATAATTTAGGGTTGCATTATAAATATAAGGTGAGAGAAAATCAAAGGGTTGATCTATTCATAATTCTCGAAAATTTTGAAAGTTGTGAAGAGAAAAAGAAAGTCGATTTTTCATAGCACTCTTCATAGATTGTCCTCACTCGACATTGGAGTTCAGGCAATCAGGATACAGTCCAGAAGATCAAAGCACGTGTCTTGATCCAATCCTTGCTCGACAAATTCGCAGGTAAACACGAGAAAACACCAATGTGTTGCAATTAATTATATAGGTGCATGCTAGGAATATAATCAATGTATGGTGAATTAAACATCCAAGATAGATCCTCGGGAAGGGTTAAAATCAGATTTCCCTACAACCCTCACCCATAACAAGTCAAAGTGATGGTCAGCAACTCATACTCACATAATACCTTATCGAGGTTTAGATCAACGAAAGTCACCGAGATCTAGGTTCTTCACGATGGTCGGATAGAAGAACTCATCTCATCGTGATCCATCAATACGTCATAGACATTCCAAGATAGACAAGCAACCAAGTCAAGTCACTTATCTATACTGCACTCATACCGACAACTCGCCCTCAAGTTATCTCACCGTGATTTTTTTATATCTCATTAAGTTTGACCAATCATACGTACTTACGTGATCTACTACACACTGTATGATCTAACTTATATATAAGATAAATGGACAAAGATATGCAATCAAGTAAACAATTCAGATAGGATATTGTAATAGTGGTAAAAGGAAACATTGTATACAAACTCAACCAAACTGCTTTCAGTATACAAATCCAACACTTACTGGTCAGTTGATCATAGCAGTCAGATGATACCTCGTTAGTTGATGGTACTAACATCAAATGGTACTGATAATGATACCGCTTTATACCGACATCGATGGCGCTCATTATCGCCATTCCGCTTAATATCATCGATCTGTTTACCGGTTTTGGCTACTAGTTTATATTTTCAATTTTAACCTTAGTTAAAACTTATCAGTTTGACAATCAATTTTACCTATTAGTATGGGTTCCCCCTTGAACCAGTAACACTGATAGTTGACTAGCTGATGTCTGCCAATTAGGCTTTCTGCATGGATTCTTTTTGGGATCAACATGTGTTCCTCGATCAGTTTGTCACTTATCAGTTTCAGCTTCTCACTCTTCTGGGTTCAGCAGTCCTATAGCTTTCTGTACATCATGTTGAATATATCTTCAGCAAGCGACTTTGTCAGTATATCAGCATGAGGAATATCAGTATGAATTTTTCCAAAAATGATGTCCTTCTTGTCAACGTGATCTCGGATAAAATAATATCGGACATCAATGTGCTTACATCTGGTATATAGGACTGGGTTGAGAGTGATTTCTATGGTGCTGGAGCTGTCACAATAGATAGGTACTTCACTTATTGTGACTTCGTAATCTCTCAGTTGTTGTTTCAGCTAGAGAATTTGAGAACAACAACTTCCAACAACCATGTATTCAGCTTCAGTTGTGGACATTGCAACTGATGTTTGTTTTTAGAAAACAAGGAAATCAGTTTGCTTCTGAGAAATGACAAGTCCCGAAGTTGATATTCTACCTAACCTACAACCTGTAAAATCAGAGTCAGAGTAACCTGAAAGCTCGATATTATCGTCAGCTAGATACCACAAACCCGTGTTAGGTGTGCCTTTGAGATATCGCAGTATCCTCTTAGTTGCTTCCAGGTGCGCCTCTCTTGGATCAGCTTGATCTCTTGTCATAGCCCAATTCCTTAACCATAGCTTAGTCAAGTAATTAGGCCGTGACGTGGGTTAAGAAAGAATTTCTGATAATCGATAACGACAACTGTGACCAAGTATATATCAAAACAAAGATATGATACCAACTTTTATTAAGATGGAATCAAACATTTATAGTTCAAGAAGTAAAACAGAAACGGACGAAGGAAAATTTTAGGTCCCCAAACCAAAATGAAAGATCGAATGAAGAAGAACAACGGCTGATGACAATTAATCACAACGGAATAACCAATATCAAGAATGTACATTTTCAAGCATGCTTCGACAACACTGAGAATTTATCGACGTTTTAAAACACGGTTTGACAATGGTTCAATGGTATTATATTGGGTTCAACAAGAACAATTCTGAGCATTCAAGTAAATCCTTGTTCATACAAGCATTTCAAATAAATCCATGTTCTCATAAGCAAGTCGGCAACACAAAAATAATGTAGAGATCATATCAACAAAATAATGACAATCATCAAGATTAGTTCGATCGATTCGACATAACAAAACACAACAGCAGGTGAAGGCCAAAGTTCGACAACGAGAAGTGTGACTGAGAATTATGTATGATGACATAAAACTCTGGGCAGCAAAACATATTATCATCAAACGAACTACATCAATAATTGATTATATCATCATGAATCAAAACATCTAGAGAAGCTCCTTTGCACAGCATTCGATTCCATCATCCTTTCGAGCTCAACCTGCACGTTTAGAAATACATGCAGGGCGTGAGTTCAAAAATGCACTCAGCGGGTATACGCCGAAAACATAAATTTTTTGCTCTTAGAGCTATAGGATGGACTTGCCATACATTCCAATACACAGGGTTTTTAGTGAAATAACATGTGCATGCATCTTAAATAAACACTTACTTGTTTTCATACTCATAATATCATAACATATGCATATGCATGTCTTATGTCTGCAAACAACTTTCTCTTTCTCTTCCCATATCCACGAATTCTTTCTGCGTGTTGAGAAGTATGCCTCATTCTCAAACACCTTGACCCGAAGGTCACTACCCGACGTCGATCAATTCTTTCTTTCTTTATTTTTCTTTCGTGGGTAGGTAATGCATCATGCTTATACTCATGCTCAAAAACAGGCAAGTCAGTCAACTTTTCAAATAAATGCATATCATATCATTTTGAAAATATATAAAAGCATATCATATCATTTTAGAAAATATTTATACCCACTTGGCAACAGTCTGTAATACCCCGATTATTTAAAAACCTAATTACGATATTAATTTCGTAAATTAGAGTTTTATTATGATTTTTGGATTATTAAAATATCGAATAATGATTTCGATTATTTTGGAATAATAAATTCCTATATTTTTATTCACAAATGATTGTGAATTGATAAATACGATTATATAACGTATTTCAACAGTATATTTCAACGTCGATTGCGTATCGATAATTGAAATTTCGTAATCTTTTCTAAGTGTTTAAGCTTAGAATTAAATTCCATTATTATTGGAATAATTTAATAAAGTGATTACAGCTTTATTACGACCATTTTGAGATGAGTCGATATTTAACGTTTTGAGACGTTTCAAACGTTAACGTTTAGAGATGACTTGAGAATCAAGTCTAACGATCAAGGAATTATGATATTTAAATTCCTATGATTATTTTATGTAATTAGAATATTATTTAGCATTGAAATAATGCTAGAAAATTTTGGAATAATATTTTTGATTATTTAAGATTCTCGAAAACCCTAAATCGAGAATTAGGGTTTTCTACCTATGGATTAATTCCAATAATTTTCCTATGATATAATTTATCATCTAGGATATATATTATGCTATATATCTACTTATAGCATGAAATGAATTTTTGGGCATTAATTTATTGAAAGTGCCGTGAACAACCCTATGTGTGTAACATAGGAATAATTTTATTTTTGATCATCCAATTTATGTTATATCTTAAGTGTAGTATTAATACACACTTACCAAGTAAAATATGTAGATGAAAAATACTCTAGTATTTGTTTACATGGGAGCCGAATTTATTGACTTATTTGTACACAAAATCAATATTGATTTTTTTATACACTTGAGCACTATATTTTGGGATAGAGTGTACACAATACACTTGAGTAATACTAGCTAAAAATCTGAAAATTAGTCTCCCACACACACATGAAGGTTGACGGCAATATTGCCATGCATGAGACAAATATTTAGTTTGTTTCTCCCAAAATCTTTTATAAAGCTTCCAAGATAGTTAATATGTGTAAGGGATATTTTAGCTATGACATAATCACTTTGACCAATTTATTCATTTGTGTATTGAGTGAGAGCCGAGAGGTACAAGGTTGTGAGTGTGTTTCATTTGTTTTAATTTGCTAAGAGTATATTAGTCTCAACACACAACACATTCATTCACACTTCATTTTCCTCTCTCACGTGACTCTCCCAAGAAGAAAACCAAACCTTTTCTTCTTCTTTCCTTCTCAATTTACTTGAGCTCTATTCATCCTACAACCGATCGACTCGATAACGAGGTTAGATATCGAACGAGCTTCGATTATACCTAAGCTTTTAATAATCCATTGGTTCAAATTAATTTTCCAAGCATGTATTAATTATACAATAAATCATGCTAGCATGTTATAAGCTTAGAAATTGTGTTACATATGTTAATATGTGCATAGATGATTTATTTCTAAGCTAAGCAAATTTATTTAAATATTTTTGTGATGTTCGAAATTTGCTAGGATTATTTTGATGTTGGATTGTTGATCTATATTGTTGTAGGAGTGCATGATATTTATTTAAGAATTTTTGGAAATCATTTGAGTAATTTTCCAAAAGAGCCGAGAATGGCTAAGCTTGGTACCATGTTGTATAATTTTTATTTGCATGTTATAATAGCATTTTGTTGATCTAGGGTATTAATTAGGTGATGTAGGAATTTATTAGAAATTTTGGACTTATGTAGCAAAATTTTATCAAAATGGCCGAGACCTAGGAGCTTAGGTTTAATGGTTTTTAATGTGTTATTATATGATATTATGATGTATTAGTGCTATATGATAGCATATAAGCATAGTGTAATTTTATAGGATTTTATAAAAATCATTTGGTATATATATACCTATAGTAGCCGTGAGCTACAATTTGTTGGTTCTATGATGTATGGTTTGATTTTATTAAACCATAGGTTATAATTATATTATATATTAATATTGGAGCCTTGTGTATTATTATTAGAATTTTGAGAATTTATTGGATTAATTTTGAGTAAAACCGTGACCTATATAAAGTATATAGGAGTGTTCCAAATTTTCTATAGTGATATTAATACTTATTAATGAGCATAGTGTAAAATAATACACTATATGAATTTAGAGGATTTTTGGAACAAGTTTGAATATGTTACACAATAGCCGTGAGCTATATGTTGTTAAATAAGGAATTTTAATTCCTTTTTAATCAAGAATAATAATTTATTATATGTCTGAAAATTATATTAGACATAATTGAAATTTTGAGAATTATTAAACATAGAATATTATGTTTAAGACGAAACGTTATATTAAATAACGTTAAAAACATAAATAATGCTTAATGTATTAAAAGGTTAATATTGAAAGAAAATATTAATCAAGTTTATCGATTTGCGTGAAAAATCGAGGATTATCTTTATGAAAAGAAATCGATTAAAATCGATTTATATTGATTTTATTCATTAAAATATGTTTTATTGAAGATTTATAATGAAAAGTCAAAATGGTTGACTTTCGAAATTAACGTTTAAATACGTTCGTTAAATATGCTAATACGTGAAAAACGACAATTTTATCTCGAATATCTCATTTGTGAGAAAAGATTTCATAATTGAAATCATTTTATTGAATAACGTTATTATATCGTTAATTATTTAACCTAAAAGGTTAAAATGAGATCAGTAGATCATATTACGCCTCTCGATACGAGAATTATTTTTATTGAAATACGCATTGAAACGACGATAAAGTTTATTAAAACTTGAATTATTATTATTTATCAAAGTTGAATGAACTTTGAAAATCTCGAAAAGCGTACAACGTGCTAAACGTAAATTTTTGCGTAAAGGTGGGACGTGAAGGCTCACACGCAACCGCAGAAGAACACGCGATCGAAAATCGAAGTTCAAAAGTAAAGGTGGGCTTTACTATACTCAAACCGTAGAATTTACCAAATGATTTATTTATGATGCTTTATTGCAAGCAAATATTTATGAACTGATTTATTTAATTACCTGCCCAAAATATTTATGTTTTATGTATGTATCCAATCCATGATTGTTGATGCATAATGTTGGGTAGCTCCCACTTTATGACATGCTTGAATTGTATTCTTGGAAGTACCCCAAGGATGATGGAGAATTCGTATCCTCAGGCCGAGATGGCCCGGATTTTGTGCACCGATTATTTTGTGATTGTGTCTTTGAAAGGTGCTCGGCGGTCACGGCGTCTGTGAGAGGAGGCCTCTCTCAAATAGAGGAATTGTTGGAATGAATTATTGTGGTGGATATGGATTATACATACAAGGAAAATATCTCACAGATTTAATCTTTATGGAAAATGAAAGAAAATATTTAGTAAGCACAGTATTTTGAATTAAAACCTCATGTATTATTGTGATGGGCGTAGTAATTCAAATGTGATAAATTATTTTGGCATGAGCCACTGAGTGCAATCTTGTACTCAGCCCTGCATGTTTGTTTTTAAATGTGCAGGTTGAGCAGATGATGGATGGAGATGTGTCGGAGCAGTCGGAACCCATTTTGAATACAATATATTTAGAAACCTTGAATACACATCGTCATATGTGTATTCACACGTTTTTCCGCTGCAATTGAATTAATTTATCTTATGATGTTGATTAGTTGAATACTTCCAGAACATACGAGTTCTTGTATATATATTGGTTAAAGCTTCCTTGATTATTATTCCAAGTATTAGTCCCTGCTAAATCGTGCTTAGGATTTAGGGGCTGTTACAAAGTGGTATCAGAGCAGTTCGCTTTTGAATCCAAAACCTCTTTTCAGAGTTAAGTCTAGATTGAGTCACTAGACTTCTAGAGGTCAGCCGACACTGCTCGACACTCCATCACATCAAGCTCAACTGGAAAAAGGTAAATTATTTTCTCATCTTTGAAAAGAAAAATTTGAGATTTATGAATTTGATTTGGTGTCGATAGAACATTATCGACAAATGATTGGTGTCGATAGAACATTATCGACCAATGATTTGGTGTCGATAGAACATTATCGACAAATGATTTATGAATTTGATTTGTTGTCGATAGAACATTATCGACAAATGAAATGAAAAAGGTTGTAAATAACCATGAATTATTGATTGAAATTTTTTCGCAAGAAATGCGTTTGTTTAAAACGAACTATGTTCGTCATATTGAAATTTTATTCTGCAATTCTCCATATTGTTTTGATTAATGACTATGTCATCCCAAATGAAAGTTATGAATAGATTGAAAGTCGTTGGTTCGCCACCAACGCATTTATAATGTCATACGAGAATGTATTGACAAATTTTTTGGGATGAAATGTTTGAATTCATGTAAATCAATAGAAATTTATTGATATGAATATTTGAAAATTTTATTTCAAATCACAAAGATATTTACGATGATGGGTATGTTATCCCAAAAGAACGTAGATCGCTTAAGATGCATGATCCCAATTGCGAAGAACATAGGAAGATGGATTATTAAAATTTTATTCCATCATGAGAATCTCGAATTGATAGACGAGAAGAAAATTCAAGCTCAGAATTGGAAAAGATGTCAAGATGATGAATGTCACTATGCGATAAGTGACACGAGAATGATCTTTTTATTTGGAAGTTCACGCACGACGGAACTCCAAATCAACTATGACTCTTCGATGGAAACGAAGTAGAAATGTGATCGAAGAATTCGTTAGAGTCAGTTAAAGACTGAACTCGCGATCATGCTTAGTCGACCTTGAACTCGACTTGACTTCGCACCAAAGATGTATAATTTTAACCGCCCGGCCGGCTCGGTCCGACCTCGGAAGTCTAGTCCAACCTTGGCAGTGCGACCTCGGTTATCCACCTCGGCTTCGAGCACGGCAGGTGTGACATCCACCTCGCCAATTTATCTTGACCTCGGTCAGATCACCTCCACCTCGGAAATCAACCTCGGCGTCGACCTGTATGCCTTTGGCTTTGATGTCGGCATTATCATGTACGACTTCGGCGTCGACATGTACGACCTCGTATTCGACCTCGGCTTCGAATACGACCTCAAAATGTACGACATCGGTATCGGTATGCACAACCTCGGCGTCGGCATCACCTACGACCTCGACCTTGACAACTAAAATTATAACTTTTTGTCTTCAACTTCGACTTCGATGTCGATCTCTTCGACTTCGGCGCCGGCCTTAACGACTTCGTCATTTACATCAATGACCTCGGCATTGGCAAATGACTTCGACCTTGACTTTGGCATTTACGGTATGACCTCGGCACCTCGGCAGCTCAACCTCGGCGACGACCTCGGCACCTCGGCATCTCGGTATCTCGGCACTTAGACCTCGGCATCAGCAAAACTGTTTTGCGCAATGTTTTTATTTTAGCTCGTTCTCCTTCGTTAGAACTCCGATTTTCAAACGGTTTTCGCCTACGTACTCCTATCACAGAGTAATATAATTCTTGTGAAGAACCAAAGCCCTGATTCATTTACCAGAATTGATGAGAGTCAGTTGAAGTTAGTTTATAGTTTTATAGAACGGGAAATCTTCAGTGCGATTAGAATCTTAGAATGATACAAGAAAGTAGTATTCCCAGTAGTACAAGAGGCGCTATGACATATAGAGGAACCTTTGATGATGACCTATAATGTGTATATAAAGTTTTAAATTCTATTCATTACCCAATTTCTGTCAATTGAGTTTAACTCTATGACCTAATTCAAATTGAGAAATCACAAGAGTTTCTCACTTTTTCTAAAGAAAATTTTCAACCCAAGAATTTACAAAATGTTCCTTTGAAACCAAATCCTTGTGTGACTGAGAATATATTTGTGACGGGTCTGGCCAGCCCATATGACCAAAGAAGTCTCAGTAGTCGTCATTCTGGTCTTCGGACCCTAGATCCTAAATTATTCAGTTCAAAGAATATATGGATTCGAATCATAAAATATGTTATCTTGAATCATGAACCCATATCTTTTGAAAGTTGACATGATGCAATTTCTTCAATCCTGGAGACCAATAAGTAAGATGAAGATTGACTTATCTTGTCACTTAAGTTTTGAATTAGTAAAGTGATAAACATCAGGTACGATGTAGACTGACCTATTTTGATAACCTAAAGGTTGCAGATCAGTAAGGTGACAGACATCAAGGAGTTATGATGTAATAAGATCTCGATGAGACGAGATATTTTCCCTATGATGCACATGGATGCAATAACCCCTGATGGGCTTACCAGATATTGATAACAGTGAAGTTATATCTTCATGTGACTGTTATGATAATGAAATGTTACGAATGAGATACTCTTTAGCATGGAATGCAAGAGTACAAGTAAAGAAAAGTATATGATATTCGTGGGATATAATTTCCTTATTATGACAACGACGAGAAATTACAACTTATCTTTAAGATAGTTGTTTGTCCCTAATACCTCCTTAGTAGGTTGGACATGTCTAAAGAATGGAGATGCACAATGTTCTTTTCAAAGAATATATATGTAAAGAAGTGATAGCATCCCAGATAACAAATCTCTCGTTTTATACCTCAATCAATGAGATTATGCTTGAACATAATCAATTCCAAGTAATTGAGACTTGGTTAAACCAATGATAATGAGATTGAGGAATCATAATCATTGAGAGGTGTAAACGGCTAGGATGGCCCTAGCATGTAAATCAAGTATGGAGAAAATATCTCCAAAATGAAGACATGGTGATGAGATGCTTGGAATTTAAGTTATGGTGTACAAATGTACTTCCTTACCAAGCTATGTGACAATAATGACGGTTCTAGTCCTGAGAGTAAGAACCGAAGTATAATGAAAGTAATATTACTTTCTGACACCATGCTCAAGAAAAAGGGACAAAAGTCCAAAATAGCTGAAGAAATTATGAGCTATACAATTATGAGATAGCCACAATATGAGATAAGTTTCAGCGATTTTATGACTTCGATAAGTAAAGTAATTCCTTTGAAGTAAGGAAGCAGAGTAAGAAACAGATTCATTATTTGAAATGGATCTTAGTGCTCTAAATTGTATTAACACAAAACGCTTGTTTTGCGTGTCTTAGAAATTAACAAGCACGATAGCTTCTTTAGACTTTTGCAAAGGAAATGTTTTAAAGAGAACGAATGAAAAGATTCACCTGGAAGAATCTTAAAGTGAATCTAATTGTAAATCTTACCCCTCATACTTTTGTGACGATCAATAAAGTGAGATATTAAGTATCTCGACATGGGAATGAAGCATTCATCGAATGTCGAAAATGGTAAGGATATTTGACGTCAGGCAAAGTATAATACGTCCCTAGCGGACAAAGGATTTTGATCCTATGCAAAATTGCATAATGAATCAATAAAGATTAAGAAGAAATGACGTATATCCTGAAGGGATATTACAAACGATGGCACTAAATGCCAGTACAAGGATTTTCTCTGGAAAAGAGTTTAAAGTAAGGATATATGAGAGGTATATTCCTAAGATTGATAAAGTGAAAAGGAAATTGAATCATTCATACTGGATCAGAGATGAATGATAGTGTCAGATACATCACGATCCCTACGATGAGATTAAGTTATCGAGATATTAATATAAAGGATAGGTCGATATAAACCTAACCACAGAATGCTATTGATAAAAGCATAATAGTACTGACACCGAGAAGATATGATTAACAAGGTAACAGAAGGCCATAGCAAGAGAACATAATGTCCCAAGGGAAAGGACAATGATGTATGAAATAGATGTTTATTTGAACAGACGAGAACACCATAGACCAGAGCCTATATTTCGCACCGAATACAGGACGAACAGAAATCAGGAAGGCCTAATATATATGAGAAAATTTCTCAGAATACCTATAATTTTTCTGTTCGATATAGGTGCTTCGTTTTCTAACATCGCACAAGTATGCGTAGAAACGATAGAACCCCATTCAGGGTAAACGAACCAAGAAATGAAAAATCTTCTCACCTATATGAGAACTATGGCCATCGCAGGTGTTGCTCGAGTTTAGAATCGGACCTAGGATCGCCTAAGGTTCTAACAAATGAGTTAGATCATAATATCTATGTGGAACGTAGATATAATTCAAGAAATAGAAGTTTCAAAAATGGATGTCACTTACGTGATTAGAAGCACGGGCATAGTCTCTCCATTTGAAATTATATGCAACGGATTTTTGGATCCTCAATTGCTTTAATTTAAGGTTGACTCATCTAGAACTATTTGTTTACAGATGGTAAGAAAAGAGAGTCTGACAAGTAGAAAGTTAAACCCAAGGCCTACAAGTATAAAGCTCACACAGAAGTATCGACTCTCTTATTATAAACTGGGCATGGGTTAGGACAGTTTTTGGAGGAATTTCTACATCATGGATGAATGCTCGTAACTATGGAGAGATGGATGAGGATGACATCCAACAACTTATCCATCGTTTGCCAACAGATTGGCAGGATCTTGCAAAAGAAGTATCAAGAGAATATCTTCTCCAAGTAGAAAATTCCAAGACTTGGGCAGACTTATCAGGATTTGTCAACAGGCTCAAGTATATATATAATGCGTAGGGAACGGCACCTACGGGTACTTATCCTGGTCCCGGCAAGTTACACAGTAGGTATAAAGGAATGGTTGTACCCTGATGTTCCAAATGTCACCACGTCCCTGTGCCGCCTATTATACCGAAGAGACGAGAATGACAAAAGGACAGGATCTTATCGCCCTCGAAAATTAGAGGAATTACCGTTATCGAATCGACCTTACTTTCTGATAAAAGTAACACACACTTCTGGAATCAAAGAAGTAACAGGGAGCAGTGTGACCCCTGACTCTTTGAAAGAGAAAGATCGTCGGACATATAAGGTAAAAACGTACCTGGAATTGGGCAAGTTTCTAAGCGAAAGGTATGATTCCGACGAAGGCCACTCAGAGACATAGAGTCCTATGATAATATGAGACTCATATGTAAATGGTGGCTTATGTATAAATGGTATCTGATGTACGAAAGCAAAATTGTTCCGAATAAGATATGGTTATTATGAGATTATAGTCATGCCATTCGAACAAGCTAGTACACCAGCCCTATTCATGAACCTCAAAAATTGAGTGTTCCATATGTACTTAGACAATTTTGTCTAAATCTTTATGAACGATGTTCTTATCCATATGAAGGACGAGAAAGAACCTAAAGAACATCAAGGACGTAGATTATGGACTTTTAGAGTCGAGCAAAATTTTGCTAAGTTCAGTATATGAATTTCAGCTTAAAGAAGGAATATTCCTTAGACACATGATGTCTTCCGAAGGAATCAAATTTACATGGACAAATGAATATAAGGCCACTTATTAAAGTGAGAAAGATGATAGTCAACGCACCGCGATGACTTAGACCTCATAAATAGAATTACCCAACTTATGACTTGAAATAGCAGCAATGGTATAAGTACCAAGGTTTTGGAGACATTTCCTATATGGAATAAGTTGTGAGATCTTCACAAACCATAAAAGTTTGAATTATTTCTTCGAGCAAGAGACTTAAAAATGAGATAGAAAGGATGGCTCGAATCAGTAAAAGATTCCAATTGTGATATAAACTATCACCTATTGAAGGGCTGAAGGGTTTTAAAGAGGCGCCTGACAATGTCATATTGTCTAAGGAAAGGTTATATATATATTTCAAGCAGAAATAAGCTTAGAAATGAAATCATGAATTAAGCTCATGATATTCCTCATACCGCCCACCCAAGCAGCATTAAAGTATATTATGATTTATGAGAAAAATTAGATAGTAAAGAATGAAATGAGCTATAACCTCATTGACGGGCTTTGTCTCAAATAGAAAAGGTAAAGGCATTGTATCAATGACCTTATAGAGAGGTTATAATCTCTAATGAGATACAAATGAGGATGAAATGACATAGCAATGGATTTTATGACGTGTTTCGCCAAAGTCATAAAAATGTAACACTACTATATGGGTAGTAGTGGTTTGACTCACTAAAATGCTCATCTCTCGCTCATTCGGATGACTCGGAGATCGATAATTTATCTCGATCAGTACATAAGGAAGATCGTATCTTTGCAAGGGGTCCCAATACCTATCACTTTAGATAGAGATTCCAAGTTTACCCCTAGTTTTCGAGCTAGCTCACCAAAAGGGAGTTATGCACGATATTGAACCTTATCGTAGATGTCCCCTCATGGACAAATGGACGATAAAAAGGACAATATGAATGTTTAAAGATACGATGAGAATATTAATGTTTAAATCAAGGTACAAGTGGAAACATGTTTTACCACTTATTAAGTTTACGTCGACCATAATCTGTCGACAACGATTGACATAGCCACACGATGGCATTATATGGAAAGAATATCACCACCACTTTATTGTAATAAAGTAGGTGAGAGAAAGTATAAGGTTTTGACACGTAAATGAAATGATTAAGATATTTGCCAAATAAGGCAAAGACTGAGAGAAGCTCAGTACAGACAAAGGTCTTACGCTGGTATGCGTAGATCTGAACCGCATTTTGAATGCGAAAATGAAGTTCCTTGAGATTTCTCCATCGAGGGAAATTATAAAGTTCAAAGTACAAGGAATGTTGAGATCACGTTTTTAGGACCTTACGAGATCCTAGAAATAATAGGCCCAGTAGCCTATAGATTGGTACTTCCACCAAAATTTGGGGAATGTACATAATGTTTTTCCACGTGTCACAGCTAAAGAAATATGAATATGACCCAAATCACGTAATTCATCATAATGACGTGATCTTTAACTCAAATATGAGTTGTGATGAACATCTACGACTATTTGATCGTATGATTCAATGATTAAGAATTAAATTAGGTCTTTGATGAAAGTCCAATGGAGAAACCATGGACAAAAGAAAATCACGTGGAAATTTAAGATGTTATGGTGCTAAGATGCCCCATACTTTTGATGTATGTAAATTTCGGGACGAAATTTCTTTAAGGGGGGTGGAATGTAATACCCCGATTATTTAAAAACCTAATTACGATATTAATTTCGTAAATTAGAGTTTTATTATGATTTTTGGATTATTAAAATATCGAATAATGATTTCGATTATTTTGGAATAATAAATTCCTATATTTTTATTCACAAATGATTGTGAATTGATAAATACGATTATATAACGTATTTCAACAGTATTATTTCAACGTCGATTGCGTATCGATAATTGAAATTTCGTAATCTTTTCTAAGTGTTTAAGCTTAGAATTAAATTCCATTATTATTGGAATAATTTAATAAAGTGATTACAGCTTTATTACGACCATTTTGAGATGAGTCGATATTTAACGTTTTGAGACGTTTCAAACGTTAACGTTTAGAGATGACTTGAGAATCAAGTCTAACGATCAAGGAATTATGATATTTAAATTCCTATGATTATTTTATGTAATTAGAATATTATTTAGCATTGAAATAATGCTAGAAAATTTTGGAATAATATTTTTGATTATTTAAGATTCTCGAAAACCCTAAATCGAGAATTAGGGTTTTCTACCTATGGATTAATTCCAATAATTTTCCTATGATATAATTTATCATCTAGGATATATATTATGCTATATATCTACTTATAGCATGAAAATGAATTTTTTTGGGCATTAATTTATTGAAAGTGCCGTGAACAACCCTATGTGTGTAACATAGGAATAATTTTATTTTTGATCATCCAATTTATGTTATATCTTAAGTGTAGTATTAATACACACTTACCAAGTAAAATATGTAGATGAAAAATACTCTAGTATTTGTTTACATGGGAGCCGAATTTATTGACTTATTTGTACACAAAATCAATATTGATTTTTATACACTTGAGCACTATATTTTGGGATAGAGTGTACACAATACACTTGAGTAATACTAGCTAAAATCTGAAAATTAGTCTCCCACACACACACTGAAGGTTGACGGCAATATTGCCATGCATGAGACAAATATTTAGTTTGTTTCTCCCAAAATCTTTTATAAAGCTTCCAAGATAGTTAATATGTGTAAGGGATATTTTAGCTATGACATAATCACTTTGACCAATTTATTCATTTGTGTATTGAGTGAGAGCCGAGAGGTACAAGGTTGTGAGTGTGTTTCATTTGTTTTAATTTGCTAAGAGTATATTAGTCTCAACACACAACACATTCATTCACACTTCATTTTCCTCTCTGCCGTGACTCTCTCCAGTAAGAAAACCAAACCCTTTTCTTCTTCTTTCCTTCTCAATTTACTTGAGCTCTATTCATCCTACAACCGATCGACTCCGATAACGAGGTTAGATATCGAACGAGCTTCGATTATACCTAAGCTTTTTAATAATCCATTGGTTCAAATTAATTTTTCCAAGCATGTATTAATTATACAATAAATCATGCTAGCATGTTATAAGCTTAGAAATTGTGTTACATATGTTAATATGTGCATAGATGATTTATTTCCTAAGCTAAGCAAATTTATTTAAATATTTTGTGATGTTCAAATTTGCTAGGATTATTTTGATGTTGGATTGTTGATCTATATTGTTGTAGGAGTGTATGATATTTATTTAAGAATTTTTGGAAATCATTTGAGTAATTTTCCAAAAGAGCCGAGAATGGCTAAGCTTGGTACCATGTTGTATAATTTTTATTTGCATGTTATAATAGCATTTTGTTGATCTAGGGTATTAATTAGGTGATGTAGGAATTTATTAGAAATTTTGGACTTATGTAGCAAAATTTTATCAAAATGGCCGAGACCTAGGAGCTTAGGTTTAATGGTTTTAATGTGTTATTATATGATATTATGATGTATTAGTGCTATATGATAGCATATAAGCATAGTGTAATTTTATAGGATTTTATAAAAATCATTTGGTATATATATACCTATAGTAGCCGTGAGCTACAATTTGTTGGTTCTATGATGTATGGTTTGATTTTATTAAACCATAGGTTATAATTATATTATATATTAATATTGGAGCCTTGTGTATTATTATTAGAATTTTTGAGAATTTATTGGATTAATTTTGAGTAAAAACCGTGACCTATATAAAGTATATAGGAGTGTTCCAAATTTTTCTATAGTGATATTAATACTTATTAATGAGCATAGTGTAAAATAATACACTATATGAATTTAGAGGATTTTTTGGAACAAGTTTGGAATATGTTACACAATAGCCGTGAGCTATATGTTGTTAAATAAGGAATTTTAATTCCTTTTAATCAAGAATAATAATTTATTATATGTCTCGAAAATTATATTAGACATAATTGAAATTTTGAGAATTATTAAACATAGAATATTATGTTTAAGACGAAACGTTATATTAAATAACGTTAAAACATAAATAATGCTTAATGTATTAAAAGGTTAATATTGAAAGAAAATATTAATCAAGTTTATCGATTTGCGTGAAAATCGAGGATTATCTTTATGAAAGAAATCGATTAAAAATCGATTTATATTGATTTTATTCATTAAAATATGTTTTATTGAAGATTTATAATGAAAAGTCAAAATGGTTGACTTTCGAAATTAACGTACGAAATACGTTCGTTAAATATGCTAATACGTGAAAAACGTATTACTTTTATCTGAATATCTCATTTGTGAGAAAAGATTTCATAATTGAAATCATTTTATTGAATAACGTTATTATACGTTAATTATTTAACCTAAAAGGTTAAAATGAGATCAGATCATATTACGCCTCTCGATACGAGAATTATTTTTATTGAAATACGCGTTGAAACGACGTATAAAGTTTATTAAAACTTGAATTATTATTATTTATCAAAGTTGAATGAACTTTGAAAATCTCGGCGTGCCAACGTGCTAAACGTAAATTTTGCGTAAAGGTGGGACGTGAAGGCTCACACGCAACCGCAGAGAAGAACACGCGATCGAAAATCGAAGTTCAAAAGTAAAGGTGGGCTTTACTATACTCAAACGGTAGAATTTACCAAATGATTTATTTATGATGCTTTATTGCAAGCAAATATTTATGAACCGATTTATTTAATTACACGCCAAAATATTTATGTTTTATGTATGTATCCAATCCATGATTGTTGATGCATAATGTTGGGTAGCTCCCACTTTATGACATGCTTGAATTGTATTCTTGGAAGTACCCCAAGGATGATGGAGAATTCAGATCCCGTCTTGAGATGGCACGGATTTTGTGCAATCGATTATTTTGTGATTTGTGTCTTTGAAAGGGTGCTCGGCGGTCACGGCGTCTGTGAGAGGAGGCCTCCTCCAAGTAGTAGGAATTGTTGTGGAATGAATTATTGTGGTGGATATGGATTATACATACAAGGAAAATATCTGTGAGATTTAATCTTTATGGAAAATGAAAGAAAATATTTAGTAAGCACGAGTATTTTGAATTAAAACCTCGTGTTACCTTGTGATGGGGCGAGTAATTCAAATGTGATAAATTATTTTGGCATGAGCCATCGAGTGCAATCTTGTACTCACCGCATGTTTGTTTTAAATGTGCGGGTTGAGCGATGATGGATGGAGATGTGTCGGAGCGGTGGAACCCATTTGAATACAATATATTTAGAAACCTTGAATACACATCGTCATATGTGTATTCACACGTTTTCACCGCAATCGAATTAATTTATCTTATGATGTTGATTAGTTGAATACTTCCAGAACATACGAGTTCTTGTATATATATTGGTTAAAGCTTCCTTGATTATTATTCCAAGTATTAGTCCCTGCTAAATCGTGCTTAGGATTTAGGGGCTGTTACACAGTCTCTCGGGACTGTACCTTCTGTATTTCACTTCTTTAATCCATCAATCAACATAAAGTGGCATATAAGCCTATCAAGAATAAAACAAGAATATAACTCTTATTTTAGTTGTCGACACGACTATATCTTCTCGATATCAAAACTCTACGGTTATACACACTGGGGCCATTGCATCATCTAACGCCTTAAACATATAACAAGACTTAACGAAGACTCATATGACTAAACAAGCATCGAAAACTCAACAATAAGATTAAACCATCTAATCTTAGCCAAAAACCAACAACTCCTTATCGACATAGCTTATTCCAACGTCAAAAATCACGTGAGACATCATCTAACACGAACGAACCTCTATGAATGCTCAACTATCATCAAAGATCATCAATAACAAACTAAAAATTTTCAACTTTTGAATACGTCGGCCGAAAAATCCGAATAAATCATTTTAAGTATTATTCATATCATAAAATCCAAATATGAAGTCAAAATAATCAAATAAAATCAAAAATCCAACATTATAAGGGCTAGGGTTTTTGGCCAACATAGGGGGTTTTCCAACGGCTTCGATTTCAAATGTTTTTCTTGCTCAAAACATGTTTATATCTATCTAACAACACATTTATGAAGGGAATTCAATCATATCAACATCATAAATTCAAGATCAAAGCCCTTCATATTTTCAAAAATTACCTAACATTCCAAGGATGAACATATACTCCACAAATTCAATATTAAACAATACGTAGACGACGAATCCATCATAATACCAAGAATTAATCGAACAAAACATATCCCCTTCATAAATTCTTCAAATGACCGAAAATATGAAATGAACATAGGTTCATATTTTTTAATTTTTCAAACCGTAGATATGTTCTAAAGATGAGATTATACCTCGATTCGAAGACGGATCGAAATTTCAACGGATCTTTCAATTTTTGGCTTAAATTTTTTGAAAATATGTGTGTGTGAGTGTGTGTTGGACGAAAATTTGAGAGGAAAAATGAAGGTGAATAGTGGTCTCCAAAATCTATGTATGTATTTAATAACTAATTTCTATTATATTTTTTATTTTCTTTAATAAGGTGATTATTCACCATTTCTAGAAACTCTTTTCTTTTCTTCAAATTTTCATTTTCTTTAATAGAGAAGAATAATCACTTTTCTTTAGAAATTAAATATAAATATTGTAAAATAATGCATAACATTTTTATAACAAGAATTCAAAACTCAATATCTGATAAAATGATCTCTACTTAAATTTCTGCTTTTGAAACTTAATAATGAATCATAGACATCAAAATATAATTATTAGAAATATTTTTAGCCTTAAAACCATTTTAGATATTCTACTCTTAATCTGAGCTTATTCGACAAATACTGATATCAAAAAAGCTAAGATTTTGAAATTCTAAAATTCCGAAATCAAGATTTCTTTGAATACGTATCAATCATCTCAAAACTCTTGAAATCTAAGTCTTCTTATTCTAAACAGGACCTAAGATTCTTAACTCAAACTCTATCTTCTCGACTCGAAGCTTAACATAAAAGCTTCTAGCTTAAACATCTATTCTTAAGGATGCAATGCCCTTCTTATAAGCTCTTAATCAGAAGCTAATTTCTGCTACAGGAAAGCGGGGTATTACATCTCTAGCACATACACCTACTGCGTATGAAATGTCTGGCTACTAGAAGTAAGGTAGAGCAGTGATCCAATGATTCCTCGATATTTGATATGGTCCACTGGCTTGCCTTCGGCGCATGGTTCCATCTTCCAATTTGTGTTCATCAAAATCTTCACGTGTTTTACTTGCTGAACTTCGAATTTGCTGATCAGCTCCTTGGTGTACTTTGTTTGACATGTGAAGATGTCTTGTGCTGACTGCTTCACTTGTAGTCATAGGAAGAAATTCATCTCTACCATCATGGATATTTGAAATTTCTCAGTCATAATATCGGCAAACATCGTACATAATTTCGTATATTTTGATCTAAAGATAATATCATCAACGTAGATATAGACCATGAGAATATCATCACCATCCTTGAGAGTGAAGAGAGTCATGTATACTGAACCCTTTTTGAATCCCTTTTATTCTAAGTATAACGACAGAGTGTCGTACCAAGCTGTGGGAGCTTGTTTGAGTCCATAGATAGCTTTCTTCAGCTTATAGACCTTGTTGGGACCTTCAGTCACAAAATCAGGAGGTTTTTCCATATACACTTCTTATGTACGGTAACCATTCAGAAATGCACGTTTTACGTACATTTGATAGACCTTGAAACCTTTATGTGCAAGGTAGGCTAAGAATAGACGTATAACTTCCAGTCTTATAACTGGAGAAAAAGTCTCGTTGTAATCAATTTATTCTTCTTGGTTGTACTCTTTAGACACTAACCTTGCTTTGGTTCTGATGACATATCCATTTTTATCATTCTTGTTCTTAAAGATCTACTTTAGACCTATCACACTGCGATTGTCAGGTCTGTCCAACAGTTCTCATACTGCTTTCCTTAAGAACTCGTTAAGTTTTTCTTGCATGATATTCGTCCAGTTTACATCGTTAAGCACTTAGAGAACATCTTAAGGTTCTACTTGAGAGTAGAAATAAATGAACATCGCTGATTCTGTGCTGGTTGGTTGATATGTAACATTAACCTGGTCAATAACAGATTTGCGAGTTCTAACTATATCTGTAGGTTCACCAAGAATGTTGTCAGCTGGGTGATTTTCAACCCATCTTTGATATCTTCAAACTTCTTTTGGAGCTAGAATTGGATCCGCAGTAGGTTGATCATTAGACGACTAATCAGCTGGAGTTGAAGTTGAAGGATTTTCTGATGCAAGTGTATGTTGCTGACAGGATGCACTGTCAGTTGACTGATCATTGTCAGTTTGAGCTGCAGTTGGCTCATTTCACCTTGACATTTGGCAGGTACTGATATAAGGAGAATATTCAGCTGAACTAGCTCATTTCCATTGACCTGCTAAGCGTCTTCACTTTCATCCTCTCATGGTCCCTATATAAGAACTTTGTCTGAGTTAGTCTCAAGGGAGTGGAGTTTCTTTGAGATGACTGAGCTTCTATATTGACCTTATCTCGAATTAAGAGCTTGGGGATATCCTAACCTTTATAGAGAGGTAAGAAAATCAAAATTTCCACTAAGATTTAAGCATGATGATAGGATCAGTCATTTTAGATATATTTTTAGAATCATTCAAATGTATTAAATTCAAGTTTTAATGTTGCTTATATGTTTATTATAAGCTTAGATTTTAAATATCATCAAAAGTTATGGAAATTTGGGATTTCCCTCTAAGTAGCCGAGAATGAGATGACCATGTGAGAGGTGTTGAGGATTTTCATTGGTTGATTTGAGCATATATTCATGTTGTTGAGAGTTAATTAACTATGTATGATTTCATTCATAAATTTTGAAAAATGTTTGTGTTTTTTTTTTCAAAAAAGTTGAAAGCATGTATGATGGTTATACTATGCTCTATTTTTATATATTATTAATTCTTGATTAATATAGAGTATGATATGAATTTGTTATAATTTTTGGAAATATTTTGTAAAAAAATTCAAAAATTTCAAAATACCAAGTCATAAGAAATAGGGTTTTCGATTTTATTTTGATGAATGTAATTACACATATAGACTCCTTAGAAATTATAATGTATGATAGAAATTTATTAGATTTTTGGATAAAGTTTGAAAAATGACAACGTCGAGTCGTTTTGAATAACAATGTAGAACTTAAGAACCGTAAATGCTATGCGTAATTGGCTTTCATTTATGTACGTTTGGGCACGTTTAAGTGTCAATGTCACTTTACGGCATTTTGTTGAGCATGTTCGTGTAGTGATCTCTAATTAAGACCTATTATCACATTCACTCATTTTACGGGTTCTAATGTTCGTTGAATGAAATTAAGTGCATAAATGAGTTCATACTACGAATAGTGTCTATGCTTAAAGTTTGGAATGATTTGGTTGATGTTTGAATATGTCGAGTATGTTTATTTGAAATGAGCACTTTGTAGCGCTAAGTATGTTAGTGCGTGAGTAGAACTATGTTTTACGTATATTATAAATCAGGATTTCTCTGAATAGATAAACTAGGGCGTGAGAAACGAGAACAAGACTTGAAATCTTAAGTTCCAAGTGAGGGTTTTGAACCCGTTTTAAGTTTACACGTTATTAATGGAAATTTCAAGCTTGGTTCAAGCTTAGCCTTGATAAAGAATTAAAATGAGAAGTAAAATACATTAAGCGGAAGAAATATGATAGTTTCACTAGGATGGGGCAAAATGAATTCGAGATATAATCATATCTCTTAAAACAGATTTGATTTCATTATTGAAATCATTATATTGATTAATGACTAAAATAAATTTCATGAACTTTTTTCTAAAAATTTTATAAGGTATGAAGCAACGCTTCGTCTTTATAAGAAACGAGAAGTTTTGATGAAGAAATACGAAATGGACGAACTAAGGTTTCCCAAGCAAACTATAACCTTAATTAGTTAAGTCGTTGCAAAAACCATAGAGAATTAAAATTCAATAAATAAACCCTGATAAAGGTTTAGCGAAGTTATCAAGTTCATTATTTTTTTCGACGTTTACCAAAGACTCGAAGGAAGTATTAGATTAGTTTCTTACATAAACATGAAGTGCAACAGTAGCCAATGAAGGACAAAGGAATGACATCGAGTTTTGATGGATATAATATCAGGTGGGCTTTCTGCTCAAGGATAAAATGAAAATGACAAATGTTTTATTTCTGATTCTTTCTTTTGATTGATGATGGAATATTTACTATTAATTGTCTGTCCAAAATGTTAAGTTTTATGTATGTATCCTATCTGCTTTGGTTCGCCAACTTGATGTTAATCGAATTCGGATCCTATGCTAGATGGAGAATTCCTAGCAATTAACGTGTACACTGATGGTAATTGTGTGCTGAAAGATTTGGTCATCCAATTATAGTGACTGTGCGCTAGAGTTTCTTTCGACCGGTCACGGCGTCCATGGAAGGTGACCACCTACTACGGTGTATGAAGTTGCAGATATGGATCATACGGATAGAAAATGGTCCGGCCGGATAAGTCTTATGAAAATGACATACAATATTTAATAAGCACGGACCTTTCAAATAAAACCCTGTGTGTTACTGATGGGGCAGTACAATTTAAATGATAAACTGTTTGGCATGTGTTCACTGAGTATTTTTATACTTAGCCTTGCATATTTGTTTTTATGTGCAAGTTGAGAAGGTGATGGAATGAATAAGTGTTGAACAGTGGGTCCCTTGTGTTGTTGATATAGTATAGAACCTTGAGTGCACATATACATGTGTACCTCACACGTTTTTCGCTGCTAATATCAAATGCAAATGTTATACTCCTTCCGTCCACCAAATACGTTCATTTAATTCCATTTTGATCCGTCTACAAAAAATGTTCACTTTTCTTTTTTTGGAAACATCAACTTTACATTTTTACGCTAAACTTATCTACATATTTACAAAAAATCACCTATGGCCCATATTATTACACTCACTATACATTAATATATTCATTTATTATCTCCATGACACACCTTTTTATACCCACTTACTTTACACTCATTGCAATTTATTAAAACCCGTGCCACCAAAATCAAAGAACGATTTTGGTGGACGGAGGTAGTATATAAATGCTAGTTTTATATGTACGTATATCGCCATAACACAATGCCCATTTCTTTTCCACCTCTTAATTCTCACCCTGCTTTATAGCTCCGGCTAAGCTATCCCTAGAAAGTTGTGAAAAGAGCAATCAAAATTCTCCCTGCTCATGGCACCCGAAATTTGGACAGACAAAAAAAATTAGACCTAAATCCCGTTCACTTGGCTTGGGGCCAAATAAGCTCGACAAATATAGTTAATAATTTTTTTTATTTCATTCTAATAAATGAAATAACTTGTATTATGATGTATTGGTCTCAATGTTAGCATAATGACTAGACGTTTAATGGTACGAGGAAGAGTTGGAGTAGGGTAGAAAGTATACAACCTATTATTTTCGGACATGCCGATGGCCCACTTTTGTTCGAGATGGTCCATTGAGCCGGCCGACCCCTACTTGCCGATTTTGTCATATCCTTAAGTCTTCGCTCAAGTTTTCGTATATAGGGGTGAGCAAATCCAAACCAAACCCGAAAAATCGAATCGAACCAAACCGAAATTAGCGGTTTGGTTCGGTTTGTACAGTAAAACGGTTCGATTCGATTTAAAATTTTAAAACCGAAATTAATTCGATTTGGTTTGGGGAAAAAAAATCGATTTTCAAACCGAACCGTCCGAAATATTTATATATATATATATATTATGTTATTTATAGTATTAATATTTAAATTGATTAATACTCTATATATATTATATTATAAATAATAATTATAATTTAAATTCGGTTATATCCAAACCAAACCAAACCGAATATTTCGATTCGATTTCGGTTCGGTTTGGATTTTTTTAAAAAAAATCGATTTTCGGTTTTTCGGGTTCGATTCGGTTTTGAACCGAGCCGTCCGAATGCTCACCCCTATTCGTAAATATGATATAACTCAAGTCCACGTCAAACATGAAGGGGTAAGTTAGCAGTAATACTATTCGTTTTATGATTTGGTGGTTTTCACCAACATAGTTAACATATTGTGATGTGACGTTAATATAGATAGTGGAACATAATATTTGATCATTCGTTCTAAAGTTGGACTATAAAATAATTGTACAGACTAAGATCAGGTCATAAATAAATATTAACACTGATCTTTAGTTATATATTTTTAAAATAGTTAATTTTTGAATTTAACACCACATCACCAAATTTGTATTTACAACTTATTTTTTAAACATTGCAACTACCCCAGGATCTTGCAGTTTTATTTTTGTTGGTAATGGTAACATTCCCAAAATTACATGAGATATAATGTCTAAGTATCCACTCCACGTCTTCATCAAAATATCGAGTCAAATAAGTCGAGGAACAGTAAACACCAAAAACTGATCATGGGAAGGTTATGCTTTTGTGCGCAAACAAAATATTAAACACAGAGTACGTTTGTCGTTATCTTTGTTCTTAGAGATCAACTTGCAACAAAATCCAAGAATAAAAATGGTGGATGAGTTTGTTTAGCATCGAAAAACAATACTTGCATGTGCAGATGTCAGCTAACCTCTCCCAGACAAAATATCGGCCAATGTCACATTACGTTAACCTCGTTCTTCACAATATATATTTTAATATCACAATTTGTTGTATTTTTTTCTTTTAAGTTGAAAGAGGGAAATCGGCGGAAATTAGATCTAAGATTAACTAAATGAATGATTATGATTGATTTTCATAATTGCATTTTGGAAATATTCGAGAAACTTATCGACGAGACTATTTCTTGTGGCCCATATATTTATGGTTTTTCATTCTCTCCTACTGTACAATTTAAAATAGATAAATAGAAGAAAATTGACTAGAAGCTGGAAAGTAGGACATGTATGTATACTTTTGTTTATTATATTACTAGTTGCTTTAAATTTTTATGAATTCAGAATAGAATTTTCAATTAATCAACATGCAGTTGTCCTAATTTTCAATTTTAATGATTCTGAAGCATTGAAAGAGTTTCATATCTAGAGCTGTAATGCCCCAACCGAATAAAACTGGTTTATGAATAATTAAATCCTTAATTAAGGTTTATAATTAAAAGATTAAAAGATCGGAGATTAATCTCGAGTAATAGACAATGCAACCTTCTCTGTAATTCAAAACCGAATAGAAAGTTAGCTTTTAAGTTTTTGGATTGATAGGTCCCATTGGATACGATCTGGTGTGGGGGATACACCAGAAAGGCAAATTTAAATTTTTTTTCTTCTTCAAGACTAACTGGCTACGGGTAGTAGCTGTCGAGTAACTGTAGTCCAGTACCAATATCTATAAGTATAAGAAATAAGAACATATTCACATATTTAGCCCATATCAATGGTCCACATAGAAGGAAATTTAGTTAATGATTTCATATTTTATTTTATTAAATAATTTGAATGAGGGTAAATTTGGTATAAAAATAAATTATTTTCTCAGTCACAACAGACGTAAATCTCGTCACTTCCCGATAATCTCGCCACTTACCAAAAAGTTAGGAATTTTATAATCTGTTCAATATAATGTTGCACAAACTAATTATTGTATTACTCATATTTAATAAATATGTGGCACACATTACACAAAACGCAACACAATTTATTGTTGCACTATCTACACTTTCTATAGCATATATATAATACAAACAATGCACATATGTGGCACACATTACACATAAATTGTTGTACAACAAATACTACAAATTTATTATACTCGTGCAACATAAAAAATAATCTATCTAAAATAAGAAGTTACAAGATAGATTACAATAAATCCCTAAAATTAACCAATCACATCCGTTCCTTTTATCGTTTGAATTCTTTCCGTTGGAATCATAGTACGTCACTTTTGGCATCTTAACATCGTATAATAGAGCTATGCAGGTCTTGTACTTAGTTCTGATATCGCTGGATACTCTGCAGATATGCTCCAACACGTGGAAAATCAAACACCCAAGCTTTATATAATTTTGTGTTTCTTCAGTAGGGTTGACTCCGGGTTTCTTAAGTATATTTGACTTGGGGTCTTTTCAGTAGAGTCGGCTTCGTCTTTCTTCTGTAGGATGACTGCATATTTCTTCATTATGCTGGACTTCGAGTCTTCAGTAGACACTTCAGCTGCTGTTCTTCAGCAGATTTTTCTTTTCTTCTACTAATCTTGACTTCTCCGTCTCCAGTATCACTGAGTATTCAATCTTCAGTCTTTGACTTTGTCATCAAACTTCACTCTTCAGTAGCACTGTGCTTTAGTATCAATGTGCTTCAATCTTCAGTAGCACTGCATCCTTCAGTAGTGCTTCTCATCAGTAACACTGGTACTGAAACTCTATCAGTATATGTAACAGCCCTCTAATCCTAAGGACGGATTAACGAAGACTAATACTTGGAACAGTAATTATGGAACATGAAAGATAATTAATCATAGAATTGTGGGACTAAATTCAAGTAAAGTAAGAAGCTTCAACCATTAAATACAAGATATACATAATTTACATGTGGAGAGACCTCTGATTCTTAACACGAGAATTCAAATAATCAAGGTAATCAATCACAACATCAAAAGCTAACTTATTGTTCTATTGCAATGGAAAGACGTGTGAATACACATATGACGATGTGTAGTCAATGTTTCTAACATATAATTATCAAAGGGGTTCTGATCGCCAACAAGCCTCCATCCATCATCTCGCTCAACTCGCATATTTAAAAACAAACATGTAGGGCTGAGTACAAGAATGCACTCAGTGGACTCATGCCAAATCATTTTATCAATTTTAAATTATACTGTCCCATCACAGTAACACACGAGGTTTTATTAGAAATAATCGTGCTTACTAAACATTTTCTGTCATTTTCCATAAACGTCGCTTGGCCAAGCATTTTCCTTGTATATATGATCCATATCCCTTTCCTTTCATTTCTCATCTCATAAACTCATCTCATCTTGCGCCGGAGAGGAGGCCTCCTCCCACGAACGCCGTGACCGGCCGAGCACCCTTTCAGCACACAGTCACAAAATAGTGCACAAAATCCTTGCCACTCCGGCACAGGATACGAATTCTCAATCATCCTTGCTGGTATTAACAAGGATACGAATTCAAACATTTCATAAGTTGGGAACTACCCAACAATATGCATCATTCGATCATGGATAGGATACATACATAAAACATAAATATTTTGGGCAGGTAATTAAATAATCATTTCCTCATCATTTCTTGCAAAATAAGCATCGTAAATAAATCATTTGATAAGCATTTATCATTTTGAGTATAGTAAAGCCCACCTGGACTGTAGACTTTCTTAATCGATTTCTTTCTTCGCCAATTGGTTACGTCCGCGTCCAACCTTTACGTAAAAACTATTTTAGTATGTCGGTCACGTATTTCGAGATTTTCAAAGTTTAATAAACTTTGATAACTTGCTAATATAATGCTTCGCATTCCTTAACTAAATTAATACGTCTTTTCATCGCGTATCTTAACTAAATTTTTCTCGTACTTCGATAGAGACGTAATATGATCTACGGTCTCATATTAACCATTTAGGTTAAACGTTGAACGTGTACTAACGTCTTTTGATAAAAATGATTTCAATTATGAAATCATTTCTCACAAATGAGATATTCTTATAATTTAATACGTTTTTCACGTATTAGCGTATTTATTCAACGTATTTCATACGTTTAGACCCAAGTCAACGTTTTTGACTTTTCTTAATATACTTTTCAATTATTCACATATTTTATAACCAATTTCCATATAAATCGATTTTCAATCGATTTCTTATCATAAAACCCTAATTCTTGATTTTTCACATTAATCAATAAACTTGATTAATATTTTACTTTAATATGATCTAACTTGTGCATTATACATTATTTTTCACATCTAACGTTATTTAATATAACGTTTACAATAAACATAATATACTATGTTTCTAAAATCCCATAAATTCATAGTAGGTCTAACATATATTCTAAGAATATAATATGTAAGTTTTCTTGAATAAATGAATTAAAAACCCTTAAACCTAATCTCAAGTTTTCGGCCCTTACCACTATAATCTCAACATGCAGTTGTCCTAATTTTCAATTTTAATGATTCTGAAGCATTGAAAGAGTTTCATATCTAGAGCTGTAATGCCCCAACCGAATAAAACTTGTTTATGAATAATTAAATCCTTAATTAGGGTTTATAATTAAAAGATTAAAAGATTGGAGATTAATCTCGAGTAATAGATAATGCAACCTTCTCTGTAATTCAAAATCGAATAGAAAGTTAGCTTTTAATTTTTTGGATTGATAGGTCCCATTGGATACGATCTGGTGTGGGGGATACACCAGAAAGGCAAATTTAATTTTTTTTCTTCTTCAAGACTAACTGACTGTCGAGTAACTGTAATCCAGTACCAATACCTATAAGTGTAAGAAATAAGAACATATCCACATATTAAGCCCATATCAACGGTCCACATAGAAGAGAATTTAGTTAATGATTTCATATTTTATTTTATTAAATAATTTGAATGAGGGTAAATTTGGTATAAAAATAAATTATTTTCTGAGTCACAACAGACGTAAATCTCGTCACTTCCCAATAATCTCGCCACTTACCAAAAAGTTAAGGATTTTATAATCTGTTCAATATAATGTTGCACAAACTAATTATTGTATAACTCATATTTAATAAATATGTGGCACACATTACACAAAACGCAACACAATTTATTGTTGCACTATCTACACTTTCTATAGCACATATATAATACAAACAATGCACATATGTCGCACACATTACACATAAATTGTTGTACAACAAATACTACAAATTTATTATACCCGTGCAAAAAAAAAATCTATCTAAAATAAGAAGTTACAAGATAGATTACAATAAATCCCTAAAATCAACCAATCACATCCATTCCTTCTATCATTTGAATTCTTTCCGTTTGAATCATAGTACGTCACTTTTGGCATCTTAACATCGTATAATAGAGCTCTGCAGGTCTTGTACTTCGTTCTGATATCGCTGGATACTCTGCAGATATGCTCCAACACGTGGAAAGTCAAACACCCAAGCTTTATATAATTTTGTGTTTCTTCAGTAGGGTTGACTCCGGGTTTCTTAAGTATATTTGACTTGGGGTCTTTTCAGTAGAGTCGGCTTCGTCTTTCTTCTGTAGGATGACTGCATATTTCTTCAAGATAATCGGACTTCGAGTCTTGATGAACACTTCACCGGTGTTCTTCAGCAGATTTTTCTTTTCTTCTACTGATCTTGACTTCTCCGTCTTCTTCAGTATCACTGAGTATTCAAATGCTATTCGTTCAGAGTATACGTCAAGATCATGCATGCAGAGAATTAGAAAACGGAGAAAGAAAACAAAACATGACTTTGATGGTGTACTATTTACAGACAGAAAAAGATTTATTTTGATACTGAGTCCGGTTTTATAATTGTATTTTGGAAATACTGAGGAAACTTATCGACGAGACTATTTCTTGTGGCCCATATATTTATGGTTTTACAAAGAATTATTTCATTCTCTCCTACTAGGGGTGAGTATTCGGATATTTGGTCGGGTATGGTCAAAAAAATATCCGAATTAAAATAACCGAAATTTTAGAAATAATATCCGAACCAAACCGAAATAATTTCGGTTACCAAACCAAAATAACCGAAAATTATTTCAGATAATTCGGATAAAACCGAATTTTTGCCCTAATTTTGAATTTTAAACAAAAACATACAAAAAATATTCTAATACTCAACAAATAACTAGTTTGCAATATTCATAAATAACATTGTCAAATACTAAACAACTCATTACCAACAATCTTCATAAGTTCAAAGTTCAAAAAACATTACCAAATACGAACAATTCATAAAAATGCTACAATCTTCTCAAAACACCAAATTTAAAGTTCAATTTAGGGCAACTATTTATTTGAATTATAATATTACTATACTATATATAAATATAAATTTCGGATATTGGATATTCGGTAAAAACTCATACCGATCGAAAACCATACTACTAAAATATATTTCGGTTATAATCGATTGTCCGAATAATCGATTTACCCAAACCAAATTAGATATTTCGGTTTGGTTCGATTGATTATTCGGTTATTGGATATTTTGCTCACCCCTATCTCCTACTGTACAATTTAAATAGATAAATAGAAGAAAATTGACTGGAAGCTGGAAAGTAGGACATGTATGTATACTTTTGTTTATTATATTGCTAGTTGCTTTAAATTTTTATGAATTCAGAATAGAATTTTCAATTAATCAACATGCAGTTGTCCTAATTTTCAATTTTAATGATTCTGAAGCATTGAAAGAGTTTCATATCTAGAGCTCTAATGCCCCAACCGAATAAAAGGGTTTATGAATAATTAAATCCTTAATTAGGGTTTCTCCATCAGTAATTAAAAGATTAAAAGATCGGAGATTAATCTTGAGTAATAGATAATGCAACCTTCTCTGTAATTCAAAACCGAATAGAACCGAATAGAAAGTTAGCTTTCAAGTTTTTGGATTGATTGGTCCCATTGTATACGATCTGGTGTGAAGGGTACACCAGTAAGGCAAATTTAAAACTTTTTTTTTCTTCAAGACTAACTGGCTACGGGTAGTAGCTGTCGAGTAATTGTAGTCCAGTACTAATGATAGTAGTGCTGATTAGTTCAGATAAGGGGTGCCTTGAGTAGAGTGATATCAGTTAGCAAAACTTATTGATTGCGAAGATAGCCTGTCAGTTGGACTGATAATTGATGTGCTTGGGGAAAATAGTGGTTACTGGTTTCCCTTAGAAAACTGTTTCATTAAACTTGAGTTAGATAGAGCTTAGTCAGTTTTCAGTTTATCTCTTCGAAGATCAGTGATACTGATAAGAGTATTTCAAATAAAGAAGCGGTGACAATAATGAATTTAGTATTTCGTACAGAGCTTTCAAGTTCGTAGTCTGAATAATCTAATATCTTGTATTTCACTTTTCTAGATTAGCATCATATTCATATCTAGCAAAAATGCAAATAGGTGCAAACTACTAGTACAACTACACTAGGTGTGTTTGTTTATAGAAGTTTGAGGTTTTGTAGATGTTAGAAGAATAAATAAACTTGATTTGATAAAAAAAAAATTATTTAGAAACATCTGAAATAAATGATAGAGAAAGAAATGGAATGAATGTCCTAGAAGTCAAAGTGCACCTGTGAAGTGAAGTGAAGAAATAAAAGAGTAGTTTGCATTAGCCATTCCTAGTCTACTACTAGTCAATAGTCATTTCTTGCTTCTCTCCAAATTAAATGCAAAGTTTCTCTTACACATGCACGTCCACTCACACACAATGTGAACTCACAAATCAAATCCTCCAAATTATATTCTTCCACATTTTATTCTATATTCTCCAACAGTAAAGGTAATTACTGATATTTAAAGTAGTAGGCAATTATGGTTATAATAGATAAGACTTTGTTATTCTTCACTTTCCACACTATAAATGAACATGCATTACTTATGGATAACTTTTCCAAGTGTTGGTGCATGGAAGCCATGATCATTCGCGGACATGGAATTCATCTTCCAGATTTATCTCTTGATAAAAACTTATATGTGCTCTCCCGCATCATGTGCTCGTAAAAAAATGACAATTCTTATAGATAAAAGTGATAGTTATTAACGAATAAAAGTGACAGTTATAAATAAAAATAAGAGTTATAAATAAAAATAATAATTATTATGAATAACAGTGACCGTTCTTATTATGAATAAAACTAAGAATCTGGTAAGATGATAAAAAAATGGAAAGCATATATGTAGGTGTGTAAAAGTTGTTGACCGCGCGCATCATTTTAGGAATAAACCTTTGACTTTCTACCCGTGTCTCGGTATGATAAAATGTAAATTACTTTTATTTCTTTTTATAGCCTCTTTCTGACAAAGCATTAACTATGAGGTTGATATCATGTGCACATGCATTATAACTTCTAGATGAATTAATTCAAATCATTAGACCTAAATGAATCCAAATAAATTCTAAGTGTTTAATGCATTAGTCATACATTGATTTTAGTATGATTTACCAGTATGACATTATCAGTATGATGAGCCAGTATACTTACTGTAGGGAAATTTGATTTTAACCATCTCCCAAGGATTTATCTTGGATGTTTAATTCACCATACATTGATTATATACCTAGCATGCATCTATATAATTAATTGCAACACGTTGGTGTTTTCTCGTGTTTACCTGCGGATTTGTCGGGAAAGGAATTGGATCAAGACTCGTGCTTTGATCTTCTGGACTGTATCCCGATTGCCAAAACTCCAATGCCGAGTGCGAGCAATCTATTGAAAATATAGCAAAATTCGTCTTTCTTTCTCCTCGTGATTTTTGGGAATTTCGAAAATAATGAATATACTCACATATTGATTTTCTCTCACCTTATATTTATAATGCAACCCTAGATCCCATTTGGATAGGATCTAATAAATATAATAATATATTTTTAGATAGAGAGAATCAAAACAGAATCCCTTTAGGATCCTTATGAGGTGGACGAAATTATGCAGCTCCAGGCCTCGATGGGCCAGCCCAGGGATCAAATGCAAGGAATAAAGATGGGCCTCAAATAAATTAATTATCTTATGTTCTGCCCAGAAATTAAATAAATTCATAAACATTTATTCATGCCACTAGAGAATAAATGCTGACTTATCCCTTTATTTCCAAGTTGAGTCGGGCTTGCACTTAGACTTCACGAATCCCGTGATTTAAGGTATCAGACGTCCATTAATTATTTACATGCTCATCGCTTAAAATAATTAATCTCTTTAGTTCCTTAAGTAGTACCACTCAACCTCATTATTGTATTTGAGATAACTCAACATGCAGGGTTTTAGTACAATAAACCTTTTGAGCTCCTTAAGGGGACGTCATCATCCTAAACGGATACGGTGACTCGATCTGAGCAACCAAGATGACATAAGCACTATCACCACCCAAGATGCAGAGAATATTGGGTTATCTCATGTAACTCTCACCCATAACAAGTCAAAGTGATGGTCAGCAACTCATACTCACCTAATACCTTATTGAGGTTTAGATCAACGTAAAGTCACCGAGATCTAGGTTCTTCACGACGGTCAGATAGAAGAACTCATCTCACCGTGATCCATCAATACTTGAGACGCACCAAGATAGACAAGCAACCAAGTCAAGTCACTTCTATCTATATCAAAACTATACCGACAACTCGTCCTTAAGTTGTCTCAACTCGTGATTCTTTTATATCTCATTAAGCTTGACCAATCATACAGACTTCTTTGATCTACTACACACTGTATGATCTAACTTATATATGAGATAAAAGGACAAACATATGCAATCAAGTAAACAATTCAGATAGGAGATTGTAATAGTGGTAAAAAGAAACATTGTATACAAGCTCAACCAAACTACTTTCAGTATACAAATCCAACAATCTCCCACTTATACTAAAGCAAACTTTTAGCATACAATGTGTCTCTCTACTAGCTATTACAAACAACACCATCACTTTGCTTTCTCCCACTTATACAAAAGTTTCCTTTCTAAGTGGGTGACATCTTGCGCAATCCAAGTCCTCGAACATGCTCTTCGTAGACTTTTTGCGGTAGGCTCTTCGTGAATGGGTCAGCTAGGTTATCCGCAGTACCAATCTTTTCAATAAACACGTCTCCTCGTCTAATGATTTCTCGTATGACATGGTACTTTCTCACTATGTGTTTTGTCGCCTTGTAGGTCCGTGGTTCCTTCGAGTTTGCCACTGCACCTGAGTTATCATAGTACCTGAGTTATCAAAGTATACTAAAATCCTCTTGGGCAAACAAGGGACCACATCTAGATCCATGAGGTAGTTCTTGAACCATACCGCCTCATTAACAGCATCCGAAGCGGCTACATATTCGGCTTCCATGGTAGAGTCCACAATGCATCGCTGCTTTACACTCGCCAGATACGACTCCTCCTCCTAATGTAAACACATACCGAGGTAGACTTTTCCTCATCACGGTCGACTTGGAAATCGAGTCAGAATAACCCAAAGGAATTAGACTATCCGCTTTGTAAACTAGCCTATAATCTCGAGTCCTTTTCGTGCCTTGAGGATATGGTTTACCATGATCAATGAGCTTGTCTGTGATTAGATCGATATCTAGCTACTATGTCACCGCATAGCGTATATCCGGCCTCGTACATAGCATTGCATACATAAGACTTCCTACGGCGGAAGCGTAGGAACTTGTCTCATTTCATCTATCTCCTTTGCGTCATAGGTGATCGGTCCTTAGATAAAGGAACACCATGCACGAAAGGGCAATCCTTCTTGGCGGTGCATGCTAAAACGAGTAATCACAAGATCAATGTAAGACGCCCGAGATAAGCTCAACATTTTCCTCATGCGATCTCGGTAAACCTTGATCCCAAGAATGTACGCTTCATCTCCTAAGTCTTTCATTTGAAACTGATCGGATAACCAACTCTTTACGTCTGATAACAGCTTCACGTTGTTTTCAAGTAGAAGGATGTCATCTACGTAAAGAGCAAGAAATACCACGTCACCGTTGACATCCAAACGATACACATAACTTTTGCTAGGCAACTTGGTAAATCCATAGGACTTTACCACCTCGCCAAAACGTAAGTTCCATGATCGGGAAGCTTGCTTATGTCCATAAAGGGACTTCTTAAGCTTTCATACTAGATGCACTTCACCCTTCACCACATAACCTTCGGGTTGCTGCATCTAGAGGTCTCTACCTTCTTCAAGGTAACCGTTTAGAAAAGCTGTTTTCACATCCATTTGTCAAACCTCAAGGTTTAGGTGAGCTGCTATGGCTAGAAGAATTCTGATGGACTTGAGCATTGCCATAGGCAAAAAGGTCTCATCAAAATCGATGCCCTTAATCTGAGTGTATCATTTCGCCACAAGCCTGGCTTTAAAAGCCGAAACCTCTCCATCTGAATCTCTCTTCCTCGTGTATACCCACTTACTACATATGTCTTCCTTACCATCTGGTAGAGGTGTTTTTTCGTATACATCCATAGCTGTTATGGACTCAATTTCTAAGTCCATAGCGGTGTGCCATGATCTCAGCATCCGTGTTCAGACGCCTCACTATATGTCCATAGGTCGATTACACTGTTCGTTTCGGTACTAAACCAAGATTCACCCACGAACATAAATCGCTCGGGTTGACGAACCACCCTTCCACTACGACGAGGCACTACTGGCACAATGGCAATGGTAGGTGCAATAACCTGTGGTTCTCTATCTTGCACAACTTCTTAGGTAGCCACTTACAGCAATCGGTATCTCCAGTGGAACTCGACCCACTTCAATTTCTTGAAGTATTTGGTGTCGATCCCTCCCACTAGACACGACATCTCATACATTTGGCCTAATCGGTGGCAAAATACGAACATCTTCTAATTCTTGAAGTATGATTTCAACTTTGGATTTATGGTTTTTCATATAATCCTCTTCTAAGAATCGGGCATTAGTGCTAATAACGACCTTCTGATCCTTAGGACTATAGAAATAACCAGCTTTCGTTCCTTTAGGATAACCAATAAACAGCTTTGCTTCAGATCTAGCCTCCAACTTGTCAGCTTTCTTGTTCAGCACATGTGCTGGACTGCCCCATATCCTTATGCGGTTTAAACTAGGCTTGCGCCCAAACCATAACTCGAAATGGGTCTTTCCGACTGACTTGGATGGTACTAGATTGAGCAAGTATGCCGCGTTTCTAAGGCATACCCCCAGAATGAAATAGGCAATGTGGCATAACTCATCATTGATCTAACCATTTCTAAGAGAATCATATTTCTTCGTTCTGACACGCCATTTTGCTGTGGTGTGCCCGGTGTAGTGCGCTGGGAGGTAATCCCACACAGCACCAAATAGTCCATGAACTCGTTACTGAGGTATTCGCCACCGCGATCAGACCGTAGTGACTTGATACTCTTACCTAGCTTCGTCTCCACTTCCGCCTTAAATTCTTTGAATTTCTAAAAGCATTCACACTTGTGGTGAAGCGAGGCATATGTATCCGCATTCTCGAGTAATCACAATGAAAGTGATAAAATACTGCATACTCCACGAGCTTGTGTGACATAGGTCCACATAGGTCGAATGGACTAGCTCCAACACTTTTTGGCTCTATAACCCTTTGCTTTGAAGGGTCCGTCGACATCTTTCCTTCTATACAGGATTCGCATTAATCGGGAACAGAGAATCAAGTATTTCACCAAACGCCCATTTAGCCGCCTTTGATCCTATTTAGATTGATGTGACCTAATCTAAGATGCCAAAGAAATATGGTGTCATTTAGCCAAGAAAGCTTCCTCTTCTTAAAGTTTGATGTAGATGCAACATAATTAAAATTATTATGCTCGCGTAAATAGTATAAAGCTAATTATATAAAGTGCCACTACAGATAACTTCGTTATTTCTTATGATAGAAACACCACTATCAAAAACAATAGAATATCCATGTATAAATAGTTTGAAACCGAATAAGGTTCCACGAAACTCCGCACATATAAAACGCTTTTAATACTAAAGCGTCATATCAAAGCATAAAGAAACATCTCCGATCGCAACACCTCGACTTTGCCAGATGCCCATGGAGATCGTTATCTCGCCATCAAACAGCTCTCTTGTCCAGGAACCCCATGCAGTGTAACAAACATGATCAACAGATTCGTATCTACTACCCATGAATGAGTAGAACAAGTCGCTAAACATGTTTCCACATTAAAGCAAATGGCGTACCTTTAGCCTTGAGCATGCGGCACTTAGCCTTCCAATGCCCAATCTCACTGCACTTGAAGCATTTTCCCTTCTCCTTTGGCTTTTTCAAACCGCTGGTAGTGCCCTTTGTATTGCTCCCACTCTTTTTTTTAGCCTTAGCATCTCTTGAATTCCACTTTACCTTTTCATCTTTCGATAAAGCAGTGGTTTTCCTTGAGGTACGTACTAAAGACTGTGCACCTTTGCCTATTTTGTATTCCCCCGTTACTAAATCATCTTGCAATGAATCTAGAGTATAACTCTTATCATAAAGGACTACTCCATAACGGAAAGTCATCAAAAGACTTGGGCAAAGCGTTGAGGACCATATCGATTCTGACTACGTCATCAATATATCCTCTAATCAATTCGAGTTCTCCGAAGAGATTGATCATTTGCTCTACATGGTCATGCACTGAATCGCCTTCCTTCAACCGAACTTGACATAATTAATTTTGTCAAATTATGACTAGCGATTCTCGTCCGGCTCCCCATGATTTCATGAGATTTAGCTATATAGCAGTTCATCGTCCATCTCTTGATCTTTGAGTTGCAAGGACTCGCACATGGTGACCAAAAGAAGGTACTTTGTCATTCTATTTGATTTGTCCCATTTCACGTGCTCCTTGCGCCCTCATCGATAGATGAATCGCTCAGGGGTTTGGGATGGGGTGTAGTGAGTACAAATAAATTTTCTTCGGCAGTAAGAACAATCTCAATGTTTCATTTCCACTCGATAAATTTTGGACCGTATAGAGGATTTTGTGCGAGCATATTGATAATCGGTGTAAGAGACATATCTGGAAAGCAATGTAAACACATAAACATACGATCGCACATAATTCGTAACAATAATATCGTGACCTTTTGATAAAACAATATTAATTGAAACCTCTAATCACCCAAGGAATCCCAAATGCAAGCCACGCGTGTGAACGTTTACACATGAATCCCTCGACCAGACTAAAATATACCTTTTAGTCATTTAGTTTCAATCCATGTCAACTTATCCTTATGACAAATGAAATTAATGATTGGACCTTACTAGACCACATCACTATCACAAGAAGGGACTTCGCGGGAAGTTGTACTTGATGTGATGTCTAAGAAATGACCACAATTTTAACAGCAGAAAATGAATTCTTAGAATTGGCATACTCACTCGGACCATACCGCTTCCAATCCAAAATCTTTTTTCATCTCATTTTAAATCTATCTCTAGAGAACTTATGAAAATCGGATATGTAAGCCACGCGTGTGATCGCCATACATGAAACTCCCACTTCAATAGATTAAAATGTTTTATTTAGAAATCTCATCTAACAAACTTATGACAAACAGTGCAAGCAAGCCACGCGTGTGGACGTTTACTCACAATGCGTATCACTTTGTTTAGAGATTAAAAAGTGGAGGTCTTGACATCTTAATTTTAAAAATTAATATGTCGAGTTTCTTGCTTAGTCTTTTTGTTTCAAAAGGTTTGTCCATGCAGATCACGTAATCCTAGCATGCTTTCTATAGAACTCAACATGTAAAATATGCTCACTGAATTCTAAAATATGCTTCAAAAACACGATAAACCTAGCATGCTTACTATGCGCATCCAATCACGAAAACATACAATATGTTTATCTACGTAATTAAACATACATAGCATGCTTCTGCATAATTTAAACATCCACGACATGCTTTGAACGATAAAAAAAAAAAATTGCTCATCGCGCCCACTGTGGAACTCGTATTTCACGCCTAATTTATTACATAAATTTGCAAAGTACAGATCTTCAAAAAAAAAAAAAACTCGAAACGGGCCTCGCGTGCACGGGCACGGACCGAATTCCTCAAAACTGGATTTGGGCCGAAAATTTGAAAACGGGTCGGAACAGTGGATCGGGCCGGGTCGGGTCGAAAAATCGGGTCTGGACCGAAACTGGGCCGGGTCGGCCCAAGATGGGTTGGGCCGTGCGCTAGGGCACAGCCCACACACACGCCAGCACCATCCGCTGCCCTGCCTCCCGCCGAGCTCGCTCGACGCACAACCATCACCCACCGCCGAGAAGCCGCCGAGGCCGTAGAGCATCGCACGAGCCGCCGAGGCGAGAGCCTGGTCGTGCCTCACCATAGCCCAACCTGCCTACTCGAGCTACCAAGGTATGCCGAGCATCGTCGCACAGCCTGGCCGAGAAGCCCTGCGCGCCGTGCCGCCCGCCCCTACCGAGAGCCGCCGAGATTCTACGCGACTCAGCACTGCCGCCTGCACTCGCCGAGGTCGCCGAGATGTACCGATGCTGCCCGCCGAGAGCAATTGAGAGTGCCCGGGCATTGTTTGCCCGTCTACTGCCGAGCCCGCCGAGGCGTGCCGAGGTTTCCGCGTGGAAACCGCGCACCCCGGAAGCCCGGTTGCTGAGCCCCGCCAACGTCTGTGGGGAATCTGCCGAGGCGTGTCGAGGCATCCGCGTGACAAACACGTACCCCGCACGCCCGATCACCGACGTCTGCCGAAGACTCCGCCCAGCTTCGCCCGCGTGCTACTGAGAAATGCACGCACCTGCCGAGCAGCGTGCTGCAAGCGCCGAGCACGCTCAGAGTGCCGTCGCCCGTACATCCTTGCATCGTGCGTCCGATTTCCGGCCAGCCTCCCATCGTACCGAGTGTTGGGACTCCGTCGTCTCGTTCTTCTTGTTCTTCGTCTTCGTTCTTCTTTTACATATTTGATTTACAAAAATAAATCATAATCTAACCACGGATTTTCTCGTGGTGAAAAATGAAATCCGACAAAAATAAAACGAGCCACTATGAACGACAGGTCCACAATTAATTAATTTTGCACGTAATAATCAAACGTGAATTAATCCAACAAAGCCAAGATTCTGATCCCAAGCTCTGATACCAATTGTAGGAAATCGATTTTAACCTCTCCCAGGATCTATCTTGATGTTTAATTCCTATACATTGATTATATATCTAGCATGCATCTATATAATTAATTGCAACACGCTGGTGTTTTCTCGTGTTTACCTGCGGATTTGTCGGGAGAGAAATTGGATCAAGACTCGTGCTTTGATATTCTGGACTGTATCGCGATTGCCAAAACTCCAATGCTGAGTGAGAGCAATCTATGGAGAATACTGCAAAATTCGTCTTTCTTTCTCCTTCACAATTTTCGAGAATTTCAAAAATAATGAATAGACTCACACATTGATTTTCTCTCACCTTATATTTATAAGGCAACCCTAGATGCCATTTGGATAGGATCTCTGCATATCTAATAAATATAATAATATCTTTTCAGATAGAGAGAATCAAAACATAATCCCTTTAGGATCCTTATGAGGTGGACGAAATTATGCAGCTCCAGGCCTTGATGGGCCAGCCCAGGGATCAAATGCAAAAAATAAAGATGGGCCTCAAATAAATTAATTATCTTATGTTCAGTCCAGAACATAAATTAATTCATAAATATTTATTCACGCCACTAGAGAATAAATGCTAACTTACCGCTTTGTTTCCGAAGTTGAGTCGGACTTGCACTTAGACTTCACGAATCCCCGTATTTAAGATATCGTATGTCCATTAATTATTTACAACGTTCTGACTGCTTAAAATAATTAATCTCTTTAGTTCCTTAAGTAGTACCACTCAACTTCATTATTGTACTTGAGATAACTCAACCCGTAGGTTCGGTTCGATTCGATTCAGCTTTTCGGTCCGGTTTGGTTTTTGCTCTCCCCTCGTTGCAATATCCACAACTGAAGCTGAATACATGGTTGTTGGAAGTTGTTGTTCTCAAATTCTCTAGCTGAAACAACAACTGAGAGATTACAAAGTCAAAATTAGCGGTTTGGTTCGGTTTATACAAGAAACGTTCGGTTCGGTTTCAAATTTTGAAACCGAAATTAATTCGGTTCGGTTTCGGTTTGGGGGAAAAAATTCGGTTTTCAAACCGAACCGCCCGAATTTTTATTTTTTTTTATATTTTATATTATATATATATATATATGTTATTTATATTATTAATATTTGAATTGGTTAATATTATATATATATATATAATTATATATATATTATAAATATTATAATATTTATATTAATTATATTTTAAATTGTTAAAATCGAACCGAACCAAATCGAATATTTCGGTTCAGTTTCGGTTCGGTTTAGATATGTAAAACGGTTCGGTTCTGTTTGAATTTTTAAAAAAATTTGGTTTTTCGATTTTTCGGGTTCGGTTCGGTTTTGAACCGAACCGCCCGAATGCTCACTCCTAATTGCAACTGATGTTTGTTTTTAGAAAACAAGGAAATTAGTTTGCTTCTGAGAAATGACAAGTCCTAGAAGTTGATATTCTGCCTAACCTACAACCTGTAAAATCAGAGTCAGAGTAACCGAAAGCTCGATATTATCGTCACCTAGTGTAATACCCCGAATTTTTGGACATTAAATTTTCGAAAATAAGGAGTATTACGATAAAAATAAAAATGAAAATGAACGTCGATAGTTGCCGATTTTGAGTAAATCAAAATTTTCTTAAATTTTTTCGCATGAAATAAATTTTAATAGTAAATAAATATGTTTTAAAGTATATGTGGGATATTATTACACTAAGGAAGAAAAATAAATATTTTCTCTATCATTTCATGATTTTCGAAAATATTAGTAACATATGATTAAAATGTGGTCTAGTATAAGATCACTTTATTTTATGTGATGAGTTGTTATGTTTTATTTGTATGAATATGAAAGATATTTAATAGGGATAAGATGAGCTTGATGATGACTGAATTGAGTTTGAGTTGATCTGTACTAACTTCACTTCTCATTTTACATATATTTTTGACTGAATTGAGTTTGAGATGACTGAATTGAGTTTGAGTTGATCTGAATTGAGTCTGCTGCCGATACCTCTCAAAGTTCTGATTCCAGGAGGAGCTAAAGTCCCCGAACTGCTGTGAAGTGGTCTGCTGAAACTGGCCAAAGCTGGAATCAAAATGTGCCCTAAGGTCACCGAAGGTGTCGCTGGACCGATGGGACGCATGAGGAGGCGTGATGACGGGTGCCGCATTGTTCTTCTATGGCCTCGATCATCGTGGGAATCTTCATCCATAGGGTAGTCTGTCCCGACATTAGACCCGGATGGTCGGTTCTGCTTGAATGTGATATACTCTTGAACAGTACGCCGTGCTTCATAAGGAAGCAATGTTCTCGGGTCAGAAGCAATCAACCGGAAATCACTGAAAGTGATGGGAAAATTCTCAATGACAGCGGAGCTTGAATTAGGAGCAACATCTCTAGTCATACCCACAAAGTATTTGGCAAGTATAAAAGGGTATTGGCTCAAGAAGAGCTTTGCCTTACGGTGCCGCCTCATATACTCAACTCGCCGCCATAAAAACGGTGCTGCACAAACCTTCTTATTATTCACAGCACACCACAAGAAGAAAAGCTCTATAGCACTCACTTTATTGGCTTGCTCTTTCCCTATTAGGTTGTATGCTAGGAACTTATGAGCGATAACCAAAGCGGTCTCGAATAAAGGCACTAGGAGTGCTCACGATGACCAATTGTCAAAACCAGTTAAAATTTTCCATGTCTCAGCCATAGGGAAATCCCTTGGTACATCAGAAAAACCGCTAGTATGAAAACCCAAAACCTCATGCGTAACCTTAGGTGTAATGGCAAATCTAGTCTCCCCAACCGATGTAACGCAGACTTAGAATCTTCACCGATTTCGGTGACACACAAAATTCACAAGCAAAATCTTAAAACCATCTTCGGGTTCCCTAGTTGCCAAACCAAGGCATCCCACAATTTCAAATATCTTTTAACGGATCCATCAACACCCAATGAAGCTAAAATATTCCAATCAAACGAACGGGTGATCAAATCTTCGACGAATAACGGAGTAAAGATACCTTCTTGGGCGAATAAATCGCGAACGGGCATTGTAGTTCGCCCAGAGATCTTCGGGTTGTTCACCCGATCCCAAGCACCTTCATCGCTTGCTCGCTTTGCCAAAGAGGCGAGAGGGTTTTTGTGCGAACCATGCTTGTAAATGTCCCAAGGAGCTCTGAGCTAGGAGAACAGTGGGTGTGTGGTGTAGGGTCGATCGGGCGTGCGAAAGGCTCGCTGTTCGAGAGAGGGCGTGCGCAGGCGCGCGAGAGAGGGCGCGAGGGGGCGAGCTCGAGAAAGTAGCCGGGCGCTGGGAATACGCTACCGGCAAGAGACGGAAGGTCAAGCGGCGGGCGTGGCGGAATACGGCGGAGCGGGCGTCGCTAGAACGCCGGCCGAGAGGGCGACGGGAACGCGGCGGAGCGGGCGTTCGCGAGGAACGCCGGCTGAGGTGGAGCGGGCGCTCGAGGGCGTCTGGGCGGCGCGCCGTGCGCTCGGACGAGGCGCCAGTGGCGAAGCGCCATGCGGAGCGAGGAGAGAGCGGCGGCGCGGCCAGGCTTCGGACGAGGTGGGACGCCGCTGATGAAGCGCCGGCCGGCGGGCGAGCCGCCGCAGTGCAGAGAGAGAGCGGCAGGCGGCGAAACCGGGCTTGGACGGAGGCGGGCGCCGCTTGATGAGCGCCGGCTGACGGGCGAAGCTACCGGCCGGACGGACGGCGACGGGAGCTTTGTTGGGAAGAAGGAGACGACGAGGGCGCGCTAAGTGAGAGATCCGAATGAACTAAAAAATAGGCAAAAGCCCTAATATACGCCCTGCCCATCGAAACCGGTTCTTCTTTATCTTTCTTTCTTCTTTTTTTTTTTTTTTTTAAAGAATGTGCGCCGGTTGTGTTTGAACGCCGGCTTGGAGGGGCCTCTTCACTGTGGTTGAGCGCCGGTTGTGTTTGAACGCCGCGGAGGGGCCTCTTCACCGTGGTTGAGCGCCGTTTGGTATAAGCTTAGTCAAGACACATTCGCCCAACTTTGAACGCCGCCATTACATTGAACGGCGGATGCAAAAAGCTACTGCCCAAATTTTGAACGTTGGATCATATTGAGCGCCAGCTGAGAAAAGCTATCAGATTCCTTCCGAACGCTGGTTCGATTGAGCCCACCGAGAATGCCTTCAGATTCCTTCCGAACGCGGTTCGATTGAGCGCCACCGATGATTGATCAGACATTTCAACGCCGGTTCGATTGAGCTCCACCGTGAATGGTTTCGCATTTTTAAACGCCAGCCCACTTTAAAAGCTGCATTATCAGACACGAGAGAAAAAATCAGGATAACCAAACCAGACAAATCAAAGGGAAAAGAAAAAGAAAACGAAAAACATCGAAAATCCGTGGGTAAACTCCCACGTAGTACTCGGTTAACGCCGTGAGCCCGACATAATCCGGTCAAAGGTATTGGGGACCGACGCGTAACGCCTCCACTTCTTCCGACTCTCACGATCAAAGTATGGTTTGACTCACGACCGCTCACGATAAATGATCTGTTAGTTTTGGGTCGCAGAAAACCGCTCCATGGGAAAACACCTCCTCAACGAAATAGGGCCACTCCACCGAGTTGAGCTTCCCGAAAAAGTTTCACCCGACCGAAATAACAAAGACCTTCATTCCCGGCCTTAACTCTTTCGGACTATTCTCCGACCATGAATCCTCTTGACTTTGTCCTTGTAAATGCGGGCGTTCTCATATGCTTCGTCCAAAGTTCTTCGAGTTCGGTGATCCGGAGAGCTCTCCCTGCTCGCTTCGTGATGTCAAGATTCATGGCCTTAATCGCCTGTAATGCTCTATGCTCGATCTCAACGGGTAGATGGCACGCTTTTCCATATACAAGCCGATAGGGACTCATCCCAAAATGCTCTTGAAAGCCGCTCGGTATGCCCAAAGTGCAAGATTCGACTTCATTGACCGATCCTTCCGGATGGTTGGACTGCCTTCTCAAGCACACCCTTGATCCGCTTGTTGCTTGTCTCACCGTCTCAAGTTTGTGGATGATATGGCGTGGACACCTTGTGGGTGATTCCGTTTTCTCCATGAGCTTTTAAACAACTTATTACGTAAATGTGCTCCCCATCACTTATGATCGCCTGGGAAACCAAACTGCAGAGAATGTTCTCTGCACAAACTTCAAGATAACATTAGCATCACTAGTCCGCGTGGGAATTGCCTCTACCCACTTGGACACATAATCTACTGAAGCAAGATATATTCAAAACCATTAGACTTGGGGAAAGGCCCCATGAAATCAATACCCCAAACGTCGAAAATTTCAACTACCAGGATATTGTTCAGGGGCATCTCATTTCTCCTCCCCACATTCCCAACTCGTTGGCATCATCACATGAAAGGTAGAAGGGTGGGCGCCCTGAAAAGAGTCGGCCGAAGAGACCACTCACTGCGACACCTTGAAAGCATCTTTCGCCCACCAAATGTCCCCGCAGCGGGGCTTCATGACACAACTTAAGGACTTGACTTTGCTCCTCATCGTGGATGCATCTTCTAACCACCTCGTCCTTCCCGAGTTTGAAAAGGTATGGATCATCCCAAAAGTAATTCCTGCGTACACTAAAAATCTCTTCCTTTCTTGGGAAGTTAAATCGGTCTCAAGGAGCCACAAACCAAGTAATTAACAATATCAACATACCAAGGCGATGAATTGATTTCCAAAGCATGCTCAAAAGGATAAGACTCAAGAAGACTCTCTTGTGCGGTAAAGCGAAAGGGATTCGAGACGAGACAAATGGTCACCACACCATTGTCACTACCCTTCCTATCTATGATTTCTAGATCAAATTCTTGCAAAGAAGGACCCAACGAATTAATCTAGGTTTAGCCCGAGATTTAGTCATCAGATATCTTAAAGCGGTGTGATCACCGTGAACAATTACCTTAGAACCAATGATATAAGCACGAAACTTATCCAAAGCAAAGATAACAGCAAAAAGCTCCTTTTCAGTAGTTGTGTAATTGATTTGAGCAGAACTTAAAGTTAAGCTAGCATAATAAATCACACGTAACATTTTATCCACACGTTGACCTAATACAGCTCCCACAGCCACATTGCTAGCATCACACATTATTTCAAAGGGTAGCGACCAATTAGGGGCAACAACAACAGGGGCAGTAGTCAATTTATCCTTAAGTAAATTGAAAGCATGCAAACATTTCTCATCAAACTTGAATAGAACATCTTGAGCAAGAAGATGGCATAAAGGTTGGCTAATCTTAGAGAAGTCTTTAATAAACCTACGGTAAAAACCCGCATGTCCTAAAAAACTCCTAATCCCCTTAACATCAACGGGTGGAGGTAATTTCAATTACATCCACCTTAGCCTGTCAACCTCAATCCCATTCCTAGACACAATATGTCCCAATACAATCCCACTCTTAACCATAAAGTGACTCTTTTCCCAACTAAGAGTGAGATTGCTCTCCACACAACGTTTTAACACACGATCAATCTTATCTAGGCAATCATGAAAAGAAGATCCGAAAACCGAAAAGTCATCCATGAATACCTCGAGGAAATCTCCAATCATCTCGGAGAAGATTGACATCATGCACCGCTGAAAGGTGCCCGGTGCATTGCACAGGCCAAAAGGCATCCGCCGGTAAGCATATGTCCCAAAGGGACTTGTAAACGCCGTCTTGGCTTGATCCTCCGAGCAATTGCAACCTCGATAATAGCGGATAATCCATCAAGAAAATGTAAATATTCATGTCCGCCTAATCTATCAAGCATTTGATCTATAAAAGGAGAGAAATGGTCCTTTTCGTCATGGCATTCAACTTGCGGTAGTCGATGCACATACGCCACTGTAGTAGCCCTTGTAGGTACCATCTCCCTTCTCGTTCTCCACCACCGTGATGCCTCCTTCTTAGGCACCACATGTACTGGCTAACCCACTCGCTGTCCGAGATAGGGTAGATTAGCCCTCCATCAAAAGCTTCAAGACCTCCTTCACCACTTCACCGAGGATCGGGTTCGATCGCCTCGGGCATCAATCATCGGTTTAACTCCATCCTCAAGCGTGATACGATGCATGCATGTTGCTGGATCGATCCTTTGATGTCGGCTAGACTCCACCCAAATGCGAGCTTATTCTCTTCGTAACCGAAACAGCTTCTTCTTCTTCAACATCGTAAAGCTCAGAGGAGATTATTATCGGCTTTTCATTTCCTCCTCTAGAAAACATACTTCAAGTGTTTGACGGTTCCTTCATTTCTAGAGTGGGCTTGGGCATACTAGCACTTCACTTGCCCACTCTTCCTCGTCACCGATCCCGCAAAACTTCCTCGAGGCTATGTTCCCGCAACAACACATTCTCGCCGAGGATCAATAGCATCAATGAAAGCACAATCATCAATTGAATTAATGTATGAAACATCACATCGTCCCTAACAAGAAAAAGACATTGTTTCACCAAGCACGGTCATTTTAAAGTGCCACTCTTAACATCGATTAGTGTATTGGTTGTGGCCATGAATGGCCTCCCAATAACAAGGTGTGCTCCTTTCCATCTTCTCTAACCTCACCAATTTCTAACACAACAAAATCAACAGAACTATCAACCCACCTACCTTAACTAAAATATCCTCAATAATACCCTTCGGATATCCGACGGACCTATCTCGCTAGTTGTAGACACATGCGAGTGGGTTTAAGTTCACTAATTCTAATTGTTTAAAAATCAAATAAGGCATCAAATTTATCCCAAATTTCAAATCAAGCATGCCAAGCCTCCTTACCATTACCTAGAGCAATTTTAATGATAAACCACCGGGTCCCGAGTTTGGGAGGTAATCTTTGTCAGGATGGAATTGGCCGCCTCGGAGACCACGACCTTCTCATATTCTCCAAACTTCCTTTTCTTTGAAGCCGACTCCTTGAAAAATTTGACGTGGTCGGCACATTTCTAATCACGCCCAAGAGAGGCAAATTGACATTCACCTTGGGCGGGAGTTTGTAGAACTCGTTAAACCACGATCTTGTTTCTCATTTCTTAGCCGGTGCGGGAAAGGTATCGGAGGAGTGTAAGGCTTTGCTGCCTTATGCAGTCGGACCTCAGTATCCTTCTTAGTTTCTACATCTTGAGAATTCAGCTGCTTCTCGGATTTCTCCCCCACCTCATTCTCAATCACACGACCACTCCTCAAAACCAGAATCGCTCGGGCTTGATGGGGTTGGCTAGGAGCTTTCCACCGCCCTTGCCGCAGAGCTCGCTCAGCAGGCCGGCAACCGCCCATTTGCGTCTCCAAACGCTTGTTTGTGGATTCTTGGGCATCCATCCTTTGGGCGAAAGCATCCATTCTTTGGGCCATCGCATCCTCAAATGCTGGTCTCTGAGGTGGCGGCGGAGGTGCCCACGATATCTTCTGCCGCTGGTATTATCACGATGCTGCTGCGGTGGGGGACTGCTGCTGTATGGTATCTCTCTTCTTTGAAATTGCCGGGTCACGAGGTCTTCTCGAAGGGGCGCCTGATTAGAACTTTGCCCTTGACTCTGATTTCTCCATCCCACGTTAGGTTGATTCCTCCACCCCGAGCCAAACTGTGTCGATTAGACTCGAATCTAACATCGGGTTGGAATCCTTGCATGGCATAGGCTTCTGCTTCGCCCTCATGAGTCGGCTCCCCCATCCTAGGGCACGTATCAACGTTATGCCCGGTTTCATTGCAAATTCCACAAGGCTCTAAGAATTCCTCGTCTGGTTTGGTTGATCGGGCTTTTTCAATTCAGCTCTTTGAACCTCCTCATCAACTCGGCCACTTGTTTAGTCATGTCGTATGAAGGGTTCACGGCATGAGCCTTTGCTCTCCCACCTCGACTGGACTTCTGTTGTGAAGTAGCAGCCATGGCTTCAAAAATGTCGACGATATCCATCGCCGTCCTAGAACCGATGTCTCCACCCGCAGCGTTGTCCACCATGTATTGGAAACTCTGAGTCAATCCATCATAGAAGAATTGATACAAAATTTCGTCTGGCAAGGCATGATGAGGACACTTTTGCAACAAGTCCCTGAACCGTTCCCAAGCTTCATGGAATGGCTCGTCAGCTGTCTGATTGAAAGTCATGATCTGCGACCTCAACTCTTGACTCTTCTTGTTCGGGTAGTACTTGCCATGAACTTGTCGACCACGGCGTTCGATTCTGCAGAGAGTTGGCGAGGAGCCGAAACCAAGACTTTGCTCTATCTTTCGTGGTGTACGGAAACACCGATCTTCAATCGATCTTCATTTAGTCCTCCCAATGGAAGGATCGCAAAACCGAGCAAAACTCTCTTATAAAGCCCAAAGCATCCTCACTAGCAAGCCCATGAAAAGTAGGCATGAGTGAGAAATGGTTCTGTTTCAGCTCGTAATCTCGGGCCGGTCCAAGAACAATTGGGGACGAGGCGGCCCAATCACCGGCCTATAAAAATCACGCAGAGCACGTGCATTCTCACCCATCTCTTAACGGGGAGTATCTTCAACAATAGGTTGATCTGTGATAAACTGCTCTGATTGTTCACCACTCTCAGAAGTGGTACCAAACTCCTCCGCCCGAAAAATGACCTTTAGTTCTTCGAGTGTGGTCCAACGGGGTAGCAAGCGATATATTTAGGCAAGGCGACCTAGCATACAAAACACTCAAACAAGAAAAGATCACACGCAACTGGAGAATAACAAAATAAAAACAAAAGAAACACGGAAAACAAATCAACACAAACAATACGCCTAAAGTTTTCCCCGGCAACGGCGCCAAAATTTGTTCAACCAAAAGTATACTTTCAATTGACTCGCAATCGTACGAGGTGTTATAGTAGGGAAAGCTAACCCTAGTCGTCTCTCAAGGAAAACTTAATCAGGCCTAATGTTCGAAAGTTGCTCACAGGCGATTAAATCCTAACACTCTAATACCAATAAGGGTTTTGAAACATACGAGGAATCAAACACGAGAATTAAACAAAGAAACCTAAGCCGTGGTTGTCAATCCCAGCTAAATTACGAAAGCAATAGATCTAAACTAGAGGTCACAAACCCTAGATGATAAACTACTAAGCACGGAATCAGAAACAAATCAAAAGCAATTAAATAAATTCTCCAAACAAGAAACGATAAGATTCAACGAAGAACGATTAATCATGAAATCGAGTTCAACTCCACTTGCATAAAATTCAAATAATTAAACCCGTAAATAAGAACTAATCAAGAAACTAATCAAGACAGGGATTAATCGAAAGCAGAACGAATCAATATGTAAACGAATGATCAAGAACAATTGGAACAAAAAGCTGATCAATTACTTTTAATCCAAATCCAAAATTACACACTGTATTGCAAGAATCCGTAAATAAACCAAGAAGGAGTACCGATTACAGGACGTTAAACTATGACTGAATTGAAGAAATTGGAAGAACAGATCAACTCAAGCTCCAGTGGCGCGCTCGAGAGAAAATAGAAAATACGTAAAAATCGATCGCAAAATAACCTAAAAACGATATATATATTTAGCATTGAGCCGGCTGAAACGCTTCGCTCGTCAGGCGGCGGGCGACACCGCGCCGAGCGACTGGAAGATGGCGCGGCGCGCGCGAGGCGGCGGAGGCGCGCGGGCGAGCGAGGAGGTCGGCGAGCGCCACCGAGCGCGAGTAAATCGAACGCTGCCGGAGTGAGCCGCGTCAGAGCGCGGGTGGCGGGCGAGGCGCGCGGCGAGGCGCGCGGTGATGAGCGCGTTCAACCGAGCACGCGAGGTAAATTACAACGCTCGGAGTGAACCGGCGTTGCGCGGGCGTGGCCAGCGCGGCGGGCGTGGCGGGCGCGGGCTGGCGCGGATGGTGAGCGCGGCGGCGCGGATGGTGGGCGCTGGCGCGCCGAGTGAGCGCTGGCTGGGATGCTTGCGTGCGGAGTGTGCGGCGCTGTGATGGCGCGCGCGTCCGGTGCGTCGCGACGGGTCGTGCGCAACTTTGTCGTTTCGCTCCGTTCTTCCTCGTTTGAACTCTGATTTGCGATCCGCTTTCGCCTATGAACTCCTGTCAAAAAGCTCTTCAATTATACATTATTCTTGGTAGATTCAATTTATCCTATTTAATGCCGATTTTCTGCAAAACATTGAAACGAACCAAGTAAGTCCAAACGATAAACAATAATCGAACTAACGGCATAAAAGGGATAAACTAATGAAGACAACATGCAAAACAATACCAAGAATAAGCACAAAATGACACCAAACAAGTACGCGACGAAGATAGTTATGAAATTAAGATTCATACGTTACGCGAAATGATGTGAACTAAAGAAAAGAATGAAACGATGGAATATTATATCTCTTCGAGACGCGACGAATATAATAGTTGTCAAGTATGATAAAAGAATCCTTAACGTTAAAAGGATTGATGTTAGTGAGTCCGTTGTTTCGGATTGATGATTTTTCGGAAAAGCATAGTGATGTACTAAATCTCATTTCTCACGTTGGTAAGGTCTGGCTCGAAGGTGAAAGGAAACGGAAAGTAAACACTAGTGACATAAGAACTATAAGTTCTCGAGGTGGGCACTCTTTTCAAAACAAGTTATGAGCTTTCTTGGAAAATGAGATTTTTTGAAAGTATTTACTGTTATTTCTTTACTGCTTTCTTATACTGCAAATGATGAGATACGATATTGTCTACCAAAAATGTTTTATGTTTTGTATATGTCCATTCGGGTTGGCCGGGCCAACATGAAGATTACGAAATCGGATCCTACTAGTGAGTGAGATGCTAGTTAGGATTGTGTACACTTTAGCCTCTGAACCGCCGGTTGCGGTCAGTCGTGCATCCGGGTGAAGGGAGGCCTCCCTCCCGGCGCATTCCATAGCAGACTTGGAATATACGTTATGAGAAAATGCCTGCGCAGGCGATGTTTTGAGAAAATGATGAAATGTTTTAGTAAGAACAAGGCATTTTCAAATAAAACCCTTGTGTCTTACTGTGATGGTGGCAGTACAATATTTTGAAAGAAATGAAAAATGTTTTCGGCATGTGTCCATTGGGTACTTTTTACTCAGTCCTGCATGTTTGTTTTTAAATGTGCAGGTTGAGCTGGTGACGGAACGGAGCGGAGTTGAGCGGGATTCTTTTGTCAAGTAATATAGAACGTATTTTGGTTTACCTTGAGAATGCATCTTCACATGCATGTCTCAAACGTTCATTCCGCTGCAAACTCTTGAGACTCCTTTATATTCTGTAACTATGTTAGTTCTTGAATGTTTTGTTGAAAGCTTTGTAAAAGCTACTGTTTTGTCTGAACCTTTGAAACAATCCTTTATATAAGTTAAGTTATTTCCTTCTATACTTAATCTCGTCACGCTTTGCAACATCTATGTTTCTTCACATGTGAAATGAGTTGAAAACCTTCTTCTTTTGATATTTACTTAATCCAAACCCAAGTCGCAGTCCGATAAGGGATTAGCCGAATCGGGCTATGACACCGAGATACCACAAACCCGTGTTAGGTGTGCCTTTGAGATATCGTAGTATCCTCTTAGTCGCTTGCAGGTGCGCCTCTTTTGGATCAACTTGATCTCTTGTCACAGCCCAATTCCTTAACCATAGCTTAGTCAAGTAATTAGGCCGTGACGTGGGTTAAGAAAGAATTTCTGATAATCGATAACGACAACTGTGACCAAGTATATATCAAAAGAAAGATATGATACCAACTTTTATTAAGATAGAGTCAAACATTTATGGTTCAAGAAGTAAAACATAAACGGACGAAGGAAAATTTTAGGTCCCCAAACCAAAATGAAGGATCGAATGAAGAAGAATAACGGCTGAGGACAATTAATCACAACGGAATAACCAATATCAAGAATGTACATTTTCAAGCATGCTTCGACAACACTGGGAATTTATCGACGTTTTAAAACACGGTTTGACAATGGTTCAATGGCATTATATTGGGTTCAACAAAAACAATTCTGAGCGTTCAAGTAAATCCTTGTTCATACAAGCATTTCCAATAAATCCATGTTCTCATAAGCAAGTCGGCAACAAAACAATAATGTAGAGATCATATCAACAAAATAATGACCATCATCAAGATTAGTTCGGTCGATTCGGCACAACAAAACACAACAGCATGTGAAGGCCAAAGTTCGACAACGAGAAGTGTGGCTGAGAATTATGTATGATGACATAAAACTCTGGGCAGCAAAACATATTATCATCAAACGAACTACATCAATAATTGAATATATCATCATGAATCAAAACATCTAAAGAAGCTCCTTTGCACAGCATTCGATTCCAGCATCCTTTCGAGCTCAACCTGCACGTTTAGAAATACATGCAGGGAGTGAGTTCAAAAATGCACTCAGCGGGTATACGCTGAAAACATAAAAATTTTGCTCTTAGAGCTATAGGATGGACTTGCCATACATTGCAATACACAGGGTTTTTAGTGAAATAACCAGTGCATGCATCTTAAATAAACAATTACTTGCTTTCATACTCATAATATCATAACATATGCATATGCATGTCTTATGTCAGCAAACAACTTTCTATTTCTCTGCCCATATCCATGAACACCTTGACCCGAAGGTCACTACCCGATATCGGTCAATTCTTTCTTTCTTTCTTTCTTTCTTTTTCTTTCGTGGATAGGTAATGCATCATGCTCATACTCATGCTCAAAAATAGGCAAGTCAGTTAACTTTTCAAATAAATGCATATCATATCATTTTGAAAATATATAAAAGCATATCATATCATTTTAGAAAATATTTATACCCACTGGCAATGCCTCTGGATCGCACTTTCAGATTTCACTTCTTTGATCCATCAATCAACATAAAGTGGCATATAAGCCTATCAAGAACAAAACAAGAATATAACTCTTATTTTAGCTGTCGACACGACTATATCTTCTCGATATCAAAACTCTACGGTTATACACACTGGGGGCCATTGCATCATCTAACGCCTTAAACATATAACAAGACTTAACGAAGACTCATATGACTAAACAAGCATAGAAAACTCAACAATAAGCTTAAACCATCTAATCTTAGCCAAAAACCAACAACTCCTTATCGACATAGCTTATGTCCGACGTCAAAAATCACGTGAGACATCATCTAACACCAACGAACCTCTATGCATGCTCAACTATCATCAAAGATCATCAATCTATCATCAAAACACAAAGATCAAAGCTTTAACATTGAAAACCCATTTTTGCTGACAAACTAAAAAATTTTAACTTTTAAATACGTCGGCCGAAAAATCCGAATAAATCATTTTAAGCATTATTCATATCATAAAATACATATATGAAGTCAAAATGATCAAATAAAATAAAAAAATCCAACATTATAAGGGCTAGGGTTTTCGGCCAACATAGGGGTTTTCCAACAGCTTCGATTTCAAACATTTTTCTTGCTCAAAACATGTTTATACCTATCTAACAACACATATATGAAGACAATTCAATCATATCAACATCAGAAATTAAAGATCAAAGCCCTTCATATTTTCAAAAATTACCCAACATTCCAAGGATGAACATATACTCCACAAATTCAATATTAAACAATACGTAGACGATGAATCCATCATAATACCAAGAATTAATCGAACAAAACATATCCCCTTCATAAATTCTTCAAATGACCGAAAATATGAAATGAACATAGGTTCATATTTTTAATTTTTAAACCGTAGATATGTTCTAAAGATGGATTATACCTCGATTCAAGATGGATCGAAATTTCAACTACCGATCTTTCAATTTTCGCTTAAATTTTTGAAAATATGTGTGTGTGTGTGTTGGACGAAAATTTGAGAGGAAAAATGAAGGTGAATAGTGGTCTCCAAAATCTATGTATGTATTTAATAACTAATTTCTATTATATTTTTTATTTTCTTTAATAAGGTGATTATTCACCATTTCTAGAAACTCTTTTCTTTTCTTCAAATTTTCATTTTCTTTAATAGAGAAATATAATCACTTTTCTTTAGAAATTAAATATAAATATTGTAAAATAATGCATAATATTTTTATAACAAGAATTCAAAACTCAATATCTGATAAAACGATCTCTACTTAAATTTCTGCTTTTGAAACTCAATAATGAATCATAGACATCAAAATATAATTATTAGAAATAGCCTTAAAACCATTTTAGATATTCTACTCTTAAACCGAGCTTATTCGACAAATAACGATATCACAAAAGCTAAGATTTTAAAATTCTAAAATTCAAATCAAGATTTCTTTGAATACGATCAATCATCTCAAAACTCTTGAAATCTAAGTCTTCTTATTCTAAACAAGACCTAAGATTCTTAACTCAAACTCTATCTTCTCGACTCGAAGCTTAACATAAAAGCTTCTAGCTTAAACATCTATTCTTAAGGATGCAATGCCCTTCTTATAAGCTCTTAATTAGAAGCTAATTTCTGCTATAGGAAAGCAAGGTATACATCTCTAGCACATACACCTACTGCGTATGAATGTCTGGCTGCTAGCAGTAAGGTAGAGCAGTGATCCAATGATTCCTCGATATTTGATATGGTCCACTCGCTTGCCTTTGGCGCCTGGTTCTATCTTCCAATTTGTGTTCATCAAAATCTTCACGGGCTTTACTTGCTGAACTTCGAATTTGCTGATAAGCTCCTTGGTGTACATTGTTTGACATGTGAAGATGTCTTGTGTTGACTGCTTCACTAGTCATAGGAAGAAATTTATCTCTACCATCATGGATATCTGAAATTTCTCAATCATAATATCGGCAAACATCTTACATAATTTCGTATATTTTGATCTAAAGATAATATCATCAACATAGATCTAGACCATGAGAATATCGTCACCATCCTTGAGAGTGAAGAGAGTCTTGTATACTGAACCCTTTTTGAATCCCTTTTCTTCCAAGTATAACAACAGAGTGTCGTACCAAGCTGTGGGAGCTTGTTTGAGTCCATAGAGAGCTTTCTTCAGCTTGTAGACCTTGTTGGGACCTTCAGTCTCAAAATCATGAGGTTTTTCCATATACACTTCTTCTGTAAGGAAGCCATTCAGAAATGCACATTTTACGTACATTTGATAGACCTTGAAACCTTTATGTGCAACGTAGGCTAAGAATAGACGTATAACTTCCATTCTTACAACTGGAGAAAAAGTCTCGTCGTAATCAATTTATTCTTCTTGGTTGTACTCTTTAGCCACTAACCTTGCTTTGGTTCTGATGACGTATCCATTTTTATCATTCTTGTTCTTGAAGATCTACTTTAGACCTATCACACTGTGATTGTCAGGTCTGTCCAACAGTTCTCATACTGCTTTCCTTAAGAACTCGATAAGTTTTTCTTGCATGATATTCGTCCAGCTTACATCGTTAAGCACTTAGAGAACATCTTAAGGTTATACTTGAGAGTAGAAATAAATGAACATTGCTGATTATGTGCTGGTTAGTTGATATGTAACATTAACCTGGTCAATAACAGATTTGCGAGTACTAACTATGTCTGTAGGTTCACCAAGAATGTTGTCAGCTGGGTGATTTTCAACCCATCTTTGATATCTTCAAACTTCTTCGGGAGCTAGAACTGGATCAGCAGTAGGTTGATCATTAGACGACTAATCAGCTAGAGTTGAAGGATTTTCTGATGCAAGTGTATGTTGCTGACAGGGTGCACTGTCAGTTGACTGATCATTGTCAGTTTGAGCTGCAGTTGGCTCAGTTCCCCCTTGACATTTGGCAGGTAATGATATGAGGAGAATATTCAGCTGAACTAGCTCATTTCCATTGACCTGCTAAGCGTCTTCCCTTTCATCCTCTCATGGTCCCTATATAAGAACTTTGTCAGTTAGTCTCAAGGGAGTGGAGTTTCTTTAAGATGACTCAGCTTCTATATTGACCTTATCTCGAATTAAGAGCTTGGGAATATCCTAACCTTTATTGAGAGGTAAGAAAATCAAAATTTCCACCAAGATTTAAGCATGATGATAGGATCAGTCATTTTAGATATATTTTTAGAATCATTCAAATGTATTAAATTCAAGTTTTAATGTTGCTTATATGATTATTATAAGCTTAGATTTTAAATATCATCAAAAGTTATGGAAATTTGGGATTTCCCTCTAAGTAGCCGAGAATGAGATGACCATGTGGGAGGTGTTGAGGATTTTCATTGGTTGATTTGAGCATATATTCATGTTGTTGAGAGTTAATTAACTATGTATGATTTCATTCATAAATTTTGAAAAATGTTTGTGTTTTTTTTCTTTCAAAAAACTTGAAAGCATGTATGATGGTTATACTATGCTCTATTTTTATATATTATTAATTCTTGATTAATATAGAGTATGATATGAATTTGTTAGAATTTTTGGAAATATTTTGTAAAACATTTCAAAAATTTCAAAATACCAAGTCATAATAAATATGGTTTTCGATTTTATTTTGATAAATGTAATTACACATCTAGACTCCTTAGTAATTATAATGTATGATAGAAATTTATTAGATTTTTGGATAAAGTTTGAAAAATGACTACGTCGAGTCGTTTTGAATAACAATGTAGAACTTAAGAACCGTAAATGCTATGCATAATTGGCTTTCATTTATGTACGTTTGGGCACGTTTAAGTGTCAATGTCACTTTACGGCATTTTGTTGAGCATGTTCGTGTAGTGATCTAAATTAAGACCTATTATGCCAGTCACTCATTTTACGGGTTCTAATGTTCGTTGAATGAAATTAAGTGCATAAATGAGTTCATACTACGAATAGTGTCTATGCTTAAAGTTTGGAATGATTTGGTTGATGTTTGAATATGTCGAGTATGTTTATCTTAAATGAGCACTTTGTAGCACTAAGTATGTTAGTGCATGAGTAGAACTATGTTTTACGCCTTTTATAAATCTGGATTTCTCTAAATAGATAAACTAGGAGGTGAGAGACGAGAACAAGACTTGAAATCTTAAGTTCCAAGTGTGGGTTTTGAACCCGTTTTAAGTTTACATGTTATTAATGGAAATTTCAAGCTTGGTTCAAGCTTAAAGAATTAAAATGAGAAGTAAAATACATTAAGCAGAAGAAATATGATAGTTTCTCTAGGATGGGGCAAAATGAATTCGAGATATAATCATATCTCTTAAAACATATTTGATTTCATTATTGAAATCATTATATTGATTAATGACTAAAATAAATTTCATGAAATTTTTTCTAAAAATTTTATAAGGTCTGAAGCAACGCTTCGTCTTTATAAGAAATGAGAAGTTTTGATGAAGAAATACGAGATAGATGAACTAAGGTTTCCCAAGCAAACTATAACCTTAATTAGTTAAGTCATTGCAAAAACCATAGAGAATTAAAACTCAGTAAATAAACCCTGATAAAGGTTTAGCGAAGTTATCAAGTTCATTAATTTTTTTCGACGTTTACCAAAGACTCGAAGGAAGTATTAGATTAGTTTCTTACATAAACATGAAGTGCAACAGTAGCCAACGAAGGAAAAAGGAATGACATCGAGTTTTGATGGATATAATATCAGGTGTGATTTCTACTCAAGGATAAAATGAAAATGACAAATGTTTTATTTCCGATTCTTTCTTTTGATTGATGATGGAATATTTACTATTAATTGTCTGCCCAAAATGTTAAGTTTTATATATGTATCCTATCTGCTTTGGTTCGCCAATTTGATGTTAATCGAATTCGGATCCTATGCTAGATGGAGAATTCCTAGCAATTAACATGTACACTGATGGCAATTGTGTCCTGAAATATTTGCTCATCCAATTATAGTGACTGTGCACTAGAGTTTCTTTCGACCGATCACGACGTCGGTGGAAGATGACCACCTACTACGGCGCATGATGTTGCAGATATGGATCATTCAGATGGAAAATGATCTGGCCGGATAAGTCTTATGAAAATGATATACAATATTTAATAAGCACAGACCTTTTAAATAATACCCCGTGTGTTACTGATGGGGCAGTATAATTTAAATGATAAAATGTTTGGCATGTGTTCAGTGAGCATTTTTATACTTAGCCTTGCATATTTGTTTTTATGCGCAAATTGAGAAGGTGATGGAATGAATAAGTGTTGAATAGTGGGTCCCTTGTGTTGCTGATATAGTATAGAACCTTGAGTGCACATATACATACATATGTGTACCTCACATGTTTTCCGCTGCTAATATCAAATGCAAATGTTATGCTCCTTCCGTCCACCAAATACGTTCATTTAATTCCATTTTGGTCCGTCCACACAAAATGTTCACTTTTCTTTTTTGGAAACATCAACTTTATATTTTTACCCTAAACCTATCTACTTATTTACAAAAAAATCACCTATGGCCCACCTTTTTACACTCACTATACATTAATATATTCATTTATTATCCCTATGACATACCTTTTTATACCCACTTACTTTACACTCATTGCAATTTATTAAAACCTGTGCCACCAAAATCAAAGAACAATTTTGGTGGACGGAGGTAGTATATAAATGCTAGTTTTATATGTACGTATATCTCCATAACACAACGCCCATTTCTTTCCCACCTCTTAATTATCACCCTGCATTATAGCTCTGGCTAAGCCGTCCCTAGAAAGTTGTGAAAAGAGCAATCAAAATTCTCCCTGCTCATGGTACCCGAAATTTGGACTGAGAAAAAAAATTAGACCTAAAAAGCCCGCTCACTTAGCTTGGGGCCAAATAAGCCCGACAAATATTGTTAATATTTTTTTTATTTCATTCTAATAAATGAAATAACTTGTATTATGATGTATTGGCTCAATGTTAGCATAATAGACTAGTCGTTTAATGGTATAGGAAGGGCTGGAGTAGGGTAGAAAGTATACAACCTATTACTTTTCGGACATGCCGATTGGCCTACTTTCGTTCACGTGGTCCATTGAGCTGGGCCTACCCCCTACTTGCCAGATTTTGTAATATCCCTTAATTCTTCGTCAAGTTTTCGTATATAGGGGTGAGCAAATCCAAACCAAACCCGAAAAACCGAATTGAACCAAATCGAAATTAACGGTTTGGTTCGGTTTATCTGATAAGAAACTGTTCGATTCGAATAAAATTTTAAAACCGAAATTAATTCGATTTGGTTTGGGGAAAAAAAATCGGTTTTCAAACCGAACCACCTAAATATTTATATATATATATATATATTATGTTATTTATAGTATTAATATTTAAATTGGTTAATACTCTATATATATTATATTATAAATAATAATTATAATTTAAATTCGGTTATATCCAAACCAAACCAAACCGAATATTTCGATTCGATTTCGGTTCGGTTTGGATTTTTTAAAAAAAAAATCGATTTTCGGTTTTTCGGGTTCGATTCGGTTTTGAACCGAGCCGTCCGAATGCTCACCCCTATTCGTAAATATGATATAACTCAAGTCCACGTCAAACATGAAGGGGTAAGTTAGCAGTAATACTATTCGTTTTATGATTTGGTGGTTTTCACCAACATAGTTAACATATTGTGATGTGACGTTAATATAGATAGTGGAACATAATATTTGATCATTCGTTCTAAAGTTGGACTATAAAATAATTGTACAGACTAAGATCAGGTCATAAATAAATATTAACACTGATCTTTAGTTATATATTTTAAAATAGTTAATTTTGAATTTAACACCACATCACCAAATTTGTATTTACAACTTATTTTTAAACATTGCAACTACCCCAGGATCTTGCAGTTTTATTTTTGTTGGTAATGGTAACATTCCCAAAATTACATGAGATATAATGTCTAAGTATCCACTCCACGTCTTCATCAAAATATCGAGTCAAATAAGTCGAGGAACAGTAAACACCAAAACTGATCATGGGAAGGTTATGCTTTTGTGCGCAAACAAAATATTAAACACAGAGTACGTTTGTCGTTATCTTTGTTCTTAGAGATCAACTTGCAACAAAATCCAAGAATAAAAATGGTGGATGAGTTTGTTTAGCATCGAAAAACAATACTTGCATGTGCAGATGTCAGCTAACCTCTCCCAGACAAAATATCGGCCAATGTCACATTACGTTAACCTCGTTCTTCACAATATATATTTTAATATCACAATTTGTTGTATTTTTTTCTTTTAAGTTGAAAGAGGGGAAATCGGCGGAAATTAGATCTAAGATTAACTAAATGAATGATTATGATTGATTTTCATAATTGCATTTTGGAAATATTCGAGGAAACTTATCGACGAGACTATTTCTTGTGGCCCATATATTTATGGTTTTTCATTCTCTCCTACTGTACAATTTAAAATAGATAAATAGAAGAAAATTGACTAGAAGCTGGAAAGTAGGACATGTATGTATACTTTTGTTTATTATATTACTAGTTGCTTTAAATTTTTATGAATTCAGAATAGAATTTTCAATTAATCAACATGCAGTTGTCCTAATTTTCAATTTTAATGATTCTGAAGCATTGAAAGAGTTTCATATCTAGAGCTGTAATGCCCCAACCGAATAAAACTGGTTTATGAATAATTAAACCTTAATTAAGGTTTATAATTAAAAGATTAAAAGATCGAGATTAATCTCGAGTAATAGACAATGCAACCTTCTCTGTAATTCAAAACCGAATAGAAAGTTAGCTTTAAGTTTTTGGATTGATAGGTCCCATTGATACGATCCGTGTGGGGATACACCGAAAAGGCAAATTTAAATTTTTTTCTTCTTCAAGACTAACTCTCACGGGTAGTAGTGCATTTAGAATCGTAGTCCAAGACCAATATCTATAAGTATAAGAAATAAGAACATATTCACATATTTAGCCCATATCAATGGTCCACATAGAAGGAAATTTAGTTAATGATTTCATATTTTATTTTATTAAATAATTTGAATGAGGGTAAATTTGGTATAAAATAAATTATTTTCTCACCACAACAGACGAAATCTCGCTACTTCCCGATAATCTCGCCACTTACCAAAAGTTAGAATTTTATAACTGCTCAATATAATGTTGCACAAACTAATTATCAGATTACTATATTTAATAAATATGTGGCACACATTACACAAAACGCAACACAATTTATTGTTGCACTATCTACACTTTCTATAGCATATATATAATACAAACAATGCACATATGTGGCACACATTACACATAAATTGTTGTACAACAAATACTACAAATTTATTATACTGTAAACATAAAAATAATCTATCTAAAATAAGAAGTTACAAGATAGATTACAATAAATCCTTAAATTAACCAATCACATCCGCTCCTTTTATCGCTTGAATTCTTTCCGTTGGAATCATAGTACGTCACTTTTGGCATCTTAACATCGTATAATAGAGCTATGCAGTGTCTTGTACTTAGTTCGATATCGCCGATACTCTGCAGATATGCTCCAACACGGGAAAATCAAACACCCAAGCTTTATATAATTTGTGTTTCTTCATGAGGGTCGACTCGGGTTTCTTAAGTATATTCGACTTGGGGTCTTTTCAAGAGAGTCGGCTTCGCCTTTCTTCCGAGGATGACCGATATTTCTTCATTATGTCGACTTCGAGTCTTCATGAGACACTTCACCGCCGTTTTCAAACAGATTTTTCTTTTCTTCTACTAATCTCGACTTCTCCGCTCCAAGATCACCGAGTATTCAATCTTCGCCTTGACTTTGTCATCAAACTTCACTCTTCAAGAGTACCGTGCTTTAGTATCAATGTGCTTCAATCTTCAAGAGCACCGCATCCTTCAAGAGTGCTTCTCATCAAGAACACCGGCATCAAACTCTATCAAGATATGTAATGCCCTCTAATCCCAAGGACGGATTAACGAAGACTAATACTTGGAACAAGAATTATGGAACATGAAAGATAATTAATCATAGAATTGTGGGACTAAATTCAAGTAAAGTAAGAAGCTTCAACCATTAAATACAAGATATACATAATTTACATGTGAGAGAGACCCATGATTCTTAACACGAGAATTCAAATAATCAAGGTAATCAATCACAACATCAAAAGCTAACTTATTGTTCTATTGCAATGAAAGACGTGTGAATACACATATGACGATGTGTAGTCAATGTTTCTAACATATAATTATCAAAAGGGGTTCTGACTGCTCAACAAGCCTCCATCCATCATCTGCTCAACCTGCACATTTAAAAACAAACATGTAGGGCTGAGTACAAGAATGCACTCAGTGGACTCATGCCAAATCATTTTATCAATTTTAAATTATACTGTCCCATCACAGTAACACACGAGGTTTTATTAGAAATAATCGTGCTTACTAAACATTTTCTGTCATTTTCCATAAACGTCGCTTGGCCAAGCATTTTCCTTGTATATATGATCCATATCCCTTCCTTTCATTTCTCATCTCATAAACTCATCTCATTCACACGGAGGAGGCCTCCTCCCACTAACGCCGTGACCGCCGAGCACCCTTTCAAAGACACAAATCACAAAATAGTGCACAAAATCCTCGCCACTCAAGACGTGATACGAATTCTCAATCATCCTTGTTTGGTATTAACAAGGATACGAATTCAAACATTTCATAAGTTGGGAACTACCCAACAATATGCATCATTCGATCATGGATAGATACATACATAAAACATAAATATTTTGGGTGTAATTAAATAATCATTTCTCATCATTTCTTGCAAAATAAGCATCGTAAATAAATCATTTGATAAGCATTTATCATTTTGAGTATAGTAAAGCCCACCTGGACTGTAGACTTTCTTAATCGATTTCTTTCTTCGCCAATTGGTTACGTCCGCGTCCAACCTTTACGTAAAAATTATTTTAGTACGTCGGTCACGATTTGAGATTTTCAAAGTTTAATAAACTTTGATAACTTGTTAATATAATGCTTCGCATTCCTTAACTAAATTAATACGCCTTTTCATCGCGATCTTAACTAAATTTTTCTCGCATTGATAGAGACGTAATATGATCTACGGTCTCATATTAACCATTTATGTTAAACGTTGAACGGTACTAACGTTTTTGATAAAAATGATTTCAATTATGAAATCATTTCTCACAAATGAGATATTCTTATAATTTAATCTTTTCACGATTAGCGTATTTATTCAACGATTTCATACGCTTAGACCCAAGTCAACGCGTTTTGACTTTTCTTAATATACTTTTCAATTATTCACATATTTTATAACCGCTTCATATAAATCGATTTTCAATCGATTTCTTATCATAAACCCTAATTCTCGATTTTTCACGTTAATCAATAAACTTGATTAATATTTTACTTTAATATGATCTAACTTGTGCATTATACATTATTTTTCATATCTAACGTTATTTAATATAACGTTTCGCCGTAAACATAGTATACTATGTTTCTAAAATCACATAAATTCATAGTAGGTCTAACATATATTCTAAGAATATAATATGTAAGTTTTCTTGAATAAATGAATTTAAAACCCTTAAACATAATCTCAAGTTTTCGGCCCTTACCACTATAATTCACAAAACCCTTCCAAAAATTCTTATAAAATCATATAATGCTCTATATTATCATAGTATCATTAATATGTATTAACATTAGCTATAGAAAAATTGGACATCAATTTCCCATACCTTATAGTTCTCTAAAATTTCTCAAATATTACCAAACAATTTTCTAAAATTCTAATAAAATTCCACAATGCCTATACATTACCATATATCACTAATACATCATAATATTCAACATTTACAACTCATACATCATGTACCAATTCTAGTAGGTCTCGATTTTTTTCCAATGTATGAACAAATCATTTTCTAAAAATCTAGTAAATTCATATAGCACCTACTTTAGGCTCTACAACATTAATATGTGATAATATTACTTAAACCATGATTTGTACATCAATATATATCACCCCAACATTTTCGGTCATTATATATATATGCCATATGATTTCCCAAAAATCCTTGTAAAATCAATTTATGCTCAATAATAATCAAGGACCAAATATATATAATAACATTAACATACAAAAATCAAACATCACAAACCCATCAACCTTAGCTCACGGCTTTTCTTTGAAATCAATTCAATTTTTTTTTCTAAAATTTGTTAATTAACAAATAAATGCCTAATTAATATCCAAGACCACATATTCAAACCCAAAATCATTCAATAAAATTTAAAATCATACTCATACATTTCTCAAATATTTTCGGTAATTACAAAACATTACATATCATTTCCAAAAATTTCCAAATAATCATAATGTGTTCTATTATCAACATATATCATAAATCCATCATCAATTAAACCTTAGGAAATTTCGATCATAACTATGAAATTTATAGCATGCTTAGGCTTTTAATTAAACACTATATATGCTTATTATTTAACATGCTAAACATAATTTGTAAGCAACTAACATGCTAGCATAATTTATTCTAATTATAGCACTAAGAACATAAGCTTAAATATTAAAATCGAACCGTTAGAAATCGAAAATCTTAACATATTATTAAAGCTCGTCCGATTCCTAACCTTTTTACCGATGTCGATTAATTGTGCAAAGGATTTTTGTCTAGGGTTGGTGAAGAAAAAAATTAAGAACACTCAAGGCTTTTCTTTTCTAAAAGCTCTCGGCAGTTTGAAGTTTGGAAAGAGAAGGTGTTGCTTTGCTTGTAATATTATGACTTATGTACTAAATCAATGAATTAAAACAATTAACCCATTTCCCTACACTCTCTCGGTCATAACCCACAATTTGCAAGCCTTTTACTTTGGTGACTCACTCCATAGTATGTCATCACTTACACACCATTTACTACACATCACAACAATTAATATATGAAGCAAAATATCTTCACCTTTATCACAACATATGCTTCGGCCAACTTGAAGCCAAGGGAGGAGCTTCATTTATTTATCTTATACTACATAATAATATCTAAGCATTAACTACACCAAGTCATCAAGTCAAAGAAGAGTTCCAAAACTTCTTCTTTCCTCAATTTGTTCCATATCACACGGCAATCACAATTCAATTCATCCCAACTTGATTCCTTTCATTTAATTACCTTGTTTCTTGTGTAATAATATCACACTAATACATTTATTACTTATGACATAAAGTTGGTAAATTTCTATTCATATCAATCCTATTATACATACTCACGGCAATTGTGCAAAATAGGTACCAACATTTTATTGTCTTGCTATTTGTAGCAATATAGCACAATATATGTCTTAGATGATAAATTAAATCATAGAAAAATTATTAAAATGATTTCATGTGTCAAACTCTAATTTTCGAAAATTTGGGTTTTCGAAAATAGCTAACTTTATTCAATAACTATTCCTTAATTCTCTAGCATTGTTTTAATGCTAATTAATAATCTAATTATATAAAATAATCATAGGAATTTAAATATTATAATTCCTTGATCATTAGACTTATTTTTTCTAATCGTCTCCAAACGTTGACGTTTGAAACGTCTCAAAACGTTCATAATCGACCCATCTCAAAATGGTCGTAATAATGTCGTAATGACTTTATTAATTCATTTCATTAATAATGAAATGTAATTCTAAGCTTCGTCACTTAGAAAAATTTACGTAATATTAATTATCGATATTCAATCAACGTTAAAATATTATTGCCGAAATAATTTATATAAACTATATCCCTTAATTCACAATCATTAGTGAATATGATATAAGAATTCATTATATCATAAATAATCGAAATCCATCTTTGATAAGTTACTAATTCGATTTTCGCGACGAAACCCTAATTTACGATTTTTACTATCGTAATTAGGCTTTAAATCTTCGGGGTATTACATTATAACTAGCTTCAGTATTGCTCTTGAACTCCTTCAGTATTAAACATCCATATTGATGATTCTTCTGCTGAAACCAGTAAATATAAAAAGCTCACTACCTAACATGTGAGCAACATTATATTACGTCAACAGGGTAAAGATCAAAGGGTTTAGAAATATAATCAAAACATTCAATAATGACATAACTTTCCTAATAATGCATATAAAAAATGATCGAATAGAAATCATTCTTATTCTAATAACTAGAAATCATCATAATTGTAATAACCAAAAAACATTATGTTATGCATAAAAAAACATATGAAATAAATAAAATATAGTTTTATACATGAAAAGGCATAGTATTGAGAAAACATTATCTTATGTGTAAGAAAGCGTATTTCATTTGAAAATCAATCAGATCATTCATTAATCAAGATTTACTGGACGAAATTGCTTTGTATTTACTAGAATAAGGATGATTTCTAGTTTTAAATTTTTCAATATCAATCACTATCATTTTAAAATTTCTTATCATTTTCAACTCTATTTATTTATTAATGTAAATTTTTGAATTGCGTACACACAATCGACTTTATGCTAGTATAATTAAAAGAAGACCAGTGTTCACAATGCTTCCCAACTAATCACTCAATTTAGATAAGCAACATGTTAATAGCCAATTGAGATTTAAAAGTATTTATATTTATGATCTTGTTATCTTAAACTGATAGTTAGCTAGAACTTTACTAAAAACTAAGAAAAGAATCAACGCAAGCTGGCAGGCTGCATCCTCTATTTAATCTTTGCACGTGAACGTGATACATCTGTTATTGTATATAAAAGATCGTCACATAACAAATAAATTTGAAAACCTATCAAATTTTACTCATTAAATTTTTATTTTATTTTTTATACATGCAAAATATCTTACCATAAGCGAAACTTAGGGGTTTTGAAATATTTGATATGTGGGGATCATTCGTAAATTTCATAAAAGATGTATGATAATTCAATAGAACTTTGCTTAAACTGCGATAACAAATGCTATTCGTTCAGAGTATACGTCAAGATCATGCATGCAGAGAATTAGAAAACGGAGAAAGAAAACAAAACATGACTTTGATGGTGTACTATTTACCAGACAGGAAAAAAGATTTATTTTGATACAGTCATCTGGTTTTTATAATTGTATTTTGGAAATACTCGAGGAAACTTATCGACGAGACTATTTCTTGTGGCCCATATATTTATGGTTTTTACAAAGAATTATTTCATTCTCTCCTACTGTACAATTTAAATAGATAAATAGAAGAAAATTGATTGGAAGATGGAAAGTAGGACATGTATGTATACTTTTGTTTATTATATTGCTAGTTGCTTTAAATTTTTATGAATTCAGAATAGAATTTTCATATTAATCAACATGTAGTTGTCCTAATTTTCAATTTTAATGATTCTGCAGCATTGAAAGAATTTCATATCTAGAGCTATAATGCCCCAACCGAATTGAACCGGTTTATGAATAATTAAATACTTAATTAGGGTTTCTACATCAGTAATTAAAAGATTAAGAGATCGGAGATTAATCTCGAGTAATAGATAATGCGACATTCTCTGTAATTCGAAACCGAATAGAAAGTTAGCTTTTAAGTTTTTTGATTGATAGGTCCCATGGATATGATCTGGTGTGGGGGATACACAAGTAAGGCAAATTTAAAACTTTTTTTTTCTTCAAGACTAATCACTCGGGTAGTACCGCCGAGTAATTGTAGTCCAAGACTAATGATGAGTGTTGATCAGTTCAGATAAGGGTTGTCTTGAGTTGAGTGATATCAGTTAGCAAAACCTATTGATTGCTAGGATAGTCCGTCACTGGATCAAACTTGAGTTAGATAGAGCTTAGTCAGTCTTCAGTTTATCTCTTTCAGTATCGAAGTGATACTGATAAGAGTTTTTCAAATAAGTGATATGTTGATGTGTGATTGTTATGACAGTTCAATAACATGTAGTGTAAAAGCAGTACTAAAGGTAAAGAACACGTTGGTTTTTACGTGGTCCGGAGAGATCAACTCTTACGTCCATGGACTGATTGCTCAGTCCATCCACTACTCAGAATTAGGTCTTGTTTATGGGGAACAAGAATAAATCCTAGATACTGAGATCAACTTACAGTATCCCGTCAAACTATGCGTTACTTCCTACGCCTACTGGTGCTAGAAAACCCTGACTACTCTCTGCGAGCATTCGATCAACTTTCTAGCTTATGGGTGCTAGAAAACCAAGCTTTCCGCAACTGACACTTCATTGCTTACTTGCCCTAACTCCTACTTAACTTGAGGATTTTGTAAAGGTTTTTCCAACTAAATCTGAGTTGACACAAACGTCAAAATCAGTGAATCTATGCTGGATATATTACAATGAATATCCTAGATATAAGAAAGTGTATACTGAAACCTTGAGCTAATTTATATATGTGATCTCTGAAGGTTTACTGATAACACTGTTAACTTCCTTCTTCAAAATCGTTGTTTGAATTAACTTCGACTTTGAGCTTTGATCACTTTGAGAATTCAATTGCGCAGTATTTCGGTAACCTGTAAATGTTGGATTCTGCGCATATATATAGGTAGAGATTTGAATAGAGCCGTTGGAAGGACTACAATTCAAATTCTTCCATTTTGTCGTTTGAAGATATTCTCGTTGAATCCTTGTATATCACTGTCAGAAGTCTGCATCATCGTACACTGTAGCTCTGCAGCTCTGAAAATATGGAATGACGTGTCAGATTGCTTCGCAGATACGCTACGACACGTGCCGAATGAAACACTCAAGGAAAAAGAAACTATGTGTTTCTTCAATCTATAAGACTCCATGTTTTATCAGCTTTGACTTTAGGTTGGGCCAGTCTAGACTTCTCTTTTTTTTTTATCGCAGTCTAGACTTACCTTTATCGCCTTTGAACTCCTGAGTCAGCATGCAACAACAACTTTGACATAGATAGTCAGCTTTTGATCTTCGATCAACCAGCTTTGACTACTAGGTAGGCGACTTGATCTTGGTACCCAATTTAACTTCCGCCACCGATCGATCGACTTGCCTTCGACTTCATCTTATCAGCAGTGTTGAGTTTTCCGTCTTGATCTGCAGTCTTCATTCTTCCAACTTCAGTCCTCGACTACACTCATGCACCAGTTGTCCATCAGTCTCGCTATCCATCAGTCTTCAGACATCACTTGGCCTTCTGTGACGACCCGACTTTCCAATGAAGCACGGATCATATGGATCGTCACCGTATGATAAAGCAATGAAATAAACATAGCTAATCAAGGCAATCAACCAATCAACTACTTAATAGCGATAGGTTAAAGGGATAAACCATCCAATACCAACTCAAGTCGTAGAAGGACTTGTCAAAAGGGATTCAAGGTTCAACATAACCCAATCAGGAAGAATTTAAAGTGCGAGGTACGACCTCCAATTCAATACGAAATAAGCAATTATAATCAAAACATTAATAATATCGAGTTAGGCAAAGAATAAACGTGTGGACATGCATATGACGATGCATGCCCAAGGTTCTAGAAACCTTTCTAATTAAGCATCAAAATAGCGCTACTCGCACCACCGCACCCATCATCGATCCTTGCTCAACCCGCACATCAAAAACGAAATGCGTGGCTAAGTACAAAAGTACTCGGTGGACTCGTTGCAAAAACATTTTCTTTGTCAAAGTTATTAATCGCCCACAATAGCGCATGAGGATTTTAGTTAAAGACTCATGCCTATCAAACATTTTATCGTTTTCCAAAAGCGCTCGTCAACTATTTCATTCACGTTGTTTCCATATCTCGATCATTCATTCATTCATACGCACTATGGAGGTGGCCACCTACACATAGTCGTCGTGACCGGTCGAGGTAGCTAACCTTAACACACAACACACGTGTACACAATCCGAAAGTTAGTCCTTAACTAAGTCGGATCCGATCGTTACCCTTTTTAACGTTGGTGGACCAACTCATTCACATTCCACATCGATATATCAATCTCGATAGATCACAACAAAACATAAACATTTGACATCAATAATAGTTTATGTAATAATATTTCATAAAGCTTTGTAAATCATGCTTTGAGATATGCATAACATTTTGTTTCAAGAAAGCCCACCGCTAATCCAAAGCTTAGTGGTTCTAAATGAGCGGTGAGAGTATCCTTCCTCAAGAATTACGCCCGATCGAACCCTTCATAAGAAAATAGCCGTTCTTAGGTTCTTTCTATCGATCGATGGTCGCTATAAATTACGACTTTAAAGTTCCCAATTAGGGTTTCTTTATGATTTTATGTGATTGTTTTAAGATAATTTTCATTATCTTACATCCCCAATTCTCAAGCTATATTACCTCATCGCTCATAGGTGAACTTCAATTATGAATCACATTTCCGAGTCTATCCTCGACTCTTAACCTTAGTTTTATTATAACGTTATTACGTTATAGGTTGTCGGTAATCAAATTATGATTGGTAAATTAGGATATTCTCAAGCCACCAACTAGACTTAACAATTTTGGTTACGCCCCAGTAGGTTATGTCGACGACTGTCGTATTAGCACGATAATTAAAAGAGGAATATCGACTTACAATTCAAGTGGACATATGTTATCATGTAAGTAATTAGTACTTAAGAATAAATGAAGTACTTGAGAATATTAACTCGGCTTTTGAGACATAATGATCGACATCTTATGTTCGAATCGTTGCTTACACATTACGACATTGTGTATTTAACTTAACTCACGGAGGTTACATATGTCGATAATCGTTATTCATTATCGAGTTGTGTTTACGCCCAACTAATATCGTATTGAGTTGTCGTTATTGAATATTAACGTTGTAGCTCGACTTTTGGTTTTTCTAACGTAGGAACTAACGCTGAGTATCCTTTCATTAATAAAACCCTAATTTGTGTCTAACTTCGATTCTCGCTTATTCCGCCTTAAGTTATCGAAATTGGTCGATTTCTTTTGATTCTCGCTCATATAGTATTATGTTGTTTACGCTCGGGTTTTGGTTTGTCGTCCAACATAAACATAAACATTCAACATCAACAAAACCATACACAACATAAACTATACTAAGCATTAGAAAACCCTAATTTCTAATGTAATACACAATCATTGTGTAAGTGTGCATAAGTGTTCCATTCATTCACCCTAATCACAACCATTTATCCAAAGTTTCATATTACTATCATAGCATCATTCATCATCAAAATTAAACCCATACTTAGCCATTCTATTACGTTTCGATAATTAGCAACAATTAGCATATGCATCCAATAAATTCCAATAAAATCACATTATACTCCTATCATATTATAGAATTTAATTACCAACTCAATATTATCATATAAATTTTTAAACCATGGGTTAAAAGTCTCAAACTTTCGGTCATTTCAAATTAGTAAGCTTTGGTGTTCAATAAATTCCACAAAAATTATATCATGCTTATACTATATACTAAACATGAAATATCACTTCATATCATGCATTAAAATTTTAAAACCATGCTTTTCATCTTTAAATCATTTCGTAATTCCACATTTATATATATACATATTCAATAAATTCCAATCTTGCACAATATGTTTATATATGAAATAAACATGTAATATTAACATTAAATATCAACTAATATTTATAATATGAACCAAATGCTTGAATTTTTTGTCCTCACACATATTTTACATATGTGTTCAATAATTCCCAACAATGCATATTAGGTTCATATTATTTCTAAACATCATATATCCTATTATTTCCAACAAATAAAATCAAATAATGGCTTAAAATACTTAAATATATTCTGCCCATTTTGAAAAATAGGAGTAGTGTTTCAAAATTTTCAAGATTAATGTATGATGTTCATATCATATATTAAGCACTATATCTCAACTATTTCTCAACAAATAAAATCAAACAAATACAAGAAAATTCTAAAAATATTCTGAAAATTACCATATTTATTCTACATGCTTATAATACATTAAAAAGCAACAATATCAAATAATATTCATAAAATCATGCTTTATCATATTTAAAAAGAAATAAAGGATAAATAAAAAAAATCAAACATGCTCCAAAAATTCTGAAATTTTACAGTAGCCTTAGAACATTATTCTAAGCATTTTTCATTCATGGCTTAAGAGCATTTGAAGGCTCTAAAGTCACGAAAATAAATGAGGAGCAAACTAGGTTTTTAAACCCAAAATTAAAATAAATATTCCACTCCATTAGGATGGAAGAGGATGATGAATAATACCTTCTTATGGTATTAGAAGGATTATTTGAGAGTGGGAGAGGTTGGGAGGGAGGATTTGGGGTTGAAAGTTTGAAAAGTGTAGAGAAAGTTTGAAAAATGAGAGGAAATGCAAAGGAGAATGAATCTGACCTTGAACGTCTCTCCTTGTTATTCAGACCCTAGGGCTGTCATTTCCCATTTTGGTATGGTCTTGGTGGTAGTTGAGAGGTGGATTGGTCAAATTACCTGCTTTTGGTATGTTAATACCGACTCTTTAAGTTTTAACGTGCTTTCGATTGATTTCTCGGAACCTTAAGGTTTTATCATCTTAAATAGCATCCAAATGACTTATTTTAATGTTCATAAAAATTTCACAAAGTTCGGATGTCGTACGATAAGTCAATTCCGAGTTATCGCGGAAAAACGGCGTTCGGCGATTAAAAATATGCTCATTCAAGATTCTATTGAATTTTTGAGCTTTCATAAATAATTTGAGTCTTATAAAGCATATTTTATTGATTTAGACCCTCGGTTCGAGTTTCGGGTCGTTCGGATCAATTTAGGGTTTTCCCGATATTTTACCCTGTTTCGGTTAAGTTCTTCAGAATTCCTTCGAAATTGATTCTTATAATTTCTAAATTCATAATAAATTATTCCTTCATGATTTTGATTGTTATCACAATTTATTATGATTAGCACGGACTGAAAGTTGTTCCGCTCGTAAATAGTGCTTTTAAGATCGACCGCAAGTATGCCCGAAAATTCTCATTCTTTGGTTTCTCACATGTTTTCGTGTGAGGATTCTGAAAATGAAACCGCTTGTTGAGATTCATTCTCGATCTTTCATTCTACGCTCAGGCTACTCGAAAACCCTAATCCTGGGACTAGTTATCGCTTTTGATTTCTTTAGTATTCGATCTCCGAATCGATTCTAATTGCTTCATTGGTTTCCTTAAACATAATTAAGGACTAACTACTACAAATAATTGGTCTAAGCATCACCAATTAAAGTTTTAAATTTTCGGGTTATTACATACCATCCTCTTAAAAATTTCGTCCCGAAATTTGCTAACCTTGAAAAGATCCGGTATTTCTCCTCATGGCTGATTCTAGCTCCTGTGTTGCTTCTTCTTGTCCATGGTGTTCCATAGAACTTTCACTAGCGGTATTTCTTTGTTCCTTAGCCTTTGATACGCCGGTCCAAGATTTCCGTAGCGGCTTCTACGTAACTCATATTGTCATCGATGATAATATCCGCACTGCGGTATCACATGGCTGGGATCATGTATGTACTTTCTTAGTTGTGAAACGTGGAACACATTGTGCACGCTTCCAAAACTTGGCGGCAATGCAAGTCAGTAGTCACCGGTCCTATTCTCCGTAATTTCATAGGTCCTATGAATCGTGGTCGCAACTTCCCTTTGATTCCGAATCTCACGATCCCTTTAGATGGAGAAATTTTCAAGAAGACCTTGTCTCTCTTCAAAATGTAGTTCTCGTGCGACGCTTGTCAGCGCTGACTCTTCGCTTCTGGGGGCTTCCTTGATCCGTTGGCGGATCCGTCGCACGATCTCAATCATTTCTCCCACGTAGTCGTCCTAACACTCTCCTTTCTCCCACTTTATCCCGCAAAGTGGTGACCGACATTTCATTCAGTAAAGCGCTTCAGACGGGCCATTCCAATAGTCGCTTGGTAGTCGTTATTGTAGGCGAATTCCACAAGTGGTAACACTTGTTCCCAACTTTCTCTCTATCGAGGACAACGGTCCTCGCGATGTCTTCCAACGCTTGAATGGTCCTCTCTGATCGTTCGTCCGTCTGCGGATGGAACGCAGTATCGAAATGTAGTCGTGTCCCCGCCTTTGTAAACTCATCCGTAATCTGACGAAATTTTGAATCCCTATCGACGTGATAGTCTTTGAACTCCATGTAGGCGGATAATTTCTAACGCATAACCGTAAGTCTGTTCGACCCATGTGTTATTGGAATGGGTAGAAATGCGCGCTCTTGGTCGGTCGATCAATGATGACCCAAATAGCGGTATTCCTTTTGTGATTTGGGTAGCCTTGTAACAAAGTCCATGGCTATATCATCCCATTTCCATTCCGGTATGTCTAGCGGTTGTAAGGTCCCATACGATCGTTGGTGGAGTGCTTTCACTTATTGGCACGTCAAACAACGCTCCACAAATGAAGCCACATCTCGCTCATTCCATCCCACCAAAATTTCTCTTTGAGGTCTTGGTACATTTTGGTCTTTTGCCGGGTGTCTTGGTATAAGAAGTCTCATGAGCTTCCTTCAAGATTTCACTCAAGTTCTTCGCCTCGAACGCACACTCTCCCGTCATACAACAAAACATTATCTGTTGCTTCTGTGAAATTCTTGTGCTTATCGTCCTTGATCTTAGCTCGCATTTCCTCTAGCTTTTTGCTCTTCCTCTGAGCTTCTAAGATTCGGACTCTTAAGTCGGGGGTTGCAATCAATGTTGCAATACAACCCTCTATTGTCAGAGACGGGCCTACGACTTCGATGCTCATCCTCTGAAATTCTTTTATAAGTATTTCCTCATGACTGAGGAGACATCCCAAACTAGGATGGGATTTACGACTCAAGGCATCGGCTACAACATTAGCCTTGCCTGGGTGGTAATTGATACCACAGTCGTAATCTTTCACTACTTCTAACCATCTACGCCCCATGTTAAGATCCTTCGCTCAAAGAAATATTTCGTGCTCTTATGGTCAAGATAGATCTCACATCTAACTCCATAAAGGTGATGCTCCATATTTTTAAGGCATGTACGATCATTTGCTAATTCTAGGTCGTGCGTAGGATAGTTCAACTCATGTAGGCGTAATCGCCTTGAAGCGTAAGCAATAACCTTACCTTCTTGCATTAGTACACAACCTAGTCCATTCTTTGAAGCATCCGTAGATTGTGTATTCTTTATCCGCCTCTGCATCGCTAGTACAGTCTTTGTCGTCAAGAACTCCTTCGCCTCTCGGAAACTAGCCTCACACCGACGGTCCGGTGTACTTGATTCCTTTCCTCAACAGTTGGGTCATGGGTCGGGCTATCGTTGAGAATCCTTCGATAAATCTTCGATAGTAGCCGGCCAGTCCTAAGAAGTCTCAATTTCATTCGGGTTCTTTAGCGACTCCCATTCTCGAATCAGATCAATCTTCGAGGGTCACCTTGATTCCCTCACGGACACAATGTGACCCAAAATGTCACTGCCTAACAAAACTCACACTTGCTAAACTTGGCGAAGAGTTGCTCGCTTTAACGTTTGTAGCATAGTTCTCAAGTGCTCTTTGTGTTCTTGGTTATTCTTAGAGTGTATTAGGATATCGTCTATGAACACTAAGACGAATTTGTCTAGGTATGGGTGGAACACCCTGTTCATAATATCCATAAATACTGCCGGGGCATTTGTAAGTCCAAAGGGCATCACGATGAAACCGAAATGACCATACCTTGTACGGAAAGCCGTTTTTGGTACATCCTCTGGTCTAATCCTCAATTGGTGATATCCCGACTTTAGATCTATCTTTGAAAAGACTCGCCTCCTTTAAGTTGATCAAACAGATCGTCAATTCGGGCGAGGATACTTATTCTTAAGAGTTATATTGTTTAACTCCCGATAGTCTATGCACATCCTCGTACCATCCTTCTTTTCATGAAAGGACAGTGCTCCCCATGGAGACACACTGGGTCTAATGAATCCTAGCTCCAAGAGTTCTTGCAGTTGATCTTTAATTCCTCAAGCTCTTTGGTGTCATCCGTATGGAGCTGACACCGGGCGTAACTCGCTTCGAGGTCGATCGTGAACTCGATCCGTCGGTTTGGCGGTAATCCCGTAGTTCGTCTGAAACACATCGGATACTCCTTCACGATCGGACGCCTTCTATCCTCCTCTCATTCGATCTTCTTCTTGAGGTAAACGAGGTGGCATAGTTCTCGGTCTTGTTCAAGAACGTCCTTACTTGTAGTGCGGATATAATTGGAACTCTCCTCCCCATGTTGATCCCGTGAAAGTCGGTAGATTCCTCTCCGGGGTGTTGGAAAAAAAAAATTCTTTCATTACACAGGATGGTCGCACTATGTTCGGTTAACCAATCCATTCCTAGGATTATGTCCACATCCGTCATAGGTATGACGTGAAGGTTATCTGTCATGACCTTAAGTGAGCCTAGTCCAAGTTCTGTGTTCGAGCATATGTGGGTTACCGTTTTATGCCTCCCACTGTGGAAGAAATTCTCATAATTTGTTCACCGCATTTAGGGTCTAATCCTAAGTTCTCTACGCATGCTTCAGCAATAAAGGAATGCGAGGCGCCAAGATCAAACAAGAGGATAACAGCATTTGGAGGAGTATTCCATACCGCCAAGTTTTCGATTCCTGGCGGCTCTTGCAGAACTCCTTTCCGGTTGAGGCGAGGCCCTCGCTTCTCGGGCGGCCGTTGTTGCCGTTGTTGCGTGGTCGCTGCCGTGGGGTGCTTGTCATCTACCTGCCGCGTTGTCGCCATTGTTGTCGTCGTTGCCGCCGTGGTTGATATGGTCGCTGATTCGGCTGATAGTACTGGACCGGGGGCTGTTGTTGGATCGGTTGGGCTTGAATATCCCGGACCGGTTGCGCTTGGTTGGGCACATTGGGACGGCCATTTCCTCCTTGGCGTATCCCAGGGCAGTCCCTGGAGTAGTGGCCCTTCTGGCCACACTTGAAGCATCCGTCATTCGTGAATGCGCATGCCCCTTATGACTCCTATGGCACCTGGGGCACATGAGGAGTTTCACGAATTTTTGGTTTTCCCCGCCAGATGCGGGTACCATGGGGCGTCCACTCCCCTGCCCGTGCCCAGATGGCACGTTATTTCCTTGCCATGGCCTCCGTCGGCTCGCGATGTTGGACCCTTGTCCTGGTGGGTCCTTCCCACTTCCTCTTCCCACGATCCCTTGATGATTCGGGATGTGCAATGATAATCCTGTCTTGGGCATAGCGGCTTGATGTCCAATGCCCGATCGAGGGCCTCACGGTAAGTCGATTCCGTGACCAGCTAGCGACACTCGATCTCATGGCGAGTCCCGCCTCAAACTTGTCGGCCCTCTTCTCGTCGGTTGTCGACTCAATCACAGGCGCATACCGCGATATCTCACAAAATGCACGGTCGTAATTTGTGACCGCTGCCTTTCCTGGCGAGGTTGTAGAACTCATGTTCCTTCTTTTTCCAGTAGCTCTTGGAATGTACTTCTCAGACACTTCCTCCTTAAATTCCTCCTCGGAGAAATTTTCCGGCTCTTCCTCGATAGAGTCTTCCTCTTCGCCTCCCACCGTAAGTCGGCGGCACCAATATCCGGAAGGCAACGATGACAAGCGTTCCGAGAGGTGCGGTGGAGAAGTTGAAGATTCGCCCAGCGCGAATCCATAGTTCAAGATCCACGGATTCCCAAATCCGTTGAAGGTCGATGGGTTCCGCACGAGGAATAATTCCTCAATTCGCCTCGCTCGGTAGTGGTGGTAAGGGGGTGTCCTCTCCTTCGTGTGTTACCTCGCGGTTTCTCCTTCTCGACAAAGATTCTATCATTCTTAAATATACGCAATAAAATATCTTCTTATACCATCCATCGTGATCATACATATCTTAGCGACGATGTATATATAATCGTAGTCATACATCTAGACATCTTCGAACACCACTTATCACAACATCAAAATCAATGGCTCTCGATGAGCTATCATCATATAAAAAAAATGCCTCTATGAGAACTTTCATCAATGTTTTTTAGATTTGCCAAAAGAGAGCAGTGCACGGAGTATGATATTCCAAAGCTTATATCGCTCTCCACGCATTTAGTCACGGTGCGTAACAAAATCTAAACGCTACCGAGTTTATCAAAATAAGGGTTCATGTCGGAACGACCCATCGCCCGCACACATCACAAGATATATAGAAGTATATAAACAAAACACTATCTAGTCTTAATAACTAGATCCATAATCTCCTAGGGTGTAAATAGGGCTCAAGATGTCGAGTCGAGAATCGGAGTATGGGTACTATCAACATCCTTCATCTCATCGCCGCAGTGTGTCGCTCGGGTCCTACTCCTCTTTGACCTCAAGATTGAATGTGGAGTCACGGTCTCTGATTATAACGACTCTAGCTTCTTCCATAGTAGCTAAGTCTCGGCGGATCTCACCATGATCTCCTCATAGGCATTGGCTGGAAACGAAGAAGCAGCAAGACGGGCACAAGCTCCTCTCACGGCGCATGCAGTTAGGCCACGTGAATCGTCAATCTCTACAGTATCGTGACACATGGGTCCGTACGGGGTGGCGGCGGTTGAACTCGAGAAACGCCGGTAGGTAGAGGTGGATGTTGGCATGGAATGATCGACGGTAATGGTCGGACGGTAATGACGGGCTCGAATCCCACCGGCGGTAGGACCGAAAAGAGAGTTGTCGAGGACGGAAGATCCACCTCGAATATCTTCCTACCACGCCTGTGCAAGAATGCAGTCCATTAGATGCCAAGCGAGGCACCTCGGATGAAGCCACTCGGAATCTCATCACGCCAGGTTATTCTCGCTCGGAGATACGGTCCACCAGTGCAGCTCCGTATACCATGAATACGCAGTTCAGTGTGCCCTGACGGAACGGGTAAGTCTATCTCAAGATCGAAGCTCTCGGTGACGATATATGTATTCGATGATATCTCGCGTATACCCCTGTTTTGGGTGGCGATGCCTTGCAATCGCCGAGTACACCGTCGTAATATGACGCACCACGGGCATGTGCAGCAGATCCAAAGATGCATGAAGTGAGCAAAGAACTTACCGACGCTGCCTCCTCGCACATCTAGTAGGAACGGTAGGAACGTACAACATCCTCGTGTGTGGCTCTACAGGATAAAAGGCGTCTAGTCGTAAAAATTGTCCGAACCATAATCTTATATCCTATATTCCTAAGTTCTTATGAAACTACTTTCATGGTTTGATCTTCGGGAAGAGACTGTAGGGTCTCTTAGGGTAGAACAAACTTTCAATGTCTAGCCTTTGAGTAAGGCTAAGTGGTCACCCCATCTTATCGGGTCTTGGATACCTTACTTCTACCACGTTATAGTATCACATCATATCCGTTCTCATTATGCACTTACGATTCATCATTTCCTTTTATACCTTCATAACGTCATACTTTTATTCTTTTCACTTATGCCACGATAGAGGCAACACGCTGTGTTCGAATTCCTTCACGTAGAGGTTGGGACCCGTAATGTGCGAACCTCCGCTACAATCGCTCATCATCGTGAGACTCGTCGGCGTTCTCATCATCGAATCCGCTCGGATTGTGATTCCTAAGATTTCTATGTTCTCGCCCTTCTTAGTATTTCGCTCAATTGGGGATGCTTATGTTCTCATACTAAGTTTGGCGCAAAAGGGATCATGCGCCTTAAGAGTCTATGTTCTCATGGGAAACATACTCATTTACATCATGCTTCGCATACAACAGTAAACACAGATCGCGACACATTGTGCGATAATCAAGCATTCTCATTTACTCATTTACCAAGCTCCTAAAGCTTGTAACTTTCTTTCAAACTGATGACCAATCAAGTGAAAGAACTTTTCGATTTCAAAAATTTCCACTTTCCAAAATATTTTTCAACTTCCCAACAAGGCAATATTGAAATTCCAATTCACATTTCATATACTTCCATCATTTCAAAACAACTTTTAGTTGAGATAGTTACCTTCTTCCTCGTTGAGCAAGACGACGATAGAGTGCAAGCAAGCGAGTCAAACACAAATAATTTCTAGACTCGACTTTCAACTTAGGATTCAAGGAAAGGGTTTCTAGGGTTCAGAGCGAACAAGAGCTCTGATACCACTTTGTGACGACCCGACTTTCCAATGAAGTACGGATCATATGGATCGTCACCGGTATGATAAAGCAGCGGAAATAAACATAGCTAATCAAGGCAATCAACCAATCAACTACTTAATAGCGCATAGGTTAAAGGGATAAACCATCCAATACCAACTCAAGTCGTAGAAGGACTTGTCAAAAGGGGTTCAAGGTTCAACATAACCCAATCAGGGCAGAATTTAAAGTACGAGGTACGACCTCCAATTCAATACGGAAATAAGCAATTATAATCAAAACATTAATAATATCGAGTTAGGCAAAGAATAAACGTGTGGACATGCATATGACGATGCATGCCCAGTTCTAGAAACCTTTCTAATTAAGCATCAAAATAGTCGCTACTCGCACCACCGCACCCATCATCGATCCTTGCTCAACTGCACATCAAAAACGAAATGCGTGGCTAAGTACAAAGTACTCGGTGGACTCGTTGCAAAACATTTTCTTTGTCAAAGTTATTAATCGCCCACAATAGCGCATGAGGATTTTAGTTAAAAGACTCATGCCTATCAAACATTTTATCGTTTTCCAAAAGCGCTCGGCGAACTATTTCATTCACGTTGTTTCCATATCGATCATTCATTCATTCATACGCGCACTATGGAGTGGCCACCTACACATAGTCGTCGTGACCGGTCGAGTAGCTAACCTTAACACACAACACATCGTGTACACAATCCGAGTTAGTCCTTAACTAAGTCGGATCCGATCATTACCCTTTTTAACGTTGGTGGACCAACTCATTCACATTCCACATCGATATATCAATCTCGATAGGATCATAACAAAACATAAACATTTGGCGGTCAATAACAGCTTTATGTAATAATATTTCATAAAGCTTTGTAAATCATGCTTTGAGATATGCATAACATTTTGTTTCAAGAAAGCCCACCGCTAATCCAAAGCTTAGTAGTTCTAAATGAGCGGGGTGAGTATCCTTCCTCAAAGAATTCACGCCCGATCGAACCCTTCATAAGAAAATAGCCGTTTTAGGTTCTTTCTATCGATCGATGGTCGCTTATAAATTACGACTTTAAAGTTCCCAATTAAGGTTTCTTTATGATTTTATGTGATTGTTTTAAGATAATTTCCATTATCTTACATCCCCAATTCTCAAGCTATATTACCTCATCGTTCATAGGTGAACTTCAATTATGAATCACACATTCCGAGTCTATCCTCGACTCTTAACCTTAGTTTTATTATAACGTTATTACGTTATAGGTTGTCGGTAATCAAATTATGATTGGTAAATTAGATATTCTCAAGCCACCAACTAGACTTAACAATTTTGGTTACGCCCTAGTAGGTTATGTCGACGACTTGTCGTATTAGCACGATAATTAAAGAGGAATATCGACTTACAATTCAAGTGGACATATGTTATCATGTAAGTAATTAGTACTTAAGAATAAATGAAGTACTTCGGAATATTAACTCGGCTTTTGAGACATAAGGATCGACATCTTATGTTCGAATCGTTGCTTACACATTACGACATTGTGTATTTAACTTAACTCACGGAGGTTACATATGTCGATAATCGTTATTCATTATCGAGTTGTGTTTACGCCCAACTAATATCGTATTGAGTTGTCGTTATTGAATATTAACGTTGTAGCTCGACTTTTGGTTTTTCTAACGTAGGAACTAACGTTGAGTATCCTTTCATTAATAAAAACCCTAATTTGTGTCTAACTTCGATTCTCGTTTATTCCGTCTTAAGTTATCGAAATTGGTCGATTTCTTTTGGATTCTCGCTCATATAGTATTATGTTGTTTACGTTCGGGTTTTGGTTTGTCGGTCCAACATAAACATAAACATTCAACATCAACAAAACCATACACAACATAAACTATACTAAGCATTAGAAAACCCTAATTTCTAATGTAATACACAATCATTGTGTAAGTGTGCATAAGTGTTCCATTCATTCACCCTAATCACAACCATTTATCCAAAGTTTCATATTACTATCATAGCATCATTCATCATCAAAATTAAACCCATACTTAGCCATTCTATTACGTTCGATAATTAGCAACAATTAGCATATGCATCCAATAAATTCCAATAAAATCACATTATACTCCTATCATATTATAGAATTTAATTACCAACTCAATATTATCATATAAATTTTAAACCATGGGTTAAAAGTCTCAAACTTTCGGTCATTTCAAATTAGTAAGCTTTGGTGTTCAATAAATTCCACAAAATTATATCATGCTTATACTATATACTAAACATGAAATATCACTTCATATCATGCATTAAAATTTTAAAACCATGCTTTTCATCTTTAAATCATTTCGTAATTCCACATTTATATATATACATATTCAATAAATTCCAATCTTGCACAATATGTTTATATATGAAATAAACATGTAATATTAACATTAAATATCAACTAATATTTATAATATGAACCAAATGCTTGAAATTTTTTTGTCCTCACACATATTTTACATATGTGTTCAATAATTCCCAACAATGCATATTAGGTTCATATTATTTCTAAACATCATATATCCTATTATTTCCAACAAATAAAATCAAATAATGGCTTAAAAATACTTAAATATATTCTGCCCATTTTGAAAAATAGGAGTAGTGTTTCAAAATTTTCAAGATTAATGTATGATGTTCATATCATATATTAAACACTATATCTCAACTATTTCTCAACAAATAAAATCAAACAAATACAAGAAAATTCTAAAATATTCTGAAAATTACCATATTTATTCTACATGCTTATAATACATTAAAAAGAAACAATATCAAATAATATTCATAAAATCATGCTTTATCATATTTAAAAGAAATAAAGGATAAATAAAAAATCAAACATGCTCCAAAATTCTGAAATTTTTACAGTAGCCTTAGAACATTATTCTAAGCATTTTTCATTCATGGCTTAAGAGCATTTGAAGGCTCTAAAGTCACGAAAATAAATGAGGAGCAAACTAGGGTTTTAAACCCAAAATTCAAAATAAATATTCCACTCCATTAGGATGGAAGAGGATGATGAATAATACCTTCTTATGGTATTAGAAGGATTATTTGAGAGTGGGAGAGGTTGGGGAGGAGGATTTGGGGTTGAAAGTTTGAAAAGTGTAGAGAAAGTTTGAAAATGAGAGAAATGCAAAGGGAGAATGAATCTGACCTTGAACGTCTCTCCCTTGTTATTCAGACCCTAGGGCTGTCATTTCCCATTTTGGTATGGTCTTGGTGGTAGTTGAGAGGTGGATTGGTCAAATTACCCGCTTTGGTATGTTATCTACCGACTTTAAGTTTTAACGTGCTTTCGATTGATTTCTCGAACCTTAAGGTTTTATCATCTTAAATAGCATCCAAATGACTTATTTTAATGTTCATAAAATTTCACGAAGTTCGGATGTCGTCGATAAGTCAATTCCGAGTTATCGCGAAAAACCAGTTTCGCGATTAAAAATATGCCCATTCAAGATTCTATTGAATTTTGAGCTTTCATAAATAATTTGAGTCTTATAAAGCATATTTTATTGATTTAGACCCTCGGTTCGAGTTTCGGTCGTTCGGATCAATTTAGGGTTTTCCCAGATATTTTACCCTATGTTCGGTTAAGTTCTTCAGAATTCCTTCGTAAATTGATTCTTATAATTTCTAAATTCATAATAAATTATTCCTTCATGATTTTGATTGTTATCACAATTTATTATGATTAGCACGGACTGAAAGTTGTTCCGCTCAGTAATAGTGCTTTTAAGATCGACCGCAAGTATGCCCGAAAATTCTCATTCTTTGGTTTCTCACATGTTTTCGTGTGAGGATTCTGAAAATGAAACCGCTTGTTGAGATTCATTCTCGATCTTTCATTCTACGCTCAGGCTACTCGTAAAACCCTAATCCCAGGGACTAGTTATCGCTTTTGATTTCTTTAGTATTCGATCTCGAATCGATTCTAATTTGTTTCATTGGTTTCCTTAAACATAATTAAGGACTAACTACTACAAATAATTGGTCTAAGCATCACCAATTAAAGTTTTAAATTTTTCGGTTATTACACCTTCCTTCAGTCTTCCGACTTCAGCACACGATCCTTCCGTCAGCTTCTATTTCAGTTTGCGTTGGTACTGATACTTATCAGTAAAGCTTGATCTTTTACTGATTTGAACTCCACCAGTCTTGAGCCTATCCAAGCTGGTAGTTCTATTAAAACCTGAAACATAAACTTCCAACTCGAAAATAAGTTAGCAAGATTCATTTCTTGAAAGACAATCATCGATATTTTGGGATCAAATCAAAACACATAGTTAAGATTTAAACATTCCCGATACTTATGAATTTTCCCAATAATTTCCCCATTTTTTATTATGCCAAAACCTTAAAAAATATACTGAAAACAAACAAGAAAAATAGATAACCAGGTTCAGCAAGTGGACTTGATTCCCCCTTGCTGTGATCATCATTCTCTAAAAAACAGGGTCAGTTCAGCATAAAAGGTTTAAAGCAAGAATAGAGTCTGGACAAAGAGTCATTGTCATCGTGGGTGAACTGGGTCAGTTTTATAGATGATAGGTTGGTGAGATTACAAGTGATACATCAGTTTTAAGGCAAAATCAGCAACAAGACCTATACAATTCTATTACAGCTTATGACCAGTTCATCTCCTTCTTTGTTTCGATCTCTCCTCATCGGGAAGCTGTCTATACATCGCATAGATCCAGTTGACTATATCTTTAAACTTTTCTTGCTGTTGTGCTGGATCAGCCTTCATCAATTCCGCAGCCATAGAGGTTTCGTATTCTATTTTAGCACGGTCAACCGTGTTATCCTTCATTGGTGGTAGCACAAGCTTCTTTGGGATATGAGTGATCACAAAAAGATCTCTACCTGCACAATTGATCAGTTTCTTCACAAGATCTTGATCCTTGTACTCTCAGAAAGGCTTCGAACCCATCAGCTGCTACTTCTGGGATATCAAGTATACCGAGGACGTAGTAAAACCACATTACAAACTCGTCCTTAGTTGCTCCTATTTGTTGTTCAGTCCAGCCGGTACCCATCTGTCCGATCGGGGCCTAGCTCATACAGCAATGGTTCTCAGAAGATCTCTTTTCTGGAAAGAACTTGGACCTCTTCTCTTGCTTGAAGTCTCTTTTCAGCGGTAGTAGAGGCTCTCTGCTCGTCTCCCATCAGCTTTTCTTTTACCTTTTCAACTTCCTCAGTAACTTGTTGCCTTTTGTTCCACCATGCAGTCACGATGTCGGGTCGCCGCCATCATTTCAAATGATGCACCTGCATTGAATGCAATGACGTAGGTTTCATCTTTAATGGCAGCAGCTTTTGATGGGGGAGCAGCAGGTTGATTTCCTTTTTTCTAGCAGCAACCATTTTCCTTAGGCAATCCTCAGCTGCCTTTTCTTCAGCTTCTTCTTCAGCCATCGCTTTGGTTAGTTCATCTGCTTCTCTTTATATTCTTCTTTCTTCTTCAGTAGCATGAACACTGGTCATCTTAGCAGCAACTCTTTCTTGATCAGCTACAATTATTTCAGCTTCTATTTCTTCTCCTTTTTTGGCACCATCAATAAGTTACTGAAGGGAAAGAGAAAGGTCGCTTACGGTTTGATTGAGAGCTTCGTGAGAGCGATCTAGATGATCAATCATGTCAGCGTGGGCAACCAGCATGATGGACGTTTCCACTTTCTCTTTTTTCAGGGTTTCGACCTCTTCTTCAAGGACAATGATTCTCTTGTCAGCTCTGGAAGAGGCGAATTCCAGCTGGTGCTGCACAACACTGAATTATTCTTGGACTGGTTGGAAGGTAGCTGATATCCTCCTATCAAAATCAGCTCGGAAGACTGACCACATCAGGGTAATCATTTGTCTTCTGAGGGTTTTGATGGAGCTTTCAATCCTGTTGATGTTTCTTTCTCGTGCCTCCTTCTCTTGCACGAAGCATTCAGCTACAACATCCATGAGGTTGTTGATGTTTTGCTTTGTGGGTGAGACCTCTTTCAGGTCAACTTGGGTCTTAACATTTTCCTTGAAGGATTTGACCAGCGCGGAGTAGGCATCTTTGGCTGCCTTAACTTGGGAATAAAAGGTTTGTTCCCACTCCCACGCCAGTTGTTTGTATTGAGTGACCTTCTGAAGTTCAGCATCCAGCTTGATCATCATCTCCATCAACGTGGCTTCAGATGGAGTCATCTAAAACTCTTGTGCTGATGGTTGACCTATAAAAAGAACAACTGATCTAGGGTCTATGTCAGTAAGATGATTGTCAGTTTGTTCCTAAGGGACCAACCTGATCTGAATCAGCATCTGCAGTAGACATGCTTGCATCATCTACCTCATACTGATTGTCGTCCTCCTGCAGTGCATCTCCCGCCTGCAGGGCATCTCCCTCCTGCAAGGCATCTCCCTCCTGCTGAACAGACTCCTCTTCCGCTGTCTGCTCAACTTCCCCGCCACCTCCTGGCTTACTCATTCATTCCTCCTTTCAGCCTCAGCATCGAAAATAATTTCTTCGACAAGAGACTCGAAGGATTTTATGCTCGATCGGATGCTGGCAATCCCATACACTCCATCCAGTTCCGCCTCCTCCTTTGCATTTTCTCCCACGATTCAACCTTGACTAGATCAGCGAGTTGATAAAGTGCGTTGTCTTGGTCTGAAAAAACACATGTAATCTGATAACCTGAGCCAATGCTATGGGTAGGCTGGAAAGTACTGGAAAGCGGGATATAAGGTTTTATTTGGCTCTAAGATGGAAGGAGTTTTTCAAAAAATTATCTTTGAGGCTAGCTGAGTCTTAGGGGAGATTTCTACGAATCATTCGGAAGATTCAGTAGAGTGGCTGGGGGAGCAGGGTGCTAGGAGAGATATACGTGGGGGAGAGGTAGAGTGAGTGGAGAATGAGACCTAAATAATAAAATATATTATATGAATGAAAAAGGTGGGTGATGATTTTTCACAAAAATTCCTGTACATCCGTCCGCATTGTGCGGACGGACAAAAATTGTTGGAGATAGTTTTATGAGAAAGAGAGATTTAGGAGATAGATGGCAAAGCTACTGTTCTTGCCTTTGGTTTATTATTGATAGCTCTTAATGTGTTGATCCATCTACATACCAAGAGAGATATTTGTTGGACTTGTATACTGAAAGCAGTTTTGGTTGAGCTTGTATACAATGATTCCTGTTACCACTATTACAATCTCCTATCTGAATTTTGATTACTTGATTGCATATATATATGTCTCTTTATCTCATATATATAAGTTAGATCATACGATGTGTTGTAGATCACGTAAGTCCGTATGATTGGTCAAGCTTAATGAGATATAAAAGTATCACACCGAGACAACTTGAGGACGAGTTGTCGGTATAAAGCTGCAGTATAGATAAGAAGTGACTTGACTTGGTTGCTTGTCTATACTTGATGCGTCTCAGGCGTATTGATGGATCACGGTGAGATGAATTCTTCTATCGACCGTCGTGAAGAACATAAATCTTGATGACTTTACGTTGATCTAAACCTCGATAAGGTATTAGGTGAGTATGAGTTCTTGACCATCACTTTGACTTGTTATGGGTGAGGTTACATGAGTTAACCCAAGATTCTCTGCATCTTGGGTGGTGGCGTCTTGTATGTCATGCTAGTTACCGTGTCGAGTCACCGTATCCGTTTAGGATGATGGCGCCCCTTAAGGAGCTCAAAGGTTTATTGTACTAAACCCCGCAGTTGAGTTATCTCAAGTACAATAATAAGGTTGAGTGGTACTACTTAAGGAGTTAAAGTAATTAATTATTTTAAGCGATCGAATCGTAAATAATTAATGGACGTGCGATATCTTAAATACGGGGATTCGTGAAGTCTAAGTTCAAGCGACTCAACTTCGGTAATAAAGGGTAAGTCAAGATTTATTTTCTAGTGGCATGAATAAATGTTTATGAATTAATTTATGTTCAAATGAACATAAGATAATTAATTTATTTGAGGCCCATCTTTATTCCTCGTGCATTTGATCCTGGCCGGTCCATCCAGGCCTGGAGTTAATGAGATTTTCTTCCCTTTCTCTTAGGAGTCCTACTGAGACTCTAACTTGATCCTCTCTATCTTAAGTGATATGATTATATTTATTAGATATGCATAAATCCTATCTAGATAGGATTTAGGAATGCATTATAAATATAAGGTGAGAAAGAAAATCAAGGTTAATCCTCAAGTGAATATTTTCGAGAATTCTATTCCAAAATAGTGAGATTTTCGAAAATCTTGAGAGAAGGAAGAAGAAGTTTTTCTATAGCATTCTCCATAGATTGTCCTCACTCGACATTGAAGTTTAGGCAACCGGGATACAGTCCAGAAGATCAAAGCACGAGTCTTGATCCATTCTTCCCCGACAGATTCGCAGGTAAACACGAGAAAACTCCTACGTGTTGCAATTAATTATATAGGTGCATGCTAGGCATATAATCAATGTATGGTGAATTAAACATCCAAGATAGATCCTCGGGAGATGGTTAAAATCAGTTTTCCCTACAGTATTTATAGAAGATCAAGAGGAATACAAAAGATGTAGATACATAATGACTCATAAATAGCTAGATACTTGAAGAGACTCTATGAACTCAAGAGACACTCTATGAACTCAAGAGACTCTATGAACTCAAGAGACTAGTTGTTACAAATTAACCTTTAACACCCCCTCTTAATTTGTAATCTTCATAACATCCTTGAACTGAAGAAGCTTCTCAATGCCCACGGCTTTGGTAAAATTATCAGCTGGCTGATCCGCCGTCTTGATATACTCCAAGAAAATTTTTCCTTTACCAATAATGTCTCGAATGTAATGGTGCCGCAACTCAATGTGTTTCGATCTTGCATGAAAACAGGATTCTTCCTCATCGATATCGCCGACTGATTATCACAGAAAATTGGAGTTGGTTCGGGGATATCTTGTTGAAGAATCTTCAAAATTCTCCTAAACCAAATCGCTTCTCGTGAAGCTTCATTTGCCGAGATGTACTCACCTCTGCAGACGATAATGAAACCGAACTCGCTTCTTTGAACTCCATGAAACGGTTTCAAACCAAGAGAAAATGTACGACGTGTTTTTCCTATCATCTTGACTTCCCGCCTGATCACTATCTCGTAAAGCTAATCAATCTGTTGCTTTCTTCTTTCATATTTGATGCGAAGTTCTTAGTGCCTTGAAGGTAACGAAGAACTCGTTTTGTGAAGAAAATGAATCTTGCTTGGATTTCCCATGAATCTCGAAATTAGACTCACCGAGTAGAGAATGTCGGGCCTTGTGTTGGTTAAATAAATCAAGGAACCAACAAGACTTCTATAAAGACTAGGATCTGCATTCTCCGCTCCATCTTCTTCTTCAACTTTTCATTCAAGGCAATTGGGTGTCTGCTAACTTGCAATCCTCCATTCGAACTTTTTCAATAAATCCAACACATATTTCTCTTGCGAGACAAAATCTCTCATTTCTTTTGCTTGACCGAATTCTAAGAAAATACCTCATCAAGCCGAGATCAGTCATCTCGTATTCTTTCATCATCGTCTCCTTGAATAATCTCATAATTGCTTCATTTGTTCCTGCATAAATCAAATCATCAACGTAAAGACAAGCCATCATAAAATCAGTTTCGGTTTTCTTTATGTAGAGTGATGATTCTGATGGACTTTTCACAAAGCCATTTTCAAGAAATATGCATCAATCTGTTGTTCCATGCTCATGGGGCTTGCTTCAAGCCATACAATGCCTTCTCGCAATTTGTAGACTTTTCCTTCGCCTTTATTTCGTATCCTTGAGGTTGTTGAACATAAACCTCATCTTCCAACTCTCCATTAAGAAAGGCGATTTGAAGTCAAGTGAAAGACTTCAAGCTCCATTTGGGCTGCAATGGCAATAGATTACGATTGTTTCCATTCGAGCAACCGGTGCAAAAGTTTCAGATAGTCGATTCGGGTTGTTGTGAATAACCTCGCAACTAATCGCGCTTTGTGTTTTGCACACTTTCATCTTCGTCATGCTTGATCTTAAAGATCCATTTCAAGCCGATGGCATCTTTCCCTTCTGGAAGTTCCACAAGGTTCCACGTCACATTCTTTTCTATGCTTCTCATTTCGTCATCCATTGCCTTTCTCCATACATCCTCGTTTACTGACTTCCTCAAAGTCTTGAGGTTTGCTCGCAAAGAGAGTAACAAAATTGACAAGCATAGATATCTTCAAGAGATCGATACTTTTGGGATGATGTTCGAGTCCGAATCGATCGCCTTCTTGAGTATTATTACTCGATGGATCATGAGTTTCCTCCATTTGAGTAACTTCCATAGACAGCCATCTGCAGCTTCACTTTCCCATTTCCAGTGGACTTTCATCAAAAATCACATCTCTTGAAAGCACCATTTTGTTAGAAATTGGATTAAAGAGACGATAACCTTCGACTCATCACTATAGCCAATGAAGATGAGTTTTCACCTTTTCCATCAAACTTCTCCTGTTTTGAGATTGAATTAGAGCATATGCAATGCAACCAAATACTTTGAGTTGACTTACAACAGTTTTCTTCCATGCCATGCTTCAAATGGTGTTTTGTTGCGTACCACCTTCGTGGGGATCGATTGAGGACGTGAATGCAGTATAAACAACTTCAGCCCAAAATCATTCGGAAGTCCTTTGCTTTTCAACATGCTCCGCCATTTATTCAATCGTTCGATTTTTCTTTCGGCTACACCGTTTTGCTGTGATGTATGCCGAACTGTGAGCTGCCTCTTAATCCCCTCTTCTTTGTAGTAGTTCATGAAGGGTTTGTAGATGAACTCTCCACCTCGATCGATTCGGAGGCATTTCAGCTCGTAGCCACTTTGCTTCTCGACAAGGGCTTTGAAGTGCATGAATTTTGCAAAAGCTTCTGACTTCTGTTCAATTATATAAACCCACATCATCCTTGTGTAATCATCAACAAAAAGTAGAAAATACCTTTTGTTGCCCAAAGAAGGTGTTCTTGTTAGACCACATATGTCGGCATGAACTAATTCAAGTGGTGCATTGGCTCTCCAGGATGTTTTTGGAAAGGGAAGGTGATGCATCTTTCCATAAACACATCCCTCACATACTACTTCATTGAGCTTAATTTGTGGCAGTCCAACGACCATTTCCTTTTGCTTCAACAGCTGCAAGCCTTTGAGGTTCAAATGCCCAAACCTCAAATGCCAAAGACGAGTGTCATCTGCATTCGCACTCTTCCAAGCAACATGATGCTTCATATTAAGTGGAAATAAATTGTTTGAGGTCATCTTGACAGTAGCAACATTATCTCCTGATTTCTTCTCAACAATCTCACATTTTTCGTCATCAAAAATCATCTTGTAACCATTTTTCATCATTTGTCCAACACTCAAAAGATTTTGAGAGATATTAGGAGAGTAATGGACATCATGAATGAATTTGTTACCTCTGTTGGTATGCACTGCAATAGTCCCATTTCCTTCAATTTTCACATGTTTCCCATCACCAAGCTCAACGTGAGAAATGTAGCTTTCGAGTTTATGAAACTCCTTCTGGTTTCCTGTTAAGTGGTTGCTGCAGCCACTATCCAAAAACCATGTCTGATCAGTTTTGCCATTATTCATAACAGAAAGAAGCAATTTGTTGTTTTTTCCTCCTCTGCCGTAAAATTGACTCCTTTACCATTTTCTTCCTTCTTTTTAAACCAACAATCCCGATCAGAATGATTAGGAATCTTGCATCTAGTGCACTTCCACCCACAATCTTTAGAATCATGACCATTTTTACCACAGATAAAGCATTCAATGTTAGAGTTACCAGATTTATGGTGTGGAGAAGAATCATCCTCCTCGTCTCCGCCTCCTCGTGGAGAATTTCTCCTCGGCCTCTTTGAGGAGTCTCTATGAGATGAGTTTCCTCCTCCTTGGTGATGGAACTTTTTCGTGATATTTGCTCTGGCTTGAAAAGCTTGCTCCAAGGGTTGATTGTATTTGTTCACTCTCTGCTCGTGTGCTTCTAAAGATCCCATAAGTTCATATTGGGTGAGCTTATTGAGATCTTTAGTCTCGATGATGACAGCTACAATATGTTCAAATTTTTGAGGAAGACTCCCCAAAATTTTCTCGACAACTTTCGTTTCTGGAACTTCACCTCCGCAGCTCTTAATTTGGTTAATAATTTCAGCAATTTTGGAAAAGAAGTCCTTCACGAGCTCGCCTTCTTTCATTGATAGGTTGTTAAATTGACTCCATAAGGATTGTAGCCTAACGGAGATTGCTTTTTCACATCCTTGAAACTCAATTTGCAAAGTTTCCCACGCATCTTTCGCCTTTTTGGTGCCGAAAATGCGAAGATAGATAGTTTTGCGGACACCTTGTTGAATGATTCGCAGCGCCATGGCGTTCTTCTTTACATTTTCTTTGTTTTCCTTTTCGTTTTCTTGATCGTCAGAAACTTCGTAGCCTTCTTCGACTATGTCCCAAAGATCCTGCGAGATGAAGATGGTCTCCATCTGAGAACTCCAATAATCATAGTGTTCACCATCGAAAATTGGAATTTGGCTAGATGTATATGAAAAAATGGAGTTTGGGGTGTCGTCGTATTGACGATGAACCCGCTCCGATACCAAATTTGTTGGAGATAGTTTTATGAGAAAGAGAGATTTAGGAGATAGATGGCAAAGCTACTGCTCTTGCCTTTGGTTTATTATTGATAGCTCTTGATGTGTTGATCCATCTACATACCAAGAGAGGTATTTATAGAAGATCAAGAGGAATACAAAAGATGTAGATACATAATGACTCATAAATAGCTAGATACTTGAAGAGACTCTATGAACTCAAGAGACACTCTATGAACTCAATATGAACTCAAGAGACAATCTATGAACTCAAGAGACTCTATGAACTCAAGAGACTAGTTGTTACAAATTAACCTTTAACAAAAATATCATTTATTATAAAGAAAATTATCATTTATATTAAAAAGATATTATTTGCTTAAATATCAAAGTCTGCATGTGCGAACAGATATTTATGAGATCATCTCATGGTTTTTTTTTTAAATAAGTGGACTGAGTGTGGGTAAAAGTGTTGACTTTTGGGTGAGATCCATGTCTATAAAAAGAAAATGAACGAACTTTATGATCATAAGGAATGGAATTAAAAAAATAAATATCAAGAACGGAGAAAATACATGTTTTGACTGGGTTAGGGGACCAATATAATTTCATTCCAACTAAAACTTTCTAATACATTGGGCCTATTCTACTATAACTTCTATTGTTGTGTTAAATAATCACAGAACGTGATAAATTAATATTTTAATTGCTACAATCATACAAATTTTCAAATGCTTCCAGATTTTTTTCTTCAATAATGCACGGTAGTCTATTTTGTTGACTAAATACCCAATCAGACACGGACATTCAAAATCATTCTATCTTTCAATTGCTTTTTTCTCGTGTGCTGTAAATTGTGTGCTGTAAATTTATACTTGTAAATCCATATTAATTTAATTATAAATAAACTGTAATCTTGTTCACATTTACTCGAAAGGCATGTCGTTAAGGAAAAAATGTCATAAATTTGGAGAATTAACAAATTTTAATAGTATTAAAAAAGAAGGTAATTGAAGTGGAACAGTATTAACTTCACTTATAACAGAGTAGAGGTAAACATACGCAATGAAACCATAGACAGTCAATTGAAATCCAATCCACGAAATAATTTGATCTATGGACAGCATCATTGTGGTAAAGGTCGTAATGCCAAAGGAATCATTACCGCAAGGCATACCGCAAGGCATAGAGGGGGGGTCCTAAGCATTGACGGAGCTACGTAGGGGCCTGGGGGGCCCATGGGCCCCCCAACTTTTTTCGTAACTATTAGTATTATATACATATTATACAGTTCAGTAAGTCGTTATAGTGCAATTGGTTAGGTGCTTGAAATCATTTCCAAAGAATTTGGGTTCGAATCTTGGTGCTGACATTTGCTATTTTTTCTTTTACCAATTTCTCTTCTATTTTTTCTTTTCCCTCTTTTCAACTCCAGCTCTTTTCCTTTTCCCAGTTTTATTATTTTTTCACTTTTTCAATTTCTCTTTTATTTTTCCCCTTTTCTCTACTTTATGCTCTTTCTTTCTTTCTTTTCTTTATTTTATAATTTATTTTATATTAATAAAAAGATATATGCAACTATGATCAATTTAATTTTTAAAAGATTATGATTAACTTATTCTAACAATTATATATGATATTTATTTAAATTTTAATAAGCTTTATATATGAATTAATATGATCAATACAAGTTTATATTTATAACTATTATTGATTGATTGTTTGTTAGTAAATCTTATTATTTTATCTTTGCAAGATATTAAAATATAATAAAAAGAAATTTAATATGAACAATTACCTCTATTCAAATAATATTATATATTATTTAAATTATTAATATTTTAATTTTATTTTAAAATTATATTTTATTATCTTTAAAATTATAAATAGTTGGGCCCCAACAAAAAATCCTCCCTCCACATCGGGTCATAAGCGCCTATACCGTAAAATCGATTTTCGTGGAATGAAAAGACATATATGGTAGAATCGTAACCATAGAATACGACCCTAATCGAAATGCATACATTTGTCTCATACACTATGGGGATGGTGAGAAGAGATATATTTTACATCCCAAAGGGGCTATAATTGGAGATACCATTGTTTCTGGTATAGAAGTTCCTATAAAAATGGGAAATGCCCTACCTTTGAGTGCGGTTTGAACTATTGATTTACGTAATTGGAAGTAACCAATTAGGTTTAATATATACATATATAACTGTATATTATATACTAAATCATCAATTATTTCAGAGAGGGAGAGAGTGTGTGTATGTGTATGTGTGTGTGTGAGTGAGAGAGAGAGGGAGAAGGGGAGAGAGAGAGAGTGCTTGTGTATTGTGTAGGGAGTTGGTGGCGGGGTGACGGCTGAGTGTGAGAATTTGGTGTGTCGCTTTTCACAAAAAATAGTCAACTGATAGACAGTCAATATGCCCAAATTACACAGAAAGCAGTAAGCAAAATCGTCTTCCAAGGGATCGACGAGAATTCTCCTAAACTTTCGACCTGCAATCTAATCACGAATAAATTGGGATTACTTAAAACTACGAATTATTAAATAAACAATAAATAGAAAGAGGAATTGAATTTTGATTAAAGAGAATAAATTTTAGAAAGGTAACAAATGTGTGAAGATATTTCGGCAGCCAATTAATTCCACCCTAGTTTGATATTTTGATCATCGATGCAAAGATAACTTTAGCTCATGCAAATAAACCAGTTATGATAACCGAAAACGTTTCTGACGCGATCTTATCTATCCTTAGCTTCTCGATAGTTAGGAAGACGCTTTACTAACTACTTCTCTAATCGACTGACAATCGTAAGAGACGCTCTATAGGTTTAATGAGCCGACAACATTAAGAACTAGAAAGACCCGATTCAAAAATGATAAACTCTAACGCAAGATTACCGAATTAATATTGTTATTCTCTTAACTTGAAGGTCAATTTACCACTAATTAAACCTAAACTACGATTACGTATGAGCGATTTAATTGGCTATTAATTAATTCCAGCTCACTGAATATTGTACACTACCTAGCGGATTGAAACTATTAAATCATAGAGAAAACGAAGAACAACAAATACTTGCATACGAATTAAAGGATAAATAACAAATTAGATCTCACATAGGAATCATGCTAGGGCTTCCTTAATCATTATTGGAATAAAAGAGATTAGCTAGAACTCATAATAAAATAAACATAAAAGATTAAATAAGATGAAGGAGAAAAGTCGGCTGCTTGAATAATGATAAAGCAAAAAATGGTTTGATGCAAAACCAATCCCCCAATTCACGTAAATCTTCTCTGCATTCAAATTGGAGGCGTGGTTTTTTGAGTTGAGAGTTGTTATCTCCAAACAACTAAGGTGACGGCTGGTACGCAGGAATGAAATTTGATAGGAATGAAATGGAATGATAATAGGAATGGAATGGAATGGAATGAATATGTGATTCATATGGTTGGTATGTACAAGGAATGAACGAATAGGAATGAAATAAAACAAATAAAATAATTATGATTTTATAATTTATGTTATTATTATCGTAATAATAATAATAACAATAATAATAATTATTAGTATTAATATTTAGAATATTATTCATACTAATTAATAATAATAATAATAATAATTAATTAATATTACTAATTAATAATTATTATTATTATTATTAGTTAGAATATCATTACTATTATTATTAATTAATTAATATTAATATTATTATTATTTTAATATAATTACTTAGGAATATTATTTTAATATTATTACTTAGGAATATTATTAATATTATTATTACTAGTATTTATTATTATTATTATTATTATTATTATTATTATTATTATTGAATTAATTGTTATTTATTATGTTAATATTATTAATAACTATAATTTTTATCACTATTATTATATTATAATTATTTATTATTAATAAATTCTATTTATCTATTATCATAATTAATTAATTAATAATAATAATATTTAATATAATGTTTATTGGTATTAATTATTATGTTTATGTCAATATTATTATTAATTTCTAATAGTATTTATTATTATTATTATTATTATTATTTTTATGTTTGTTAATAATATTATTATTTTAATATAATTATTTAGTGCATTTATTGTTATTTATTATGTTAATATTATTAATAACTATATTTTTTAATATTATTAATAACTATATTTTTTATCACTGTTATTATATTAAATTATTTATTATTAATAACTACTATTTATTTATTATCATAAATATTATTATTATTAATTTTACTAGATAAAAATAAATAAAATTATTTTCAGAAAAAATAAATAAATTTGGCTAATCCCATATTCATGAGAATAACTAATACCATGGGAGAGAGAAGGAATGACTAATCCCACGTTCATGGGAATAAACATTCATTCGGGAATGGTGATTCCTGACGTAAAAATCTTACCAGTCATCGGAATATGAATGAACGCAGGAATCACCATTTCATTCTTGCATACTAACCGGCACCTAAAACTAATATATAAGTAGCAAACCTAATTCTTAAAATGGGCCAAAACATATGGCCAAAAAAAACGCGTCCAAAATAATAATAATATCCCATAATAAATCTTCCTTCAATCCATTGTCTTCAAACTCCTTCCAAAATCATGCTTTTTCTTTCAAAATAAAATCAACACCTACAAAATCCACAAAATATGCAATTAGCTTCATAAAATATGATTCACCAAATATTAAGCATTTAAACTCATCAAAATCACCCAAATATACGTATAAAATATGCCTAATCAAATCCCCACACTGAACAATGCTCGCCTCGAACATAAAGAAAGGAAAGCAAAACACAAACTGGAAATACTCAAAACAGCAAAACAGAAATTGACAATAACTTAACGGACAAAAATCATAGTCGAGTTTAGAATACAATCCTCCGCAATCCTCCGACTTTTATTTCGATTCAAAACTATGCAAATACCTTTCATTCAAGTCAAAATCATGCAAGATCAATCCGACCTCACTAAGTTCACTCCGAGACTCTCAAAGAAAGAAAATAGGTAGAATTCACTCATTTAATCATGACTTTACACTTTCAAGCATAAGTTTGCACATATGTCACTGTTTCCACTACAAATGAATTCATGCACAATCACTAGGACTTTCTACGGGTTGTAATGGGGCTTGGGTACATAGGTAGGATAAACAAGAGGATAAAAATAGGTTTATAAAACCAAAAATATGCAAATAAAGTACTCCTCAATCCTTGAATTCGTAAAACAGAACACATCATCCATCAGTCTATGCTCTTTATAAAATGTAATAACATGTAGACTAACTCCATTAACGGCAGCTGTTTCATTCCTCTTTCTATTTTTTTTAGCTAATCGATACAGTATGGGCATACTGCACGATTTTCATTTTTTTTTTCTTTTTTTCTTTTGAAAGAACTTCAACTACATCCTCCAACTATTTCTTTTCAGTCACTCTCCAATATTTTCAAACTAATTCAATCACCAAATATGACAATCACTGCTCATATCAAACTTGCACAAACTTACATATTTTTGGTGGGTCAAAAGAAGACTAAGAAAGGCTAAGGCTCATATTTAGTAGCTTTTAATGATCAAGAAAAGGATTAAGGTACAAAAAGGCTAACTAGTGAAAAATTGAGGGTAAGAAGTATATAATCAGGCAAAATATATAGGGATAATGATCAAAAAACTGTCTAGATCACTTTAATGTTAGAATTTCATATGCAGTTTCAACGATGGTAACAAGGCAAACTAGACATTTAAGCAATCAAGTCAGACACAACATTTTTCAAAGAAACAAGGAGTATTTTTAAATTTTTTGCTCATAGGCTCAAATCTTACAATATAAGTAAGCTCAAAATTTTTGATCCATCTTGCACTTATTCCTCATCCATGAATACATATAGATGTTTTTACATAATTCATCATCAAAAGAAAACAACCATTCAAACCAAGGCAATATCCTAATCTCTCATATTCAATTCATCCATCTAGAAGTTGCCAACAACTCAAAACAAAACAAGATCAATTTTTTTTTCTTTTTCATTTTCAAGAACAAAGAAATTACGAACAGAAAACAACCAACTTTCCCCCATACTTAGACAACACAGTATCCTCATTGTGTGAAAGAGAGACCAACAGATAAAAAAACATAAAAGGACAACAAAACAGAAAAGAAAATAAGAATAGAAACTTCCCTGAACAAATCAAGTAGGGGACGAGGCAGACGTTGAAGGATGAAAGCAGGTTGTGAGAGGCCCCGGTGCGTCACTTCTTTGGTCGCTCAGTTCGGTGGATGACGGAATGTTGGAGTATTCTTGCCATGTAAAGCAGAGCTTCCAAACATGTAGAAAAGGGAATTAAGAAAAAAAACTAAAAAGAAGGTAAAAGAAACAAAAAAGAAAATCTTGGATTGCTTCCCAAGTAGCGCCCTTGTTTAAGGTCCAAGGCCGGACACCATGGTGGTACGATTAGGAGTTGACGACGGAAGTAGCCAAGTTCATCTCTTGAAACTCGGCTATCTCCATCTCTTCAATTGAAAACTGTTGTCAATCTAGAGGATCGTGCGGTATGGCATACCATCTGGCTCCTTCTGCAGTCTGCTTAAATCTTCAACAATATTGAGGTCCTTGTTGATAAAAACAGGCAGCATGTCATCCTCTTCTAAAATAGCATACTTCAAATACTGTGGGAGTTAGTTCATTTTCAACTTTGGGTCTTTCACAAAAGATGACATAATTTGCTTTGTCTCGGTCAGTACGGCATACTGACCCAGTGTTGATCATTTTCTACTGATGCATTCTTCTCTATCATATGGCTAAAAAGAACGTGCTCGAACTTATCTTCCCTGCAACTATTCTTAATAAAATCTTCAGCCCAAGGATCAACAATATCAATCATTAATATAGATTCAGGATCATCAACATGCTTCATAGATTCAAAAATATTAAATGTGACAATTTCTCCATCAAATTCCAAGCTAAGCATGCCTTTATCAACATTAATTATTGCATTTGTTGTTTTCATGAATGTTCTTCCTAATAAAATCAAAGACTTATGAGTAGAGGAAGAATCGTCCATGTCAATAATAAAGAAATCAACAGGAAAGATCAAATCATTTACTTTAACAAGAACATCTTCAACTACACCTAAAGGATATGCATTAGACCTATCAGCTAACTGAATGATTACGCGAGTTTCTTTCAATGGTCTTAAATATAACTCCTTATACACAGAATATGGCATGAGATTTATGGATGCACCCAAATCTAGCATAGCTCTCTCAACTAGTTTGTCACCAATTATGCAAGGAATAGTAAACATACCAGGGTCCTGATATTTTTGTGGCAATTTCTTTCGAATAATAGCAGAGATATTCTCCCCCTCCCCCGAATCCTTGCATCTTTCTCATGTCTCATCTTTTTAGTACATAATTCTTTCAAAAATTTATGCACTGGGATCTTGCTTGATAGCATCGATCAATGGCATGTTGATTTCTACCCTCTTGAATACCTTTATGATCTCTTTTTCATCATCTTCTTTCTTATTTCTAATCAACCTAGAAAGAAAAGGTGCATCAGTTAGTGTTTTAGATTTTAAAATATTGAAATCGACACTTACCTTGGAAGACAAATGAGTTTCAGATTTTTGTGTTTCTTGAGTGGCTTCATTTTCCTTCAATCCTCCATGTTCGACTTCATCTTTTGCATCCTTCTTGAGGTTGTGCTCGACCAGCTTCGTTCCACTCCATATCATGACTGAACAAACACTTCATCTTGGATTAATCTCTGTTTGCGATGGAAATTTTCCTTGAGAAACCTGCAACTTGTTCATTTGAGTAGATAACTGCATGATCTGTGTGCCCATACTGCTCAACGCAGCTCGTCTTTCTTGCTGAAAAGTTTGTTGACTTCGTGCCAAACTCTTCACAATTTCATTCAGCTTGGTTCTGACCCTTTAGTATGGGCATACTTCCCACCCTGCGGCCGCCTCTGTGTATAAACTCCAAGCCCCTCTTGACTCCAACTAAAATTGGGATGATTCCACCATCCCGGATTATGTGTTTGAAAATGGATCATTTCTTCTTTGCCTCTGCCTTTGTGCATCATATTGCGCATCACCCGAACCATAGCATACTTGTTCGGGTTGAGGATCCTGCAAAGTAGGACATACATCAGTATAATGACCATTTTTTGAACATATACCACATTAAATTTTTTTACGTTTGTGCTACTACAAGTTCTCGAACTAATGATGTTAGAGCATCAATCTTGTCGTGCGCATTCGAACTCTCTGATCTCTCCATTGCTTTTACATATCTGTATCTATCATCATCCTCGTCTTCATATTCTTGGCATTCAAGACCATGTCAATGATGAGGCATCGTCCAATGTCTTATTTGTTAATGATCCACCGCAAGTAGCATCGACAATTTTCCTATCAAAAGAAGACATACCACGGTAAAAGTAGTTAGTGAGCAATTGATAATCAGAAAATCCGTGGGCAGGACACTTACGACACAATTGCTGGAATCGTTCCCAATAATCTACCAAACTCTCTCCATTCTTTTGTTTAATGCTACTAATAGACATTCGTAAATTTACAGCTCTTGATTCTGGAAAGAATTTACGCAAGAAGTATTCTTCTAACTGGCTCCATGTTCGAACTGAACCAGGGGGAAGATCAAATAGCCAATCTCTAGCTCTGCCCTACAAAGTATGAGAAAAGGTCAGCAATCTCAAATTATCATTGATAAATCCTTGTGGGCGTAAAGTAGAGCACACTAAATCAAATTCAGCAAGATGTGTATGTGCACTCTCTCCAGGCATATCTCCAAACTTGAGAAGAACTTGAATAAATCCAGGTTTAATTTCAGAGTTCTGGTTGATAGTAGGTAGCACAATGCACAGAGGACGGTTGTTCCTGTGACGTCCTAATTCCTTTATCAGTTGAGCTATTGGCTGATTAGGATCTATAATGTGCCTCTCATCACCCATTGGAACTTCAAATATATGTTCAACTTTAGAGTCTCGTGAATTTAATGCAGCACCCTCCTTTATCTTCTTTGTTCTCTTTTTCAATCTTCGTGCGGTCTTTTCGATCTCTGGATTACAAACTAATTCACCTGTACGAGAAGAACGAGTCATAAACTAAAAGAAAATAACATAAATAAATAAAAACTGGAAAATCAAAAATTAAACAGAATCACTGCTTAAATCGATCCCCGGCCACAGCGCCAAAATTTGGTGCGTTGCTTTTCACCAAAAATAATCGACTGACAGACAGTCGGTATGCCCAAACTGCGCGGACAACAATAAGCAAAATCGTCTCCCAAGGGACCGACGAGAATTCTCCTAAACTTTCGACCTACAACGTAATCACGAATAAATTGGAATTTCTAAAAACTAGGAATTATTAAATAAACAATAAATAGAAAGAGGAATTGAATTTTGATTAAAGAGAATACATTTTAGAAAGATAACAAATATGTGAAGATATTCCGGCAACCAATTAATTCCACCCTAGCTTGATATTTTGATCATCAATGCAAAGATAATTTTAACTCATGCAAATAAACCAGTTATGACCACCAAGACACTTCGACGCGATCTTATCTCTCCTTAGCTTCTCGATACTTAGGAAGACGCTTCACTAGCTACTTCTCTAATCGATCGACAACCGTAAAAGACGTTCTATAGGTTTAATGAGCCGACAAAATTAAGAACTAGAAAGACCCGATTTAAAAACGATAAACTCTGACGCATGATTACCGAATTAAGATTGTTATGCCCTTGACCTGAAGGTCAATTTACCACTAATCAAACCTAAACCAAGATTACGTATGGCCGATTTAATTAGCTATTAATTAATTCCAACTCACTAAATATTGTACACTACCTAGCGGGTTGAAACCATTAAATCACAGAGAAAACGAATAACAACAAATACTTGCATACGAATTAGAATAAATAACAAATTAGATCTCACATAGGAATCATGCTAGAGCTTCCTTAATCATTACCGGAATAAAAAAGATTAGCTAGAACTCATAATAAAATACACACAAAAGATTAAATAAGATGAAGGAGGAAAAAGCGGCTACTTGAATAATGATAAAGCAAAAAATGGTTTGATGCAAAACCAATCCCCCAATTCACATAAATCTTCTCTGCATTCAAATTAGAGGCGTGGTTTTTTGAGTTGAGAGTTGTTATCTCCAAACAACTAAAACTATATAAGTAGCTAACCTAATTCTTAAAATGGGCCGAAACATATGGCCGAAAAGAAAAACCCACTAATAAGAAAAGGCTTCCAAAATAATAACAATATCCTATAATAAATCTTCCTTCAATCCATTGTCTTCAAACTCCTTCCAAAATCATGCTTTTTTTTTCCAAAATAAAATCAACACCTACAAAATCCATAAAATATGCAATTAGCCTCATAAAATATGATTAAGTAGATATTAAACATTTAAACTCATCAAAATCACTCAAAATATACGTATAAAATACGTCGAATCAGAATTGTAGAAACACAGCCAACATAAAAGGCTGCCACATCAAATCTCACCCAAACATGGCAAAGCTTAGGAATTGACCATACTTTTCCTGCAGAGGAATATATGTTGAGGAAAATTCTGCTTGCAACGGAGATGATGACTTAAATATTTTCTAATCCAGTTCATTGACCTAAATCATAAGTTTGTGACACTCCCATATATATATAGGAGTAGGTTCAAATAAAAACCTTCTTTAAAGTGAAAACGAAATAATCATTTTCAGTCATTAGATCGCGAAGATCTACGGTGATGCATCACTTTACTGGATGAGTGCATTGTGCATCATCGGGTTCGAATCCCATGAGTAGCGAAAATTTAAATATTTTTGTTTAGTGTAGTATTTTTTATGGAGAATGCATTGTTTTCACGTGTGTAGGATAACAAAGGTTTTTAGAATAATCGACCCTTATATATATTGAGGTTCAAATAAAAATCATTTTTAATGTGAGAACTAAGAACCATGAAAATTAGACATGAATAAAATGAATTCACTATAAAAGTTAATGCACCCTCTGAGAGAGTTACTGAATCCAAAAAATCAGAATTTTCACATAGGTTCGAATCCCATGAGGGACAAAAATTTTATTTTTTTGACTCAGTAAATTTTCCATCGGATTCACAAATTTTCAAAGCAAACTCGTCATTTTTTGGTTCTCACATTCTTATGATAAAAATGGTTCTCACGTTAATCCTCCGCGTAAAAATCAATTTTATCTTGAGAACCAAAAAAAGATGATTCGTTATGAAAGTTGATGAATCTGTTGGAAAAAATAGTTAATCCAAAAAATGAAATTTCTCCCTCATGAGATTCGAATCCGGGTGAAAAATTTTAAATTTTTGGATTTAGCAACTTTCCCAATAGGTTCATTAATTTTCACAACAAATTCATTTGGTTATTAGTGTTTAGGTTGTTAAAAATGATTCTCATTTGAACCTAATTCTCTCTCTCTCTCTCGCTTTATATATATATATATATGTATATATATATATATAGGGTACGTCTGGTGAAAATGCCTATAAATATAAGAAATAAGAATATATCACATCCACACATTTAGTTCATATCAACGGTCCATATTGAAGGGAATTTAGTTAATGATATCAGATTTTATTTTATTAAATAATTTGAATAAGAGTAAATTTGGTATAAAAATAAATTATTTTATTTGTCACAATAGACGTAAATCTCGTCATTTTTCGATAATCTCGCCACTTATTGAAAAAGTAGGGATTTTATAATCTGCTTAATATAATATTCCACAAACTGACCATTCTATAGCATATGTTTAATAAATATTTGGCACAAACTACACATCACGTAACACAATTTATTGTTGCACTACCTACACTTTCTATAGCACATATATATTACAAACAATGAACATATTTAATAAAAATATGACACACGTTACATATAAATTTTTGTACAACAAATACTTCAATTATACCCATGCAAAAAAAAATTATAATCTATCTAAAATAAGAAGTTACACGACAGATTACAACAAATCTCCAAAAACAAGGAAATAATCGTTTTTAAATAAAAAAATTACTAATATAACTTTTAATTAAATCCTGTGAAATTAAAGTATAACATATATAGTAATGTACTGTAACATAACGTAAATTAATATTGTCCATTGATTTACTAAAAATCAATGACTTAGATTTATTCTTCTTTCTTACAAATAATTTCATCATATATGATCCATCATATATATATATATATATATATATAGGGTTAACGTAAAAATAATTTTTATAGTGAGAATGTGAGAACCAAAAAATTAGGAAAGTTGATGAATCCGTTGAAAAAGTTACTGAATCCAAAAAATAGAATTTTCGCCCCTCATGGGATTCGAACCCATGTGAAAGTTCCGTATTTTTGGATTCATTAACTTTCCCGACGAATTCATCTACTTTCATAGCGAATTCATTTGGTTCTTAGTTTGTGACGACTCGACTTCCCAAGGAAGTACGGATCATACGGATCGTCATTGGTATGATAATGCATCGGATATATATATATATATAACTGATCAATGCAATTAACAAATGAACTACTCATAAACGCATGGACTAAAAAGGATAAGCTGTTCAATACCAACTCAAGTCACAGAAGGACTTGCCAAAAAGGTTCAAGGTTCAAATATAACCCAATCAGGGTGCAATTTATGGAACGAGGTACGACCTCAAGTTCAATACGATATGAAAAGCAGTTATAATCAAAAGATACCAAACAATATCAGAGTTAGGCAGCAATACACGTGTGGACATGCATATTACGATACATGCAGGGCTAAGTACAAAAGTACTCAGTGGACTCATTGCCGAAAATATTTTCTTTGTCAAAAGTTATTGAACTGCCCACAATAGAACATGAGGATTTTAGTTAAAGACTCATGCCTATCCAACATTTTATCATTTTCCAAAAGTGTTCGGTCGAACTATTTCATTCATGTTGTTCCATATCTGATCATTCATTCATTCGCGCACTATGAAGGTGGCCACCTACACATAGTCGTCGTGACCGGTCGAGGTAGCTAACCTTAACACACAACACATCGTACACAATCCGAGTTAGTCCTTAACTAAGTCGGATTCGATCGTTACCCTTTTTAACGTTGGTGGACCAACTCATTCACATGCCACATTGGATATATCAATCTCAGATAGGATCACAACAAAACATAAACATTTGGCAGTCAATAACAGTTCATGCTATAATATTTCATAAAACTTTTGTAAATTATGCTTTGAGGTATGCATATCAATTTGTTTCAAGATAGCCCACCTGCTAATCCAAAGCTAGTGGTTCTAAGTGAGCAGTGTGATTGTCTTTCCTTGCCGACTACGCATTTATCAAACCCTTCATAAGAAAATAGTCTTTCTTAGATTCTTTCTATCGATCAAGGTCGTTTATAAATTACGACTTAAAGTTCCCAATTAGGGCTTCTTTATGATTTCATGTGATGGTTTTAAGATAATTTATATTATCTCACATTCTAAATTTCCAAACTATTTTACTTCATCATTCATAGATGAACCTCAACTTAGGAGTCATATACTCCGAGTCTATCATCGACTCTTAACCTTATTGTTCTTCTAATGTTATTACGTTATAGATTGTTTGTGCTCAAGTTATGATTGATAAATTAGGATATTCTCAAGCCACTAACTAGACTTAACAATTATAGTTACGTCCTAGTAGGTTATGCTTGACGACTTGTCGTATTAACACGACGAATAAAGGGGAGTCTTGACTTATGATTCAAGTGATCACATGCTATCATGTAAGTAAGTACTTAGGAATAGATGAAGTTCTTCGGGAATATTAACTCGACCTTTGAGACATAAGGATCGACATCTTATATTCGAATCTTTGCTTACACTTTACGACATTGTTTGTTTCTCTTAACTCGTTGGAGATCATATAAGTTGTATAATCGCTATTCGTTGTCGAGTTGTCTTAACGCTCAATCTAACGTCGTATTAGGTTGTCATTGTTGAGTATTATCGTTGTAACTCGGCTTTTGGTTTTTCTAACTTAGGAACTCACGTTTGAGTATCCTTTTATTAATAGAAAACCCTAATTTGTGTCTAACTTCGATTCTCGTTAATTCCTTCTTAAGTTATCGAAATTGGTCGATTTCTTTTGGATTCTCGTACATAAAGTATTATGTTATTTACATTTGGGGTTTTGTTTGTCGGCACAACATAAACATAACCATTCAACATCATACGATACCATACACAACATAAACTATACTAAAGCATTAGAAAATCCTAATTTCTAACATAATGCAAAACTATTATGTATGTGTGTATAAGTGTTCCATTCATTCATCACAATCACAACCATTCATTCCAAGCTTATAGTTAACTATCATAGCATCATTTACCACTAAAATTAAACTTATACTTAACCATTTTGCTATGTTTTCGATAATTAACAATAATTAGTATATGTATCCAATAAATTTCAATAAAATCATGATATACTCCTATCATACTATAGAATTTAATTACCAACTCAATATCCTCAAATAAAATTTTAACTATGAGTTAAAATCATCAAAGTTTTCGGCATTCATGATTACTTGAGCATTGGTGTTCAATAAATTCCACAAAAATCATATCATGCTTATATCATATACTAAACATGGAATATCATTTCATATCATGCATTAAAATTAAAATACATTCTTATTAATACATATATAGTTTCGTAATTTCACTATATACTCATATATATTCAATAATTTTCATTCACTTCACAATATATTTATATTATGCAATAAACATGTAATATTAACATTAAACATCAACTAATATTTATAATATGAACCAAATGCTTGGAATTCTTTTGTCCTCACACATATTTTACATATGTGTTCAATAAATTCCCAACAATGCATATTATGTTCATATTATTTCTAAACATCATATATCATATTATTTTCAACAAATAAAAATCAAATAAATCCTAATATATATATATATATATATATATATATATATATATATTATATACTTTCGGTCCATATGAATAAATAGGAGTAGTGTCTCAAAAATTTCAAGATTAATATATGAAGTTCGTATCATATATTAAACACTATACCTCAACTATTTTTCAACAAATAAAATCAAAATAATTCTAAAAAATTACATATACTTTTCGGTTATTTTGAGAAAATAGGAGATGTGTCTCAATAATTTCAAGATTAATATATAATGTTCATATCATATATTAAACACTATATCTCAACTATTTTCAACAAATAAAAATCAAACAATGGACTAAAAATATACCTATATATTCGGCCTTTTTAAGAAAAATAGGAGATGTGTTTCAAAAATTTCAAGATTAATATATGATATTCATATCATATATTAAACATTATATCTCAACTATTTTCAACAAATAAAAATCAAAACCATGGCCTAAAAATGGTTATAGCTCTCGGCCTTTTTAAAAACAAATCAAGAAAAATTCTAAAAATTCCCAAATTTATTCTACATACTCCTAATACATAGACAAGAAGCAATATCAAATAATATTCACGAAATCATGCTTTATATTCTATAAAAAGAATTATAACATAAATTGAAAAATATAAAACATGCTCCAAAAATTTCCAAATTTTAAAAACAACCTTAGAACACATTTCTAAGCATATTTCATTCATGGTTTGAGAGAATTTGGTGGCTCAAAAGTCATGAAGAAAAATGAAGAACAAAACTAGGGTTCTTCATGAAATAAATTCAAAAAAAATCAAAAAAAAATTCTACTCCATTATAAATTAATAGAATGATGAATACTACCTTATTATGGTCTTAGAAATTTAATTTGTGGGTTGGAATGAGTTGGAAATGAAGATTAAAGCTTGAAAAGTTGAAGAACAAAAGAGAGAATTTTCAAATGAGAGAGAGAGAGAGAGGGCACGGTTTGGTCTGCATTATGGCAGCATTAGAGCTGTTATAAGCTCATTTGGGGTCTCTTGGTGGTAGTTGGGAGAAGGAATGGTCAAATTACCCGATTTGGCATGTTAATACCGACTTTAAGTTTTATCGCTTTCGATTGATTTCTGAACCTTAAGGTTTTATTTTCTTAAATAGCCTTAAAAAGACTTATTTCATAGTTTATAATAATTTCATGAAGTTCGATGATATCTGATAAGTCAATTCCGAGTTATCTCGGAAAAACAGCGTTCGGCGATTAAATTATGCTCATTCGAAATTCTATTGAATTCTTGAGCTTTCATAATTAATTTGAGTCTTATAAATCATTTCTTATTTATTTAGACCCTTGGTTCGAGTTTCAGATCGTTCGGATCAGTTTAGGATTTTTTTCGGTATATATTCCCGACGTTCGGTTAAGTTCTTCAGGAATTTCTTTCAAAATTGATTCTTATGAATTCTAAATTCATAATAATATATTCCTCCTTGATTTTGATTGTTATCATAAATTTTCATGATTAGCACGGACTGGAAGTTGATCCGACTCGTGAATAGTACTTTTGAGACTGACCGGGCAAGCATGCCCGAAAATTCTCATTCTTTGCTTCTCATGTTTTCGTGAGAGGGTTCTAGAAATGAAATCCTTTTGTTGAGATTCATTCTCGATCTTTCATTCCATGTTCGTGCTATTCGAAAACCCTAATCCCAAGAGGGACTAGTCACTAGTTTTTATTTCTCTAGTTTTCGATCTCGAATCGATTCTAATTGCTTCGCTTGTTACCTTAAACATAATTAAGGTCTAAGCACCACAAATAATTGGTTTAAGCATCACTAATAAAAGTTTTAAATTTTTTGGGTTATTACATAGTTTTTAGGATAAAAATAGTTCTCATTTGAACCTAACTATATATATATATATATATAAAAAAAGTGATTATCGTGTTGACACTCCTTATAGTGTAAACATGAGGACAAATATCAACCCTTGATAAATCAATATGGAGCTTTAGATTCAATGTACAAATTATGATGCAGATATACAAATGTACAATTATATGCGAGTTGTACATATAACTAATTCAAATGCACACTTAAAAATAACCTTGTGAATTTCAAATCTAATGTTCATGATTTATTCTTATTTATGTATGTTAATGATTGTATGTACATGAACCAATTTATATATATATATATATATATATATATATATATATATATATAGAGAGAGAGAGAGAGAGAGAGAGAGAGAGAGAGATCAAATGAGAACTCTAACTTTTTTAGAACTAAGAATTAGTATGGTACACCTTTTTATAATTTAACGGTCAAGACTAATTATAAATTGTTTATTATTATCGATTTTAATGGAAACCGTTTAATCCTATAATTAAGGGATTTTATATATGCATTTACGATAATTGTTCCCATATCCAAAATTGCTACGATTATATGGACAACAACATGAATTACATGAACATAACAATTAATTGAAATGTGATAGCATGCACAAGAACTAAGATTACATGAATAACAACATGAATTACAAGGACAACGAATGATAGAATTTTAAAGATTTAAATAGCAAAATTTGGGGATTTGACTATTTTATCATTAAATAATTATGTGTCGTCCGATCTTATTCAATCTAACTATGATTATTGATTCTTAGTTCTTATCTAAAAGGTAGTTCTCTATATATATATATATATATATATATATATATATATATATATATATATATAGGGATGGTTCTGTGAGAATAGAAATAAGTGTAGGAAATAGGAATAGATTTGTAAGTCTAGCATATCTTTCATATTTGTGTAGACAATCGTAATTACTATGTTGCACATATTAGTTTAGCACATATTTCATCTTTTCAGTAGCACATATGCTAAATATATTAGTTTAGCACATTTTCATTACAACAGAAGACAAGAAGGGTTATGGTGTTGCACAATAATCCGCAGAAGACACACAACACAAAACTGTAAGCACAACCGAAATTAAATCTCAACCATTGATCCAATGAATCAAAGGCTCGATTCATTCCTATTTCCTACCAAATTATCCATTCCTACCGATCCATCTCCTATATATATATATATAGGAGATTGGATCAAATGTGAACTACATCTTTTTTGAGAACTTGTAAAGATGATGCACAAAACGGTATAAAGTTGTGCACAACGAAAACTTTCCAAAATTATTTTGTTGTGCAACAATTTTAGAATGTTTTCGTTGTGTACAAATTTATAGATTGTATTCACAACTTTATACGTCTATACATAATTCTCAAATTCTCAAAAATGATAAGTTCTCACTGGATCCAACTCCTATATATATATCGAACCATAAAATCACTATATCACTATATATCATCTGACCATAAAATCACTATATCGACAAAAATCAAGTCATAAGTGAATAATAACCCTGATCTTTCGGTATATATTTTTAAAATGGTTAAATTCCGAACACCACATCACTTTGTAATTACAATTTACATTTTAAACATTGCAAATTTGCAATTGCCCCATAATCTTTTAATTTTTTTTTAGCATAGTAACATTTTGAATATTTTATGAGATATAAAATCTACGTATCCACTCTATGTCTGCGTCAAAATATCAAGTCAAAGGAGTCGTGTAACAGTGAACACCAACAACTGACCATGGAACGATATATATATGCTTTGGTGAGTTTTAGCTGTCGAAAAAAATTAGGTATGGTATAATTACACAAAATTAAAAAGTTGTGGTATAATTGGAACATTATAAAAGTCATATTGTACTATTTGCATCTTTGGTGAAAGATTGTATTGAATTTACATTTAATCCTGAAAAAAAAATTGAATATATTTTGTCTTCTACAAGATAAAAATCCAATTATGACTCTCGAAATTTATCCATCTACATTTTAAAAATCCATGTGAGCAAACAAAAATATTGAATACAAAATACGTTTGTTATGTTAATTTTCACCCGTTAATTAAAAGTTCTCTTCGAGAATGGGTTTTATCTTTGTTCTTAGAGATCAACTTGGCATGAAAAGTTCGAAGCCTAGTGCCAGCTGGTAATCAGAAAATTAAAATCACACAAAATTAACTGTGTAATCACCAACCAAACCTCTATAAAACACAGCTTTTAGGAAAGACTTGTATTCATGGCTAAGTTAGTTTCCTTCTTCATGGCTACTACATATAATGACTTCCTATCTACAGTTCTCATGTTCATAACCATCTCTCTTCACTCCACAGGTTCATTAACTTGCTTTATCCATGCTTCAAATATTACATATATACTGTACTGTATATAACATTTTTGCAGTTGCTGAGGTAGGTGTCTGCTACGGACGGTTAGGATCTAATCTGCCTTGTCCAGAAGCAGTGGTAGCTCTATACAAGCAGAATAACATTAAAAATGCGGCTCTACGACCCTCATCCGCCTACTTTACAAGCTCTCGGCGGCACCGACATCGAGCTCATGGTCGGAATCCCAGAAGCCGATCTAGCCGACCTAGCTCAATGCCAATGCCATGCAAATGACTGGGTCCAGGCCAACATAGCCAGCTACCCGACGTCATATTCCGGTACATCGTTGTCGGAAACGAAGTCAACACGTCTTCGGAGTACGGTCCCTTGGTCTTCCCGGCAATGCAGCACATCCACAATGCCCTCTGTGAAGCTGGCCTTGAAAGCCAAATCGCCGTGTCCACCTCAATCAAATTAGATCTTCTCGGAATATCGTCGCCTCCAAGCGCCGGCGAGTTCAGATCCAACATTTCTTGGTACATAAAGCCCATCGTCGAATTTTTGAGTGACACAAATGCCCCTCTGCTTGTGAACGCGTATCCTTACTTCGCGTATTTGTACGATATGAAGCATATTAGCCTCTCCTTCGCGCTTCTGCAACCAAACAGCGGACGCGTGCTCGGCCGCGTCTATTACGACAATCTCTTCTATGCGATGGTCGATACTGTATATGCAGCCATGGAGAAGATCCTTGCTCAATCATCATCACTCGCCGCCAACAAAGTAGCCAAACCAACACCGAGCTTGACGGTGTCGGAGAGCGGGCATCCGTCGGCGAATGGGATGCCTGGGACTGGGAGTGTTGTCTATGGACATGGAGATGGAGATGGAGATGGAGATCCGAGCACTATTAAAAATGCGAGAATCTACAACAACAATTTGATGCGCGTTGTCAAGAAAGGGACACCCAAAAGGCCCGGCATCCCTATAGAGACATTCATATTTGCTATGTTTGATGAGGATAACAAAACCGGCCCGGAATATGAGAGGCATTTCGGGATCTTTTATCCCAACGGCCATCCCAAATACCCGCTTCGTTTTTACTAGGAGGGTAATTGTAGGTTGTATTGTATTTTCGGAATAAGGAGGTTGACCCCACCATGGTCGCCGCCTCTCTGCGTTTTAACCAAGTTGTTTTCTGTAATTTAATGGTGTTTCCTCTGTTGGTACAATTATTGTATGTTACTTGGTATTGGAACATGAAGAAATCAATTATATCATTTATCTTATTCTATATATTCTTTATTTTGTTTTCAATTTTTATGGATTTAGTTTCAATGTTTAATTCTTGGATTTATATTAAATCTTTTAGATGGGTTTTCCTTTTTTTTATATGTTTCCTTTTAGGTTTCTAATTTATTGGCTTTGGTTTTTATCTTTTCGTGGTTGATATTTATGTTGGGGTTTGTTTTTATGAGCAATGATCGATAATGCTCCGTTTACTATAGTATATATAGACAGATTATACTCATACTAAAAATATATAAAAGTTATTCATTTTTGACATTTTTATTCTTAATGTAAATCTATTACTATTACTATAAAAAATACTACTCTTACAATATTTGATTTATCTAATACTATATCCCTATTATATATTTACTTTTAAGGAAAGTGATGTAACTTGATATTTATATGATTATAAAAATCAAAAATCACAATAAGAAGTTGTATAAAAACCTTTTCGCCTTATGTATTAAAACTCTTCTCCTAGCTAATAAAATTTTGTCATCATCTACTATTCAATAAATTAACACAAAAACTTCTTTATATCTGTCTGCACAATTTGGACAGACAAAAATATCATCTATATTGACAAAATATATCAAAATCCTTACATATATATGGACGTTCACCCCTAAGATCACCTCATAATTTAATTACTCCCTACTGTTTTCCTCTTAAAAATAGTTGCAACTTTTTGCAAGTTAGAGAAAGATGTTGGTGCTACTAGATCCTAGGTAATCACAATGGAATAAATACACACAATCCATACCTGAATGGGTTGCTCTTGATAAATGGATTAAGATACATAATAAACGAAGAATGAAATTACCGTACAGAACTCGCATGACAGAAGAGACTCGACATAGTCCTTTGAGGACAAACATATCCCCCCCCAAATTGCCATGGCAAATCTGTTAGCCGAATCTATCTATGCCTCAGTCCCCTGAACCAGAGCTCAGAGAAGGCTTTGAGTTGCTCTCTAGCAGATCTGCCGATAACAAACCAAAAGTGTCTATAAGTAAGAACTCATTAACTCATCTTACCTATAACCATCTGATACGCTCATGTATAATTGAGGGACTGTTCCATGTGTCATCTCTATATTACCTCAAATACGAATATTGTAACAAACTTGTAGGGAATATTGTGCACTTTACAACGCCCTAGCCTGTGTACCTAGGAATATTTCCCCTACATAAAGACATATTTATCCTCTATTCAAGGTAATAAGTCTAAAATGTCATCTATGCATAACATCCTATATATATCCTACCCTTTATTTACAAGGAGTTACATGTTATTTGCTCTCAACACCTATACGTTGAAACTCATTCCTTCAATCGGAATCTGACTTGAGCATCAAAGTCTCTCCCACATAAACCATCTGTCTCTGTTTTGCAGTTCTCGTGGCAAACAAGCTTGCCATGTTCTTACTGAAGATGTTCTGAGAATTCAGTAGCATATATTCCAAACGAATCTATCTTCGTTTCATCCGATTCAAGATAGTTTTTTTCTTTCTTGCTAGATTTTCAACCCGAATCTAACAATAATAAGTAATAGAAACTCATTATTAGAGACAGATTTTGACACTCTCTTTATTAATATTGTCAGATGAGTTCTTTTAGTTTCCCATCGTGAAATATATTAAAGTTTTAAGTGTCATTATGTTAAATTTTATAAGAACGTCTCATTTTATGTATTTGGTTAAAGCTGCTAAAGTTTTTCGACCTTATATCATAAAATCTTACTTTTGTGCAAAAGATTCCCGTACCGCTTATATAGTTTTTTAAAGGTATACATGATCTCTCTTTCTGACTTCGTTTAGTTAGTTAATCGTTATGCTGTGACAACATGAATTTGTATAAAGTACTTGTTGCTTCGGTCATTGTAGGAGTGAAAACGATTATTTTTTGTTGATTAATAAACTAAGGCAGAAATTCTGAAAACAAAGATCTAGCGGTGTATTATATATACTCAGAATTAACGTTAATTAGGCTGTTGAAGGAAATGTTGATGATGTAGATGAATGTTTCTTTATTTCACGGTGCTTCTGAGGTATGTGGGTCTTCATGTGTTTCAAGACGTGGTATCTGTTATATATATATGGCAGTTTCCTTATGGAAAATGATTCTTGTACAAGAAGATAAATTCTTACAAAGAAAGAAGATCCACAAATTTTGCTATCCAACATTGCCGTCGGCCCTGCCCTATCTCCTGGCTGTCGGTTCTAGACTGTAAAAAGATGGGTTGAACAAAAAAGAGAGAGGAAGAAGTGGCGCTGGTGAGGGTGCCTTGTAAATTGGTATAAATAGGGTACCCGATTAAGCAAAACTGGTCAGGGTCGGGTCGCTGTTTTAGGGGAAATCGGGGTTAGGTGTCCGATAATTTAGAGTAGGATACCCGACCCATACAGTTTAATTAGCTTTAACTAAATCTCATGTTTTCAGTAGTGTCCAACACTACTCATGGTAAATTATTTGACTGCGTGATTAGGTTGTCAAAAGAATATCCATCAAGAATTATGGAGAAAATAAAAGCCTTTAATAGTAATACTTCTATAATCAAGTCAAACTTATCAATGAAAGTTGTCAAATGGCATTTAATCACCCATACAAATACCTAGCATCAAACTATGATAGATTTGATGCTACACCCCTTATTATGCTTTATCCCGTTAGGATGATGATATGTAGCAATTTATCAGCCATCAATCGATTGAGATTCTAATTAAGTTATGATGTGTGTAATTTGTTGTTTATATTATTTGAACTTTTTTATACTTTAAAGGATTTATTGTACATATTTTGGTGCTTTTTGTAGAAATTAAAAAAGAATGATTTGGAAGAAGTCAAAAGGAATGAATAGAAAAATGAAGGATTTTTGGTAATTTTGAAGACAACAGCAAATATTGTTCAAGATATCTATAAGGAGAAGGAATTATCTTAATGGAGAAACTATTATTTTATTAGAGAAATTAACCTAGAAGTGATAGAGTTCTGGAGAATTAGGCTTAAAATACATTATTCCTTCTTGGCCCATGAAGTCATGGGTGGACGTAGGCAGCAGTAATGGTCGGTTTCGGTCGAAAACCGAACCGAACCGATAAAACCGAAAAACCGAAAAAATACTATTTTGACCGAACCGAACCGAAATGCCAATATCGACCGAACCGAAACCGACTGAACCCGAAGGGTTTCGGTTCGGTCGGTTTCGGCCCAAACCGAAAAATGTGTATTTGATTATATAATATTTCGATGAATACGAAATAGTCTGCTCTTATTTGATTATTATTTTTTAGTCCAACGCCGTAATGTATTTTAGACAATTTTTAATGTGAACACACATATCTGCATTATAGTATACAAGATTAATAGCAACATTTATTGTTCACATATGCTCGGCATCATCAAAAATACAAAGCGAATTGGAGTACATTGAACCAACGAAGAGGTCGTGTTGCTGTTTTGAATCCAAGATTCAAAATATGCCCAAATCATACAGCATTTCAAAATATGCCCAAATCATACAGCATTTCCGGCAGATCAAGAATCCAAATAATTTACACAAGAAAGACAATACAAATCTACATAAAAGGGATATGAGCATTATACTAACCATTATACTTCTCCTTCTCAAGGTCGTGTTGTTGTTGATGAGGATGAAGAGTCCTCGCGTTGCTGAAGATGAGGAGCGCCGCTGCACTGGCGCCGACAGAGATAGAGAAGAGGCGTCGCGCCAGTAGAGACAGAGAAGATGGCGTCACGTTGAAGAGTCCTCGCGCTGCTGCACTGGCGCCGACAGAGAAAGAGAACAGGAGTCGCACCGGTAGAGACGGAGAGGGTGTTAGGATTCGTTCTTGACAACATCTAATGCGCAGCGGAATAATAACATCAAGAACTGATCTAGATCTATAATTAAAGCATGCGATGAGCCCTAGAACACGAAGATCGAAGACTTACGTGTTTATTACGCTTCCAGGTAGTAGTAAAGCTTCCAAGGAATCCTTCGAGAGCGTTTCCACTACTATGGTATCCACGTGTAATTAATCGGCCACATGAACAATTCCTCGGTAGCCAAAATTCAACGAGAGAAGCCAAGAATCTCCTATTGAATTTTGCGATGCGTATTCAGTGTGTGTTCTCTGTTTTACGGTTTCACGTTAACCTCAAAGATTAACCACCATTATAAAAGAAAACCACCCACTCCTTAATTGAATGGGCTATGGGCTTAATTAATTAATGTCCAACATTAAACTTAATTAGGCATAATCTAATATCTAGTCCATTAAGCTTTCAATCTCCCACTGACTAGCATTAGACAACATACCGCACTATGCATATACCTGAACGATTAACAATACACTTGATAGTGTGACCCAATAGGCCCCCATTACCGACGATGATCTAATCAAAGTCTGCACAAAACTCTTGGACTAAGTTGTGCAGCGAACTCGATATATGACGGACGTTTACGTGGAAAACAGTAAACAAACCTTTACATGAAGTTTATGTAATATCCTTTCATTCATGACACACTCGATTGAGCCTAGGATTTTGCTATGTGTCTATCCCAATAGCTCAACCATTTTTCTCATCTTTATTATAAGACCCATATGATTATATTCAATTACTTTAATTGAATATATCTCTTGCATTGGTGTAATACCCCGTAGAATTAAATGCCTAATTACGGTATTTAAAAACCCGTAAACCAAAGTTTTCGCTGAGATATTCAATCAGGATGATATCGAATAATGACTCGATTAATTACGAAGGAATGAAATCCTATTTTATATTCACGGAGAATTGTGAATTAAGGAATAAAAGTATATGCAGTATATCGGCAGTATAATTTTAACGTCGATCGCGTATCGATAGTTAAAATTCATGATATTTTCTAAGCAATTAAGCTTAGAATTAAATTCCATTATTAATGGAATAATGTAATAAAGTGATGACGACCATTTCGAGATGAGTCGATAATGAACGTTTTGCAACGTTTACAAACGTTAACGTTTTGAGATGAAACGAAAAGCGTTTTAATCGATCAAGAAATTATAGGAAATTATTTCCTATGATTTTCATATGTTATTATAGTATTATTTGGCATTAAATCAATGCTAGATCATCAAGTTTTGATAGTGACCAATTTTTCAAACGTTCGAAAACCCTAATTTTCGAACTCGATTTTTATCGCATAAAATGATGCCATTAATTTATCCTATGATATTATTTATCATCTAAACCATATGTTATGATATATATATGTCTATTAATGGCATGGAAAATAAAAATTTGACCTATTACAAGTGTGAGAGCAGAGAGCTCCTAAGTGCTATAACAAAGTGTGTTGTTAATCTTCCCACTATTACATGTATCTATTAAGTGGCAATGTGATTAATTATATATCACAATTAAACAATTAAATACTGAAATTTATATATATATATGTATAAAAATCGTGCATGTGTGTGTGTGCAGAGAGGGAGTGTAAGAGTGTTGTGCATGTGTGTGACAAGTGTAGATGCATGGGATGTGATAACAAATGTCATCCATGCCTACCACCCAACACCCCATACCTCTCAACACCACCCACACACACCCCACACCTCAATCAGCCGTCCCTCTCCTTTCCTTCCTCCAAGAACAGCCCCATTTCCACCATGAAGAAAGAACTCAAGCTCCTAGCTCTTGTGATACCAATTGATGCACCTCTAAGCCATGAGCTCCATCGCCTCTCCATCTCTCTCGTCTTCTTCCAATTTCGTGGCTGAGATAACTACATCCTATGATTCTTGGACAGGGCTAGATCATACATGCATGTGTATAGGTGGGAAATTCAATAGTATCGAACACATATATGTGATTGCATGTCGAACTATAATCTTGTCTGCAAAACTGGAAGTTATCTCACGAAATCAGTAACTTCATAAATTTATTTGACTAAGTTAAAGTGGTCCGATGATTGTGAAATTTTAATATGTTTAAATTATATGTGTATAGTATTCCTCTGTAAAATTTCAAGTCAATCCAAATTGATTTCCTATTTTAATTGTATTTATAAACAAATACTGCACAAATCTGTGAAATCGCCGTGTTCATCACCCATAGTACGTGGCTTTCGTTTTAAGTTTGGCTAATGATAAAACTCTAAAATTAGGCAGAAACATAATTCAGCATGTCTAGAAGATGTATGTAAATTTTCAGAATTTTATAAAATTTTTACTATTTATTCCAGATTTTACAAGTTAACTGCACAAAACTGTCACGGGAGTGATAGCGTGTGGTAAAACATTTTAGCTCCCAATATATTGTGAATCATTGAGTGAGGCTTTTCTGGATTAAACTAGACTTAAGTGGATTTTCAATATGATTGGTTGCATTCCCAGATTCCTTATAATGAACTCACGGTGAATTTTTAAAGTTGATACATTACAGTAAGCTTTTTGGACAAACTGCCTTAGTGAAATTCTTCATGTAATAGGCTGTTTGAGTATGACTTTTACGTAAGATGTTCAAGCTGTTTGTAGTCAGATTTGGACTTGGGTTTCTTCATAAGAAATGTTCCTCACCATGTCTAGTTATGATCTGGAAAGTTTGATCCCAAACCAAGTTTTATAGGTATACCTTTCATCGACCCAAAGTCACCTACTGAAACTGTCCATTTCAACTAGTCAACTTTGGACTTATATATTTCTCGATGCGTCAGATATTTTCCAGTATGGTCTTCATGAAATATGTAGTTCTTGTTACAAGGTTTCGAAATTGGTAACCTTCAGCCATTTTGGCATTGTGAGTCAAAAGTTATGAGCCTCGCAAAACCCCTCGTCGTTAAGCTAAAAATGAAAATTCTGAAAAAGTTTCTAGGTATGGAAGTCAGTTTGAGTTGCCCACTTTGAGACCCTATATCTCCAGAACCACGACTCTTTTAGATTTAAATTCCTTCTTAGAACTTGTAGTACATGTTTAGAGGTTTCCAGAATGTATCTTTGTGCGACCATACGTATTCTGAATCGAGAGTTATAAATCGTCAAAGTACGTCACTTGGGTTAATTTTAAGCTGTTTTGCTGATTTTCAAACACTTAAAATTTGACTAAGTGTAGAACTCCCCTATGTTATATGGTTGATATTAATTCATATTAATGACCATAAGTGTATAATAATACACTATATGAATTTAGAAAATTTTGGAAATCATTTGGTAATTTTGAGAATTACCGAGAGCATTAAAGGAATTATAAGGATTTTAAATCCTTTTAATTAAGAGTAATAATATATTATATGTTTAAATATTATTTTGGACATATTTGAGATTTATAAAATTTTATAAACATAGATCACTATGTTTATAACTAAACGTTATATTTAATAACGTTATAAATGAATAATAAGGATTTATGGATAAATGGATTAATATTTAAGAAAAATATTAATAAAGTTCATCGATTTACGTGACAAATCAAAAATTAGGACTTTAAAAAGAAATCGATTGAAAATCGATTTATAACATAATTAGTAAGAGATTACAATTGAAAGTCAAAATTGTCGACTTTTAAAGTCAACGTCTGAAATACGCTCGATAAATACGCTAATACGCGTAAAGGCGTACTAATTAGGTGAGGAACCTCTTTAGTAAGAAAAGATTTCATAATTGAAATCCTTATATCGAGAAACATATAAATCGTCGAACGCTTTAAACCGGAAGGTTAAAGCGATACGGTTGAGCGTGTCTCGAAGAACGAGAACTATTCAATTGATATACATAATTGAAAAGCGTATCGAATTCATTAAGGAATTCAGTTTATATCGATATAGAATATCGAAGTTTATTCTCGACTTTGAGAGTCTCGAAAAACATGAACGACGTACTAAAACATCGTTTTTACATAAAGGTGTGGACGCGGACGCGACGGCCGGATGTTGTCGAATACTCAAAGACGAACAATAGTCCAGGTGGGCTTTACTCTACTCAAAAATGAAATGCTATTGAAATATTTTATTTACGATGCTTTCTTACAAGAAATGCTTATAAAATGTTTACATGATTACCGCCAAAATGTTTATGTTTTGTGTATGTATCCTATCGGAATGAATGATATGAATGATATGAATGTGTTGGGTCGCTCCCAACTTATGAATGAAAATCGATATCGGATCCTATGCCGGAAGGACAATACCGGCTAGGATTAACGTGTACACTAAGGTATCGTGTCTTTGTAAGGACAATTCACGGCGGTCACGGTCGTAGAGGAGGCCTCCTTCACGACGCTCGACTATGATGATACGACGAAAGGATGTTAATGGATATGGATCATACACACCAAGAAAAATTCTGCCGGCGATGATTTTGAAAATGATGAAAATATTTTAGTAAGCACAAGGCATTTTCAACTAAAACCTTGTGTCTTACCACGATGTGGCGATGTAATCTACAAATGATAAAATATTTTCGCATGAGTCCACCGAGTGCATTCTTGTAGTCACCGCATGTTTGTTTTAAATGTGTGGTTGAGCGAGATGATGGATGGAGCAAGTGTTGAGCAATAGGAATGTTGTCACGATATGTTTATACCTTGATAGTACATCGTCATATGTACTTATCACATGTCTTCCGCCGCAAGAACCTAATTTATGTACTAGAGTCCAAGAACATACTCGACATATGTATTACACTTATTACTAATGAGAGTCTCCATGTTTATTCTTTCATGTTTACGCTATAGTTCTCGCTAATCCGTGATTAGGATTAAGGTCTTGACAGAGTGGTATCGAGCGTGTTCGCTCTTGAACCCAAAATCTTCTTTAAGGTTAAATCTAGATTGAGTCATTAGACTTCTAGAGATCGGTGATAATGCTCAACACTCCATCACATCAAGCTCAACCGAAATGAGGTAAATGACTCTTTTCCCAAAGTTTTGAAAATTAGCTGGTAGGACGAATGTTTATGAAATGATTTTTTTTTAAAATAAAATGAAAAGTTTGAAGTGAAGGATGATTGAAATGATCTTTGAAAATAAATGAAAGCTATGAGAACGGTTGAAAATGAATGATATGACAAATGACTTGTCAAGAAAGTTATGAAAAGAAGGAAGATATAAGAAAGATGATGACAATGATATGAGAAAGTTTTGGCACGATATGCCAAAGATGAAATGTTGAATTTCTGAAATATAATAAGGGTTCGTTATTATGAACAATGTTATGTTATTCATGTTTTAAAATGATTGAGATTGGACATTGATTTGTCAAATATGATATGTGGAATTCTTTAAATTCAACGAAATACGTCATGCATAAATGAGCTACGTAGGAATATTCAAGTTTTACTTCAATCTCAAGGTTGATTATGATGATGAGCATGCTAGTTCAACAGAACGTAGACTTTTTAAGAAGCATGATCACTTTTTACGAAAGAACATAGAAGTAAGAACTTCCTTCCATTACAAGAACAAGAGTAACGATGGATTTGAGAACTTCATTCCATCTTGAGTATCGAAAAGCAAAGATCTATACGAAATTGTTCGACCGCCCGTGTGACCGCCGACTTTGACTTGGAATTTGTAACATCGAATTTGACATGTCGACTTTGGTAGCAGACACCTCGGCTCGGTATGACTCTGTACTACCTCGGCATTGATAACGACGTGCACGACCTTGGCGCCGGCATTGCTTATGACCTCGGCGCGAACGCTGTAAATTTTCCTTCACCGCAGTAATTTTGTTTTGACTAGTTCTTGATCGTGTGAACTTCGATTTACGTATGGTTTTCTCCACGTGTCCCTAATGCACTGAACTTCATTTCTTATGAAGGACCAAATTCAGATTCCTACTCCGAATTCACGAGAAACAGTTGAAGTTAGATCTATGATCCAGATAGAGTAAGAACGTTATAGTATGATACGGACCTTAGAATTTTATAAAGAAAGTAAGATTTCCAAGAATACCGGTGGAGCCACGACACACATGAGAACCTTTATTGATGACCTATTACGGTATATGAGTTTTCAAAATTCTATTCATTACCCATTTCGCCATTGAGTTTAACTCTATGACCTAGTTCCAATTGAGAAATCATTCGAGTTTCTCACTTCTTCTCAAGAAAACTTCCAACTCAAAATTTACAAAGTGTCCTTTTGAACACAAACCTTACGTGATCGAGAATATAATTGTGACGGGTCCGCCAGCCCATATGACCAAAGAAATCTCGAGAGTCGTCATTCGGTCTTCGACCCTTGAGCCCCATTTATTCATCCAAGAACATATCGATTCAATCATTGAAAAGATGTTATCTTGATGGACGGGACAAGACTTTTGTAGGTAGTCGTGATAATTTCTCCTTGATTCTTGAAACCATCAAGTAAGATGAAAGTTGACTTACCTTGTCACCTAAGAGCGAATTAGTAAAGCGATAAATGTCGGCATGAAATAGGTTGACTTATCTCGATCGCCTAAAAGTTTCGCATCAATAAAGTGATAGGCATCAAGAAATTATGATGTAAAGAAAATCTCGATGAGACGAGATATTCTTCCTATGGCACACATGATGTGATGACCCTTGATGGGGTAAACAAAGGATGATAACAATGAAGTTATACCATCATACATCGTTATGATAACAAAATTATGAATAAGATACTCTTTAGCATCGAATGCAAGAATAAAAGCAAAGAAAAGTATATGATATCCGGGATATGAATTTCCTTATTATGTCATGACGAGAGCGATTACAACTTATCTTTAAGATAGTTGGATGTCCTTGAAACCTCATTAGTAGGTTGGACATGTTTAAAGAATGAAGATACATACAAGATATTCTTTTCAAAGAATATATATATATATATAAGGAAATGATAGCGTCTCGCATAATAAATCTCCGCCTTATACCTCGATCAATGAGATTATGTTGAGCATAATCGATTCCGAGTAATTAAAACTTAGTTAAACAAAAGGTAATGAGATTGCGGAATCGTAATCCTCAAGATTGTGTGAACATTTAGGATAGCCCTAGTATGTGAACTAAGTATGGAGAAATAACTCCAAAGCCAAGACATGGAAATAAGATGCTTAGAATTTAAGTTATGGAGTACGAATGTACTACCCTACCAAGCCATACGACAATGATAACGATTCTAGTCCCGAAAGTGGGAACCAAGTATAACGAAAGTAAGATTAATTTCAGATACCATGCTCAAGAAAATGAACAAAAGTAAAAATAGCAGAAGAAATTATGAGCTATACAATTAGATAGTTCATGATATGATATAAGCTTCAGAGATGTTATGACTTCGATAAGTAAGGTAATTCCTTGGAAGTAAAGAAACGGATTAAGAAATAGATTCATTATTTTGAAATAAATCTTAATACTCTAAGTTATAATGACACGAAACGCTTGTCTTGTGTAACTTAATAGTTAACAAGCAAGATAGCTTCTATAGATCTTGCAAAGGAAATAAGTCCAAGAGAACACAGGAAAAGATTCACATGGAAGGATCTTAAGGTGGACCTAATTGTAAATCTTACCCCCATATTTTTGTGACGATCAATAAAGTGAGGTATTAAGTATCTCTGACATGGAAATGAAGAAATCATTGAATGTCGAGAAAATGGTAAAGATATTTGATGTCAAGGTAAAAGTATAATACATCCCCAGTGGACAAAGGATTTTATCTTATGCGAAATTGCATGATAAATCAATAAAGGATTAAGAAGAAATGACGATATCCAAAAGGGATATTACAAACGATGGCACTAAATGCCAAGACAAGGATTTCTAGATGGAGTTTAAAGTAAGGATATATGAGAAATATATCCCTAAGATCAATAAAGTGACAAAGGAAATTAAATCATTCATACTGGATCAAGAATGAATGATAGTAATAGAGACATGACGATCTTTACGATAAGATTTAATTATTGAAATATATCAATATCAAAGGATAAGTTGATGTAGACCTAACCACGAATGCTATTGGTAAAAGCATAACGATACGGATACCGAGAAGTATACAGTGAATGAGGCAACAGAAGGCCATAGCAAGGGAACATGATGTCCCAATGGAAAGGACAAGGACATATGAAATAGATGTTTACTTGAATAAACGGAAAAACCGTTGACCAAAGCATATACCTCGCATCTAAAACAGAACAAACAGAACCAAAAGGCAGAATAGGTATGAGGAAAAATTTCTCAGAATACCTGTAAGATCTTGTTCGATATAGGTGCTTCGCTTTTTAACATCGCACAAGTATGCGTAGAAACGATAGAACCCAATTCAGGGTAAGCAAATCAAGAAATGAAAATCTCCTTACCTATACGGGAATTATGACCATCGCAAGTGTTACTTAAGCTCAGAATTGAACCTAGAATCGCCTAAAGTGCTATCCAATGATTTGGATCATTATATCTGTGTGGAACGTAGATATAATTTTTAGAGACAAGAAGTTTCAGAAATGGCTGTCATTCATGTGATTAATGACTTGGGCCTAGCCTTTTCGTTAGAGGTTTCACACGACAGAATATCAGTACCCACTGTTCGCCTATGCGAATATCTTTAAGGCAATATACGACTGAAGATGTAAAATGTAAAATGGGTATTAAGATAAGAGTCATGAGTCATCTACGGGTTATATATGTCTTAAAGTGTATAATTCATTAAGAGATCCTTCTTGTTTAGAAATCCCCTCCATTGCTTAAATTAAGTCGGATTTATCTAAAAATATCCGCTTTACAAATGACAAGAAATGGAGTTTAACTGTAAGAGTTAACCCCAAGGCCTAGAAGTTTATAACTCACACGAGCGTATCGCCTCTTTTAATATGAACTAGAAATGAATTTAGAAACGCTTTGAAGAAATTTTGCACCTCCGGATGGATACCGTAACTATAGAGTGTCAAATGAGGATGGTACCCAACGACGATTCGTTATTTGCCAACATATTGGCGTAAAATTTTACAAGAGAAATATCAAGAGAATATTTTCTCCATGATAAAATTCCAAAGCTGAAACAGCACTTACCGTGATTTGTCAATGTGCTTAAGTATACATATAATACGTAGGAACGACACCTACGAGTACTTGTCCTGGACCTCGGCAAGTTACACAACACGGCATAAAGGAATGGTTGTACCATGATGTTCCAAACGCCGTCCCACGTCCTGTGCCATCAATGGTACCAGAAAGAGACGAGAAGGGCAAAAGGACAAAATCTTATCGCCCTCGCGGATTAGGAGAATTACCGCTACTAACCCAACCATACTTTCTGATAAAAGTAACACCAACTTCTAGTATTGAAGAAGAAACGGGAGCAGCTTGACCCCTGGCTCTCTAAAAGAGAACCACCATCGGCACGAAAACAAAACGTACTTGGAGAAAAGCAAGTTTCCAAGGGAGAAGTACAACTCCGACGAAGGTCCCTCAGAGACCTAGAATCCTAGGATCCTATAAGACTTATATGTAGATAATGGTTTATGATGAAAATGGTGTGATTAAGATATGTAAAATAAACGTAGTTTGGAAGAGTTTATGAATATGGTGAAGAAGTGTCAAAGTTTTGAGTGTAAAAGAGCTAGACGCTAGAATCGATCCTACTCAGTGGAGACCGACCCTAAGTAATAATGTATGAAAGTCCTCACCGAGGCATTATGATGTAATATTATATGGTCTTGAAGAATGGTATCCAAAATACGGAAATGAATTGTTCGAATAAGATATGGTTACTATGAGATAATAGTTATGCCCTTCGGACTAACCAATGCACCAGCCCTTCATGAACCTCAAAATCGAGTATTTCACACATACCTAGATAATTTTATCTCAATCCTTACGGATGATGTTCTTATCTATTCAAAGGACGAGAAAGAACATAAAGAAAATCGAAGGGCTGTCTTACGACTTTTAAGAGCCGGGCGAATTTTGCCAAATAGAGATTTGTAAATTTCGGCTTAAAAGAGAAATATTCCTCAGGCACATAGTGTCTTTAGAAGAAAACAATGTAGATCTGACAAAGGACAAAACAATTAAAGATGAAAGACGTCAATGACCTAAAATAAGATCATGAATTTTATAGATTAATTGACTTCTGTTAGAGATCCATTAAGAACTCTCTAAGGTAACAAGACCAATAAGATAGTTACCCCAAAATAGAGTCACAATTCTCACGGATTAATAAAAGTAAGGCTATGTATTAATATGAGATAAATAATAACTTATGTGTCACAATGACTTAGGCCACATGAATGTAATTTCCCAACTCATGACTTGAAATAGTGACGAATCGATTTAAGAAAAGGATCGTCGAGAGACAAGGATGGAGAAAAAGTTAGAAAAGATCCGAGAAGGGTAAGGGTCGGAGAATTTAAGAACTTCCGTGAGGCGTTGGACAACGCCTTATTGTCTGAAGGAAGAATATGCGTTCGCATTTACGCAAAACTTCAAAATGAAATAATGAGCGAGGCTCACGATACACCCTACACCGCCCACCCGATAGTACTAAGATGTACCAAGACCGAAAGAAAAGTTTTGGTGGGAAGGCATGAAACGAGACATAGCTTCTTTCAGTAGAACACCGCCTTGTTTGCCAACAGATGAAAGCGTTACACCAACGTCCATACGGAAAGTTACGGTAGTTGGAAATACCCGAGTGGAAATGGGATGAAATAACGATGGACTTCGTTACGAACTTACCCAAATCAAAAAGAGGGAACACCGCCATATGGGTAATTGTTGATAGACTCACCACGAGTGCTTACTTCCTACCAATCCAAAGTACTTATGGATCTGACAAGTTAGCCCAGCTGTATGTAAAGAAGATTATACGACTTCACGGAGTGCCAAAATCTATTACCTCTGATAGTGACAGTAGTATAAATACCAAAGTCACGAGGACATCACTCCTATAACAATAAGTTAAGAACCTTTCACAATTCACAAAAGTTGAAGTTATTCGTCGAGCAAAGAAACTTGTATACAGGATAGAAAAGATGGCTCGAATCAGTAAAAGATTATAATTATGATAAATGATCACCTATGAACAGTTAATGTAGAATCTAATGCCTAAGATATAAAATTCAGTCTAAATCATGGTATGTCCTTATAGAAAAAGAAAACCTATTGGAAAGATTAAGAAAACGAGAACAGTAATAGTCGGGCAATCAGGGACGAATGTAAGTAGTATTCCCACAACCAAAGTGTAATATGACTAAAAAGAGAGAATGAAGATGGGAATAGAATACTAATTAAGATAAGAAATGAAGAGTCAAGGATTTTATGACGTTGACAATGTTATTGTCTAAAGAGATATATATATACATATATTTCAAGCAATAATAAGTTTAGAAATGAAACCAAGAATGAATTTCATGATCCTTCTCATACCGCCCAACCAGGCATTATTAAGTGACATTGTGAATTATGAGAAAGGTTAGATAGGAAGGAATGAGATAAGATATAACCATATTGTCGAGTAGTGTCTCGGTTACCAATAAGTAAGGCATTGTAACAAAGGCCTTATAAGAGAGTATAATCTCTAGAACTACAAGAATGGAAATAGAATGATATAGAAATAGATCTTGTGACAGTTTTTACCAAAGTCATAAAGAAGCAACACTGACTATGAGTAATAGTGAAATGACTCACCAATTATGTTTGACTCTCTGCCTATTCAGATAACTCGTAGATCCAGTAAGTTAACTCAGTTACATAAAGAAAATCGTATATTTACAAGGAGTTCCAGAACCTATCGCTTCAGATAGAGACACCAAGAGTACCCCTAGATTTTGAACTAACTCATAAAAAGGAGTTAGATACGAGGTTAAGCCTTAACATAGATGTCCACTCACGCACGGATAGACAATCGAATGGACAAGATGAACGCTAAAGGATATGATAGAACATAAGTGTTAAACCAAGATGTAAGTGGGAACGATAGCACCACCGTTAAGTTTACATAGGATCGTGAATCACAAACAACGATCAATATAGCCTTATGAGGCATTATGCGAAAAGAGTTATCGATCACCACTTTATTGTAATAAAGTAGGTGAGAAAAAGGTATAAAGTCCCGACGGCATAAGCTTAAACGACCGAGATATCTCCTCAATAAGGCAAAGAATAAGAAAAGCTCGACGTATAAAAGTCTTACTACGACACGCGTAAATTTGAATCGCATTTTTAAATGCGAATCAAAATCTCTTAAGATTTCCCCGTCTAGAGAGATTATAAGAATTCTGATACAAAGAATGATTAGACACGAGATCCTAATAATGATAGGCCTAGTAGCCTATAGCTTGGTACTTCCACCACATTTGGGGGAAAGTACGAAATGTCTTCCTCGTGTCGCAGTTAAGGAAATACGAAAGTGACCCAATTCACGTTAACCATCATGATAATGTGACCTCTTACTCAGATGAGTTATGATGAAAGTCTACGACAAGATTTAATCATACGATGCAACGATTAAAGAATCAGGTCCGGGTTCTTAATGAAAGTCCAATGGAAGAACCATGGACGAAAGAAAAGCACATGGAAAGTTATGATGTTATGATGTTAAGATACCCATACTTTATGAGGTATGCAAATTTCGGGACAAAATTTCTTTTAAGGGGGGTAGGATGTAATACCCCGTAGAATTAAATGCCTAATTACGGTGTTTAAAAACCCGTAAACCAAAGTTTTCGCTGAGATATTCAATCAGGATGATATCGAATAATGACTCGATTAATTACGAAGGAATGAAATCCTATTTTATATTCACGAGAATTGTGAATTAAGGAATAAAAGTATATACAAGATATTCGGTTATAATTTTAACGTCGATCGCTGTATCGATAGTTAAAATTATGATATTTTCTAAGCAATTAAGCTTAGAATTAAATTCCATTATTAATGGAATAATGTAATAAAGTGATGACGACCATTTCGAGATGAGTCGATAATGAACGTTTTGCAACGCTTACAAACGTTAACGTTTTGAGATGAAACAGCGCGCTTAATCGATCAAGAAATTATAGGAAATTATTTCCTATGATTTTCATATGTTATTACAGTATTATTTGGCATTAAATCAATGCTAGATCATCAAGTTTTGATAGTGACCAATTTTTCAAACGCTCGAAACCCTAATTTTCGAACTCGATTTTTATCGCATAAAATGATGCCATTAATTTATCCTATGATATTATTTATCATCTAAACCATATGTTATGATATATATGTCTATTAATGGCATGGAAAATAAAAATTTGACCTATTACAAGTGTGAGAGCCGAGAGCTCCTAAGTGCTATAACAAAGTGTGTTGTTAATCTTCCCACTATTACATGTATCTATTATGGCAATGTGATTAATTATATATCACAATTAAACAATTAAATACTGAAATTTATATATATATATATATGTATAAAATCGTGCATGTGTGTGTGTGCAGAGAGGGAGTGTAAGAGTGTTGTGCATGTGTGACAAGTGTAGATGCATGGGAGTGTATTAACAAATGTCACCCATGCCTACCACCCAACACCCCATACCTCTCCAACACCACCCCACACACCCCACACCTCAATCAGCCGTCCCTCCTCTCCTTCCTCCAAGAACTGCCCCATTTCCACCATGAAGAAAGAACTCAAGCTCCTAGCTCTTGTGATACCAATTGATGCACCTCTAAGCCATGAGCTCCATCGCCTCCATCTCTCTCGTCTTCTTCCAATTTCGTGGCTGAGGTAACTATATCCTATGATTCTTGGACAGGGCTAGATCATACATGCATGTGTATAGGTGGGAAATTCAATAGTATCGAACACATATATGTGATTGCATGTCGAACTATAATCTTGTCTGCAAAACTGGAAGTTATCTCACAAAATCAGTAACTTCATAAATTTATTTGACTAAGTTAAAGTGGTCCGATGATTGTGAAATTTTAATATGTTTAAATTATATGTGTATAGTATTCCTCTGTAAAATTTCAAGTCAATCCAACTTGATTTCCTATTTTAATTGTATTTATAAACAAATACTGCACAAATCTGTGAAATCGCCGTGTTCATCACCCATAGTACGTGGCTTTCGTTTTAAGTTTGGCTAACGATAAAACTCTAAAATTAGGCAGAAACATAATTCAGCATGTCTAGAAGATGTATGTAAATTTTCAGAATTTTATAAAAAATTTTACTATTTATTCCAGATTTTACAAGTTAACTGCACAAAACTGTCACGGGAGTGATAGCTTGTGGTAAAACATTTTTAGCTCCCAATATATTGTGAATCATTGAGTGAGGCTTTTTCTGGATTAAACTAGACTTAAGTGGATTTTCAATATGATTGGTTGCATTCCCAGATTCCTTATAATGAACTCACGGTGAATTTTTAAAGTTGATACATTACAGTAAGCTTTTTGGACAAACTGCCTTAGTGAAATTCTTCATGTAATAGGCTGTTTGAGTATGACTTTTACGTAAGATGTTCAAGCTGTTTGTAGTCAGATTTGGACTTGGGTTTCTTCATAAGAAATGTTCCTCACCATGTCTAGTTATGATCTGGAAAGTTTGATCCCAAACCAAGTTTTATAGGTATACCGTTCATCGACCCAAAGTCACCTACTGGAAACCCGTCCATTTCAACTAGTCAACTTTGGACTTATATATTTCTCGATCGTCAGATATTTTCCAGTATGGTCTTCATGAAATATGTAGTTCTTGTTACAAGGTTTCAAATTGGTAACCTTCAGCCATTTTGGCATTGTGAGTCAAAGTTATGAGCCTCATAAAACCCTCGTCGTTAAGCTAAAATGAAAATTCAAAAAGTTTCTAGGTATGGAAGTCATTTGAGTTGCCCACTTTGAGACCCTATATCTCCAGAACCACGACTCTTTTAGATTTAAATTCCTTCTTAGAACTTGTAGTACATGTTTAGAGGTTTCGAATGTGTCTTTGTGCGACCATACGTATTCGAATCGAGAGTTATAAATCGTCAAAGTCGTCACTTGGGTTAATTTTAATTTGTTTTGATTTTCAAACACTTAAAATTTGACTAAGTGTAGAACTCCCCTATGTTATATGGTTGATATTAATTCATATTAATGACCATAAGTGTATAATAATACACTATATGAATTTAGAAAATTTTGAAATCATTTGGTAATTTTGAGAATTACCGAGAGCATTAAAGGAATTATAAGGATTTTAAATCCTTTTAATTAAGAGTAATAATATATTATATGTTTAAATATTATTTTGGACATATTTGGGATTTATAAAATTTTATAAACATAGATCACTATGTTTATAACGAAACGTTATATTTAATAACGTTATAAATGAATAATAAGGATTTATGGATAAATGGATTAATATTTAAGAAAAATATTAATAAAGTTCATCGATTTACGTGACAAATCAAAAATTAGGACTTTACAAAAAGAAATCGATTGAAAATCGATTTATAACATGAATTAGTAAGAGATTACAATTGAAAGTCAAAATTGTCGACTTTTAAAGTCAACGCATTTAAATACGCTCGATAAATACGCTAATCGCGTAAGGCGCACTAATTAGGTGAGGAACCTCTTTAGTAAGAAAAGATTTCATAATTGAAATCCTTATATCGAGAAACATATAAATACGTCAAACGTTTAAACCGGAAAGGTTAAAACGATACGGTTGAACGTGTCTCAAGAACGAGAACTATTCAATTGATATACATAATTGAAAAGCGATCGAATTCATTAAGAAATTCAGTTTATATCGATATAGAATATCGAAGTTTATTCTCGACTTTGAGAGTCTCGAAAAACGTGAACGACGTACTAAAACATCATTTTTACATAAAGGTGTGGACGCGGACGCGACGGCCGGATGTTGTCGAATACTCAAAGACGAACAATAGTCCAGGTGGGCTTTACTCTACTCAAAAATGAAATGCTATTGAAATATTTTATTTACGATGCTTTCTTACAAGAAATGCTTATAAAATGTTTACATGATTACCTGCCAAAAATGTTTATGTTTTGTGTATGTATCCTATCGGAATGAATGATATGAATGATATGAATGTGTTGGGTCGCTCCCAACTTATGAATGAAAATCGATATCGGATCCTATGCCGGAAGGACAATACCGGCTAGATTAACGTGTACACTAAGGTGACCGTGTGTCAAGGACAATTCACGGTCGGTCACGGCGTCGTGAGGAGAGGCCTCCTTCACGACGCTCGACTATGATGATATGACGAAAGGATGTTAAGGATATGGATCATACACACCAAGAAAATTCTCGCCAAAGCGATGATTTTGAAAAATGATGAAAATATTTTAGTAAGCACGCATTTTCAACTAAAACCCTGTGTCTTACCATGATGTGTGATGTAATCTACAAATGATAAAATATTTTGGCATGAGTCCACCGAAAGTGCATTCTTGTACTCACCGCATGTTTGTTTTTAAATGTGCAGTTGAGCGTATGATGGATGGAGCGGTGTTGAGCAATAGGAATGTTGTCGCCGATATGTTTATACCTTGATAGTACATCGTCATATGTACTTATCACATGTCTTCCGCTGCAAGAACCTAATTTATGTACTAGAGTCCAAGAACATACTCGACATATGTATTACACTTATTATTAATGAGAGTCTCCATGTTTATTCTTTCATGTTTACAGTTATAGTTCCTGCTAATCCGTGATTAGGATTAAGGTGCTGTGACAGAGTGGTATCAGAGCCAGGTTCGCTCTTGAACCCAAAATCTTCTTTAAGGTTAAGTCTAGATTGAGTCATTAGACTTCTAGAGATCAGCTGACAATGCTCAACACTCCATCACATCAAGCTCAACCGAAATGAGGTAAATGACTCTTTTCCCAAAGTTTTGAAAATTAGCCTGGCCGGACGAATGTTTATGAAATGATTTTTTTTTTTTTAAAATAAAATGAAAAGTTTGAAGTGAAGGATGATTGAAATGATCTTTGAAAATAAATGAAAGCTATGAGAACGGTTGAAAATGAATGATATGACAAATGACTTGTCAAGAAAGTTATGAAAAGAAGGAAGATATAAGAAAGATGATGACAATGATATGAGAAAGTTTTGGCACGATATGCGAAAGATGAAATGTTAATTTCAAATATAATAAGGGTTCGTTATTATGAACAATGTTATGTTATTCATGTTTTAAAATGATTGAGATTGGACATTGATTTGTCAAATATGATATGTGGAATTCTTTAAATTCAACGAAATACGTATGCATAAATGAGCTACGTAGGAATATTCGAAGTTTTACTTCAATCTCAAGGTTGATTATGATGATGAGCATGCTAGTTCAACAGAACGTAGACTTTTTAAGAAGCATGATCACTTTTTACGAAAGAACATAGAAGTAAGAACTTCCTTCCATTACAAGAACAAGAGTAACGATGGATTTGAGAACTTCATTCCATCTTGAGTATCGAAAAGCAAAAGATCTATACGAAATTGTTCGACCTCGGCCTGTGTGACCGTCGACTTTGACTTCGGGAATTTGTAACATCGAATTTGACATGTCGACTTTGGTAGCCGTACACCTCGGCTCGGTATGACTCTGTACTACCTCGGCATTGATAACGATGTGCACGACCTTGGCGTCGGCATTGCTTATGACCTCGGCGCGAACGCGTGTAAATTTTCCTTCACTGTGCAGTAATTTTGTTTTGACTAGTTCTTGATCGTGTGAACTTCGATTTACGTATAGTTTTCTCCTACGTGTCCCTAATGCACTGAACTTCATTTCTTATGAAGGACCAAATTCAAGATTCCTACTCCAGAATTCACGAGAAACAGTTGAAGTTAGATCTATGATCTGTATAGAGTAAGAACGTTATAGTATGATACGGACCTTAGAATTTTATAAAGAAAGTAAGATTTCGATAGAATACCGGTGGAGCCCCGACACATGAGAACCTTTATTGATGACCTATTACGGTATATGAGTTTTCAAAATTCTATTCATTACCCAATTTCGCTATTGAGTTTAACTCTACGACCTAGTTCCAATTGAGAAATCATTCGAGTTTCTCACTTCTTCTCAAGAAAACTTCCAACTCAAAATTTACAAAGTGTCCTTTTGAACCCAAATCCTTACGTGATCGAGAATATAATTGTGACGGTCCGCCAGCCCATATGACCAAAGAAATCTCGAGAGTCGTCATTCGGTCTTCGGACCCTAGAGCCCCATTTATTCACCCAAGGAACATGTCGATTCAATCATTGAAAAGATGTTATCTTGATGGACGGGACAAGACCTTTTGTAGGTAGTCGTGATAATTTCTCCTTGATTCTTGAAACCATCAAGTAAGATGAAAGTTGACTTACCTTGTCACCCAAGAGCGAATTAGTAAAGCGATAAATGTCGGGCATGAAATAGGTTGACTTATCTCAGTCGCCTAAAAGTTTCGCACCAAGAAAGTGATAGGCATCAAGAAATTATGATGTAAAGAAAATCTCGATGAGACGAGATATTCTTCCTATGGCACACATGATGTGATGACCATTGATGGGGTTAACAAAGGATGATAACAATGAAGTTATACCATCATACATCGTTATGATAACAAAATTATGAATAAGATACTCTTTAGCATTGAATGCAAGAATAAAAGCAAAGAAAAGTATATGATATCTGTGGGATATGAATTTCCCTTATTATGTCATGACGAGAGCGATTACAACTTATCTTTAAGATAGTTGGATGTCCTTGAAACCTCATTAGTAGGTTGGACATGTTTAAAAGAATGAAGATACATACAAGATATTCTTTTCAAAGAATATATATATATATATAAGGAAATGATAGCGTCTCAGACAATAAATCTCCCGCCTTATACCTCAGTCAATGAGATTATGTTGAGCATAATCGATTCCGAGTAATTAAAACTTAGTTAAACAAAAGGTAATGAGATTGCGGAATCGTAATCCTCAAGATTGTGTGAACGACGAGGATAGCCCTAGTATGTGAACTAAGTATGGAGGAAATAACTCCAAAGCCAAGACATGGAAATAAGATGCTTAGAATTTAAGTTATGGAGTACGAATGTACTACCCTACCAAGCCATATGACAATGATAACGATTCTAGTCCTGAAAGTGGGAACCGAAGTATAACGAAAGTAAGATTAATTTCAGATACCATGCTCAAGAAAATGAACAAAAGTCAAAAATAGCAGAAGAAATTATGAGCTATACAATTAGATAGTTCATGATATGATATAAGCTTCAGAGATGTTATGACTTCGATAAGTAAGGTAATTCCTTGGAAGTAAAGAAACGGATTAAGAAATAGATTCATTATTTTGAAATAAATCTTAATACTCTAAGTTATAATGACACGAAACGCTTGTCTTGTGTAACTTAATAGTTAACAAGCAAGATAGCTTCTATAGATCTTGCAAAGGAAATAAGTCCAAGAGAACACAGGAAAAGATTCATATGGAAAGATCTTAAGGTGGACCTAATTGTAAATCTTACCCCCATATTTTTGTGACGATCAATAAAGTGAGGTATTAAGTATCTCTGACATGGAAATGAAGAAATCATTGAATGTCGAGAAAATGGTAAAGATATTTGATGTCAAGGTAAAAGTATAATACATCCCTCAAGGACAAAGGATTTTATCTTATGCGAAATTGCATGATAAATCAATAAAGGATTAAGAAGAAATGACGATATCCAAAAGGGATATTACAAACGATGGCACTAAATGCCAGTACAAGGATTTCTCTAGAAGGGAGTTTAAAGTAAGGATATATGAGAAATATATCCCTAAGATCAATAAAGTGACAAAGGAAATTAAATCATTCATACTGGATCAAGAATGAATGATAGTAATAGAGACATGACGATCTTTACGATAAGATTTAATTATTGAAATATATCAATATCAAAGGATAAGTTGATGTAGACCTAACCATGAATGCTATTGGTAAAAGCATAACGATACGGATACCGAGAAGTATCGTGAATGAGGCAAATGAAGGCCATAGCAGGGAACATGATGTCCTAATGGAAAGGACGAGGACATATGAAATAGATGTTTACTTGAATAAACGGAAAACCGTTGACCAAAGCATATACCTCGCGCCGAAAATGTAACAAACAGAACCAAAAGCGAGAATAGGTATGAGGAAAATTTCTCGTAATACCGTAAGATCTTGTTCGATATAGGTGCTTCGCTTTTAACATCGCACAAGTATGCGTAGAAACGATAGAACCCAATTCGTGGTAAGCAAATCAAGAAATGAAAATCTCCTTACCTATACGGAATTATGACCATCGCAAGTGTTACTTAAGCTCGAATTGAACATAGAATCGCCTAAAGTGCTATCCAATGATTTGGATCATTATATCTCGTGGGACGAGATATAATTTTAGAGACAAGAAGTTTCGAAATGGTCGTCATTCATGTGATTAATGACTTGGGCCTAATTTTAGTTAGAGGTTTCACACCTACGTAATATCAAGACCTATTGCTCGCCTATCGAATATCTTTAAGGCAATATACTGATCAAGATGTAAATGTAAAATGGGTATTAAGATAAGAGTCATGAGTCATCTACGGGTTATATATGTCTTAAAGTGTATAATTCATTAAGAGATCCTTCTTGTTTAGAAATCCTCCATTGCTTAAATTAAGTCGGATTTATCTAAAAATATCCGCTTACAAATGACAAGAAATGGAGTTTAACGAAGAGAGTTAACCCCAAGGCCTAGAAGTTTATAACTCACACGAGCGTATCGCTCTTTTAATATGAACTAGAAATGAATTTAGAAACAGCTTTGAAGAAATTTTGCACCTCCGGATGGATACTCGTAACTATAGAGTGTCAAATGAGGATGGTACCCAACGACGTATCATTATTTGCCAATGATTGCGTAAAATTTTACAAGAGAAATATCAAGAGAATATTTTCTCCATGATAAAAATTCCAAAGCCTGGACAGACTTACCAGGATTTGTCAACAGGCTTAAGTATACATATAATACGTAGGGAACGACACCTACGAGTACTTGTCCTAGACCTCGGCAAGTTACACAGCACGGCATAAAGGAATGGTTGTACCATGATGTTCCAAACGCCGTCCCACGTCCTGTGCCATCAATGGTACCAGAAAGAGACGAGAAGGGCAAAAGGACAAAATCTTATCGCCTCATGGATTAGGAGAATTACCGCTACTAACCCAACCATACTTTCGATAAAAGTAACACCAACTTCTAGTATTGAAGAAGAAGCGGGAGCGACGACCACCGGCTCTCTAAAAGAGAACGACCATCAAGTATGAAAACAAAACGCACTTGGAGAAAAGCAAGTTTCAAGGGAGAAGTACAACTCGACGAAGGTCCTCGAGACCTAGAATCCTAGGATCCTATAAGACTTATATGTAGATAATGGTTTATGATGAAAATGGTGTGATTAAGATATGTAAAATAAACGTAGTTTGGAAGAGTTTATGAATATGGTGAAGAAGTGTCAAAGTTTTGAGTGTAAAAAGAGCTAGACGCCTTGTAATCAGTCGGCTCGGTAGACCGACCCTCGTAAGTAATGTATGAAAGTCCTCACTGAGGCATTATGATGTAATATTATATGGTCTTGAAGAATGGTATCCAAAATACGGAAATGAATTGTTCTGAATAAGATATGGTTACTATGAGATAATAGTTATGCCCTTCGGACTAACCAATGCACCAGCCCTGTTCATGAACCTCAAAAATCGAGTATTTCACACATACCTAGAAAATTTTATCTCAATCCTTACGGATGATGTTCTTATCTTTTCAAATGACGAGAAAGAACATAAAGAAAATCAAGGGCTGTCTTACGACTTTTAAGAGCCGGGCGAATTTTGCCAAATAGAGATTTGTAAATTTCGGCTTAAAAGAGAAATATTCCTCAGGCACATAGTGTCTTTAGAAGAAAACAATGTAGATCTGACAAAGGACAAAACAATTAAAGATGAAAGACGCCAATGACCTAAAATAAGATCGTGAATTTTATAGATTAATTGACACATTAGAGATCCATTAAGAACTCTCTAAGGTAACAAGACCAATAAGATAGTTACCCCAAAATAGAGTCACAATTCTCACGGATTAATAAAAGTAAGGCTATGTATTAATATGAGATAAATAATAACTTATGTGTCACAATGACTTAGGCCACATGAATGTAATTTCCCAACTCATGACTTGAAATAGTGATGTAATCGATTTAAGAAAAGGATCGCCGAGAGACAAAGGATGGAGAAAAGTTAGAAAAGATCCGAGAAAGGGTAAGTGGTGGAGAATTTAAGAACTTCCGTGAGGCGTTGGACAACGCCTTATTGTCTGAAGGAAGAATATGCGTTCCAGACGACGCAAAACTTCAAAATGAAATAATGAGTGAGGCTCACGATACACCCTACACCGCCCACCCATATAGTACTAAGATGTACCAAGACCTGAAAGAAAAGTTTTGGTGGGAAGGCATGAAACGAGACATAGCTTCTTTCATAAGAACACGGCCTTGTTTGCCAGCAGATGAAAGCGTTACACCAACGTCCATACGGAAAGTTACACCGTTGGAAATACCCGAGTGGAAATGGGATGAAATAACGATGGACTTCGTTACGAACTTACCCAAATCAAAAAGAGGAACACCGCCATATGGGTAATTGTTGATAGACTCACCACGAGTGCTTACTTCCTACCAATCCAAAGTACTTATGGATCGACAAGTTAGCCCACCGTATGTAAAGAAGATTATACGACTTCACGAGTGCCAAAATCTATTACCTCGATAGTGACGAGAGTATAAATACCAAAGTCACGAGGACATCACTCCTATAACAATAAGTTAAGAACCTTTCACAATTCACAAAAGTTGAAGTTATTCGTCGAGCAAAGAAACTTGGATATAGGATAGAAAAGATGGCTCAATCAAGAAAAGATTATAATTATGATAAATGATCACCTATGAGCAGTTAATGTAGAATCTAATGCCTAAGATATAAAATTCACCTAAATCATGGTATGTCCTTATAGAAAAGAAACCTATTGGAAAGATTAAGAAAACGAAAAGAATAGTCGGGCAATCGGGACGAATGTAAGTAGTATTCCCACAACCAAAGTGTAATATGACTAAAAAGAGAGAATGAAGATGGGAATAGAATACGAATTAAGATAAGAAATGAAGAGCTGAAGGATTTTAAGGAGCGTTGGACAATGTTATTGTCTAAAGAGAGATATATATATATATATTTCAAGCAATAATAAGTTTAGAAATGAAACCAAGAATGAATTTCATGATCCTTCTCATACCGCCCAACCAGGCATTATTAAGTGACATTGTGAATTATGAGAAATGTTAGATAGGAAGGAATGAGATAAGATATAACCATATTGTCGAGTAGTGTCTCGGTTACCAATAAGTAAAGGCATTGTAACAAAGGCCTTATAAGAGAGTATAATCTCTAGAACTACAAGAATGGAAATAGAATGATATAGAAATAGATCTTGTGATGCTTTTACCAAAGTCATAAAGAAGAACACCGACTATGAGTAATAGTGAAATGACTCACCAATTATGTTTGACTCTCTGCCTATTCAGATGACTCGTAGATCCAGTAAGTTAACTCAGTTACATAAAGAAAATCGTATATTTACAAGGAGTTCCAGAACCTATCGCTTCAGATAGAGACACCAAGAGTACCCCTAGATTTTGAACTAACTCATAAAAAGGAGTTAGATACGAGGTTAAGCCTTAACATAGATGTCCACTCACAGACGGATAGACAATCAGAATGGACAGTATGAACGCTAAAGGATATGATAGAACATAAGTGTTAAACCAAGATGTAAGTGGGAACGATAGCACCACCGTTAAGTTTACATAGGATCGTGAATCACAAACAACGATCAATATAGCCTTATGAGGCATTATGCGAAAAGAGTTATCGATCACCACTTTATTGTAATAAAGTAGGTGAGAGAAAGGTATAAAGTCCCGACGGCATAAGCGAAACGACCGAGATATCTCCTCAATAAGGCAAAGAATAAGAAAAGCTCGGACGGACAAAGTCTTACGCCGATACGCGTGAATTTGAACTGCATTTTTAAATGCGAATCAAAATCTCTTAAGATTTCCCGTCTAGAGATTATAAGAATTACGATACAAAGAATGATTGAGACACGAGATCCTAATAATGATAGCCTAGTAGCTTTATAGCTTGGTACTTCCACCACATTTGGGGAAAGTACGAAATGTCTTCCTCGTGTCGCAGCTTAAGGAAATACGAAAGTGACCCAATTCACGTTAACCATCATGATAATGTGACCTCTTACTCAGATGAGTTATGATGAAAGTCTACGACAAGATTTAATCATACGATGCAACGATTAAAGAATCGGTCCGGTTCTTAATGAAAGTCCAATGGAAGAACCATGGACGAAAGAAAAGCACATGGAAAGTTATGATGTTATGATGTTAAGATACCCATACTTTATGAGGTATGCAAATTTCGGACGAAATTTCTTTTAAGGGTAGGATGTAATACCGGTAGAATTAAATGCCTAATTAGGGTATTTAAAAACCCGTAAACCAAAGTTTTCGCTGAGATATTCAATCAGGATGATATCGAATAATGACTCGATTAATTACGAAGGAATGAAATCCTATTTTATATTCACGGAGAATTGTGAATTAAGGAATAAAAGTATATGCAAGATATCGGCGATAATTTTAACGCCGATCGCAGACGATAGTTAAAATTATGATATTTTCTAAGCAATTAAGCTTAGAATTAAATTCCATTATTAATGGAATAATGTAATAAAGTGATGACGACCATTTCGAGATGAGTCGATAATGAACGTTTTAACGCTTACAAACGTTAACGTTTTGAGATGAAACGAAAAGCGTTTTAATCGATCAAGAAATTATAGGAAATTATTTCCTATGATTTTCATATGTTATTACAGTATTATTTGGCATTAAATCAATGCTAGATCATCAAGTTTTGATAGTGACCAATTTTCAAACGCTCGAAAACCCTAATTTTCGAACTCGATTTTTATCGCATAAAATGATGCCATTAATTTATCCTATGATATTATTTATCATCTAAACCATATGTTATGATATATATGTCTATTAATGGCATGGAAAATAAAAATTTGACCTATTACAAGTGTGAGAGCCGAGAGCTCCTAAGTGCTATAACAAAGTGTGTTGTTAATCTTCCCACTATTACATGTATCTATTATGGCAATGTGATTAATTATATATCACAATTAAACAATTAAATACTGAAATTTATATATATATATGTATAAAATCGTGCATGTGTGTGTGTGCGAGAGAGGAGTGTAAGAGTGTTGTGCATGTGTGTGACAAGTGTAGACGCATGGGAGTGTATTAACAAATGTCACCCATGCCTACCACCCAACACCCCATACCTCTCCAACACCACCCCACACACACCCCACACCTCAATCAGCCGTCCCTCTCTCTCCTTCCTCCAAGAACTGCCCCATTTCCACCATGAAGAAAGAACTCAAGCTCCTAGCTCTTGTGATACCAATTGATGCACCTCTAAGCCATGAGCTCCATCGCCTCCATCTCTCTCGTCTTCTTCCAATTTCATGGCTGAGGTAACTACATCCTATGATTCTTGGACAGGGCTAGATCATACATGCATGTGTATAGGTGGAAATTCAATAGTATCGAACACATATATGTGATTGCATGTCGAACTATAATCTTGTCTGCAAAACTGGAAGTTATCTCACGAAATCAGTAACTTCATAAATTTATTTGACTAAGTTAAAGTGGTCCGATGATTGTGAAATTTTAATATGTTTAAATTATATGTATAGTATTCCTCTGTAAAATTTCAAGTCAATCCAAATTGATTTCTATTTTAATTGTATTTATAAAAATACTGCACAAATCTATGAAATCGCCGTGTTCATCACCCATAGTACGTGGCTTTCGTTTTAAGTTTGGCTAATGATAAAACTCTAAAATTTGGCAGAAACATAATTCAGCATGTCTAAAAGATGTATGTAAATTTTCAAAATATTCTAAAATGTTTACTATTTATTCTAGATTTTACAAGTTAACTGCACAAAACTGTCACGGGAGTGATAGCTTGTGGTAAAACATTTTTAGCTCCCAATATATTGTGAATCATTGAGTGAGGCTTTTTCTGGATTAAACTAGACTTAAGTGGATTTTCAATATGATTGGTTGCATTCCCAGATTCCTTATAATGAACTCATGGTGAGTTTTTAAAGTTGATACATTACAGTAAGCTTTTTGGACAAACTGCCTTAGTGAAATTCTTCATGTAATAGGCTGTTTGAGTATGACTTTTACGTAAGATGTTCAAGCTGTTTGTAGTCAGATTTGGACTTGGGTTTCTTCATAAGAAATGTTCCTCACCATGTCTAGTTATGATCTGGAAAGTTTGATCCCAAACCAAGTTTTATAGGTATACCTTTCATCGACCCAAAGTCACCTACTAGAAACCGTCCATTTCAACTAGTCAACTTTGGACTTATATATTTCTCGATCGCCGGATATTTTCCAAGATGGTCTTCATGAAATATGTAGTTCTTGTTACAAGGTTTCGAAATTGGTAACCTTCAGCCATTTTGGCATTGTGAGTCAAAGTTATGAGCCTCATAAAACCCTCGTCGTTAAGCTAAAATGAAAATTCAAAAGTTTCTGGTATGGAAGTCATTTGAGTTGCCCACTTTGAGACCCTATATCTCCGAACCACGACTCTTTTAGATTTAAATTCCTTCTTAGAACTTGTAGTACATGTTTAGAGGTTTCAGAATGTATCTTTGTGCGACCATACACGTATTCGAATCGAGAGTTATAAATCGTCAAAGCACGTCACTGGGTTAATTTTAAGTCGCTTTTGTTGATTTTCAAACACTTAAAATTTGACTAAGTGTAGAACTCCCCTATGTTATATGGTTGATATTAATTCATATTAATGACCATAAGTGTATAATAATACACTATATGAATTTAGAAAATTTTGGAAATCATTTGGTAATTTTTGAGAATTACCGAGAGCATTAAAGGAATTATAAGGATTTTTAAATCCTTTTTAATTAAGAGTAATAATATATTATATGTTTAAATATTATTTTGGACATATTTGGGATTTATAAAATTTTATAAACATAGATCACTATGTTTATAACGAAACGTTATATTTAATAACGTTATAAATGAATAATAAGGATTTATGGATAAATGGATTAATATTTAAGAAAAATATTAATAAAGTTCATCGATTTACGTGACAAATCAAAAATTAGGACTTTACAAAAAGAAATCGATTGAAAATCGATTTATAACATGAATTAGTAAGAGATTACAATTGAAAGTCAAAATTGTTGACTTTTAAAGTCAACGTACGAAATACGTTCGATAAATATGCTAATACGCGTAAGGCGTACTAATTAGCTGAGGAACCTCTTTAGTAAGAAAAGATTTCATAATTGAAATCCTTATATCGAGAAACATATAAATACGTCGAACGTTTAAACCGGAAAGGTTAAAACGATACGGTTGAACGTGTCTCGAAGAACGAGAACTATTCAATTGATATACATAATTGAAAAGCGTATCGAATTCATTAAGGAATTCAGTTTATATCGATATAGAATATCGAAGTTTATTCTCGACTTTGAGAGTCTCGAAAACGTGAACGACGCATACAAAACATCGCTTTTACATAAAGGTGTGGACGACGACGACGGCCGGATGTTGTCGAATACCAAAGACGAACAATAGTCCAGGTGGGCTTTACTCTACTCAAAAATGAAATGCTATTGAAATATTTTATTTACGATGCTTTCTTACAAGAAATGCTTATAAAATGTTTACATGATTACCTGCCAAAAATGTTTATGTTTTGTGTATGTATCCTATCCGAATGAATGATATGAATGATATGAATGTGTTGGGTCGCTCCCAACTTATGAATGAAAATCGATATCGGATCCTATGCCGGAAGGACAATACCTGGCTAGGATTAACGTGTACACTAAGGTGACTGTGTGCTGTAAGGACAATTCACGGCCGGTCACGGCGTCGTAGAGGGAGGCCTCCTTCACGACGTTCGACTATGATGATATGACGAAAGGATGTTAAGGGATATGGATCATACACACCAAGAAAATGCCTGGCCAGGCGATGATTTTGAAAAATGATGAAAATATTTTAGTAAGCACAAGGCATCTTCAACTAAAACCCTTGTGTCTTACCATGATGTGGCAGTGTAATCTACAAATGATAAAATGTTTTCGCATGAGTCCACCGAGTGCATTCTTGTACTCACCGCATGTTTGTTTTTAAATGCGCAGTTGAGCGAGATGATGGATGAGCGGTGTTGAGCAATAGAATGTTGTCGCCGATATGTTTATACCTGATAGTACATCGTCATATGTACTTATCACATGTCTTCCATTGAAGAACCTAATTTATGTACTAGAGTCCAAGAACATACTCGACATATGTATTACACTTATTATTAATGAGAGTCTCCATGTTTATTCTTTCATGTTTACGCTATAGTTCCTCGCTAATCCGTGATTAGGATTAAGTCATCGTGACAATTGGCCAACGACTTTATGGTCGAATAATATAGAGAAATAAGTGCTCACCGAAAATCTAATCGAGGAATGAATCCCATTCTTGCTCAACTACCATTTTCATTTGTCTCATGATGCACCCAATCCAAACCGTGTTCACCACTCATAGCGTTGCCTTGGTCAAAGTACAACACTCAACAAACAAAATGTATAATGACCTCAAGTCTAAGGACTATTACAAACTCCACACACTAAGAAATCGTAGACAACAAACAAACGATTTAATAGTTGGGTATACCAATACTCCAAAATATTCAGTGTCCATCATCGATATCAAATATCTCGTAGTTGTGAGAACCACTACATTCTCTAAGAATGTGATGCGAGACCACATGCTAACCTATAACATATCATCAATATCCCATTCTTGATGATCATTGGTTAGCTATTTTAGAATTATACTATATCATTGATGTCTCACAAAGAAAATGACAATATAATTCAAGGAACAAATAAGAGAATAACGACAAACATCAAAATAATTATTCCATTAAATGTACAAAACCCATAGATAAACATTATCTTCGATTGTGATCAAAAGAAAGTATGTCTCAACAAAGGAGTTTCTAAACATACAAACTTTAAACTCCCACTGAATCAAAGCCAACATCCCACATGTCTAACACACAAGCTCTCACAACAGCTTGATAAAAGGGTCAGCTAAGATATCATCAAGGGTACTCTTTCTAATTTTACATTGTTCATTTCTATTATTTCTCTCATCAGATGATATCATCTTGAAATATGTTTGTTTCTGTTTGGAAACTAGCATCAGTGTGCCTAGTCACTAATAGCTTTGGATGTCCACCATAGCCCCAACAATCTATTAGTCTATCCCAATAGATCTTGATCCCAAGTATATAGGAGGCCTCACCAAGATCCTTCACCATAAAGGATTTAGACAAACCGGTCTTTTACTTGATTGCATCATGGATGGGTCATTCCCATAATCGTAATGTCATCGACATATATTACAAGGTAGACAACGCTTCCATTCTCGCTTACTATAAACGCAAGGGTCCTCTTTGCTTCGACAAAATCAAACAATTTGATAGCTCACAAAACAAATATTCCAACTCCTCGATGCTTGCTTAAGTCCATAAATGGACTTCTTCACCACATATCCGCATTCGGCCTCTTTTGGATACAAAACCTTCAGTGAGTCATGTAGACATCACCTTCTAGTTCTCCATCGAGAAACGCGGTTTGACATCCATTTGCCAAATATCAAAATTGTAGTATGCAGCTATTGCAAGTAAGATCCTAATGTACTTGATTTTGGCAACCGCGAAAGGTCTCATCATAGTCAATGCCTTCACGCTGACTATAACCATTTGCCACCAACCTACCCTTGTAGGTTTGTATCTTACCATCTGCGTCTCTCTCTTTTGAAGATCCATTTGCGCTATGGGGTAAACCCCATCCGGTAAGTCATCAACTAGTTCCCGCACTAGATTGAAATACATCGAGTCCATTTCGGATGTTAAGGCTTCTAGCCATCTTTGAATCGATGCTCGACACCGCTTCATTATAGGTCTTAGGTTCATCATCATCCGATTCGATTTCATCATCTTGGTTCTCAACCATTAGATTCAATCTTTCGGGTGCACGACGAGTCCTCCGCGCCTATCGAGTTGGATTGTTTGCAGATTCAAGTTGTTCATTCTCGAACGTGAGTAGAGGTCTCCGTGTCGACTTCATCAACATTTGAGATTCTCAAGAAATTCCTCATGAATTTCTTGAGGTGGAGAATGGCACAACTATTGTGTCATCTTGTATTTGATGAGTCTCATTGTCGTGAGGTGCCCTTTAAGAGTCATTTCCTCCCAATAGATCGTCAAATACTCCCACCAATTCTTGTTCACACCATTGAACAATCTTTCGTCCTCGTGTTGTTTTGTGGTTCTCGAATTTCTTCAAGATCTACCTCGTGACCTTGTTCCTTGGAAACATAGAAGTCTTCAAGAACGTCACATTCCTAGAAATGATCACCTTGTGATCTTCAGTGAGTAGAATTCATATCCTCTAGTTTCCTTGAATATCCCACAAGATAACACTTCTCACTTTTAGATTCCAACTTATCAATCAAGATTTTCTTAACAAAAGCAGACAACCCTGTGTCCGCAAATAGTTAAGATTTGCTCGATACCATCGTTAGATTCGCTCTTGACAACATCTAATGCGCAGCGGAATAATAACATCAAGAACCGATCTAGATCCATAATTAAAGCACGCGATGAGCCCCAGAACACGAAGATCAAGACTTACGTGTTTATTACGCTTCCAGGTAGTAGTAAAGCTTCCAAGGAATCATTCGAGAGCGTTTCCACTACTATGGTATCCACGTGTAATTAATCAGCCGCATGAACAATTCCTCGGTAGCCAAAATTCAACGAGAGAAGCCAAGAATCTCCTATTGAATTTTGCAGTACGTATTCAAGTGTGTGTTCTCTGTTTTCTGGTTTCACGTTAACCTCAAAGATTAACCACCATTATAAAAGAAAACCACCCACTCCTTAATTGAATGGGCTATGGGCTTAATTAATTAATGTCCAACATTAAACTTAATTAGGCCCAATCTAATATCTAGTCCATTAAGCTTTCAGAGGGTGGCGTCGCATCGTCGGCAGGTTGAAGAAGAGGAGCTCCGGCAACGAAGTCGGCGAGATAGAGGAGAGGAGAGAAGAGGGGATGAGTTGAGAGGCGAGAGCAGAGAGAGAATATGTTTTCAAAAATTGCGGCAGTCTACACCAAAGGGGGGAGGGGAACTAAACCAAACCCTAAAATCCAAACCCTACGGTTCATAATGTTTCGGTCGGTTCGGTCAAAACCGAACCCGCAATATTATAAACCGTGAACCGACCGACCCCTATTTCGGTTTTGGTATTTTTGACCGAACCGAAATCGAAACCTGTATATGACCGACCGAAACCCATCGGTTCGGTTCGGTTTTTTGGTTTTGGTTCGCTATGCTCACCCCTGGTGGACGACGTAGGGAAAAGGGAATTAGTTGTTTGGTTTGGCGGATCACATGATTATCCAAGTCAAGCTTCGAGAAGAGATTAGGCATTGTTTATTATACTTGCTTAGCCCTCAAATTCTTTTTAGAAATTTGGACACGAGTTTTAATAAAACTTGTTGAGTGTATTATGATTTGAGTAAGAGTCTCATATTAGTCTCATATATGATAAAATATATAAATAAATGGATTCTTAATGATAAAAAAGAAAATAATGGTAGACCATTGATGATAAAATGTGTAAATAAATAATACTGTTGATAATAATAAGTATGGATGATAGTTATCATAATTGAAATATGAAAAATATTGAAGGATAGTTGGAGGACGGAGCGAGTACTTCGTTTTGCCATATATATATATATATATATAGGAGATGGATGTCACGACCCGACTATTTAATTAAGTAATTAACTAAGTAATCAGGCTATGACTGGATTAGAATAAGAACATAATAAATTCAAATCCACTTTGTTTCCAATGATAAAATGACTAACTTTTAATTAACAAACAAAAGAGTAAGATCAAGTCAACATTTTAAGTTTCACATATACAACACCAACATACAAAAGGGTTTATCGTGATTTGACAACAAAATCAAATGAGTTTGACAATGGAAGGATGGATGAATGTCATGTGTGAAGACATGCCATTTAGGGCATAATAATAATTACAACAAAAGAACCCTAACTCAACATCCTCTTCCATCATCATCTCCGAGCTCAACCTGCATAAAGAAAAATGCAGAGCGTGAGTACCAACAAGTACTCAGTAGGTTATCGCCAAACAATAAATTTATATGACTTACCGAACTTTCTCATTGTAAGAATTGAAATAAATAACACCTGAATATATTTTCAGTGACAATAAATTTTATGCAACTGTAACAATGCAATCTCATGTAATATTGTGTTATGTTGGTATTATCTTCCCGTGTTGTTCCCAAAGGTTACCAATCACAGTCCTGCCCTATCTAAGTTATTCGGTAATGAGAAATAGGCCTCATTCTCAATTCCTTGACCGGTTTACACAATCATAAACTTCTCGGTCATTGCCGGTATATTTATAAATTTCCGGATCATTGCCGGTCTATGCAATTATAACTTCCCGGTCATTAACAAAATTATTTCGTAGATAGGTAACATGAACTTATTCTCAATAATAACATGATCTTATGTTCAACAAACAATATGAATTTATGTTCAACAAATAACACAATCTTATGCTCAACAAGTTATACAATCTTATGCTCAACATATAACATGATATTATTTTCAATAAATAACATGATTTTATATATTTACACAATAATGTGCAAGATATAAATGAAATTTTCAATATCCAACACACATTAAAGAGAAGAAAACCTACCTGGTACGTTGTCACTCGAGGATTTCCTCCTTCTCGTTCTTCAGAATGCCCTTATCCTTGCTTAATCATTGTAATTAAAATAATTATCAAACTTAGTAACATTCTTATTCACTTGAGCTTATTACATCTTATTCTTGATTTTACCAAATTCTAAGTCTTAAGTTAGGCTATTGCATTCCTTAACATCATATGTCCTTAATAAACTTAAATTTTAATAAGTTACATAACATGCCATAATTAAAAGAATTTAAGTAACCTATTCTTAGTTTCATTAATGTACAACATTATCAAACCTTAACTTAAGGCAATCAAGTGAACAAATCTCACTTATATACTTATCATAAGTTCACTAATTAAATTCCCAAAACATTTTATTAATATGCCGATTCTAACAAAATTTCGGCAGAGTAAGTTTTATAAAATGAATCGTCATTTCATTCCAAATTCAACCAATTCATCCCAAACTCCACCAAATTAACACCATATGCTTAAATATATACATAGGAACTTAAAACATGTTCAAACAATTCCATTTATTATATAATCAAAACATGCCCTTCAACCACCCATTATGCAATTAAATGAATTTTCCAATCTACAATCAATTCAATTTCAACCAATTCATATATATATTTATCCATCATCAATGATCACTAATCCATAATCAATTTAAATCCTAATCAAACTCATCATCTAATTCTAGCAACTTAGCATAAACTTTAATATTTCAACTTTCAATATATAAGTCCATAAAATCCCATAAATTCAACTTAAGCATTATTTATATCCTAGATCTCAAAAATCATATCAAATACATCAAATAAAATCAAGAACTCAAAGTTCATCTAACCTCATAATTTTTGAAAATGAGGGATACTATACACATCCAATTCCTTCCAATTTCTTTTACTAATTATTTCCACTTAATTACACATATCTAAACTCAATTTAATCAAATCATAACAAATAATTAACATGCAAAATTAGGGTTTATACATGCTTACTTTAATTCACCAACTTCATTAATTTCAAGAATTTAATCCATAGATTATTATATTTAAACATCATAAGCAATAAGAAATCAACAAACATAGTAAAATTAAACAATTCAACCTTAAACTAAACATTGAAATTTTTGAAAATCCTAATATGGAAGAACATCATGTTCATCAATTTTAATCACAAAAACTTGGATGAAATAAGGTATTTACCTTCTTTGAAGTGATTTCCAATAATTTCTACACTTAAACTATGGTTTAAAGTTGAAGAAAATTTTGTGTGTGTGAGTAGTGTGCGTGTGTCGAAAATGAGGGAAAGAAAGAGTTTGAAAATGATCTCATATGAATATTAGTTCTAGAATATATATATATATATATATATATATATATATATATATATAGCTTTATTTATTTAATTATTCATTTTCTTTTATTCAAATTTTCAAAATTGTATAGGTATTTTTCTAAAATTACTAATGTTGAACATTAATATTCTTTAATAGTAAAACTTAATTTTCTCATTAATATAAAGATCCAAAATAATTAAATCCATTGTTGGAACACATATCATACAAATATAGATTTAATTTTTCATATGCAAAATTTAAATAATTATTCTTTAAATTCATAAATTTCGAAAATTATAGAAAATAATTTTTGTAACACTAGATATAAATAAAATAAATTTATTTAAGCCATTTAATAGCTTAAACATTATTCCATTTCGTTTTATAAATAAATCTCACATAAGTAATAATTAATGCATTTCTTTATAACATTTTCTATTTAATGAAATTTTTCATCCAAACACACAATATTAACCATATATTTCCTATTTTATCATAATAAAACTTGTTTCTAAATAATCTCTATTTTTTTCTAAATTCTATCTCTTCGATTAGCAATTAATCGAACTTCTATAGCTTACTAATTTATTATACACTTCTTTATAAATTTGTAGAGATAAAATGCCTTTAAGCCCCTAATTAATGCTTAATTAGGCTCTAATTAAGATTAAGAGATTTTTGGGTTACTACATTGGATCAGGTAGGAAATGATAATTTGGTAGGAAATGAGAATGAATATGAGCATTCATTCGCCGAATCGCTGGTTGAGATTTAATTTCATTGTTCTACGCTTTTGTGTTCTATGTCTATGCGGATTATCGCGCAAAGACTAGAACCCTTCTTGTCTACGTCAAGAATGAAAAATGTGCTAAACTAATATATTTAGCATATGTGCTACGAAGAGACGGAACACACCAAATAATGCGCGAATAGCGATGGAAAATTACATAGCTAATCATAGTCAAGCTTCCGTCGCTAAAATGGATTAGCTACTGATTAGCGATGGAGTAAGGGGTCGTTGGAAACCCGTTGGCAAACTTTAGCGACGGATTTATGTCCGCTGCTAATTATTAGCGACGGAATAAAATGTAAATTTCGATGTTAATCGACGACCTCCGTAATCGGCCGTCTCAAAAATAATCCGTCGTTAATACGACTCTAATCCGTCGCTAATTAACGACGGAATATCTCCGTCGTTAATAAACACCGTCTCAACTTCGTCGTTAATTCGACGCCAGTCCGTCTCTGATCTATCGTTAATTAGCGACGGACACGGACCGTCGCTAAAATTATGATTTTTATTTCACGTAAAAAACCGTCAGAACTGCCGCTAACTGTCACCAGTCCGCCTCTAATCCGTCCGCTAGTTACGCTTGTTCGATTAATTCACGCTGTAAATTGCCGCTAATCCGCCTCTAGTCCGCCTTAAACCGTCGCTAAATGTGCAAAATCGGGCGCTTTCAGAGTTTGACGGCCATTTACAACAAACAACAAACCCTTTTTCAAACAATCCAAACAATCAAAACAAACCAATTACGCCCAATTCAATCCAAACAATTCAAACTATCCAAACAAACCAATTCAAACTATCCAAACAAACCAATTCAATCCAAACAATTCAAAATATCCAAACAATCCAAACAAACCAATTCAATTCAAACAATCAAATCAAACCAAACAATTCTAAATCATACGATAAGTTTACAAATTCATAATACAACTCAAATATGACGACGTGAGGGAAATGAGAGCGATATCACGAGGGGGGGGAACGGGCTGGCCATAAAGCGCCTAAGCTTCCTCGCCGAGCCAAGAATCGAGCCTCGAATCTGTGTTTGCATGCTATCTCGCCTCACCATCTTGCAACTGCCTCAGTACGCAAGGCCACCATTCTCGCCTCAGATGCCTCGCTGCTTCTGCCGTCACTATCAACTGACTCAGATTGCTCGGCCGCCATGCCATCCGCCTCCATCTCCAATAGTTGTTGATAAGCTATGGAATCGACAAGATGGGCACTCTCCACCGAACGAGACGACACTTCGCTCTGCATGTATGTCCGTGATAGAGAACCAGCCCAAACATCCTATTCTTTTCTTTGAGGACCTCCCAAGGATATTTTTGAGAATTTTAGTCCTATCAATTTCGTGTCGCCTCATCACTCCCCCTGCATTGCTCAACCGAGTGACATGTTCCTCCACCGCCTCGTAATATAATTTCGCATAATTATTATTTAATTAAATGCTCGTATTGTGCTAACGAATATACTTACCGCGATATCCGAGCTTTCCCGTCTCAGATAGCTCCCGCCGCTTGGGTGGCATGATACTTCGTATACATCCCATCGACATCTTCTATGGCTACTCCACGCCTTCGCCTATAAATAAGTCAAAAAATTAAATAATTAACAAGTATCATGATTCTTAAATAAATTTACTATATCTAAAATTTTAAAGCACTTACAATCTCTCTCAGATACTGAATTCAGAGCGTGAGCCACCCCGATGCTCGACTATCCCAAAGACCTCGCCATCCGCTCGGACATCCTGTTGTTGCGCCTTGCCGCCTTCTCTCGACGCCTATCCGAGCTCAATATGCCTTCCAATTATCCCAATCTCGCCTGTGGATAAATGGAGGTGGGTTGACAGTCCTTATGCCGCTTGATCTTGTGAACAAGATCTTTATAGCGTCGCGGCCTTTGCGCACCAAGAGGAGTAGACCATAGCCTCGCCCATCGTATCATCCCAATAAAAATATTTCGCAAAAATATATGATTACAATATGCAAAGGTCAAATCATAAATGACTACGATAAACAACACGATCCTCGAATTCATCGAAATAAATCTGCTTGAACTCGAGGCACCAATTTCCAATCAAGCCGCTAGGATTCATGAATTTACTGAATGACTCGAATTACGCTGGCTATATCATTGCTCTGGACACAAAATGCTACAATTTACGTGAAATAAAGACGCCGTAATGTTATAATTTATTTAAACCGAGACATACTGAGAGATAACATACCCATTCACAATGGCTATGTTCTTCATCCCTCTAGATGACACCGCACTATCGCCGAGGGGCGGGTCAGGAGACAGTGCCTCCATGCCTTCTTCTAGGCCGGCAGCGAGGGCGACGGCAGTATGATCTGGGTGCCTCCGACGTGATAACGAGGCACCTCGTCCACTGTGAGACATCTATAAACAAAGGTAAAAAATGCTGTATTAAAATTTCACAAATAATACATATCATAACGTTTTGTGTGTATACTAGAAAATAAAACGTTTCTTGTGCATACTATATAATAAATTCAAACCCTATTCATCGTCGTCGTCATCATCATCATCATCCAATGTATGATTGTCTTCTGACTTTGACAATTCAACTTCATCATCCTCATCATCAGATGTCTATTCAATGTCTATGAGTGTACCGTCAGGATGAACTAGTGTCGTGTCCTCATCCACAACGACATTAGTAATCGAACCTAATGCATCCTCTTGAAAAGGGGAGGTACTATCGATGCAACTCTCATCCGAGACTTTCACATTAGATCGAGCTTTAATTTTGCATACTTCCCACCACTCTTTCATAGATTGTTTTAAACTCGATATGTACAATAGTATACTTGAATGGCTTGATCATGCGAGGATAAACGGTTCGAACTTGTTATATCTTCACAGTATGATTTATCGAAACCAACTTGTACTCGGAATGAATTGATAACCCCAATCGTGAAGGATCAAACCACCACATCTAAACAATGTTGTGGTCTTCGTTGGTAGCCCAGATATTCCAACTCACAAACCTCCAATAATCGACCATAAAAATCGAGTTCTTGCGTTTTGTACCATAAGTTTCACCTTTAATGCACACCCACTATTCATAGTTGATCTTTGTGACCCATGTTCTAATGTATGAAATTTGTACCCATTTATATAATACCCTGGGTACATCTTAATTAGAGCTGAAGGTCCTTTGGCAAGAGACAATATGAACGGATTCACAATGTTGTTAGTATGATCTTTAACCTATTATTAGTAAAAAAACGATTAGAATGACTAAACGCATATATTAAATATTTCCTACTAATAATCATCGAACACTCACATATGCCTCAAACCAAAACGGAAGCCTTTCAATCGACCTTTGAATATCGTGAGCTGAGATCGCGGATTTGATCTTTTCACATCGTCGATGAATAAACTACATCAACATATATCGACGATCCTAGTTAATAATAACAATAATAATAATAATAATAATAACAATGAATTCTAAGAAAACACGACACTTACGCCATGTAAATGTTCTCGCAACTTCAACACGCTTGAGCAACATGTATAAATGAGCAAGATCATATTCTCTACTATCCAAATATCTCGCTGACATATTTCCAAAAGGTCCGCCATCTTGCTTGAAGATTTGAAGCATATCCGATAGTCTTCGCGCTAATCTCCGTTTGACCATGATGCAAATCTCGAACTTTGTTCTTACGTGATCATCAAAATAATACGAGCAAAATGTCGATGCTTCTTCTACTAAGTAAGCATTGCGATAGAACCTCAACCCCGGCTTTATTTCTACGTTGTTCTTCAACTTACGTAAGTATCTACAAAATTTAGAACGTTGTTCTTCAATTTTTATATATATATATATATGTGTGTGTGATAATGTATGAGCAAGATCTTCAAACGGATACATCCATCGGTATTGAACAGTTCCTCGCAATACGGGTTTCATCGCCTAGATGAACCGGAAGATGTTCCATGGAGTCAAGAAACTAGGGAAAAGATGCTACCAAGCTTGCATAAAATCATCGAATATTTTCTTGAGTCTCGCATGCATCATCAAGCCCTATGTTTCGAGAGTTAAATCTTTGAAGAATAAAGATAATTCATTACGCCTTTCCAAACATTGGGTGGGAGAAGTTCACAAATGCAATCAAGAGAATTCACGCATGAAAATGTGACAATCATGACTCTTCATCCCAAACATCTTCGCTTTTGTCATGTCTACACATCTACCCATGTTCAAACGCACTCCATCTCGAAATCTTAAACCTCTTACCCACTCACATAAGACTTTTTTCTCACGATTGTCAAGTGTATAAGAAGCCTTCGATATTTTCCTGCTGATTCATTCATCGTCAACTCGTCTCAGAAAAGATAAATTAAGTTCTTCTCTAGATTTGCTCGTATCTTTGTCTTCCTTGGACATTCATGATCGTGTTGAAGACATTATCGAATTCATTTCTATGTGCATGACATCCAAATTATGCCGAATCAAAAGAGAACTCCAAGAAGGTAGATCCTAGAAAATACTTTTCTTCCATCCGCCCAAACCGCTGGATATTCTCGCTATTTATTTAATCACCGCCAATCTACATTACGGAGACTAGTCCCATACCCATAATTAGTGATGTGTTCATCTCCGATCGCTCGGTGGATCGTTAGTAATCAATGTTCTTTCTAAAACCTATTCGATCCCTTCAAATGGGTGATTAGGAGCTAGAAATTTACGATGGTTATCAAACCATGACCGCTACCACTTTTAGCTAAAGTAAAGCATCGGTATACTCCATGCAAGTCGGACAAGTTAATCTTCCAACTGTACTCCATCCGCACAACATAGAGTATGCAGGAAGTCACTAATTGTCCAAAGTAATACAATGCGGTATTTGAAAATTTCACTTTAACGATACATCATAAGTAAGAACGTCATCCCACAAATCTATTAACTCGCTATCAATGGTTGCAAGAACACATCAATCTTCTCATTCGGATTACGCGTCCGCACTAAGATTGTAAGAAACATGTAATGCTCCTTCATACACAAACACGGGAAGATTATAAGGGTAAGTATAACGGCCATGATGAATATTGCTTTCCGATCGACCGAATGGCTGAAAACCACATTGAGAGTCCCAATGGCACGCTACGAATTTCGATGCAAATAAGGGAACTTCGTGTTCAAATGTTTCCATGCAATTGAGTCTGTTGGACGACGATGACCCCATCATCGATCGGCGATGCATGCTAACGATATTTTCGCAAGAGTATCAATGCATACAATCTCGTAGTCGATGAGTTAGAGGAAAATAATACATCTTTTATATGCTACTTGTGCTTTCCGTCGACTTCCACCAGCTCGAGTATTGCTCTTGAAACGAGAATGATTACAAAATTTACACTCGTCAATTCGTAATCTTCGTGCCAATAAATCATGCAATTAAATAGACAACAATCAATTTTGTGTACGGGCAACCCCATGCCACGCAACAATCTCTTCGTCTTCGTAGAAGTCATCAGCACGCAATTTCCATCCGATGCGATTCTTTCATCGCCTCGATATTTGATCAAAATCCTTCTCAAGAATGTTGTTCTCGCTTCCAACTCGTAAGTCGAGCCACAAATGACAACTGTGTGTGATTCGAGCAACCCACCACGTAGGTTTATCGGCAAGATTCAACATGTCGTAAAATTTTGTGCATCGAATTTGGCTCATCTTCTATCTCGTCAAAGTTGAACCGTGGACCAGCAACATCCACTACCATCGTATGATACGATTTGGTTGACGCTAACTTCGAATCCACAACATTGTCCCTACTGTGGTTGTCTCTCCTCGAAATATCCATGTGTGATAATTGGAACAACCAAATTTTGATAAGTGATATCGCACAATATCTTTCTTCGATAAGGTATATTCTACACTTTACACTACGGACACTTGATATTATCTCCATCCGCGAATAAAATCGAGCACTAGCGAATTCAATAAAACTTTCAAGTCCATCTCGAATTCAATATTTAATCCACCAACCTAACTAAACCTCTTATACATCCACCACGATTGTCATTCATTCTTCAAGCTCCTAATTATAAATAATTAATTAACATATTCAACATAAGTTGTACAATATAGACTAATTATACACTCATAAGGTGTTAATTAGATTTGAAATAATTTGGCCAAGTGTATACACAATAATATCTCAAAAATAGTCTTTGGTCCAAACTCACCTAAAAGTTTATAGAAGTATATTTATTATAAATTAACAAAAGAACAATAACATGTTTTTTTCACGAAAAATGGATTAGTTTATTACTTCAAATACCCCCATTATAATTAGAATCATATAAAAATTGTCACTTCAAATGGTAAGTATAATTGAACAAGCAAAATGTCACCAATTCTCTATGTTCTCTTAGAAATGAGTTTAGTTGGATTTGTTGCCTTATGTGTAATAGGGTTTGTAAAACGTAAGCTAATATACTTTTATTTTTATCTTTTGATTTAGTGAATCCACAAATATTTTAGAGTATGTCTCCTGCTTTTATTGATTACATTTTCTTTAAAATGACAACATACTTTTAGTACTTTTTTGTTGGCAATGAATAATTTAATATTTCTCGTGACATTCTTTGGAACGGTTTCATTTTTTTACTCGCTCGAGTATATATTAGTGTATTTCTTATTTTATGAGGAATATTGACGTATATTTAAGTGGATGATTTAAACGTATATTTAAGTGGATGATTTGGAGCATCTTGCATGGATTATTTAGGTGAATAATTTGATATCTATTAATTGGTTGATTTCTTTATATAGATTTTACATATAATTTCCATAAATAATATCTAAAGGTTTAATTAGTCAAAACACTAATTAAAATCCATAAATTAAGGAAAATCGATTTAATTAAAATCGATTCATATAAATCGATTTAGTTTAATTATAAAGATATTACATCTATATATATATATATATATATATATATATATATATGTGTGTGTGTGTGTGTCTAAATAGCATTATCCATTTGAAAAATGAAATGAATGTTTCAATGTTCCAATACCTAACATATCCACATTGCAAATTTAAGCTTTCAATTTCATATATAAAAGTCTGTCATATTGCCTAAATCTAATAAGAAATACACTAATATATAAAGTTTTACACTACTTAAATAAAAATAAGATCGTAAAGATATTTGTGTAATGATTTAACGAAGAGCCAAGTATAATGCACAAATGTAAACCACCGTCGATTTTTGGATTCAAATTATAAGTATGTGATCGTATTATTTGAGGATTGCCCAAATTATAAGTATGTGATCGTATTATTCATCCAAATTTCACCAAATCATCACCATATGCATAATTATACACTTAATAACTCAAAACATCTTAATTCACGAAATGATGAATTTTTCATCCCAATTCACATCCAAGCTAAACATATTCACATTCATATCCAAGCTAAACATATTCACATTCAAGCTAAACATATTCACGAAATGATGAATTTATCAAACACCACATATGCGCATAGCTAATTCACAAAATGATGAATTTATCATCCTAATTCACATCCAAGCTTATCAATTTCACAAGTCCAAATCACAATACTAACATTCAATATATCATTTTCACAAACTCCACTAAATTCAGTAACATACATGCATAAACTCAACACATCCTAGCATATTAACATAATTAACAAATATATATCAACAAAATAAAAAAAAAAATTGAAATACAAATCAATAAAAATGTAAATATAACCTGACGACGGGCGACGGCAGACGACGACAACGGCAACAGATGGGGCGGTCCGAGGGGCTAGGCGGGTCGGGGGCGGGCTGGGCTCTGTGGGACGACGCCGACGCGGGGTGGGGCGTGGTTGGTCAGTGGGTCGCGAGATGGGATGGGGTGGGGGTCGCGGCGCATCACGGCACGGCTGGATCGACGCGGGCACGGCGGTCGAGGCACCCATGAGGGCGATGGGGTTGGGTCAATAATAGGAGTTAGGGTTTGGCGATATGAAATTGGGGAAGAAATCTCGTCGATATTAAATTTTTAGCGGCGGATTAACGACGATTTTTTTCGTCGTTATAATTAAAAGCTATAACGACGGATTAACGACGTAAAGATGACCTTAACGACGGAATAAATTTAACGACGGAAATGTGTCCATCGTTAAATTACGTACGTAATTAAAAAATAAAAATAGTTAATATAACGACGGACATAAGTCCGCCGTTAAATTTAACGACGCCTTAACAACGGACATTCCGTCATAATATTATTTGGAATAAATAAAATCAAAATTAATATTAACGATGCATTATATTCCGTCGTTAAATTAAATACAAAAAATAAAAACTGCTTATTTAACGATGGATCGCCGACGGACATAATCCGTCGCTAAAGTATCAAACCAATAAAAAATAAAAAGTTAATTTTAGCGACTGAATTAATCCATCGTTAAATTTAACGACGGAATAGCGAAGATAATGACGCCGTTATCGATTCTGATATATTCCTCGCCTCGCCCGTCACCGATCCGTCGCTAAAATAATTCCTTTCTATTCCGTCCGCAAATCATCACGATTCACGACCGTATTTTGGCCGCTCTAATCCGTCACGACCGGTGTATTTTTGTAGTGAAATATGTCTAAACTAATATGTGCAACATAGTAATTACGATTGTGCTATATAAATATGAAAGATATGCTAGACTTACATATCTATTCTTATTTCCTACACTTACTTTCATTCTCACATTAACCATCCCTATATATATGTGTGTGTGTGTGTGTGTGTGTGTGTGTGGGGGGTGGGGGAGGGGAAGTGGCGAGAGAACTAGACAATTCCTAAATAGCTAGTTTTTCTTGGAGAGCTTTACTTTTTTTCTTTTAAGTTGAGATTAACGTTGATAGCTCTGTTTGTCTAATTGAAATTCCAGTGATAATTTTCTTATTTACTTCAATTTATTAGATAACTCAATTTGATGTCTTTATATTATATGATTGTGTTTTATTTTAATATTATGAGTAGCTAATTTTCTTGATTTATTAAGAATAATAAAACACTAGTTTGATATTTATGAGATTTAATTTGTTGTTTAATTAATTTAATTGGATTATGATTTATTCCTTGGTAGAGAGTTTTAATTTGATTTTCTTGAGCCATATCACCTTAGATTAATCCAAATTAGTGTCAATTAGTTCTCTCAATCCATAATTATTGGAATATTGGTGATTAATGGCAAAGCTAGGTTAGGCGTCTATAACTAGGTTGTATTTTGATAAGGGAATTAGTTAGTTCAACGTCTCTTGTTAATTATCGATAAAATATGTAGGAATTTGAGTATGTCTACTGCACTCACAATACCCTTTGTCCGCCACTCACAATACTAGGGTGTGTCTGACCGAATCAACCGAACCGAAAACCGCTCGGTTTCGGTCGATTGATTCGATTTTGAAAAGTCGGTTTCGGTTCTATTAAATTTTCAATTAAAATCGATTTTGGTTTTATATTTTAGGTTGAATCGGTAACAAACCAAAAATATTATTTTATATATTTATATATTTTATATAATAATTAATTAATATTTTAATTAAATAATTAGGATTAAAATATATATATATATATATATATATATATATATATATATATATATATATATATATATATGTTTGATCGGTTTTTCTCGACCGAATCTATCGGTTTTTCTTGTTCGATTTTCGATCATCCAAACTAAAATCGATCTTGGTTCGGTTCAAAAAATATTTTCGCCTTCGATTTCGATTTTAAAATTTCGGTCTACGACCCACCGATGCACACCCCTACACAATACCCTATAACTAGTTGGTTAATCAGAATTAATATATATTTGCGTCGATGATCAGAGGTAGTTACTAGTGTGGATTTATTTGAGCCAAATCCCTTTTATCTTGATTTATTTCTTATTTGTCATTTTAGTTATTTAATTATTTTCTTAGTTGATTATTATTCTCTCTAGTTTAAGGCGTGGTTGCTACACTAAATTCGATTTTTAGGAAATTGAATTCACTAATTCGTTCTCTGTGGTTTAACTCCGCTTATTACTATGCTAATATTAGTTTTTATCATGATTGTAGGAATTATTTGATAGTAAACGACGGCCACAAAGTTTATCCCAATCGATTGAGGACCAATAATTTATCATATGTATCAGCCTGAGGGATGGAACATTAGTGTAGCGTCAAACTTACCATCAAATTAAATTCAATCACTGGTACATTTAATGTTGCAACTGCTATGCATACATTTCAATAAAAGATAATAACATATAACAAATCTACTTAATTTCAATAGTTGAGAGCTCTCTCAGTTAATAAATATTATCATTTCTAAATAAAGATACAATGCATATAACTATAACATCTACTTTAGTCCCGTAATAGCTAACCATCATAGGCTGGCACGAATTCTTTTTTTCTTTTCTTTTTTGCCGTCAACCCAACGGCAAAGTCATAAAATTTCCACCCCATGCATAAATGCTCAAAGTTGTGACCCAAATTAAAATCATAAAATTTCACTCATGCATTAAATGCTCAAGGTCATTATTTTTTTTTTGTTTTAGTTTTCTTTCATTTGATTAATTTCTTTTTCTACGCGTCAAGAATTGAAGGAAGGGGCAGTGGACCCATATATATAATTCCACAACAAAATAGGAAAAGTATAAAGTCTTCCCGTCTCAAATAGAATAACAATAAATAAAATAAAAGATAAATATCACTCTAAATTTTCGATTATATCTATTTTCAAAAAACATTTATTTAAATTATCAACTAGTAGCTTTGTGGCAAAATTATATTACATCCATTTTTAATCCTTCAAAATATTGACATGGTTAGCTGGATGATACATAGAATTATGTTAGTTTTGAATTATGTTAGTTTTGTATTGTGACGATGGCTCGAATAATGCCACATAATTCTATGTGGCTTGATGTGAGTCGCGTTAAGATTCTAGTGATCGAAATATAAAGCGATAATTGATAATTTAAATAAATATTTCTAAAATTCAAACATGTATAATTTGATGTTTAAAGTGACATTTATCTAATAATAAAAAATCCACTCAAAAGTGTTACATCATGGTCAATTAAATAAAAATAATAAAAAATTCAATAATTAACTATAGTGTTGCATTCAAATAATAATAATAACATCTTAAATGATACTCCATCTAATGGGTACTGCTGGATACGCACTAGTGTATGGGGAAGGGGGAAAGAGAGAGCATACACCAATTAGATAAATTTTAAAACTTTTTCTTTACATAGATTGAGTGGCTACAGATGCAGTAGTTGGTTGGGTAATCGTGAGTTCAATATTGTTGACAGTACTACTGATCAGTTCAGATAAGGGAAGTCTAGTACTGAGTGATATCAGTTAACAAACCTATTGACTGCTAAGATAGCTAGTCAGTTGGACTGATAACTGATGTGCGGCGAAATGTTGTGGTTACCGTATTTGCCTAAAACCTTAAACTGATTCGAAACACTTAGCCAAATATTGCTTAGTCAGTTTTCAGTTATATCTCTGCAGTATCAAACTGATACTGGTATATGATTTCAAAACTATGTTGTGCTATTGTGTGCCAGTGATGACAGTTCAATAATATGCAATATAAATAATGATACTGAAAGTAAATAACACATTGATTTACACGCGGTTTGGAGATATCAACTCTTACGTCCACAAACTGATTGCTTTGTCAATCCACTCACTTCGGATTTTGGTTTTGTTTATAGGTAGAATAGTAAACTTAGATACTGAGTTCATCTTACAATATCCCATCTCACTTGGCATTCCTCCTATGCTTCTGGGTGCTAGGAAACCGCTGACTGCTTTCGGATGCAGTCGACTTAACCTCTAGCTTGCGGGTGCTAGATAACCAAGCTTTCAGCAATTGACACTTTGTTGCATACTTGTCCAAACTTCTACACAACTTTTAGGGGTTTTGTGGAAGAGTTTCCAACTAAGATCATGAGTTGACACATGCGTCACACTCAATATGTCTAGGCTTAAGATAGACAAGATTAATATCCTAGACTTAAGAAAGTGTATATCAAATCTTGAGCTAATAAGTATATGTGAGCTCTTGAGATTTCATCGACAGCACCGTGAACTTCCTTCTTCGAAATTGCCGCTCAATGTTCTCGAGCTTGAGATTTACCGACAAGATCGTGAACTTCCTTCTTCGAAATGGTCGTCAATGTTCTCGAGCTTGAGCCAATGCTTTGAGTATTAGATTACGCAGTTGTTTCTGTAACCTTCAAAGGTCGATTCAAAGCATATTTATAGAGAGGAAGATGAATAATGTTGTTGCAGTTAACCAATCATATCCTTCTATTTGTCATTCAATTCTCCCGCTGAGAATCCTCATACATTATTGTTAGGATTTGATCATTGATCGCTATATTTCCTACCAATTAAATGATAGTAAAACAGCAAGTATATATATCGTATCCACAGGGACTGCGACTCGAGAACACAACAAATAATTAACAAAGAACCTTTATTATTATCCAGCAACAATATCAAGAGAGATGATTATAAATCTAGACTCAAAATATAAATAAGGAATAAAATCAGATATATAAGATCGAACCTAGATGTATTTAATCTAACCGTATTCACACAATAACCTATTAACTGCTTACCAATTTAATCCGCATTCATATGAAGGATCACTAATGTAACTATAGTTTCCACCGTGACGTCAGAGAGTAGTAGGTTACCCAAACTCTATCTCCATCGGGTCTCAAGAAAGTAAGTGTTAATTACCAAAAGCACACAAAGATTAACCTCCTACAATTCACCTATCTCACGGGGTCTCAAGGTAAAATCAGATATATATGTATCAAGATATGAATTATGCAATTAATTCCGCCAGACATCAATCACATAACTAGCATGCATCAATATCGCCGACACTAACACATGAGAATTAAAGCCAAGAATCATAAATCATGAATGGACGGCAAACAAGATCAATAGATAAATCATACGAATCTAGTCGACGATAAACCCTATGATCAATACAAAAATTTAGCTACGCATAATTAAATTACTAAAGCAATAAATAAATAAAGATAACATAAACTGAATTAAATAAATAAAACCGTAGGAATCCACGATGAACAATGTACCAATTCGATCCGTAGTATTCTGAACTCTCGAATAAAAACTCAACTACGAAAACTGGATGCAAGAAAAACTGGAATAAAATACTGTAATCAACAAGGAATTGAAGAACTACGCTAATAAAACTATTCTGGAAAATTAAACGTGCAAAAGAAAGAAGAATAAAATAAGTGTTCTGTAGTCTGTATGAAAACCTGAAGCATTGTCTAATCAAAGTCTGCGCCCTCTTCTCTCCTCGATCAAGGTGATAATATAAAAACCTAAGCCTCATGAACGCGTGCTCGCATCACACGAGCCGCCGGCGAAACCATTCTCGCCGCACTTTTAGTGCTCCTCTCGAGTTTTGATCGCCACTTTTCTCACACGAAAACGCAAGTATAAGGTAAGTCGAGTATCGTATCCACAGGATTGCAATCCGAAATGCGAAGTTAACCTCTAATCCTTCATCATTATCCAAGCAACATAATATGGTTCGAAGGTTTTAGGCGTTTCGATAATTAAATCCAAAGCAAATGTAACAACTTGAAAATAAACAAAGGCAATAAAACTCAAAGATGAAAATAAGAGATAAAGACTAACCCTTGTGGATGCACTAATCCTATCCACAACGATGTTTATCCCGCTTATTATTAACCGCTTTAATCCGCATAAGACAAGATCACATATGTAGCCAACAACTTCGCTACGATAATTGTGACAGCTTGATTACTAATTTTCCTACATCATACGCTCTAGAGGAAAATAAGCAACCCAAAAGGATCACAAAGAATATGCTTCCTACGAATGTTCCTATCTCGCCATTTACTCAAGCGTTTATCCAGTATCATGCATTCAAGATCGATCGACAATTAAAACTGTTACGTAATTAATCGGCAACTATGATATGCATCAAGATTGATCGTAAATCAACATATATAATTAATCACCAAGAATCATGAATCAATGCCCAAAGGTAAATAACAATAGCAGAATCACAATATATAGATAGAATCATGCAAACCCTAGATTAGAAATGTAAATTAGCTAGACATAAATAACGAAATTAAATACGTAAATAATTATAAAAAATAATAATTAAATAGATCAAACCCAGAGGAAAACGCTCGAACAATGGTTGTTCGATCCAAACCCAACGAAAACGGGAAAGATGGAATTTGTTCGGACAGCGTTCAAGCGTCACGACAATGCGTAGAACTAACGAGAACAATGAAAACTAAAGCTAGAATGAATCTAAATCAAAGCTAGAGTGTAAAAGAAGAAAATAATGAAAACCGACAAAACGTAAAATAGGTCCAGGGAAGGTTGGGGCGCGAGGGGTAATGCCCTATTTATAGAATTGGTCAAACCCCACTTGGAGTTCCACCATGCTCCATGCGTCGGCTCGCGGTCCCGAGCTCGATCGTGAGGAACACTTCGCCCGCCAATCTTCGCTTCTACAGTCGCCACAAGACGGATTTGCTCGCGCCACACCGCGGTCGCTAGGTATGGTCGTGTCGCATAGAAAATCATCGCGGCACGCCTCGCGCCGCTGACTCGCGCCATGGGCTTTCCTCGCGGCCGACCAGCGGTCGCCAGGTCGCGACCGCCGAGCCTTCTACGCCATATGCGCGCGCGCGCTTGCTTGGATGGTTCATGTCTAGCTAGCGGCACGGGCTGTCCCTAGGCCCGTGTTTTTGCCCTCGCTCGCTGTTTTGCTCCATGCTCTTTTTCAACTTATAAGCCTACAAAACACCAAAACCGAACCCAAGAGCAAGATCTTCCAAAAATATGTAAAGCATTGAGATCCAAGACATAAACGCACTTTATCGATCCAAAATCATCTTTAAAAATCAATAATAAACGTAAAATGCGCTTTATCAACCCCCAACTTAAATCATTGTTTGTCCTCAAACAAAAACAAGACCAAAAGATAGAGACACAAAACAGATCAACGAAGGCCAAGAAGGTGATTAACCAATAAAGCCTCGTAAATATCTCAAAGCTCAAAATCATTAGTGCACACGACGACATTAGCAAATCGACAATGTACAACCGCTGACAACAAAATCTCATTCAATTCAACCTCACAATGGCATGTGCGTATATATAGAGTACACTAACTCATAAAGAAATAAAGGACGATATGCACTCAATAATCAATGCAATGCAAAATCTCACAATAGGCTTGCCATTTTCTAATATCTCCACCACGTCAAATGCATTCAAATTAGATCAAAAAGGACTTTTCATAGGTTGTATTGTAGTAGCCGTTGGTTAAGGTAGGATAATATATGGCTAAGTGACTCAAATATATCCCAAGTACTTCAACTTATAATCACTTCATATGGACTTTGTCCATTTCTTTTTCTTTCAACATGCTATTTCAACATTTATGAAACCCAAGGTACCATATACTATGATAATTGACTTCCTTTATGCTCATACTATTCATAATTTTTTTCTTTTCTCGCTTTTGTAATAGCTTTATAGGGTCTAATCTTTTCACACGGTACCATACTTTATCTTTTATCCCCACTTTGCATATCAAAACAAATTTTTCTCCCATTTGATTCCCATATCCATCCTCACCTCCTATCATCCGGCTAACAAAAGAATAAGGTATAATAAAGGCTCAAAGAAGGCGACAAATGGTATATATCATTGGGCTAGTGTTTAGTAAATATTCGTTTAACAAAGATGGCCTTTATCCTTTCCATATTCAAAACACATATTGCAGCCTCGACCTACGTAAAAAACGACAAGTTCTAGAAGATAATTACATGCACGATATCACACAAATAAAAGAAACAGAATAAGATGTGTATACAGTGAAGCTCAAGTCTCACGGTTTTAGCAAATGGTTAATAACAACAAGTTAAGCAATCTCGTTATCCATGCGTCATTTTCCAACATATCATGACTATCACATATTTAATAGAAAATTTCTATCATCATCGTTACATGGATTAACACATTTCACTTCAACTCGCTGATCAACCGACACAACAAAAACACAAAAGACACGACAAAAGCCCCAACATCTAATAACTTAACAAAACAAATGAAAACATAAACAAGGACTCTCAACCAACTAAACTTGTCCACTCCCCCAAACTTATTGTAAACAGCGTGTGAAATGGAGGTAATAAGGTTTGCGTAAGAGAGTGATCGGGAGACCTTACCATGTGCCACTCTACTCGGCGACGGTAGAACCCTCCATCGTTCCATTGCCGCATCATCCGATGTTGCCGCCGGGCCGTGAGGTCTCTAGGTCATCATGGAGGTCATATTTCGTCCATGCGGTCTAGACGACCGCTCATTCGATCTAGTCGCTCATAAATCCTTGAATATCCCCGAGCACGCCTTGGTGGCATCGCGCCACCGACCTCGGGCCCCCCGCCGCTGTCCTCTCTCTCCCTTGCCGTCTCCCTGGCCTCGCCTCAATTTAAGCGCCGAGTCCATGCATAGTACTGATCGGAGCTCATGCTCCAATTATGCTCCCGCCACCAACGCTGCTTTATGCTAGTGAGCTCTGGTCAAGGCGGTGGACATCGACCGCCATGCTTGTCATATAGCATCCGTAGATAGCGGTCTCTGCGCTCTTCAAGAACGCCTGCATATATAGATATTTCTTATCCAGAAAATATCTTGAGAGATAGGTTCCTCTCTAATCGTGATACCGTAAAAATTAGCAATAGGGTTAACAAATCCCTATGCATATCCGAGCATTCCCCGATACCGGCCGCATCCGGAAGTCTGGCTAGGAACATCCCGCGCACTTTCTCTGCCTCATCATCGCAAAGAATCGTGATACTCATGTCCCGAGATAGAACAAAGGCCGACATTCGAGCGCCATGTATGATGAACGTGAGTAGGCGGTGGAAGCGGACTGACCGGATTTCAATGGAGCTCGCCTTAGCCCCGGAGGCATCATAATATGGGCTTTGCCCAAGGACGTGTTCGCGATCAACGGCCACGCATCCCGAGGCTAATGCTTTAAGTCCCCGCATTCTCGCTCGGGACGGCCCTCAACGACGGAGTTCAACTCGCCCATCGAGAGCTGTCCGGGCTCATTATCGAGCCGGAACATTAAGTAATCCGCGATGCATACGCCTTATGAACATATAAGGTCGACGAAATTCCAGCGAGGTCCCAGATGATGATGATTAGTCATATAACCGAATACAAGCCGCCCTCTCCGCAAGCCATGAGACGCCATCGCTATCCCCATAGTCCGGCAGTGTCTCAATGCACATAAACCGAGAATGTCGGCATTAGTCGCACCAGCTTCCTCCACCTTCTCGTGATAAAGGAGTCGCAATGCACCCCAACAAAGGAGGGCGGAACTCATCATGTGGCTCATCCCGGATGAGGCGCCTCCTTACCCTTTCACTTACGGCCGAGGTGGCGTGACATCTTATACCAAAGAAAAGTGCCAAGTTAGTTCATGTACTTATTAAAGAGGAATATAAAAGCAAACGACAACCCATATCAAAATATAAATCTCCCCAAACTCAATTGAGCAAAATATCACCTCATTACTAACATATGGTCAAACAAAGCTAAATAAGTGGAGGAATCGCACACGCACAAAAATACACTAAAATGGTATTACGGGTCGCTCGCGCCAACCTCGCGATCATGGGGAGGTTATGGGACCACTCGTGCTTCGGTAGCTCCGCGACGTGAGAACGCCACGCCATGAGCAAGCTCAAGGTCGCTAATTGTCGAAAACTTGCGCGGCGCACACGAGACGCAGCATGGACATTTGCTCTGCGCAGACCTCGCTGCTGGCCGCTGTCATGAGCTCGATATCCATGAGCGACGCCACAGACAGCAACAAATTTAGGGTTTTGGAACATTTTTCATTCCAAATCTACAATGTAGGCAAATTAGACCAAAAATAAGCATCAATACGCATCTATAAACATCAATGGCCCTAACATTGTAACAACATTCTCAAAACACCAAGTAATTTAGCAATATGAGCCCTAATTCCTCAAAAATTCAAAAACCCACCACAAGAGATATAATGGACAAGAATCCTCCAAATCATGCCGAAAAAGCGTAAATTCAAGAGGAATTAAGTAAATGTAGCATACCTTATGGATTACAGTGAAATTTGTAAGAAAATGAAGAACTTAGGTATGGTGCTCGAGAGAAATTGCTGTCTTGAACTTGTGCATGCGTTAAATGAGGGGGGAGGGGCTTAAAATGGGTAAAACACGCTGGTCGCCTCTAGGCGCTGGGTCTGGCATGCTCATGGCCGCGAGCTCTGGTCATGCTGATGTACGCCCCTTACATTGAAATTTCATGTGTAGCCATTTGCCTAATGTCTGCTGTTTCACGCCCACTCCTCGCGGTCGCGAGCGGTGGTCGCGAGGTCCGCCTTTTTTTCTTTTTTTTATATGTTTTAAAAGGAAGCAATTATACCTCGGGACTCGAAAACGACGAAAAAGGACACGCATACCTACAAAACGAAGAAAAACTAACAAAACAAAAACGACAAAAACATAAAGCATGTAAAACTTGTGGGTTACCTCCCACTAGTGCTGGAAAGTTATCGTCGCTAGCTCGACGCTACCTCTCATCATGGTTCGCTGAGCTTGGTCACCCGACTTCTCGATCAAGTGTGACTCAAGTAGACTTGAGGTATGGCTGCTCACCTTGAAAATATTTCCACTCGCATCTAACAATTCATAACTCCCATCGGTGTGAGCTCTAGATCGTATACGACCCCGACCATCTCGACTTGAGCTTTCCGGAAAGATGAGTCGAGCATTATATAGTAAAACCTCATTACCCGTGAGAATCCTTTGAACTAATGAAGATCGTGGAATTTCGAGCTCTTTCCTTATATATCCGGAATTTTAAAAGCTTCATTCATCCACTCATCAAGCTCCAACAATTGGTCACATCTCATCAACCCGCCTCCTTGAAATCCATGTCGATTCTCTTCGTTGCCCAATATGCTTTGTGCTCCAATTCAACCGTAAATGGCAAGATTTATCAAATACCATTTGATATGGAGATAGTCTGATGGGAGCTTTATAAGCATCCGAGGCCCAAAGAGCATCATCCAACTGTCAGCCTAATCTTTCCTATTCACAAACCGATTTCTCCATAATTTGCTTTATTTCTGCTGGATTCAGCTCGGCCCATTCGCCATGCGGATGATAGGGGAGGTGACTCTATGCTTCACGCCATACTTAGCTAGGATATTGCCAGCCACTTATTATCGAAATGCGATCCTCCATCGCGATCAACGCCTCAACTCCAAATCGAGTCGAATATTCTTATGGAGAAACTTGATCACCACCTTGAGTCGCTCGTGGCTGTGAGATCGCCCACCCATCGGGAAACATACCCACAGCTAGTAAGATGTACGTAAACCACGAGACATGGGAAAGACCCACAAAATCGATCCCCATACGCCAAATAGTTCCACTTCCATGATGATCTTCGGCATCTCGCCTTTCTTAGTGACGTTCCCCATTCTTTGACAACGATCACAACTCTTGATAAAAGACCCAAACCTTGAAAATCAAGGCCATAGAATCCATCGTGGTAAATCTTTGCCACTGTCTTCGCCATCGTAAAATGTCCTCCATTTAAAGTTAACTATGGCACTCGCGGGATTATGTTCTCCCATTCTCCTTAGGGAACACAATACAGTATCGCACCATCGACATCGACCAGATAGATGGGGATCGTCCCATAATAAAACTTGACATCGTGGAGAAACTTTTTCTTATGAGGATCGCACGATGGAGTAAAACTCCAATCACCAAGTTATTTACAAAATCGGCATACCATGGTGTGTGATCAATGACGCTCAAGATATGCTCGTCCGGGAAGTTCTCCTTGATCCCAATCTTCTTATCCTCCTTCGAATGGCTTTTCTAATCTCGATAAGTGGTCATGCACCACATTCTCGTAGCCTTTCCATCTTTAATCTCCATGTCGAACTCTTGAAGAAGGAGGATCCATCTTACCAACCAGTGGCTTCAGTCTTTCTTGCAATGATGACTAATGGCGGCATGGTCGTTGTGGACAATGGTGGTGGGTGCCTACCAAATAAGGTCTAAACTTATCAAAAGCATAGACCACAACAAGTAATTCCTTCTCAGTAGTGGTATAATTCATTGGCCGAGCCGAGCGAGCTTACTTGCATAGTAGATGACTCGAAAAGTTTATCTGTTTCTCCCCAACACAGCCCCCTCCGCCCAATCACTAGCATCGCACATCACCGAATGGTTGACTAACTGGTGATACCAAACCGGGGTCGATATTAGGCTAGCTTCAATTTCTCAAACGCCTCAAGCATTCACTTGTGAACACGAACTCAGATCTTCTCTAGCAGTCCATACAAAGGCTTTGTGATCGCAGAGAAGTCCTTGATGAATCTTCTATAAAGCTCCGCATGATCCAAAAAACTCCTCACGGATTCGACATTCGTGGAGGAGGTAGTTTCGATTGCTACTATCTTCGCTCGATCCACTTCCAAACCTTTGGCCGAGACTTTGTGGCCAAGCACCACACCTTCCTTCACCATGAAATGACACTCCTCCCAATGGGAACAAGATTCGCCTCACATCTTTGTAGCACTTGTGATAGATTGTGAGACAATGGTCTAACGAAGAGCCAACATCGAAAATCGTCCATGAAAACTTCCATAATATTTTCAATTAATCCATGGAAGATGGACATCATGCACCTTCGAAAGTGGCTGGAGCATCGCACAATCCAAACGATATTCTTCTATAGGCGAAAACTCCATAAGGGCACGTGAAGCGCCGTCTTGTGTCGATCTTCGTATGCGATGGTAACTGATCAAATTCTAATATCCATCTAGGAAACAATAGAAATCATACCCCGCCACCATCCAACATCCGATCAATGAAAGGGAGGGAAATGATCCTTCCTCGGCCGTGTTCGTAGCACGATAGTCAATGCATACTAGCCATCCGTCACGCAGTCTTCTCACCACAAGCTCGTTTCGTCTCATCTCTCGATCACCGTGATACCCTTTCTCGATACCACTTAAGTCGGGCTAACCCACTACCGTCCGGTATGGCATAGATCATGCCCGCATCTAATAGCTTCAACACTTCTTTCTCACGACCTCTTGATTGTTGATTCAGCGGCGCTGAGGTTACACTTTCAAATTTTATACTCATTCTCCAACAGATCCGGTGCATGCAAATCAAGGCTAACCCTCGATATCGTAAATAGTCCACCCAATCGCAGACTTATATTGTTTCAAGACAACCATCACCTTCGTGACTCATCATCACAAAGTCAAGATACTATCATCGGGCACGCCTCATCGCCGCCAGAAAGGCATAACCGGTGGTCCGCAACCCTTCAACTCCAACTCGATGTGCATCTTTCTTCGCCACCACGCCATCCTCTCCTCCAATTGGTTTCCTCACGCCTAATTAAGGCAATCGCCTCCTGGGGGGCCTCGACTTCATCGATGGACTCAAGATACTCTAAGATCTCATCACACGCCTCATCGAGGTCCGAGGATGAGAAAATCGAGTTCTCGTATGCAAACTCCACCGGATTAGATGATCAAATCGAGGTGACAGTTGCTCTCATAACTCGACTGCCTTCCATCGCTTTCTCTTCGTGCCTATCAGATCGTAAATAGAGATTTTCATCTCCTCATCGCCGACTTCGAAGGTGAGATCTCCATCTCGCACGCCTATCAATGCTCACCGGTAGCTAGGAACGGTCACCCACTTAATAAGAGGCGATTCTCATCCTCTCGGCATGTCGAGAACTACAAAGTCCGCAGGAAGATGAAATTAACTTTCACTAGCACGCCTTCCACTATCCTCTCGATAGGTCACCGATGTGTCCGCCATCCTCAAGAGCAATGGTGGTCGGCTCTCTCTCCAATCTCCAATCTATTAAAATGAACAATGGCATCAAATTGATGCTTGCCTCAAATCACATGTAACCTGGAGAATGTCTCGTCCTCACGACATGCTATGTCAAGCTTCCTGGATCCTTCGCTGAGCGGCAACTTTTCCGCAAAGACAAAGACCGCACTCTTGAGATGATTATCCTCTCGAATTTCCCAAGCTTCTTCTTATTTACAACGCATCTTTCAAAACTTCACGATCCCGACATGTCTCGCAAGGCCAAGTAGTAGGAATGTTGATATGCATCTTTCAAATATCTCCATAAACCGAATCGCCTTCTCATCGCATTGGGCTCACAAACGACTTAAACGGAATCGAGGTGTATACGCCGAGCAGCTTTCATCGCCGCCACACCATCATCCCGACCGCGAGTGAGGTCGCTAGCAACTGGGCTGCGTCAGATACTTCTTCACGGCCGGGTTTCGGTCGCGAGCTCGCCGGGTCCGCCTCCGTAGTCTCTCGCCGATTTCTCGCGGTCGCCCATTCTTCCTGCGATCGCGGGTAGCTCGTGAAATCCTCTGCGCTTCTGGTCGATTCCTCGCGCTCGGGCTCACGATCCAGAGCTCGGCCGTGATGTGCTCCTTTATTGCCCCTGCCTTCGCCGCTCTTCTCCGTGTGGTTCGATAAGCTCGTCCACCTCAATCGAACGGCATTACATGTGATTTTGTGGTTTACATCCCAGACACTCGAAAATTGGCCCGACTCTGTGTCGCCTGCTCGCCGCAAGCTATCTCCGATCGATTTGATTCTCCATCATCTTCATATGTTTACCCATTGCCGCCACGACTCGATGATTTATCTTCTTCATCGGTATTGCTTATGAACGACTCGATTCAGTCACCAATTGTTGGTTGCTCACAACCAACCGCTGATCATGTCCTCTGACTGCTCTTCGCCTCGAATCACCCATTCGAATCGAGAAACCCCAAGTGAGGTGTTGAAATTGTTGGGGCTGTATACGAGAAATTAGATGACTTCATTATTCGGATTATATGCCGATTTCCCGTGACGGTTCCTCCGATTTATATAACTCACATCTTCCGTCTCATTCATATCACCGCAGCATCGGGACGTGAACAACTCCTTATGCTTTTCCTTCTCGAATCGGGTTTAGAAGGGTGAACTGCCCATCGTGATTATCGCATTTAGCATCACCTTCGACAAGAGCTGCTTTCACCACCGTGTTCTCTATAGGCCATTGATAGCTATTAGCAGCCATCTCTTCTAGAATTCGCCAGCTTCCTCCACTGCCGGCTCAAGCAGCATCCTCCCGATGCATCAACAATACTCCTCGTGAGGTGTTAGCCCATCAGAGAACCTGTAAATCTGCCTCTAGAAAACCATGTTTTGCGCGCCTGTTGGATTTGTATACGAAAGCGCTTTGGTCGAGCTTGCATAATGTTTCGTTACCACTATTACAATCTCCTATCCGAATCAACACTTGATCGCATATATCCGTGTCCTCTTATCTCATATATGTTAGATCATACAATGTAGAAGATCACGTAAGTCCGTATGACGGGTCAAGCTTAATGAGATATAGAAAGTTTCATAACCGAGACAACCGAGGACGAGCTGCTTGTGATAGTCATGTATAGATAAGAAGTGACTGACTTGGTTGCTTGTCTATGCCTGCACGCTCTCTCACGTATCAAGGATAACAAGGAGATGAGTTCTTCCTCCGACCGCCGTGAAGAACCAAGATCTCTCGTGATTTACGATGATCTAAACCCCGATAAGGTATTAGGTGAGCATGAAGGTCGACCATCACTTGACTCTGTCGGGCGAGGGTTATATGTTCTAACCCAATATTCTCCGTGATCTCGGTGGTATGCGGTTTGTATGTCATGCTAGTTATCTCAGACGAGTCACCGTATCCGTTGGGATGATGATGCCCCATGAGCTCAAAAGGTTTATTGACTAAACCCCGCAAGTCGAAAGTTAACTCAAGTACAATAATAAGGTTGAGTGGTACTACTTAAGGAATTAAAGATATTAATTATTTTAAGCAATAATTTCTAAATAATTAATGGACGCATGATATCTTAAATACGGATTCAGAATGTCTAAGTGCAAGTCTGACCACCTTCTGTGAATAAAGGGGAAGTCAAAGATTTATTCTCTAGGGCATGAATGAATGTTTATAAATTAATATATGTTCGGGCTGAATATAAGATAATTAATTTATTTGAGGCCCATCTTTATTCCTCTTGATTTGATCCTCAGGCCGCCCATCCAGTTCAAGTTAGAGGAAAATCGGCCCCTCTCTCTACGGATATGATTCGATTCTCTTTATCCATAAGGATATTATTATATTTATGGGATATGTATGGATTCTTTCCTTATGGGATTATGGTAACGCATTATAAATATAAGGTAAGAGATAAGATCAAGGTTAATCATCAATTAACATCCTCATATTTCGAGAACCCATAGTCTCTGGGAGTGAGTTTTCAAAATTCAGAGAAGTTAGGTGATTTTCCAGTAGCATCTCCATAGATTATCCTCACCGATATCGAGATCGGGCAACCGGATACACCCGTAAGATCAAAGCACGAGTCTCGATCTGCTCATCCCATCAACCTCGACAGATTCAAAGGTAAACACGAGAAAACCCCTACGTGTCAGCAATTAATTATATAGGTGCATGCTAGGAATATAATCAATGTATGGTGAATTAAACATCCAAGATAGATCATCGGGAGAGATTGAAATCGATTTACAATTGGTATCCGAGGCGAGGTATCGATCTTGGCTCTGTTGGATTAATCGCGTTTGATTATTACGTGCGCAATTAATTAATTGTTGGATCATGGTTCATAAATTAGCTCGGTTTTATTTTGTCGGTTTTGTTTTCACTGCGAGAAAATCGTGGTTGATTAGATTTTCTTAATCTTATCGTAAAGAAGAATGAAGATGAAAGAGCGAAGAGCGAGGCGATGGGAGTTCATCCAGCGAAGAGTCGCCGGCGTGCGGCGGCGACAACACGCCACGGTGCTCGCGAACCACGCCCGGCGGCCTTGTTGGCGAGGCGGCAGCGCGGCGTGGCTTCGGCGGCCGGTCGCGAGCTCGCGTTCGTACACGCAGGCCTCGGCGCACTTTGGCGGTCTTGCGCTCGGCGGTGCTCGTCGCCGTCGCGGGCGTCTTCGCGTTCGCTGCGGCGCGCGCTGCGCTTCTGTCGAGCGGGCGTGCGTTTGTCGTGCAGATCATCGGTGCCGGCGTGCGGTGGCAGGCGTGCGTTTATCGAGATCCTGGCGCATCACGGGCGGGCTCCGGTCTCGAGTCGACCGTAAGGCGGCGTGCCGGCGGGCGTGCGGGCGCGGCCTTGACATAGCAGCGCCGCATGCTACTGGCGGGTCGCGGTCGTCTTCAGCGGCCGTGAGGCAGCCGAGGGAACACGCTGGCGAGTGGGCGGCGGCGGTGTCTTGAGCACAGCGCGCAGAGGCATGCCTGGCGCTCGACCCCGCCCATTTTGAGCGGCCTTGAGCCAGCCGGACCCATTTTTGCCCAACCTGATTTTGGCGAATCGGTCTTAACGAATCCGGTCGTGCCGGTGCACGTGAGGCCCATTTTAAAGTTTATGAAGATCGTACTTTGTAATTCTATGTAATAGATTAGGCGGGAAAGTGCGGGTTACGTGTTGCGATGAGCGTTTATTTTTATTTTAATCGTTCGTGGCGTGTGGGTGGGTGTTTAAATTGTCTGACATCCTGTATGTTTAAATTCGTGAACAAACATATTATATGTTTTCGTGATTGGATCTTATAGTAAGAATGCTAGGTTTATCGCGGTTTTCAAAGCATATTTTAGTGCTGCGAGAATGTTTCATGTTGAGTTCTATAGAAAAGCATGCTAGGATTACGTGATGCATGGACAAACCTTTGAAACAAAAGTAGCCAAGTAACCCGACATATTAATTTTCAAATTAAAATGTCAAGACCTCCACTTGATCTCTAAACAAAGTGATACGCCTTTGTGAGTAGCGTCCCAATTGGCTTGCTTTGCTTTTATCGTAAGTTTGTTAGATAGGATTTCTAAATAAAATATTTTAAATCTATTGAGAGTGGGAGTTTCGTGTGTGGCGATCACGTATGCGCTTGCATGTCACGATTTTCATAAGTTCTCTAGAGATGGATATAAAATGAGATAACAATTTGGATTGGAGCGGTATGGTCTAGTGAGTATGACAATTCTAGAATTCATTTATTATTAAAATTGTGGTCATTCTTAACATCACCTCGAGTACAACTTTCGGTGATCCTGTAATGCGATGTGGTCTAGTAAGGTCCGATCATTAATTTCATTTGTCATAAGGATAAGTTGACATGGATTGAAATTAAGCGACTAAAGGTATATTTTAGCCTGATCGGGGTTCATGTAGCGTCCGCAGCGTGGCTTGCATGGAATTCCTTGGGCGATTGGAGGTTTCAATTAATATTGTTTTATCAAAAGGTTACAATATTATTATTCACGAATTATATGTGCGATCATATGCTTATGTGTTTACTTTATCTTTTGAGATATGTCTCTTACCGATTATCAATATGCCACTTTAAAATCACTTATCCGGTCGAATTTTATCAGTGGAAGCGAAACATTGAGAATGTTCTTCACTGCGGAAGAAAGTCTATTTGTACTCATCCGTCCCAAGCCTCTAGGCGATTCATCCTACGATGAGGTGCAAGAACCTGATGGGACAAATCAAATAGAATGGCAAAGTGCGCTTCTTTTGGTCACCATGTGTGAGTCCTGCAACTCTAGCATCGAGATGGAAGATCACGACCATGATGGCTAAGTCTTGAAATCGTATGAGTCGAGACGAAATAAGCATCCATAATTTGACAAATCAATAATGTCGAGTTCGATGAAGGAAGCGATTGATGCGTGACCATGTGAGAGCAAATGATCAATCTCTTGGGAGCTCGAGTTGGTTGGAGGATATATTGATGGCGTGGTCGAGATCGATATGATCCTCAATACTTTACCCAAGTCTTTTGATGACTTCCATTATAAAACAGTCCTTTATGATAAGAGTTATACTCTAGATTCATTGCAAGAGATCTAATAGCGGAAAGAGCATAAAATGGACAAAGGTGCCGAGTCTTTAATGCGTACCTCGAAAACCACTACTTTATCGAAGATGAAAGGAAAAGTGGAATTCGAGATGTTGAAGGCTAAAGAAAGAGTGGGAGTATCTGAGGGCTCTGCCGGTAGTTTGAAAAAGCGAAGAGGGCAAAGTGCTTGAGTGCGGTGAGGCCCGGGCATTGGAGGGCTAAACCCCAGCTCGATGCTCAGCTCAGTCGCCATTGCTTTAGCGGAAACATGTTTAGCGACATTGCCGTTTCTTGGGTAGTAGACCAGTGCGATCATGTTGTTACACCTTCTTGGTTTCTGCGGACAAGGAGGCATGATGGCGAGATAACGATCTCCATGGACAGCGGTGAAAGTTGAGGCCGTTGGTCGGAGATGTTACTTTATGTATTGAGACATGATTTTAGTTTTAAGAGCGTTTTATATATGCGGATTTTGGTGGAACCTTGTTCTATTTGAAATTATTTATTCATGGATATTACATTATTTTTGATAGTGGTGTTTCTATCATAAGAAATGAGAAGTTATACGTGTTGGCACATTATATAATTAAGCTTTATACTATTTACATGAACATAATACCTATAACTATGTTGCATCGTCTACAAACCTTAAAAGAAAGTTTTCTTAAGGCGACACCCATTTCTGGCATCTTAGATTAGGTCACATCAATCTAAATAGGATCGAAGAAAGAATGGGCGTTGGGTAATCTAGATTACTTCGTTCGGTCTGCGAATCACATATAGAAGGTAAGATGTCGACAGACCCTGGCGAAGGGTTATAGAGCGAAGTGTTGGAGCTAGTCCATTCGACCTGTGGACCGTGTCCTGGCTCGTGGAGATGCAGTATTTTGTCTTTCATTGGCGATTACTCAAATGCGGATCGTATACACCGCTACGCAAGTCACGAATGCTTTGAAATTGAAAGAGTTTAAGGCGAAGTGGAGGCGACTTGGTAAAGTGTCAGTCAAACTGCGATGCACGATCGCGGTGGCGAATACCTCGATAACGGCGTTTATGGACTATCTAGTGAAGTGTGGGATTACATCATTTGCCTGCACTAGCACACCTACGGCAAAATGGTGTGTCGAGGCGAAAAAATAGGACTCTTTGGAAATGGTTAGATCAATGATGAGTTATGCGGCGTTACCTATTCGTTACGGGGGTATGTCTTAGAAGCGGTGATACTTGCTAAATCTAGTACCGTCAAGTCGATCGAAAGACCGCTGAGTTGTGGTTTGGGCATGACTGGTTTAAACCACGTAAGGATATGGGCGATCCGACCACGTGTCACGAACGAAGGCGACAAGTTGGAGGCTAGATCCGGCGCTTAAGGTTGTTTATTGGTATCCTAGAGGGATGAAAGGTGGTTTATTCTATAGTCTGAGGATCGAGAAGGTTATTATTAGCACTATTGCCGATTCTTGAAAGATTATATGACAAACCATAAATCAAGTTGAAATCATTCTTGAGGAATTAGAAGATGATAAATTCCACCCGATTAAGCCCGAAGATGCGAGATATGCGTTAATACAGTGGGAGGATCGACACGGATACTGAAATTGAAGTGGGTCGGGATTCCTTTGGAGATACCGGCCGTACAGTGGCTCCCTATCAACAAGTTGTGCAAGATAGAGAACCTGAGTTCTGCACCCACCATTGCCATTGTGCCCGATGGCGCCTCGTCGTGAGTGGGAGGTTGCGTCGGCCGAGGCGATTTATGTTCGTGGGTGAATCTTGGTTGGTCGAGGAAGCGAGCAATAATCGACCCGTGGACGTTACAGCAAGACGATCTGAACATTGATCAGATCATGGCGGCGCTGGACTTAGAATTGAGTCCATGTGACTATGGATGTATATGAAAGACACCTCTACCGGATGGCAAGGCCATGGGTAGTAAGTGGGTATCAGAGAGAGATTGAGATGGAGAGGTTTGACTTTAGGCGGCTTGGTGACCAGTTGAGGACATCGATTTCGATGAGACCTTTTATGTAGCAATGCTCAAGTCTATCGAATCTTACGCGCAGCCTTGAACGCTTGAGGTTTGGCAAATGGATGTGGCCGCTTTTCTAAGCGGTTACCTTGAGGAAGGTAGAGACATCTATCGGCCCGAAGGTTATGTGGTGAAGGTGAAGAGCATCTAGTGTGAAGCTTAGAAGTCCATTTATGGGCTTAAGCAAACCTCACGATCCAAAACTTACACTTTGACGAGGTGGTAGTACTATGGTTTACCAGTTGCCTAGCGAGTTGTGTATCTTTTAGATGTCAGCGGTGATGTGGTATTTATTACGCTTTATGTAGATGACATTCTACTAGTTGGCAACAATGTGAAGTTGTTATCGGGCGTAAAGAGTTGGTTATCCGTCGAGTTTCAAATGAAAGACTTAGGAGATGCGGCGTACATTCTTGGGATCAGGTTCTGAGATATTGAAGTGGAAAATATTGAGCTTATCTCGGGCGTCTTACATTAATCTTTGTGATTACTACGTTTTAGTATCTGAACATGAAAAAGTTGCTACCTTTTTGTTTGGTGTCATTTGTGCTTATTCTTGGTATTTTTTGCATGTTGCCTTCTTTAGTTTATCCTTTTATGCCGTTAGTTGATTATTGTTTATCGTTTCGGACTTACTTGGTTCGTTCAATGTTTTTGAAAATCAGCATTAAATAGGATGAATTGAATCTACCAAGAATAATGTATAATTGAAACTTTTGACGAGTTCATAGGCGGCGGATATGTCGAGTTGAAGCGAGGAAGAGCGGGCCAGCGACAAAGTTGCGCCTGAGCTTCCGTTGCCTTGCGGACGCCAGCGCGCACCATCACCAGCCTTTACACTCCCACGCCCGGCATCCAGCCGGCGCTCACTCGGCGCGCCTGACCTCAGCGCTCGCTGCCGCCTTACCGCCAGGCGCTCGGTGCCCACCATCATCGCCCGCCGCCCAGCCCGCGCCCCCGCTCGCGCCGCCCGCCCCGGCGTCCAGTTCACTCCGGCGCGTTACAATTCCCTCAGCGCTCGGATTGAGCGGCTGGTCATCGTCTTCGCATGCGCGCGCGCCCCCACCCCACGCCTCGCCCTCTCGTGCGTTCATTTCCAACCCGTGCTCTGTTGCCTTCCCTATATATAGGCTTTTAGGTTATTTTCAGGTCGACTTTACGTATTTTTCGATTTCGTTCGCCATGCGTGGCTGGAGCTGTTCTTCAATTTATTTACAATTCGGACATTGATTCACGTTGGTACTCTGTTTCTTTATGAATTCTAAGCGTCGGTTATTTGATTCTGATTCTAGCAATATCGGTGTGTTATTTTCGGTTGGATTGAGTAATTTCTCGGTTATTGTTCCATTGTTCTTGATCGTTTAGTTTACGTATTTATCACTTCGTTTAATTCTGTTCTTGTTGGGTTCTTGATTAGTTCTTTGCTGTCAAACTTAATTATTTGAATTTTATGCAAGTGGAGTTGAACTCGGTTTCATGATTAATCGTTCTTCGTTGAACCTCATCGTTTCTTGTTTGGAGAATTTATTTAATTGCTTTTGATTTGTTTCTGATTCCGTGTTTAGTAGTTTATCATCTAGGGTTTGACAACTAGTTTAGATCTATCGCCTAATTAGTTTAGCTCGGGATTGACAAACCACGGCTTAGTTTTCTTTGTTTGATTCGTATTTGAATTCTCGTATGTCTCAGCTTCATGTTGGTATTAGGTGTTTAGGATTTAATCGTTTTGTGATCAACACGAACATTAGGCCTGTTAAGTTTTCCTTGAGAAGCGACTCGTGTTAACTTATCACTACGATTACAAATGCGATTGCAGTGAATTTGAGTGTGTTTTAGCTCGAACAAATTTTGGCGCCGTTCTTGTGAAAACTTTAAGCGTATTGTTTGTGTTGATTTGTTTTAGTGTTCTTTTGTTTTTATTTTGTTATTCTCCGATTGCGTGTGATCTTTTCTTGTTTGAGTGTTTTTGTATGCTAGAGGTGCGGTCTAAATAGACCGGTTGCTACCCGTTGGACCACGCGAAGAACAAAAGTCGTTTTCGAGGCCCGGAGGTGTGACGAGACTTTCAATGATGCGGATCATATGGATCGTCACCGGTATGATAAAGCGGTGAAATAAACATAACTAATCAAGGCAATCAACGATCAACTACTTAACAAAGCATAGGTAAAAGGAATAAGCAGTCGATACCAGCTCGAGTCTAGAAGGACTTGTCGAAGGTTCAAGGTCCATGCCCAATCGGGCAAAATTTAAAATCTGAAATGCGACCTCCGATTGTCTGGAAATAGCGATTATAATAAAATATTAATAATATCGAGTTAGGCGATAAATAAGCATGTGGACATGCATATGACGATGCGTACCCGAGGTTACGAAACGCTTTCTAATTAAGCATCAAAAATATTGCTACTCTGCGCGCCACCGCTTACGTCATCGATCCTTGCAACTGCATCAAAAAACGAGATCGGGCTAAGTACAAAAGTACTCGGTGGACTCGTTGCGAAAACATTTTCTTTGTCAAGGTTATTAGCGCCCACAATAGCGCGTGGGGTTTTGGTTAAAGACTACATTTTTATCAAACTATCGTTTTCAAAGAACTATAACACTATTTCATTCACGTTGTTTCCATATCGATCATTCATTCATTCATTCCATTGCGCACTATGGGTGGCCACCTACACATAGTCATGACGATCGGGTAGCTAACCTTAACACATAGTCACCGTGTACACAATCGAGTTGAGTCCTCAACTAAGTCGGATGATCGTTACCACTTTTGCGTTGGTGGACCAACACGTTCACATACCATTGATATTCGATCTCGGATAGGATAACAACAAAACATAAACATTTAGCGGTCAATAACATTTCATGTGATAATATTTCGTAGCTTTGTAAAACATGCTTTGAGATATGCATAACATTTTGTTTAAAGCCCACTGCTAATCCAAGCTTAGTGGTTCTAAATGAGCGAGGGGTGGGTATCCTTCCTCGGCAACTACGCTTGGTCAGACCCTTCATAAAAATAGCCGTTCTTAGGTTCTTTCTATCGATCGATGGGTGTTTATAAATTCGACTTTAAAGTTCCCAATTAGGGTTTCTTTATGATTTTATGTGATTGTTTAAGATAATTTCTATTATCTTACATTCCCAATTCTCGGCTATATTACCTCGTAGTCCATGGGTGAACTTCATTATGAATTATAATCCGAGTCTATCCGTGACTCTTAACCTTAGTTTTATTATAACGTTATTACGTTAAAGGTTATGGTAATCAAATTATGATTGGTAATTTAGGAAGTTCTCGAGCCGCTAACTAGACTTAACAATTATAGTTACGTCTAGTAGGTTATGTGACGACTTGTCGTGTGTACGATAATTAAAGAGAATGTTGACTTCACAATCAGTGGACATATGCCGTCATGTAGTAATTAGTAGAATAAATGGAATTAGGAGATAACTTTCGGCTTTTGAGGACAGGATCGACATCACGTGTTCGAATGAATTACACACTTCGACATTGTCTATTTAACAACTTTTGAAGGTTACATATGTCGTATAATCGTTATTCATTATCGAGTTGTGTTTACATGAGCTAATGTAAATTGAGTTGTCGTTATTGAATATTAACGTTGTAGCTACTCTTGGTTTTTCTAACGTAGAACTCACGTTTGGGTATCCTTTCATTAATAAAACCACAATTCGTATCTAATTTCGATTCTTGTTTATTCGTTTTAAGTTATCGAAATTGGTGATTTCTTTTGGATTCTCGTTCATATAGTATTATGTTGTTTACGTTCGGGGTTTTGGTTTGTCGGTTTAACATAAACATAAACATTAAACATCGACAAAACCATACACACATAAACTATGCTAAGCGTTAGAAAACCTAATTTCTAATGCAATACACAATCATTGACAAGTGTGCAGTGTTTCATTCATTCACTTTAATCACACCACTCGTTCTAAGTTTATAATTAACTATCATAGCATCATTTAACATTAAGCGAACTTCATCTTAGCCATTTCGTTACGTTTTCGATAATTAGCAACAATTAGCATCGTATCGATAAATTCAATAAAATCATGTTGTACTCTATCATACTTATAAATTTAATTATCAACTCAATATCATCATATAATTTTAAACCATAGGTTAAAATTTTATGATTTCAACAATTCAAATCAACAAGCTTTGGTGTTGATAAATTCCACAAAAATTATTTCATGCCTATACTATACTAAACATGAAATATCACTTGTATCATGCATTAAAAATTTAAACCCATCTTTCATCCTCGTTTATTTTAGGTATTCACGTATATATATATATATACATATTCAAAATTTCCAATCTTTCACAATATGGTTGTATATGTAATAGCATGTAATATTAACACCAACATTTACCAATATTCATAATATTACACATCTATTATTTTCAACATAAAATCAAATAAATGACTACATATATATATATATAGCAGGTTCTTATAAAAATAGGAAGGTGTTTGAATAAATTCGAGGTTAATGTATGATGTTCATATCATCTACCTAAACATATATCAACTATTTTATCAGCAATCAAACAACAAATATATATATATATATATATAGTATTGACTATTTCAACAATAAATAGGAGATGTGTTTCAAAAATCCCAAGATTTTATATATGATGTTCATCATATATTAAACACCATATCTCAACTATTTTCCACAAAAAATTAAAATCAAAGCTTAAAATAAGCTATAACTCTAAGCCCTTTTAAAAACAAAATCCAAATTACAGAAAAATTATGATATTTATTATACATGCTTATAACACATTAGCAAGTAACAATATCAAATAACATTCACAAATCATGCTTTAACATATTTAAAAATAATTAAGCATAAATCGAAAAAAAAAAACATGCTCCAAAATTATAGAAATTTTACAGTAGCCTTAGAACATCATTCTAAGCATTTTTCATTCACGCTCAAGAGCATTTGGAGGCTCTAAAGTCACGAAAATAAAGGAGCAAACTAGGGTTTTAAACCCAAAAATTCAAAATAAATATTCCACTCCATTAGGATGGAAGAGGATGATGAATAATACCTTCCTATGGTCTTAGAAGGATTATTTGAGAGTGGGAAAGGTTTGAAATGAGTTGAGCTCAAAAGCTTGAAGAACCTGAGGAAAAGTTTGAAAAAAGAGAGAAATGAGTTCAAGTGTGTGGGCTGTAATGAACGTCTCCCCTACTGTATTGGCAGCCTAAAGGCTGTCATTACCCATTGGGGTGGTCTTGGTGGTAGTTGGGAGGTGGATTGGTCAAATTACCCGTTTTGGTATGTTGTCCAGGCTCTTTAGTTTTAGCACTTTCGATTGATTTCGGAACCTTAAGGTTCTATTTTATTAAATAGCCTTTAAAAACTTATTTTAATGTTCATAAAAATTTCACGACGTTAGGACGTCGTTCGATAAATCAATTAGAGTTATCGCGGGAAAGCGTCAAGCGATTAAAAATATGTCCATTCAAAATTCTCTTGAATTTTGAGCTTTCCTCAAATAATTTGAGTCTTATAAAGCATATTTTATTGATTTAGACCCTCGGTTCGAGTTTGGTCGTTCGGATCAAATTAGGGTTTTCCGTTATATTTTACCCGTTCGGTTAAGTTCTTGAAATTCCCTTGAAGTTGATTCTTATAATTTCTAAATTCATAATAAATTATTCCTTCATGATTTTGGTTGTTATCACTATTTATTATGATTAGCAGATGGAAGTTGTTAAAACAAGTAAATAGTGTTTTAAGGCGTAAGACGTATGCGAAAATTCATCCTTTGCATTCTGCATGTTTTAGGTGTGAGGATTCTAAAAAATGAAATCCGTTAGTGGAGATTCATTCTCGATTTTCATTCTATGTTCAGACTACTGAAAAACCTAATCAGGTGGGACTAGTTGTCGATTTTGATTTCTTTAGTGATCTCGAATCGATTCTAGTCGTTCATTGGTTTCCTTAAACATAATTAAGGTCTAGAACCACAACTAAGTGATTGAACATCACTAATAAAAGTTTTAAATTTTGAGTTATTACGGAGGGTTGGTACCAACTTACGAGTGGTGAACAATCGAGCGTTTATCACTGGATCGAACCAATTGTTGAAGATCTCCCGTTGAGAGAGATGGGTGAGAATATGCGTTCTGCGTGATTTTATAGGCGGTGATTGGAGCAGCTACGTCCCGGTGTTGGGCCGTGCGTGAGATTACAGTTGACAGAACCATTTCTCACTCATTTACTTTCCATGGGCTTGCTAGTGAGGATGCTTTGGGCTTTATAAGAGTTTTTTCGGTTTTGCAGTCCTTCATTGGGAGGACTAAATGAAGATCGGTTGAAGATCGGGTGTTTCATCACCACGAAAGATAGAAGCAAAGTCTTGGTTTACATGCCAACTCTGCAGGCCCCGGGCGCCGTGGTCGACAAGTTCATGACAGTACTACCGAACAAAAAGAGTCGAAGTTGAGGTCACAGATCATGACTTTCAATCAGACGGTGACGAACGTTCCGTGAAGCTTAGAGCAGTTCGGGGACTTTGTAGTGTCCTCGTCGTACCTTGCGGACGAAATTTTGTATCAATTCTTCTATGATGGATTGACTTAGAGTTTCAATACATGGTGGACAACGCTGCGGGTGGAACATCGGTTCTAGGGCGGATGGATATCGTCGACATTTTGAAGCCATGGGCACACTCTTGTGAAGTCCGGTCGAGTGGGAGAGCAAGGCTCGTCCGTGAACCCTTCATCGACATGACTAAACAAGTGTCAGGTTGATGAGGAAGGATACAGTGAAATTGAAAGCGATCAACGAACCGGCCGAAGAATTCTTAGAGCCTTGTGGAATTTGCAGTGAAATCGGGCATGCGTTTGATCGTGCCCTAGGATGGGGACCCGGGCGTGACTGACTATCGTAAAGTTCCAACCCGGCTGATGATTCAGTCTAATCGACAGCGGTTTGGCTCGGGTGGAGGAATCAATCTAACGTGGGATGGAGAAATCGAGTGGGAAAGTTCTAATCAGGCGCCCGTTCGAGGAAGACCTCGTGACGCAATTTCAGCGTGATACCTGACCCCCTGCAATGGTTCTCGCGCCAAGCAATACGCGGCGGCGGTATCGTGGGCACCTCGCGCCACCTCGAGACCAGCATTTGAGGATCACGATGGCCCAAAGAATGGATGCTTTAAGCGAGGATGGATGCCCAGAATCCGCAAACAGCGTTTGGAGGCATAAATGGGCGGTTGCTAGCACTCTGAGCAGTTCTGCGGCAAGAACGTTGGGGAAGCTCCTAGCCAACCCGTCAAGCCCGGTGATTCGGTTTTGAAGTGGTGTGTGATTGAGAATGAGGTGGGGAGAAATTCGAGAAGCAGTGAATTCTCAAGATGTAAAACTAAGAAGGATCTTGAGGTCGTGCATAGGCGACAAAACCTTACACTCATAGATACCTTTCCCTTTTGCTAAGAAATGAGAAACAAGATCGTGGTTTGGTTCTACAAACTCTGTCCAAGGTGAATGTCGATTGCCTCTTTTGGATGTGATCGAGAAATATGTGACTACGTCGAATTGAGGCGGCGAAAAGGAAGTTTGGAGAATATGAGAAGGTGGTGGTCTTGAGGCGTAATTCCATCCTGCTGACATCGATTACCTCCCAAACTCGGGACGGGTAGTTTATCGTTAAAATTGCTTGGTAATGGTAGAGGCTTACGGCGTGCTTGATTTGGGGGCGGGATAAATTTGATGCTTATTCGATTTTAAACAATTAGAATTAGTGAACTTAAACCCGCAGCATGTCTACAACTAGCAGATAGAGTCGTCAGGATATCCGAAGGTATTATTGAGGATATTTTAGTTAAGGTTGGTGGGTTGATAGTTCTATTGATTTTGTTGTGTTAGAAATTGGTGAGGTTAGAAAGATGGAAAGGAGCACCTTGTTATTGGGGAGGCCATTCATGGCCACAACCAATACACTAATTGACGTTAAGGTGACACTTTAAAATGAGCGTGCTTGGTGGCTGTGTCTTTTACATTAGAGCGATGTGATGTTTCATACGTAAATTCATTGATGATTGTGCTTTCATTGATGCTATTGATCCCTGGCGAGAATGTGTTGTTGCGGGAACATAGCACCGAGGAAGTTTTTCGGGGATCGGTGGCGAGGAAGGTGGGCACGTGAAGTTGCTAGTATGCCTGGCCTACTCTAGAAATGAAGGCTATGAGAGACACTTGAGTATGTTTTCACGGAGGAGGGAAATGAAAAGCCGATAATAATCTCTCCAAACTTTCAGTGTTGAAGAAGAAGCATTTTCGGTCTGAAGAATAAGGTGGCATTTGGGTGGAGTCTTGCCGACATCAAGATCGATCCGACAACATGTATGCATCGCATCACGCTTGAGGATGGAGTTAAACCGGTGATTGATGCCCGAGATGGTGAACCCGATCCTCGGTGAAGTGGTGAAGGGAGTTTTGAAACTTGATGGATGGACTAATCTACCCTATCTCGGACGGTGGTGGGTTAGCCAGTTACATGGTGCAGAAGGGAGGTATCACGGTGGTAGAGAGCGAGAAAGGGGTACCTACAAGGGCTACTACGGTGGCGTGTGTGCGCCGACTACTTGAGTTGAATCGCGATAAAAAGGACCATTCCTCTCCCTTTTATAGATCAAATGCTGATAGATTAGTGGACATGAATATTTACTGTTTCTTGATGATTATCAGCTATTATCAGGTTCTGCAATTGCTCGGAGGATCGAAGCAGATGGGCGTTTACAAGTCCCTTTGGAACATATGCTTACGTGGATGCCTTTGGCCTATGCAATGCAGGGCACCTTTCGGTGCATGATGTCAATCTTCTCAAGAGATGATTGGAGATTTCCTCGAGGTATTCATGGATGACTTTTCGGTTTGGATCTTCTTTCATGATTGCCTAGATAAGATTGATCGTGTGTTAAAGCGTTGTGTGAGAGCAATCTCACTCTTAGTTGGGAAAAGAGTCACTTTATGGTTAGAGTGGATTGTATTGGGACATATTGTGTCTAGGAATGGGATTGAGGTTGACAGGCTAAGGTGGATGTTGAATTACCGTTGATATTAAGATTAGGAGTTTTTAGGACATGCGGGTTTTTACCGTAGGTTTATTAAAGACTTTTCTAAGATTAGCCAACCTTTATCATCATCTGCACTCAAGATGTTCTTTTCAAGTTTGATGAAAAATGTTTGCATGCTCAATTTACTTAAGGAGAAATTGACTCTTGCATTGTTGTTGCCCCAATTGGTGCTACCCTTTGAAATAATGTGTGATGCTAGCAATGTGGTACGTGGGGAGGCGTATTAGGTCAACGTGTGGATAAAATGTTACGTGTTATTTATTATGCTAGCTTAACAACTTTAGTGCTCAAATGAATTACACACTAGAAAAAGAGCTTTTATTTGTTTGAGCTTATATCATTGGTTCTAAGGTAATTGTTCACGGTGATCACCTTGTTTCAAGATTTACATTGACTAAATCTCAGGGCTAAACCTAGATTAATTCGTTGGGTCCTTCTTTTGCAAGAACTTGATCTAGAAATCATAGATATGAAGGGTAGTGACAATTGTGGTGACCATTTGTCTCGTCTCGAATCGCTTCGTTTTACACGTGAGAAGTGCAGTGAGTCTTATCCTTTTGGGCATGCTTTGGAAATCAATTCTTCGCCTTGGTATCTTTGATATTGTTAATTACTTGGTTTGTGGCTCCTTGAGACTGATTTAAGTTCCCGAAAGGAAGAGATTTTTTAGTGTCGGGAATTACTTTGGGATGATCCATTACCTTTTCAAACTTCGGGAAGGGCGAGGTGGTTAGAAGATGCATCCCGATGAGGAGCAAAGTCAGTCCTTAAGCTGTGTCATGAAGCCCCGCTGCGGGGACATTTTGGTGGGCGAAAGCGGCTTTCAAGGTCTTTGCGAGTGGTCTCTTACGGCTCTTTTCAAGGCGCATTTCAGCTACCTTTCGTATGACGGATGCGATGAGTTGGGAATGTGGGAGGAGAAATGAGATGCCACGAGCAATATCACAGTAGTTGAAATTTTTGACGTTTGGGGTATTGATTTCATGGGCCCTTTTAAATCTAATGGTTCGAATATATCTAGATTATGTGTCAGTGGGTGAAGCAATTCCGAGGACTAGTGATCTTAATGTTGTCTTGAAGTTTGTGCGGGGAGAACATTCTCTGCGAGGTTGGGTTCCCCAGCGATCATAAGTGATGGGGAGCATTTACGTAATAAGTTGTTCAAAAGCTCATGGAGAAGAATGGCATCACCTGAGGTTTCCGCCATATCATCCACGGACTTGAGACGGTGAGACAAGCAACAAGCGGTCGAGGTGTGCTTGAGAAGGCAGTCCAACCATCCGGAAGGGCTGTCGTGAAGGCGAATCTGCACTTTGGGCATACAAGGCTTTCAAGAGCATTTTGGGGATGAGTCTATCGGCTTGTGGAAAAGCATGCCATACGGGTTGAGATCGAGCGAGCATTACGGCGATTAAGGCCATGAATCTTGACATCACGAAGCGAGGCGAGGGGAGGCTCTCAGATCACGAACTCGAAGAACTTGGGGACGAAGCATATGAAACGCCCGCATTTACAGGACAAAGTCGAGGATTCATGATCGAGATGAGTCAAAGCGTTAAGGCCAAGAATGGTCTTTGTTATTCGGTCTCGGTGAAACTTTTTCGGGAAGCTCAACTCAGTGGAGTGGCCCGCTTTTCGTTGAGGGTGTTTTCCCATGGGCGGTTTCTTCGCGACCCAAAACAAGCGGATCATTTGCGTGAGCAGTCGTAGTGGCCGTACTTTGATCGTGAGGAGTGGGAAGAAGTGGGCGTTACGCCTCGGTCCCAATATCTTTGGCCGGATTATGTCAGGCTCACGATGTTAAGCGAGTACTACGTGGGAGTTTACCCACAGTTTTGATTTTTCTTTTTTTTTCTTTCGTTTCCACTGATTTATCGGTTTGGTTATCTGATTTTTCTACTGCATTAATGCAGCTTTTAAAGTAGGCGGCATTGAAAATGCGAAGCCGTTCTCGGTGGCGTTCATACGAACCGCGTTGAAGAATCTGATGCTTTCTGTTCCGTTCAAGGAGGCTGGCGTTGGTCGGTAGCTTTTCTCGGCGGAGTTCGGTGTGACCGGCGTTCACAAAATGGGCGGGAATGATTTTAAAGCTTGCGCTCGAGCCAGTAGGCGTTCGAAAAAAAAAAAAATAGGTGAACAGCCTTGATGCAGAATCTGGCTAAGTCTGTTGCCTATTTTGTTCACTTCTGTTTTTCATAAATTAGCGCCCTCTCCTACCTTCTGGTTTCCTTACCACGCGTCTGGTGCTTCCCGGCACTTTTGGCTATTCCTCCGTCGCCTCCACGCGCGCCCGTCTCGCGACCACGCCTCGCCTTTCAGTCTCCTCGACCGTAGCGTATTCCCAGCCGGCTCAACTCCCCGCCTACCTCTACAGCGCGCACCATCTCCCCTTGCGCTTCATGCAGGCTCCTCGGCCAGCGTGCGTTAGCGCCCAGCTCGTGACCGGCGTTCACTCGAGCAGCCAGCGATGCCGTTCGCGTTCCGCCCGCCTTGCCCGGTAGCGCGTGCCATTTCACCGCACCCGCGCGCTCGCCACCTTAGCCGGCGCATTCCAGTAGCCGACCAAGGTGAGCTCGCCGCTTCTCACGCCCGCGTGCGCTCTCAGGTGCTCTCGCCGCGCATTCCATCGAAGATACCGTCTTGTTGCGGCTCTTCCTTCGCAAGGCACATCGTGCGGCCCTACACCACGCACGCCCGACTGTTCCGCTAGCTCGGGCTCCCGGACATTTACAGCATGGTTCATCAAAAAACCCTCTCGCCTCTTTGGCAAAAGCGAAGGCCGTGAAGGTGCTTGGGATCGGGTGAACAACCGAATCTGGGCGAACTTCTGATGCCCGTTCGCGATTTATTCGCCCCAAGAATACTTTTACTCCGTTATTAGTTGAAAGATATCGGTCACCCGCGTTCGTTTGATTGGAATATTTAGCTTCATTGGGTGTTGATGGATCTGTTAAAAGATATTTGAAATTGTGGAATGCCTTGGTTTGTAACTAGGGAACGAAGATGGTTTAAGAATTTGCTTAAGATTTGTGTGTCACTCGAGATCGGTGAAGATTCTAAGTGCGTTTTTGTCGGTTGGGGAGACTAGATTTGCCATTACCTAAGGTTCTGGCGTGAGGGTTTGGGTTTCATACTAGCGGTTTTGATGTTCCAGTTTCCCTATGGGTGAGACATGGAAAATTTTACTGGTTTGACATTGGTCATCAATGGCGACTCCTGATGTGCTTTATTGAGGACCTGCTTTGGTTATCGCTCATAAGTTCCTAGCATACAACCTAGGGAAAAAGCAAGCCAATAAAGTGAGTGCTATAGAGCTTTTCTTCTTGTGGTGTGCTGTGAATAATAAGAAGGTTTGTGCAACACCGTTTTTATGGCGAATTAATTATATGGTAACCGTAAGGCGAAACTCTCGCGAGCGATACCACTTTTATGCTTGCCAAATTCTTTGTGGGTATGACTAGTGATGCTCCTAATTAGAGGCTCATTGTCATTGAAATTTTCCCATCACTTTCGGTGATTTCCAGTTGATTGCTTGAGAACATTGCTTCCTTAAAAAGCACGGCGTCTTGTTCAGTATATCACATTCAGTAGAACCGAAACCATCCGGTCTAATGTCGACAACTACCCCGATGGATGAAGATTCCCGATGATCGGGCCATAGAAGAAGGACAGCGACACCCCATATCACCCCGCCCTTACCCTTACCGTTCTCCCAGCGTAGCGGCCGGCAAGCGCATTTGATTCGGCTTTGCGATTTAATGAACCTCTTCCACAGCGGTTTGGGGACTTTAGCTCCTCCACAGAATCGAACTTTGAGAGGTATCGGCGGCAGATGGGTCGACAATTCCACGATTGACCAATCTTGACCCGGGGTTTGGGAGGTTCCGTCTTGGTATATCGATGTGCGCCCAATCGCCCGATTCAGCGCCTTGATCAATCTACAACAAGCGTTTGGGATTTTCGTCAAGATGTTTACAATTTAGACACCCATAAGCGACATTTGGCTGACCTTCAAGCCCGATGGGGCCTTTGGTCCCTATCCCTTTGACTATCCACCACTTGCCCGCGTCGGACCAACGGTGAAGCTTCCTTTGTTGAGTATCTATATATTTCCTTATTTCTTTTGCTCTAAATCCTTTTTCGGTGGTTCGTTGTTTTCCTTTTGTGGTGTGTTTGTTTTCCTTATCTTTTACGTTGCTTCTTTGAGACTATCCTTGGAACTCGATGTCCTTGACCTCCTTTTCTCATTATCGAAAGTCTCGTTCTCTTTTGGCCTTATTTTGTTGTTCGTGTTTAGAGCTACGGGCAGTGCTCATCTATATGGGGAGTTGTTGATGATATATTGTATATATTGTGCTCGGGTTATGTGCATGATTGACACCATGGATCTATGCTTATTTTGTCGTCTTGTACTCAAGTTTTTTGTCTATCTGAATAAGTTAGGATTATAATTTATACTTTTGAACTACGTGTATTGGAACCTTGATGTGTTACTTTTATCGTGATGTTCACGTTATTGAAGTGCAATGTGAATGAGCGAGGTTGTGTGAATAAATCTTAAATCGGGGTTATTGATGTGATTTGTCCGGCTAATGTTAGGGGGTGTTAACGACTTGGTTACCTATATACTTTTTCAAAAAAAAAGGAGTGAATAAGAAGAAAGAAGAATGAAAACTCAATAATTTGTTGAGATTGTATAAATGGAGGATGGGATTACGCCCCTGCTACTCGTAAATTGAGAAATGGGCATGAGAAACCACGATAGGAGACTCAATTCATGAGACTTACTTTCGAACATTGTTCCAAAATTTGTTTATACTTTCTTTGTGTTCTGAAAACTTGTTGCTAAAGGTAATTTTAGTTAATTAAACGGAGAGTTGGGTGCGAGCAAAAATAATCTTCTTGTTTATTTGACATTCTCGCAATCTTAGATTTGTTTCACGTAACCTTGATTATGTACTCATCATATGCGGGGAATTGCAAAAGTTTGATTGATTAGATTAAGAGTTTAGTTGCATGAGCTATTCTTCATTCTTGCTTGTATAGACTTTGCTTGAGGACAAGCAAATGAATAAGTGTGGAGAGTTGTTTGGTGTCATTTGTGCTTATTCTTGGTATTGTTTGCATGTTGTCTTCATTAGTTTATCCTTTTATGCGTTAGTTCGATTATTGTTTATCGTTTCGGACTTACTTGGTTCGTTTCAATGTTTTGAAAAATCGGCATTAAATAGGATGAATTGAATCTACGAGAATAATGTATAATTGAAGAACTTTGACGAGGAGTTCATGGCGAAGAGGATCGCAAATCGAGTTCAAGCGAGGCGGGCCAGCGACAAAGTTGCGCGACTTCGTCACTTGCGGACGCCCTTGTATCATCCGCGCCGCCGCGCACTCTTGCGCCCGGCATCCCTAGCGCTCACTCGGCGCTCAGGTACCTCGGCTCGGTGGCCTTGTCCTGCAGCTTGCGCCCGGCTCGGCGCCCGCCATCGCGCCGCCCGCGCCCACCCGCCGCGCCCAGCCAGCTCACGCCCGTCGTGAGCGTCGGTTCACTCGGCGCGCATTCTAATTTCCTCGTAGTTCAGGTTGAGCCAGCCGTAACGTAGCGCCTCGCCGCGCCTCGCTGTGGCAGCGGCGCGCGCCTCGCCCTTCTGCAGCGTTCATTTCAGGTGGCTCTGTTGCCTTCATATATAGGCTTTTGGGTTATTTTCAGGTCGACTTCGTATTTTTTCGATTTGTTCACCATCGCGCTGAACATTCTTGTTTGATACATTGGACATTGATTCACGTTGGTACTATTTCTTTATGATTCTAGCGTCGGTTATTTGATTCTGATTCTAGCAATATCGGTGTGTTATTTTCGGATTGGTTGAAAGTAATTTCTCGGTTATTTGTTCCATTGTTCTTGATCGTTTCGTTTACGTATTGATTTATCCGCTTCGTTTAATTCACATTCTTGTTGGGTTCTTGATTAGTTCTTGCTTTCGGCTTTAATTATTTGAATTTTATGCAGTGAGTTGAACTACGCATTTCATGATTAATCGTTCTTCGTTGAACCTCATCGTTTCTTGTTTGGAGAATTTATTTAATTGCTTTTGATTTGTTTCTGATTAGTGTTTAGTAGTTTATCATCTAGGGTTTGACAACCCCTAGTTTAGATCTATCGCCTAATTAGTTTCGGGATTGACAAACCACAGCTTAGGTTTCTTTGTTTGATTCTCGTATTTGAATTCTCGTATGTCTCAAACTCGTGTTGGTATTAGAGTGTTTAGGATTTAATCGTTTTACGTGATCAACCACGAACATTAGGCCACATTAAGTTTTCCTTGAAGGCGACTAGGGTTAGCTTTCCTTCTATAACACAAATGCGATTGCGAGTCGATTAGAGTATACTTTTAGTTGAACACCTTTCGAGGCATGGCGTTCGCTTTATCTAAGGAGCATTCTATATTTGCAAAGGAGATAGAGAAATGAGACAGTTCACTTACGCTTCATACGTAGGAAGTCTCAGTATGCCTTGATCTTATGTCTGAGCCGATATACGCTATCACGGTGAGCATAGTAGCAAGATATCGATCTAACTACGGACAAGCTCATTGGATGCGGTGGCGTATACTCAAGTACACGAAAGGACTAGAGAGTTATGAGCTGGTTACCATGCGAGATAGTCTAATGCCTTTGGGTTATCTGATTCGGTTTCCAAGTGACGTGATGAGAAAAAGTCTACCTGGGCTATGTGTTTACCTTGGGAGGTGGAGCCGTATCTGGCGGTCTGGCGGCGATGCATTGCGGACTCACCATGGAAGCCGAATATGTAGCAGCCGGAGGCGCTAAGGAGGCTGTATGGTTGAACTACCTCGTGGATCTGGGTGTGGTACAGGTTTTGTCGAGGTATCATAGTTCTTGTGATAACTTTCGGTGCGATGGAAACTTCGAAGGAACCGGACCCACGGCGACCAACACATAGAGAGAAAGTACCATGTCATATGAAATCGTTAGGCGAGGGGCGTGCTGATTGAAAAAGAATGATACGACGGATAACCTAGCGATAAATTCTACAAAAGAGCACATCGCAAAAGTCTCTGAAGTGCGTTAGAGGACTTGGATTGCGACTTGATGGCACCAGCAGAAAGAAACTTTTGTATAAGTGGGAGAAATGAGTGGTTTGTTTGTAATAGCTAGTAGAGACACATTGTATACTAAAAGTTTGCTTTAGTATAAGTGGGTTGTTGGATTTATCTTGAAAGCGGTTTTGTTGAGCTTGTATCAATGTTTCACATTACCACTATTACAATCTTATCCCAGATTAAATACTTGATTGCATATATACATGTCACTTATCTCATATATAAGTTAGATCATACGATTGTGTAGAAGATCCACGAGTACATGTGATTAGTCGAAGCTTAATGAGATATAAAAGTTTGGTAGAACGACTTGAGGGACGAGTTGTCGGGTATAGAACTGCGGTATAGATAAGTGACTTGACTTGGTTGCTTGTCTGATGCGATGCGACATATTGAAGGATCACGGTGAGATGAGTTCTTACATCGACCGTCGTGAAGAGAACCAAGATCTCGGTGACTTACGATGATCTAAACCTCGATAAGGTATTAGGTGAGTATGAGTTCTTGACCATCACTTTGACTTGTCATGGGTGAGTTATATGTTTTTGATATTCCATCTTGGGTGGTGGCGGTGCTTATGTCATGCTAGTTATCTGTGTCAGTCACGTATCCGTTTAGGATGATGACATATAAGAACTCAAAGGTTTATTGTACTAAACGCAGGGTTGAGTTAGCTCAGTACAATAATAAGGTTGATGGTACTACTTGAGGAATTAAAGATATTAATTATTTTAAGCGATTAGAATGTCTAAATAGTTAATGGACGATGCGATATCTTAAATACGAATTACAATGTCTAAGTGCAAAGCGACTAAGTAGCCGGTAATAAAGGGGTAAGTCAACATTTATTCTCTAGTGGCATGAATGAATGTTTATAAATTAATTTATGTTAAAGGTGAACATAAGATAATTAATTGTTTGAGGCCCGTCTTTATTCCTGCATTTGATCACAGGTGGCCCGTCAGGTGAACTAGGAGGAAAATGGCGCCCTCTCTCTATGGATATGATTTGATTCTCTTTATCCATAAGGATATTATTATATTTATGGGATATGCATGAATCATTTCCTTATGGGATTATAGTGTCGTTATAAATATAAGGTAGAGATAAGATCGAGGTTAATCATCGATTAACATCCTCATATTTTGAGAATCCCATGGGTCTTGGGGTGAGTTTTGAAAATTCATAGGAGGTTAGGGTGATTTTCGTAGCATTCTCATAGATTATCCTCGCTCGATATTGGAGATTGGGCGGTAGGGATACGGTCCGGAAGATCAAGCGAGTCGATCCGTTCGTCCAGATCCACCTCGGCAGTTCAAAGGTAAACACGAGAAAACCCTACGTGTTGCAATTAATTATATAGGTGCATGTAGTAATCGATCATATGGTGAATTAAACATCGAGATAGATCCTGGAGGAGAAATTGATTTTTCTACATTCTCAACAAGCCTAAATCTCTCCCATTTCGAACAATGACTAAATCTCTGGCGGGAGAAGTGGGAAATCTGACTATGATATTCGTGCTTTGAGCGGTGAAAGCATTCGAGAGAAACTTTTACCAAAGAATTACTATTGTTGATTCCGTCTGATCTAAACTCTTGAACCCGATCCTTTGCACGATTTGTGATGATAATCCGAACATGCGCATCGGATAGTATCTTGTGGCACCCATTACCTTGATGGTGTCACAAATGTCAGTATGTCTCGAGATGGGCATTGGATCCTCGTGACTCCTCACTGACATTGTGCCTTTGAACCATGCTTGATTAGGGCCGAACAACTCGAAGTTATTAGCGTGCCTCAGGACCCCGTCCGTCTCCCAAACTACTCGGTGGGAGTGCATACATATAATTCAGCGTCTTACCTGCGGAGCAGGAACAAGGAGTCTCATGTTCGCCATCGTAGCACATCTCCATAAATTACGCCCATAGGCGTGCGGCTTGTTGGAGGTCACTGGCACGTTGGGAGAATAACCAGTTGTTGGGATTATTTGCCATGACTTGTTGTCTCTTATCTAGTCTCCTTCTCCTTTTGTGGTGAGTTCGATCTCGGGGTCCAGCGGTTGTTGGGAGATCCACAGGATCTTGTGATCATAAACCACACAGGAGAAAAAGAGAAAAATTAGATCAGACAAAACAAAATAAATAAAAATCAACTTGAATTAATAATTCGAATTGTCAGTTATTCTATATAATCTTAACAATCCACAGCAGCGGCAAATTTGATATTCACTTTCTCACACAGCAAGTATAAGGTAAGTCAGTATCGTATCCACGAGTTTAATCCAGAAACAATTCTTTCTACAATCGCCGTCATTATCCAAACAGCGAAATGGTTTGAAGGTTTAAGGCTTGAGATAATTAAATCAAAGCAAATGTAACAACTTGAAAATAAACAAAGAATAAAAACTTCGAAGATGAAAATAAGAGATAAATACTAACCTAGGATGCACTAATCCTATCCTAGCGATGTTTATCACCTTATTAATAAGTTTAATCCGGACAAGATGGAAGATCGTATGTAGCCAACGACTTGATTCGACAATTGTGACGTTGATTACTAATTTTCCCTAATGCATTACGTCTCGAAAATAAGCAACTCCAAAGGATCACAAAGAATATGCTTCCTCTCGAATGTTCTATCTCGATTCGACTTAAAGAACATCGGTATCATGCATTCGAATCGATTGACAATTAAAAGCACTCGTAATTTGGCAATATGATATGCATCAAGATTGATCGAATCAACACATATAATTAAGCACCAGATAATGAATCAATGCACGAAGGTAAATAATACGAGGAATCACAACATATAGGATAGAATCATGCAAACCACAGGTTAGAGCAGTGCTAGACATAAATACTTGAATAAATGAAATAATCATAAAAATGCAATTAAATAGATCAAACCAGTAGGAAAGCGTAAAGAGAACATTGGTTGGGTTCATTGTCAAACCCAACAAAAGCAGGGAAAAGATGGAATTTGTTAGGATAAAAGCGTTCGAAGTGTCGACAATGTTAATAGACTAACGTAGAACAATGAAAAACTAAAAGATAGAATGAATCTAAATCAAAGCTAGAGTGTAAAGAAGAAAATAATAAAAACTGACAAAACAGTGTAAAATAGGTATGGGGAAGGTTGGGGCGAGGGTGTAATGCCTATTTATAGAATTAGGGTGAAACCCAATTTGGAAATCACCCGCCATGCTGCCCAGCCCAGCTGTCCAGGAGCTCGGTCGAGGAACTTTCGTCTCGCCAATCTTCGTTTCTCGACAATTAAGCTCACGTCGGATTAGCCTCGACCACAAACCTCATGATCGCTAGGTGTGGTCGCGTCATGGAAAATTACTCGCGGGCATGTCTACATTTGTGGGGCTTCCTCGCGTGCCATGGGCTTCCTCGCGGCCGACCCTGGCGGTCGCTGGGCGATCGTGAGCCGCGACTATCGCATGTATCGCGGCGCTGTTTCGTGCGGATGGTTCACGATCTAGCTAGCGGCCGCGGCGATCGCTAGGCGGAGTTTTGCCCTAAATACGCTCGTTCTTCGTTCCATGCTTGGTTTTCAACTTATAAGCACCTGACACCAAATGGAACCTAAAGCGGTATCTTCCAAATATGTAAAAGCATTGAGATCCAGACATAGCACTTTATCGATCCAAATCATCTTTAAAATCAATAATAAGCGTGTAAATCTGGCGTTTATCAACCCCCAATTAAATCATTGTTTGTCCTCAAGCAAAAACAAGACCAAAGAGACACAAAGCAGGATCAGCGGCGTCGACAAGGTGATTAACCAATAAAGCCTCGAAATATCTCAGCTCAAAATCATTGAGTTACCTGACATTAGTCAAATCGACAATGTACAACCATTGGCGTAAAATCTCGTTCAATTGACCTACGCGTGGCATATGCGTAATATAAGTACACTCGACTTATAAAATAAGGGCGTGTACGCTCGATAATCAATCTGATAAAATCTCACCATGGGCTTTGTTCTCTAATATCTCCACCGTCAAATGCATTCAAATTAGGATCAAAAGGACTTTTCATAGGTTGTATTGTAGGCACAATGGTTAAGGTAGGATAATATATGGCTAAGTGACTCAAAATATCCCAATCACCCCATCTCTATATATCGACTCATATGGACTTTGTCCATTTCTTTTCCTTTCAACATGCTTATTTCAACATTTATGCAGCAAAGGTACCGTATACTATGATAATTGACTTCCTTTATGCTCGTATTATTCACAATTTTTTTTCGTTTCTTGGCTTTGTAATAGAGCTTGTAGGGTCTAATCTTTTTCACACGGGTACCATACGTTATGTTTTATCCCGCTTTGCATATCAAAACAAATTTTCTCCCATTTGATTCCCATATCCATCCCTCTCACTTAAGCCGTAGAGCGTCATTGGCTATCCCCATAACTTTAGCGGTCTCAATACACATAAATCGGGAATATCGGTGCTGCACTGGTTTCCTCCTTTCCCGTGATGAAGGGTCGGCGATCGCTGCGGTGGAGGTGGAACTCATCATGTGGCTCATCCGGGATGAGGCAGCTACCCTTTCACTCTTATGGCGGGTTGGTGTATCTTGTACTAAAGATAAGTGCCAAGTTAGTTCATGTACTTATTAAAGAGGAATATAAAAAGCGACAACCATATCAAATATAGATCTCCCAAACTTGAATTGGGCAAATACGCCCATTACTAACATGGTCAAACAAGCGAAATAAGGGGAGGACGCACCTACGCACAAAATACACGAAATGGCATTACGGGCCTCAGCCAACCTGGCGCTGTCGCGAGGTCATGGTACCTTTCATTATCTCCTTGCGCTAGGAGCTGAGTGCTTGAAAACAAGCTCAGAAAGGCTTCATGATTGCTAATTGTCGAAAACTTGTGGCGAAGGCACAGACGTCTTGGACATGTGGCGCGAACCTCACGGCCCGGGCTCGCGTTCGCGAGCAATCATGGCGGCAGCCGAGCGACAACAAATTTAGGGTTTTGGAACATTTTCATCCCAAATCTACAATGTAGGCAAATTAGACCAAAATAAGCATCAATGCGTCTATAAACATCAATAGCCCCTAACATTGTAACAATCATACTCAAAACACCAAGTAATTTAGCAATATGAGCCTAATTCATCAAAAATTCAAAACCCACCACAAGGAGATATAATGGATAAAAATCCTCCAAATCATCTTGGCGTAAATTGAGAGGAATTAAGTAAATGTAGCATACCTTTTTTGGATTAGAGGTGAAATTTGTAAGAAAATGAAGAACTTAGGTGTATGGTGCTTGAGAAAAATTTGCTCTTGAACTTGTGTGTGTGCGTGTAAAATGAGGGGAGGGCTTAAAATGGGTAAAACACGGGTCGTCTCTGGCTCGGGTGGGGCATGCCTCGCGGCCGGGGCTCATGATCCTGGCTTCGGTCGTGAAGATCGTCCCAACTATTTGAAATTCGTGTGTGATTTGGCCTAATGCCCGTTGTTTGGTGCTCACCATGATCCGTGAGGGTGGTCGCGAGTCTCGTTTTTCTTTTTTATATGTTTTAAAAGCAATTATACCTTGGGACTCAGCGATGAAAAGGACACGACACGACAAAAAGCGAAAAACAAGCAAAACAAAAGCAGCGAAACATAAAGCATGTAAAACTTGTTGGTTCCTTGACCCGATGCTGAGTTATCGTCGCTAGCTCGGCGTTACCTCTCATCATGGTTCGTTGAGCTTGGTCACCTTGACTTCTCGATCGAAGTGTGACTTGAAGTAGGACTTGAGGTATTGGCCGTTCTTTGAAAATATTTCCTCGCGTCAACAATTCATAACTCCTTGGTGAGAGCTCGGTAGGCTAATATGGCCCGACATCTTGACTTGAGCTTTTCGCGAGAAAGGCGGTCGGTATTATAGTAAAACCTCATTACCGGTGAGAATCCTTTGGAGCGAATGTGAAGATCGTGGAATTTGAGCTCTTTAAGCCTTATATCGAGAATTTTCAAAGCTTTATTCCTCCTTCGTCAAGCTCCAACAATTGGTCCTTCTCATGGCCCGGCAGCAAAATCCATGTTGATTCTCCTCGTGGCCCAATATGCTTTGTGCTCCAATTCAATGGTAAATGCAAGATTGCCAAATACCGTTGATATGGAGAAACTTGATGGGAGCTTTGTGCTGATCGGTAGGCCAAAAGCATCGTCAATTTGCTTGGCCCAATCTTTCCTATTCACCGTAGGTTCTCCATAATTTGCTTTATTTCTCGGTTGGCGGCTCGGCTTGCCATTAAACTGCGGATGATAGGGGAGGTGACTCATGCTTCACGCCATACTTAGCTGGGACATTGCCTAGCCACTTGTTGATAATCGATCCTCACGCGCGGCTTATCAGCGCTCTCGGCCTCAGTCAGTCGAATATTCTTGTGGAGAAACTTGATCACTACCTTGGAGTCGTTAGGTGGCTGTGATACGTCTGCCTCCGGAAACATACTCCAGCGAGTAAGATGTATGTGTAACCACAAGACATGGGAAGCGGACCACGTAAAGTCGGTCAATCACGTCGAATAGTTCCACTTCCATGATGATCTTACGTGGCATCGTCTTTCTTAGTGGCGTTCCGTTCTTTGATACGATCACAACTCTTAATAAAGGCAGCGATCCTTGAAGATGGAAGGCGATAGATCCTTGTGGCAAATCTTTGTATTTGTCTTGCTTGTGCAAAATGCCCTCCGTTTAAAACTATGACAACTTGTGGATTATGTTCTCCCATTCTCGTTGGAGAACGGTGGCGTGTCGGACCATCGGCTGTCGGTATAGATGGGATCGTCGATAATAAAACTTGACATTGTGGAGAAACTTCTTTTTACGATGAGGGACTGTATGATGGGTAAAACTCCAATCGCAAGTAATTTATAAAATCGGCATACTATGGTGTGTGATCAATGGCTCAAGATGTGCTCGTGCAGGAAGTTCTCCTTGATCCCAATCTTCTTATCTCTCCTTGAGGCTTTTCTAATCTCGATAAGTGGTCGGCAACCATATTCGTAGCCTTTTCTATCTTTAATCTCAGTATCGAACTCTTGAAGAATGAGGATCCATCTTACCAACCATGGTTTCGAGTCTTTCTTGGCGAGGATGACGAATAGCGGCATGAGTCGGTGTGGACAATGGTGTGGGTGCCCACCAAATAAGGTCTAAACTTATCAAAAGCATAGACCACAACAAGTAATTCCTTCTCGGTAGTGGTGTAATTCATTTGGGCTGAGTCGGCGTCTTACTTGCATAGTAGATGACTCGAAAAAGTTTATCTCGTTTACTTTAACACGGCTCCCCTTGATCACTAGCATGCCGTCGGCTCGAATGGTTGACTCAATGGTGATACAAAGCGGGGTGATACTCGGGCTTTCAATTTCTCAGCCCTCAAGCATTCACTTGTGAACACAAACTTTGTATCTTTCTCGGCGAGTCCACACGGTGGCTTGATGTCATGAAGTCACGATGAATCTTCTATAGAAGCACCGCAGTGAGAAAACTCCTCCGGATTTGACATTTATGGGAGGTAGTTCTCGATTACTACTATCTTTGCCCGATCCACACAGGCCTTTGAAGACTTTGTGTTGCACCACGCTTGGCCCATGAGGCAAACTTCTCCCAGATTGAGAACAAGATTCGTCTCCTCGCATCTTTGCTTGTGATAGATTATGGAGACAATGGTTTCGAGCGAAGGCGAATCTTGAAAAATCGAGTCCGCAACTTCCATAATATTCAATTAATCCATGGAAGATGGACATGTGCGCTTTGGGTGGTGCATTTTACGCAATCAAGCGACGTTCTTATGTAGGCTCCATAAGGAGCACGTGAGCATGCGTCTTGTCTTGATCTTGAGCGATGTGTCAAGTTATACGAATATCCATCTAGGAAGCAATAGAAATCGCCCGCTTGATCTATCAACATCCCCGATCAATGAAAGGGAAGGAAAATGTTTCTTCCTTTGGTACGTGTTCGAACGATAGTCATGCATACTCGCCCGTCCGTCACGTCTTATCGCCACTAAGCTCGTTCGTCTCGTCTCTAATCCTTGTGATACCCATTTCTTGGATACCACTTGAGTCGGGCTAACCCACCATTTATGCGATATGGCATAGATCATGCCGCATCGCTTCAACAACACCTTTTCTCCACGACCTGCATTGCAGGATTCAGGCGGGCGTTGAGTTATTCTGGCTTATCATACTTCTCTCCAACGGGATCGGTGCATGCAAATCGAGGGCTAACCCCTTGATATCGAAATAGTCCACTGATGTGATTTATATTATTTCGGCACAACCATCGACACGTGACTCGCCATCTGTCAAAGCCGAAGATACTATCCTTTGGGCACGTCTCGTCGTCGGCTAGAAAGGTATCT